>JAMZAV010000369.1:0-727264 GCA_024449915.1 Sweltsa coloradensis
AAAAATTGTGAAAAAATGTGCAAAAATTGCAAAATTTCCACATTAAATTCGTTATTTTACGAAAACCATGAACTTGGCTCAGCCAAAATGAATTGTCGAAATTTTTTTTGTGTTGCTTGTGAAAAAACAAATTGGTTGTGCAAATGTGTGAAAAATTGGTTAAGTTTGCACAAAAATTCGTTATTTTACAAAACATTAACTTGGCTCAGCCATAATGAGTTGATGTAACTTTTTTGTGCTGCTTGGGGTGGGGGCTAATCGAAATTGTTTATGCGAACAATTGTGCAAAAAGTGTGCTAAAATATGGCATAGGTTTTGACATGAAAATCCATTTTGGTGGTTTCTAGCATTAACTTGGCTCAGCCAAAATGAAGTTGTCGTAACTTTTTTGTGCTGCTTGTGCAAAAATCGAAATCGGTTGTGCAAAATTGAGCAAAAAGTGTGCAAAATTCACAGCATATCGTAAGTCAAAATTTCATTGGTGGTTGTGCCAAGTTAATAGACCCTGCTGGTGACCGGTTTCGAACCACAGACACCCATTAGATTCTTTGTTGTCAACCATGGTTGCGCCCTGAACAAGTTCAAATCATTTATCTACACTTTAAATATTTCGTTGTAGAATTTTGTCATGATGTTATAGAAGGTTTGCACTAGAAATTAATTAAGTTTGTTTCCACTTGTCCTTGTTTGCGTATGACTCATTCAACGTGGGGCAGTATCCAATTCCTGCAGTTCACACAATTGTTTTGTCTGGGAAACTTAATTCCATTCTGATTGTAGACTAAACATTTTTTGCGTACTTCTTTTCTTTTATCTCAAACTTCAATGATGCAATTCCATTTGTACGATGCAATATTACTAAAATAAATTGAATGTTTCTAAAATTTCGGAATTTAATAAAAAACTGAACCAATTCGTCGCTAAAGTATAGAAATAATTTGTTGTGTCATTGTTTACCGTATTTCCGTCCTCAGGCGAACTGCTCTTTAGTGTGTATTATATATGAGTATATTATATACTCATATTTAAGACTGATTCATATTGACATAATTAAGGAGATATCAATAAGTTTGCCTCGGGGTGATGTGCCAGAACCGTTCATATCTTATTTTACTTGTATTCAATCAATTTAGTTCATTTTTTAGATTTCCAAGTGTATGTGTAAAATAAATAGAACTACACACTACTAGTGTACGAGGGTACAATTAACGGTATTTGATTAACATTTGATTTGTGTTAATTTTTTATGTTGTGTGTTGTTGTTTGTATTATTAGTGTATATTCTGGTAATTGTCAATATCAATTATTAATTAGATTTTAATTACAATAATATATGTACACTTATTATGATAACATCATTGACAATTACCAGAATATACACGAACATTGTATTGTAACATGTATGGTTCGTTGGTCTAATGGTTAGCGTCTCTGCTTCCAATGCAGAAGATCCGAGGTTCGATTCCCGTCAAAGTCAGAACTCAGAAGTTTTTTTAACTTCTGTTTTGGACTTTAAATCCATCAGTTCGTGTCTTAGGAGTTTGTAAACGGTGATTTTGGAGCCGTCTTAGCAACGAAGCACATAATAAATTCAAAGTTGTTCTGAGTCGGCCTTGTTGATTCTGGCGTTGATCCGCGGGTGTTCGCACTGTCCATACCACTGATTGCTATATTTCCTATTAAAAATATCTATCTTTGGTTGGTTATCGCTCACTCGTCGATTGCGTCGGGGCCTACAGGGTTGGCTTGGTCGCTTTGATTTACTGTCCCCCACTGAAAATCAGTTATATAACTGAGTGGGTAGACTCTTAATACATTTTTTTTTAATTTATACAAATCACAATCCAAAATGTAAAAATAAAAATAAAATGTATTGAACAAATATTAACTATAACTATAAAGTTAATATCATCGAATGCAGTGGGAGAAGAGAGAGGGGGGAGTCTAAAGTTTATTGGATGAGCGAAGCGAAGACTTAATTTCACCGCCCTTAAAAAATTTAGCTCGGGTGTTTTTTTTTTGTTTTTTTTTTTTCGTTTTTCTGTCTGTTTGTTCGCTCTCTACCGGGCAAACGGCATATGCGATCTTGATGAAAATTTGACAGGACCTTCGAAATCTCTGAACTTAGACTTGCTACGTTTTTTGGGTACAATCGAAGAAATATTTCTCATGAATATCGTACTTTTACGATTTTTTTCGATTTTTAGTGCGATATTTTCGTGACATTTGGGCCGATTCTGATCAAACGGGTAAGGCTACAACGTTCATATTTCACATGGGCGTTAAGGTAATGGTGATGTATTGCTTTCTGAAAGAAAAATTTGAAAAAGTTAGCCAGAATCTATAGAAATAAAGCTTTTAATAAAAGTTTTTTGATTTTTTGTGCGATATTTTCGTGCCATTTGGGCCAATTCTGACCAAACGGGTGGGGCTACAACGTTCATATTAAACATGGACATTAAGGTTATGGTGATGTAGTACCTTTTGAAACAAAAAGTTGAAAAAGTTAGCCAGAATCCATAGAAATAAAGCTTTTAATATAAGTTTTTTACGGTAAATAAATAATACCAATTGACAAGAAACAATAGAAACTTGACAACAATCACCTACAATGCGTAGGCAGCAAAACAAAGCACTTGCAAAAGTAAAGATATCCTACGCAAACTAAAAACTTTAAAAAAGCTCATCCACACGCGGCGGACTTTACTTTCATGTATTATATACATTCTTATTATATGTTGGTTTTGGCTCAAGTTATGAAATTGACTCTATCCTCCTTCAAAGATCGATTCCTGACTACCTATAGAATATAATTATGAAATAATCCTTTTCATCGAAATTGTCTTTGTTTCGTTACAGTATACAAAATAATTCCTTCCCAAATACCTTCACAAATTGATGTATGGGTATTGTGCCCTGAACACAAAAACCAAACCCACAATGTGGACCTACGTCATCGTGCTATGGCGTTCGAGAGTTGAAAGATAACATGGATGGCTTCCAGCATCATTCTATTGAACCACTCTCTAAAGAAATTGCATGAATAGGCATATTTAATTAATTACTTCATACTCTTTTTGCCGAGCGTTTTTCAAAAAAACATTAATTAACTTTCATGCTCTACAAAATAATAAAAAAGTACATGGTATGTCGAAAACAATAAGCCAACGTAACCTTTTTTGCGCCATTCTTTCGAGGTCACCAAACCTGGAGCAGACTGGTTTAAACTTTGTGTGTTTCTGTTTAGTAAGGTATTGACTAAGGTGGCCTTGCTATGATGTGCGAGACTCTAATGTAAGAGGATGGGGGTTCGATCTCAACCACCGACGATCTTGACTGAAGGTTTTTAAGTTGCTCTCCCCAGTGGGACTGAAATAGAAACAAAACTAGAAGAATATTCTAATCTGGCTCACCTGTAATAAGATGCATGGACAAATATAAATTTTTATTTGTTAATTGTTTATATCAGGCATTATATGAGAGTATGAGATTGGTCAAACCAGGCTACAATGTAGAACACGAGGATATAGTCTGGATCACTTTTGAAGCTCTGCTCTACAATTTGTCCTATCTGGTTGTATACTCAAACCGTGTCTTACTTGGCCAAGTACCTGAGCGACCCTTCTTTTGATTACATTCACTCCGGCTTGCGGTCAATGGATAATCCCTAGGAAATGAAAGGGTCGCGCTCAGGTACTGGGCCAAGTAAGACACGGTTTGAGTATAATTTGCAGCTAGATGTGTATACGGCTCGCTCAAAGCACTTCTTCAAAATGTTGCTTAGTTAAAGAAAATAACCCGTCAATAATGCAACCAAAGAGTTTATAATATTAGTTTTAAAGTTAGTAGAGTTCATTATAATATTTAAAACACTTTTAGTGGAAAAACTCTATTTTATTATATTTAAATACACAACGTTTCGGAAATGACTTCAACTTATTCCGTCTTCAAGTTTCTTGTTAAAAACAAAAAATCATATTATCAAAAATATATCAAAACAAACAAAGACAATAGCCAAGGTTGATAAAATTAAACATTTCACACATGGAAGTTGACAAAAACAAGGTAATACAAATAAAAAGGCTATTTCTTAGTGTTTACTAAAGGAATCCACATTGGCGGAAAAAAAAATTGTTATTTAAATATAATAAAATAGAGTTTTTCCACTAAAAGTGTTTTACATACAAAGAGTTTATGTAATCATATCCAAAGCTTTTTCGGGAGAGGCTTTAATTCTCTCTCTATTTCAATAGCACTACCCCTAAGTTATAATGAACCGTTTCTAGGCAGGTTTCCCACAAAACAAATTACAATATTATGCATTATGCCTATAGCATAGAGAGAAACAGAACCCTTTATTTCCGCATCCGCGACAACTGTTAAAATTTCAATTAACTGTGATGGCAGTCAGCTTATTTGCTCAAAAATTAATGTCCTATTATTATCCTCTTTTAAAAATAAACTTCAGGCCTGAATTTTACTTAGCAATTTAAGTAAGTTAAAACGCCAAAAATGATTTCTTGAAGTTTGTTATATTAAAGATTTTTAGTCAATAAAAATAGTTTATAAATATTTTATGAATATTTGGATTGTGGAAAAATTCCAAAATTTTGTAACGAAAATAAAATTAGTAACAATATTGAAAATTGTATTTATTTTCAATCTGTCCCGTACTTTACATGAACTTTTTCTTTGGTGGGAAAATAAATACAATTCACAAATTTTCCGGGACAAACAAAAATATTTTTGTTGTTGTCAGCTGTCTGTCTGTTGTTTCTCTTCTTGTTGTTGCATTTGTGTATTTTAAAAGTGCTCCTTAAGGCTATTGTATCACCTCTGGCCGATAATTTAAAAGTCGAAGAAACATGTCTGAAAAGTTTGCTGAATGAAAGAAGGCCTTTAAAATAACAGGAAAAAAAATGTGAATTTTTTTGGGCGGGACATAACCTCACTTTTGGAAATTAGATTTAGATTTTTGGACAAAAGTGTAGTATACAAGACTAGTTCAAAATTAAATTTTGAGATCGTTTTCGGACATAGTTTCTAACAGCTTAACTTGACTAAGCTAAATAGTTTTCTGAAAATAACAGTTGGTGTACGAATTTTTGTCACGTACAAACATTTGTACGTTTAGAAAAAATCGTACAAACTGTTTTTAGAAAACTATTAGCTATAGTCAGTTGTAGCTAAAGGTGTTTAGAATATGTCAGAAACGATTCTCAAAATTTAATTTTGAACTAGTCTTGTATACTACACTTTTGTCCAAAAATCTTAATATAATTTCCAAAAGTGAGGTTATGTTCCGCCCAAAAAAATTTACAATTTTTTTCCAGTTATTTTAAAGGCCTTCTTTCATTCAGCAAACTTTTCAGACATGTTTCTTCGACTTTCAAATTATCGGCCAGAGGTGGTACAATAGCCTTAAGTGTATTTTTTATAATACAATCACCACGTAACAAACTACACATAAGTTGCAGTGAGTACGTTCAAGATTAAAAAACATACCAACTAAAAAAAATTAAAATATAGCCATAATTAAATAAAAAAGTTGAAGTACATGTAAATGAACACTGGACTTTTAAGAGGGAATTAAACACATTTGGCAGCTGGCAAATAGATATTCGCTCGGCCAAGAAGCATTCAAAGTATATTTTACAACTTCGCAAAGTTGTCAATAAAATCATAGACATGGACTGCTCTAAACAATCGTAAATTTTGAAAACTTTGTTTCAATTAGCCACAAAATGTTCACGAATATAGTCAATTTTGTAATTTTTTCAAATTCGAAAATCCTGAAATCAATTAATTTTGAAAAATTGTTTCAAAACCAATTAACGATTAAGTGTTACTGTAGCCCTATATTTCCGTGTCAACTGTTCAAAATTTCAAATACCTGTGGTGTCAGTCAGCCAAACGAACGGGAAACTGGCTAAAACGCATGTCCTACCAACCAAAAATACACGCTCTTCCTGATTTCGCAACTTCAATCGCTACCTGTAAATTGTGTCAAACTACTCAAAACAACACCAAAAAACAAAAACACAATTCCCCACTTTATTTACATCATTCATTACCTGCCCGCATAAAAACTCAAAATACCGGCAATGCCCGCACACGACCCACCTCCTAACGACTCACACTCGCACACACACACACACCGGCCGGCGACACCTACTTAGTGCAGCATGCGCGTGCGCGAACCACGTTCGACTCGCGTGCGGCAGTCTACTGTCTTTCGCCGATTCGAACACTTTCAAATTCTACGGCAGTCGACCCGCGAAGCTCGTTCGAAGTGCACGCGCTCTATCTCTGTTCACTCGAAAACTACGGTGGCGGTGGCGCGGGCTTTCTTATCGTCGTCTCGATTATCTCGTTTTGTTCGAATGTGGTTTGTGATGGTTGGATTGTGAAGTGTTTTGTGCAGTGTTTTTTTTGTGGTTTAATTTTTTCACGTAAGTTACACAATCATTAAACTTTTTTTGTAAATTTTTGAAAAGTTCGATAATTTTAATTAATTGTGTTCTATTTGTAATTCCCACGTAAGATATTATGTGTTATCCTCAAAGATTTTTTTGCCCTGAACAAGATTTAAGTGTGAACGATATCCTAAAACGCACATGGATTTAAACTCATATGATGTGATGTGATTAGCAATTACAATTATTTAGATTTGCCGCAACTGGGACTCGAACCCAGATCTTACGTTCTATTCACTATTCTCTTCTAGCCGAGACGGTGCTCTGATCACTTCGGGACAATAAACACACTCCCATTAATAATTGGCAGTTTGCACGGTTGCACCCTAAACATCCTTCAAAGTTCAAAATTCATTTAAAAAAAAAATCGATATATGTATTATGTATATTGAAATATAACGCATTTTAAAATAGGTCAGCCTTTGAAAACAGAAAATTTAATCACGATTTGCCTTTTATTTGTGTTATATGTAATAACATAGCTGGTGATTTTCGTATTTTTAATAAGCAATAAATAATATTGGTATTGTCTCACTGATTACCTTTGCAGAACGACTATCTTCGTATAGTGTCAATTTGTGTGACAAAGTTTGAGTGAAAAATAAACAATTATTTTCCAGCATGTTTGTCGTTCTTCAAATTACAAATGTTTGCAAAGCGGTAATAACCGAAGACCTACTTGAACCAACAACTTACTTATATTCACCCGAACAAATTAACATTTAAATAGCGCTTTGTAATGAGTAGGTACTTTTATCAATTTTACGAACCCTAATCAAAATGATAATTCAATCAAATAAGATCGTTAAGACCCTCCCCTTTTAACTTTGGCGCTCTTGCATATTTTAACTTTTAATTTCAATCTACAACCTTACTACGAGCTTTATAGACTTTTAGGTTCTTTTTATTCCATTTTAAACTCACAGTGTAATAGTTACGGCGAAGAGAGGTTTTATGCATAGAGAAAATAAACTGCGATAGTGGTGAAATATTGAGGGTAGCTTTGTGGAGTGTTTATGCACGTATAGTGTAAGGTATAGCGTTTAACAGGTCGTTTACTTAAATGCACTGCCGAGTGCATGCAACTACAACGGTACATTGCCACGCTATTTTTACATTATTTTCCGAAACACTTCTTAAGGTAATTCGTGAGAAATCCATGATTTAATAAAAGTAATTATTTTCTTGATATTTTTACATTTTATGTTGTATTTTATAAAATATATTATAGATTTAAAGTAGGTCTGCTAAGTTTTCGGTAATATTGCCACATGTATTTTCATTTGATCTATGTATTGATGTAATTCGACGCAACATTGCAGAAAAAACGAGTAAAATATACCTACCAGCCACCAAAATCTCCACGGACATAATATTATTTAGGCTATGTATTTCCTCTTGGTTTTATAGTAGGCGACTATAACGCTGTTATAATGGTAAAATAGCCAGAAATTAAAATAAATATTTGACATAACATATCAAAATGCATAATGTTTTGTGAAATTTTGCATTTGTCAAACAAGGAAAGGTTCCGTCCAAACGCGATAAATAGTTCTCACAGTTTGCCGATTTCCAAGATATGTTTAGTCTAGTTTTGACGACCACCAGCTCGTGTTGAACGCGTACGTAGAAATCAGCAATTGCCCGTTAAGTGTTCAGGCGAAACCGTAGTCGTAGAGTGCTTACAAAACAGTTTTGTTGATTGAGCCTGCAGAGAATAGAGATGACTTTCAAAACGAAAGCTAATCAATACCAATATAGTTTTTAGACTGCCGGCCATATATTGAGACATAGGGTAGGGACTGCTGGGTTTGTGGACTTTGCCCACTTCACTTTCATAATAGCTTACCTGCACTGGGTCCAATATGCGGTGCCCCGCTGAATATCATTCCATGACGTATGCAAAGTTTTGGACATCCTGTGATATCAGCCTACGCACAGTAAGACAAAGATAACTATAATTAACCCTTAATAGGATAGTGGGATACACATTTTCTACCACTTTTCAAACGCTGCACAATTATGTCTGCCAGTTCATACTTTTAATCAGGGTAAGAAGCTGCTATGTTTTGTTTAGAATTGGTAGAATTTTTCCCACCAAATTCTAATGATTAGAAGGATTTTTGTAATGGTTCAATAATAAAATTATATATTAAAACACAACACATCACAAATTTTCGGGATGTCCCGGATATTTTGTTTGCCAGTAGATTCAATTTGAACATGAAAAAAGTACTAAAAAATGGAAAAAATCTTACATTTCAAAATAAACTCATTTTTTTTTTTCAAAGTTGATATTAATTGTTCGAAATCAGTATTTTTTCCTTGAAAAATCAAGGGAAAAAAGGGGAAAATCTAAAATAAAATAAAAATAAATTGTTAAGCTAGAGAGCATAATTTTGGGTCCCGTTTTTTGTCTTATAAAGGGTTAAAAGAAAAAGCTTTTGTATTTCGATCGACGGCATTTCACTTGAATACATACGTATATGGTATATCTTGGTTCTATTTGGTCTGGCAATCTGTCCTCATCGTGTTAGAGAAGGTATTGGCTTTTCCGTTTTCGTGTGTTGGTTTCCCGAATATTACTAACAACTAATGTTAAACTATTTTCAAAAACTTTTTTGCGCTGGATGCAAATGCACAGGATAAAATAACAATAAGCCTACCGAACATAATCATATTTTAATAACCTCGTTGCATACAATGAGAAAATTTGATCCCCCAAACACGTGAACAAACCAAAATTTAAGTTCATTTCAGTGACGATTCTTGTAATTTTCGTGTTAATATTAACATTTTAGTTTGAAACCCGAGTTTTCAACTTGGCTCATTATCATAATAAATGCCATTCGATCTATTCTTTTCATTCCCCACCCCTTTTTGATATATTCGATTCATTCATAAATTGCATTTAATATCCTTTTTATTTGTTATCAAATTTGTTGAGTATTTAATGCATTGTTGTAATATTACTATTTCAAATATTTACTTAAATGTAGTTCATTGTTGTGTCTGCATCTATG
The DNA here is from genome assembly GCA_024449915.1 of Sweltsa coloradensis. Classification (NCBI taxonomy): domain Eukaryota; kingdom Metazoa; phylum Arthropoda; class Insecta; order Plecoptera; family Chloroperlidae; genus Sweltsa; species Sweltsa coloradensis. The sequence goes on from JAMZAV010000369.1 coordinate 9,500, forward strand.
TGATTAGATTTATTTAGTTGTCCTCCTTTGTAAATCAGTTTTTATAACTGAATAGGATAGACGTTAAATAAATAAATAAATAAATAAAATAAAATGAAATTATATACTAAATAGCTTTGACAAAGACAACAAAAAATTATGTTTTCGGACGCGTTCGGTTTTATTGACAAACGTTAACAAACAATCATTTTCAAATCAAATCTAAATAATATTGACTTCCCGTTGAGCTTTTGCTACATTCGGACCCTTCAGCTATAATATTAAATTATTATTGGACTGAGTTGAATTTAATTTAAATGTATTCATATCGGCTTACACTCATCTCGAATTTTGTTATCATCATTAAAATTCGTTTTTTCCCTTTGGTAACGATTAAAATATCAATTTCATTTTAATTACAATAGAGTTTTAAAATTCATTATTTTACACTGGGAATTAAAACTGTTATGTGGTGCAATGTATGCACCTCTTCTGGTGAACTAATGTAAATGTTGCGTATAGGACAGTAATTATGAAGGGCCTCAATTCCTTTAAAGACTGATGAAGTCCTCTGATAAATCTTTCAGTCAGGAATGCCGGTATCGACGGGATTCGAACCCAGAACCTCTAGAATCAGAGTCATGCGTTTAGCACTCGAGCTAACACTGTCGGTAAATTAAATGTGAGTGCACGCATAGTAGCCACATGGATTTTTGGACCTAGGTTTATTAGTTAATTGTGTGGCTCGTTGGTCTAGTGGTTACAGGCTCTGCTGAATGTCCAGGGTTCAATTCTCGTTTTTTTAATTTCTGACGTGGACTTTAGTCCATCAGTTCTTGGCTTAAGAATGTGTGAACGACTATACGGTGACTTTGGAGCCGTCCTAACAACGAGGCGCATAATAAATGATAAATAAGGTTAATCCGAATCAGCCTAGTTGATTTTGACGCTGTCTGCGGGAGAAATCGTGTCCAGCTTGATTGATCGGTGTTCCCTATCTACATTCCGATATCTAGTTGGTCATTCATGGCCTACAGGGTTGGCTTGGTGTGCTATAATGTCCCGCTAACAATCTTGCTAGCGTTTAATTCGACTCGGTTAAATGATAAAACAAGTTAAATCAGATATGCCCCTTGACGCATAGGCAATTTGTTTTTATGGTGTCGATTTTCCACAAAGTTTTAATTAATAATGCAGCGTTTAGCAAGGCTATTTAGACCCGTCATGCGCCAGAACGGTTCTCGCAATTCAAAACGTAGCCTATATAATATCAGAGTCATGAGGGACAGCCAATCAGCCAATCAGCCAATCAGTAAGTTATTCAATGACGCAACTGAAGTTCAACCCTTATTGTATGCGGGTTGAACGTCACGTCGTCTTAATCTTTGTTCAGTTAGTTTGATGTCAGGACTATCATTACCGTTGTTAATCAGTCCTTGTTGAAGTGAATACGAAACAAATAATATATGTACGTGTACCTTCTGAAAAATAAATCAGCAATCTAGTTAGTTAATCTAGTGATTTGATTTAGCTGCATTCACACATCGATTAATATAGCGTTGAATTACTATACAATTTCAAACGATTATCCTATTAACTTATGGAATAGATCAAAGGAATAACTTACATTCAAATAATGACATAACCACACGTAAAATGCAAATCAAGGCGATACGTATAAATGGTCATTGAGTACATTACGATTAAAATGCAAAACTTAAAATTATTTGTTAATTACACATGAAATTAAATTCACGATAAGTAAATAGGCTTAATCAATATTAACAAGTTGGGTGGGATGGGACTAGTAGCTTGGCCTCCCGAATAAAGTCTCTCCGCCAATTCTTGCCACCATTTTCTTTAATCTTACCAATTTTCAAGTTAATACATTTGTCTTACACACTTATATAATGTTAAATCATGCCGTTTTAACTAGTGGTAGTATGGTTGAGGGATAATGACCAGATCCAACGCGTATCACTCAAAAGTGACAAGGGTTCGAATCCTGTGAGCGGCATCGTTTTTTATATTATTCTCTATTACGACCTGTCTTCCATCGTATCGAATAGTAAAATTGCATTTATAGAGAAATAGGCACCAACCACATTTACTCGTGTGCCGACAGAGTTTGCCCGCCACTGGCAATCCTGACTAAATAAAAGTTTTACCAGGGTTTTTAAAAGAATGCAAGTTTCAACGCATTTAGTTCTCTCAAACAGCATTTGGCTTTTCCATTCACAACTACTCTAACTCCCCAATTAGGTAGTTAGTCACATGAGAGGGAACGCCCTCCTACAACGTACGTTCCTGTACGACAAAGTTTTTTGTCAACTCGTGTCAAACGTTTTGTTAGTTACCTGACCTACATTGTTATTCATACTCAAATCCAAATTTTCGGTTGTTTTCGGAAGTGACTCATTAATTATGAACAAAGTGTAAAGCGTCTTGTATTCAAAACGTGCCTTGTCAAGTTCAACCATTGATTTACGGGAACATAAATTAAACTTGACCTTGATGAAATCAATAAACTAATAATAAGAATTACAATATCGAGTGTTGGGTTTTTCATAGGAAAGGTGAATAACAAACTTTAGTGTTATTGATTAGAATTTAGGCCTAATGTTACGTCAATGACTTTACCAACGTATATTGCTCAGCGCTAGCATAAAGCGATCTTATTCTGGAAGAGATGGCTTCGATTTTCACCATTGCAAATAAATTTTGTGTCCGAACGTGTTGAGTTTAATACATAATCATATGTTGATGCTTAAGTTTAAATAAACTTTATCTCCAAAAAGCCGCTTTAAGGTGCAGAACAAATTACACTGTGCAACACTTTTGAGATGTTGATCGAAGTATTTGATTTTTTTAAAAATAAATTTTCAAGGGCTGTTATTTGGATTCAATCCCAGCATTCTTATAAGACTGAGAAAAACCTTAGAACTGGTTTCAAATTGGCGGCTACTAATTGAAATTTTTGAATGGAAGCGATGTTTTTCTAAACTTATCGTGTAGTTATAGCTTATGTAGGGTACACATGGCACGATGTGACCCTCGTTAGGAGATAATTAAATGGACGTGTTTAGTTAGGGGAATGTGCAAGGGCTGTTAAACTTGTCAATCCCGGCATTTGCGATTAACTGAGGAATTAACCTTTATGTAATGAAGTGCGTGAGTGGTATCGAACTGGTGACCTCCCGAATCAAGAGGATAAGGTAGTATTCTTGTCAGCTTATGGGGTAGAATTAGATATGCACCTAATTGTTAATGGGTGTCAAGTATTTCCAAATCGTCATTATTAGTATTTTTATTTAAAAAAACTCTAAAAAAGTAAATTCGATTTTTGATAGATTCATTTTTCAATATATTTGAATGCATTTTTACGTGCATTCCTTTATTCAATCTAAGTTTTTAACATTTACTTATTTCTTGTTACAAAAAATCAAAATACCAACACAAAAAGAACCATTTTCTGAATGTAGCTTAATATTACTCTTTCTTTTATTGATTCTGAGTGGATAGACTTTTAGTTCATTAATTACACTTTTTCAACGTTTTGGAATTATTTTAGAGACGGAGTCTTCTTGTCAAACATTCCTTCCCATCTACAGTAATAGGTCACATTAAAAAAGTATAATTCCTTGTCTGAATTAGATAGAGAGAGAGAGAGAGGGAGAGAAGGGTTGATGATTGAGAGAGAAAGAGAGAGAGAGAGAGAGGGAGAGAAGGGTTGATGATTTCAGCTGTTCATACATTATATTCTCGTCAAGTGTCGCCGAGTTTCGTCGCTGTGTCATAAAGCGCTAGCAGTCACGTTTAAAACAAGTAATAAATGAACTTTCCTTCTCACTCAATTATGATATGAAGGATTGAGTTACATTGGGGGAGTCTCATCACACTGAAATATGAGTAACTGTCGCTCTTTCTGTTAAACGTCCTATTAAACGCCGGACGCTGTGAACATGACGTAGAGTATGTGTCAAGTCTGAATAAAGTCCGGTCTACACAATGTGCATTAAAATGTAAGGTACACGCTTTTTATTTTAAGGATGTTCTCTAATGCAAAATTTTTATTTAGGGAAAACGCTAAATGACGGTTTTATTCTGTGATGTAGGCTTTGATGCTATTACGCGTGAATGCATTTCATTTTGCATATATATTTTAATTTTACGTTTCAATTAACTTTATGTGTGATTATAAAATTAATTGGTATATAATCACTAATTTTCTGTGCACAAAACACCAAATTACTGTGTAGGTCTACAAAACGCAACGCTTCCAAATTATTGGTCAATATTTGTCTATTTTTTATTTTTTTTAAATTAAATAATAAACTTTATTGATATAATTACATAGTATGGTGAAACACATAATGACATAACAGTTTTATAAACAGGAATTCCTGGAACAAAAAACAAAAAGAGAACATGTTCGTAACTTCCTACCAGAGTAATTATGATGTCTAAGTTCTAGATTATAATAGTTTTTTTTTTTTTTTTTTTTTTATAGAAAAACAACCCCACAGACGTGACGCACTTGGCACAAGTATGTTTGTCTATGTATTTCACGTTTTTATTTATTTATTCTAGTCGTGTAAATAATTATTACTTCTTTATTGAAACTGTGTGGATGAAACTGTAGTCGATTTTCTTTAAAAATAACCCGAAAAATATCGAATCGCGATATTAATGCCCTATGTTGTTAAGCAATTAACACAATACATACTGTTTAAAAACAAAAACAAAAAACACTGTTTTTAAAATAATATTGAATAGCAAAGACGTTAAATAAATAAAGAAGAAATTAAATATCCAAATACAAAACTAAAATTTAAAATAAAATAATTTAGATGAATTTTTAATACTGCATGCATTTCTTATCATATAAGCCTACAGGTCTAAAATGCATTGGGACTTTTATTGTTCATTTTAAATGAATTTGTAGTTACATATTACGAAACGTGTACTCGATGTTCTCGAAATTTTCTACTGCGAACGAAACACTCCAAACTAAGTATAATATTATCAATTCTCCGTATTGGCCATGCACCACTCTCATGTATTACTTACAAGTTCAGTGAGTGGGGACATTGTACTCTGAGTCGGGATCTCGTGTCTCGCTGCTATAACTACGACTAACATCCGTGTGGGCTGCTATCAATGCATATCACTCGTGTAGGAATATTAAACAGCGTTTAGAAGAGACGATTGGAATCGAACTCACGACCGTCTGGACTAGAAGCGTGAATACTCAAGGTCGGCGTGGCGTGAATGCGGACTGCACGTATGGCTTTGAATTGTGAAGAATATTGATTTGATTACTATTTTATTCAGTTGAATTTGAACAGTAGGAATAATGAATGCCTTATAAGTTTTACTGCACGTTCATACATCGAGGACTATCTAGATCTAAGTGGGTGATAGGATGCAAGTTCAACACCGAATAGTAGCTACAAATACGATTACTTAACATACTGACTAACTTCTAAAACCCTCATAAACCTACAGTTAATCATATTATATTTATTCATCTCTTACAACAGGTAAATTCACCTCTTAAATGTCAGGTTACAAAAACTTAACAATATAAATACACATGAAACACAATTTAAAACAATTCAAATACGTTATACAAATCATTAAATACACGAACAAGTATTATAAAATAAAATTAAATAAATCGATAAACCAATCAATCATAGATAAATAGAAAGATAGAAAAAACTTAAAATCCAAGATTGATACCCTACTTAACAATTTACTTTAAAAAATGCAAAATTGCAAACAAATCCTTAATATCACAAGTTTTAGTTGCCAAATGGTGGGTTGATTGTAGAGAATTAATTTTGGTATTTCGCATATTAATTCTGAAAAGTTAAACCATTAAAATGAAATGTTTTAAACAATTCTAGCTCTGCCCAAATTTTTAACGCACATGTTGATGCTGATCGTGAACTATAAGATTCTCATAAAAATGAAAATGGAAACTGCTTTTTGACTTTTTTTTTAGCTTTTACAATTTTAAATTTTCATGAATACGATTTTATTTTCGGGCTCTCCAAATAAAAGACCTAAAAAGTTGCTTTCTTGTTACTTAGTGGGTTGACTATTTTTAGAGATTTCCTTATCATTACAATCACTTGTTGAAATTGTTTACTTTATACGGTGTATTTAAAATCCATCTGAAGTAATATCCCCAATGTAAAAACGATAACAACTAAGGACTACTAACATGGCCTAATACTTTCTGATGAATTCGCCTTCGACTGTTTTAAAGCAGAACTGATGAAAGTTCAACGAGCCTATTTGCATATGTCCATGTCTGAGAAGATGGCAGGGGTAGCTAGACGTTAGATTACTTATCTTGGAAAGTGAAACTTCTCTGGCGGGTGGCGAGTCCCTGACCTAATGCAGTAAGTTGTAGGCAATCTCTGTGCATGAGGGCTTGGAATAGAATGCACGTATTTATTTTTTTTATTTTCTTTATTTAACGTCTATACGATTCAGGTAAACAGTTATAAAAACTGATTTACAAAGTGTAGAACTAAATACAATTAAGTATAGAAATGCACACAAAATGATTACATCTATTTTTATTGTAAATTTATACTCCAATTTAAGGCTATTGTACCACCTCTGGCCGATAATTTGAAAGTCGAAGAAACATGTCTGAAAAGTTTGCTGAATGAAAGAAGGCCTTTAAAATAACAGAAAAAAAATTGGAATTTTTTGGGCGGGACATAACTTCACTTTTGGAAATTATATTTAGATTTTTGGACAAAAGTGTAATAATATACAAGACTAGTTCAAAATTAAATTTTGAGAATCGGTTTTCTGGACATAGTTTCTAAACACCTTTAGCTATAACTTGACTATAGCTAAAATAGTTTTCTGAAAATAACAGTTGGTGTACGAATTTTTTTGTCAAACGGTACAAATACGAGTTTTGTACCGTTTGACAAAATCCAAAACAGAAGTTAAAAACTTCTGACATTAGCGGGAATCGAACCCTGGACCTTCTGCATTGCAAGCAGAGACCACAAGACCAACGAGCCACACAAATGTATTAAACATTGTACAAACGTATTTGTGAAATTATTGCTTACAAAATTTATGTTATATTTATCGTCATTTTAATAAATCCGGTTACCAACGATTTCATTGAAGTCCATTTGTTATTTTGTTATTTGATTTTCTAGTCACTTTAACGATTTTCGTCATCTCAGAAATAAAATAACCATACACCGTGATGTACGTCAAAAACCATCTTTTAAATCAAGCGAAATGTATTTTCTGCAGCGTTACTTCGACATTATACTTTGCAATTCTGGAACCGGGGTTACGTCAAAAGTTAAATTGAACGGCAAAGTTAGGAGATAGTAGCCTGTGATTTATGTTGAGCAAGTCTCTTTTTAAAGCAGATTGCAAGCAAGCAGCGTGTAGCCACGGCTGTCGAGAGAGTTCAACTTTAGGTTTTTCAGGAGCCGCTTCGATTTTTATTTCTACATAATCACGTTGTTAAAACTCACTTCGTTGGCCAAGCTATAACCTATTTATAGCGAGGACGGTGCATGGCAGGCTTGGATTTCTGTCACTAACGCATTTTTGGTAGCCCAGCTGAGTAGGATTTGGCGCAAAGTTACTACTACTCGGGGAAATCGACAACGACGATGACGACAACGATAACGACGATGACGACAACGACAATGACGACAACGACAATGACAATAATGACAATATCGTCAATTTAACAACGACAACGACAACGACAACGACAACGTAAACACGACGACAGCAACAGCAATAACACATTCTCAAAACACACTGTCGTCTCTAGACACTTCTACCCTGACAATCGTTCATCCACGTTCAAAACTGAAACACATTTGCATAACCCTTTTCTACTTGTTTCACTTATAATCTTAGGCGGGAAATAATAAAGGCGTAGTGGCTGTGGTCGATTTGGCGTCGCTCAGTAAAACTTTATTTATTTTAAGAATAAATGTGTGTAAACGTAAAATCTTGATTCATGGTCAGGACCTATAATAGTATGATGTGATACCAGTGTACATCTAAAACTTAATATATATTTTATGGTAACAATATCCAAGACAAGGAGACAATTTCAAATCCGATGGAAATGGGGGGGGGGGGTTACCTTGACCCTAAGCCACTGGGTACCCCGTTGTAAAATTTTAATTGCTAACTTGTTAGCATGTTTCACGTAACTCTTTTACGTTTACCTAACCCACTTTACCTATAAAAACACAAAAGATCTACAATCACATTGACATATATCCAGTGATATATTTTTCACATTGTAAATAGTGCAAATTTACATTGAGCAGTACGTTCCATGTTATGTTGATTCGTTGAGTACAAACGTTATATTCTAAAACAAACAATCACACGTCGATCGCGAAACTCGATGCGGCTTGTGACGTATCACTGAACAACACGCACCCTTTATAATACATGTGTAGACATGTTTTATAAACCATAAAGTTTTACTGCTTCGTGTACGAACTGGATGTTCCACCTCCGTACATGAGAGTAGCAGTAGGTCGACAGAGGTGCGCGGCTCGATATGGGCTTGTGTTTCGGAGCTCGCGGGTGTGGGTTCGAGTCCCACACGACGCGGGCTGGAGGGTTAGGCAGCTGGTTCGCCTTGTACTTGACTGGTGGACAGTACTGGTTGCCCCAGGAACCCACAGGATTTCACCTCTTCGTTGTGCGCCAAACTAAAAGCATACATATTTCGTCCTACATAAAATATAGCACATCTTGTTATATTTAACATAATAAAAATATAGCACATCTTGTTATATTTAACATATAATTGAACTTAAGAGGATGGGATAGTCGCGAAATTAAAACCACGCGAAATTACAGTTTTTTCGTGATATCTCGAGAACGATGCAAAATATCCAAAAACTGATTGCAGACAGCCCTGTAATTTTGGGTGAACTATAACCTGTACGATTAAATGTTCTAATGTGATGGTAATTAAGTTTTTTATTTGATATATTTAATTAATTAAATGCATGTCTTATACAAACCGCACCGATTATTGTATTTGAATATTTTTTCTTGCATTATATTGCTCTAACAAAACCACAGGGCCGTCTGCAATCAGTTTTAGATTTTTTGCTTTGTTCTCGAGATATCACGAAAAAACTGTAATTTCGCATGATTTTAATTTCGGTACTATCCCTCCCTCTTAACCCTGTTCTTAGGTGGAAAAATAAGTTTTTATTATGTTGCAATATTTCGAAAAGTTTCACTTTTCTTCGACAGGCAGACAAGAACAGTGTTAAGTTCAATTAAATGTTAAATATCATTTATCTGTTCTACTAAAGTTTATTTTGAAACATCTTGTTTTGTTTTAATTGTTTTATTAAACCTCTAATTACATGTACACCTTCGATCATAAGTAAAATTAAGGCGTCTAGCTGTATCCACTTCACCCGGTTCTTGGTTTACTTCTCATCGAGAGTGAACATGGTCATATAAGATGTACTACATTACAAATTAAACACATAATAGAAAATATCAGTTACATACTTTGGAGTGCAGATTGTAACTGTAAATATTATGATTATTGAAATGATTTGAATATTATATTGACTTATAAAATTGCCCTTGTCAAAATTGTCAAAGGGAACACTACTTGACAAAAGTCATCTTTGTTAGAAAAAGGGCACTGCTCTACTAGTGAGTGTAATATAAATGACATCATCATTATAATGGGTTTAAATTGTAAGAAAATGTGTTACATTGACAATTGATTTTTTTCACAAAATGTACAACGCAACATGTACAATATATACGTTTAAACTAGGAAGATTACTTATAATAAATACAATGATTGATTGATTGATTGATAGGTACAGGTCAATTTATTTTTGTTTGACGCTAAAAATAACGTTTATCAGAATCTACATACTGACTGCAGTGCAGTTACAAAGTTTTATTATTTAATGATATATGCATACACCCCATTAATGTGTTTTACTATTGCACTATTAAAAATATATTATCAATCCGATATCAACCCTACGGGGGCAGCAGTGAGTTAGTAACAGATATATTTCCAGCTCCGAGAATACGTTCTGTGTAACGGGCGCACTGCAATGATATAGTACACATGTAGTTATAAATAATGTTAAAATGTTTTTAAATAATGAGTGTGCTTTGCATTATTATTTAAATCTTGATAACAAATTACAGTGTTTCGTCCGACACACGTTGAGAACAAGCCTGTTATTTGAGATCTGTCATCATAAATAGTATTTCAATGCTAATCATGTGGGTTTACTTTGGTCAGGACCCAACCAACTTATTATTTTAAACTCTTAGGCCTAGTGTACAGTTAACATAAATAAATACATAAATAATAACTTCATGCACGTTTAAGGTGATTTACTATTTCTCACTGGTGGGAATCGAACCCAAACCCCCAGTTTATTTTGAGGTGACAGTCATATTATAGTTATGAGCATATTTTGATATTCATGGTACCTACAACATACACGTCACACTCACAAAAGAACAATAAACACCCTATATTCATACTAGGAAAACGCTTAAGTCCCGCCGCGTTGTTGGATGAGCGTAATTGGTGCATTGAGTTGTTCAGTGTTATGCGGATTTTCTGTTGTACTGTGAAAAAATCATTACTTAGTTGATTTTTTTTAAATTAATTTAAATTAAATAAAAAAATAAACTTTAATTTTTAATTTTTTTTAATTATTCATAATTTAAAAAAGAAAAAAATCGTAAAATTTCGATTTTTATAACAAATAATTTTTCGATTGCGCTCAGATTTCTCACGAATATATAAATTCATGAAATTAAGGTTCTGTGAAAAATCATTACGATCGGATAAAGCATGTAGGTGCTATAAGCCAAAGAAATTTAAAAATCAAGCCAAAATTCCAAAAATTGCGATTTTTTAAAGAAATTTAGGTCTTTCGATAACGCTCAAAATTCACACGAATATATCAATTCATAAAATAAAGGTTGTGTAAAAAATTATTACAATCGGACAAAGTAGGCAGGTGTTATAAATCGAAGAATTTTGTTAAAAATCGAAAAAAATCGTAAAATTACGATTCTCATGAGAAATAATTTTTCGATCGATTTTTCCCCCGTGCAGTTCTTCGTTTAGAGATTTCATAGACCTCCATAAAATTTCATTGCAATTGGAGTATTGGTTTAGCCAGAATCGTGTTCACAGACACCACAAAAATACAAAAAAAAAAAAAAAAAAAAAAGAAAAAAAAAAAAATACATTCCGGTTTTTTTTTCTCCAGTGTAGTGAAATGGAATCTTCGCTTCGCTCGCTTCGCTCGCTACGCTCATCCAATTAAAATCCATACAAAGAAACAAAGTCACAACATTACCAATATTGCAAAGACATTTACATTCACTGGCATTAAAAATATATTACAAACAAATTTGCATTTACTGCATCGCTTAAAATAAAACGCACTCACTATTAACTGTTACGTATTACATGAGGATATCGATGGGGATCGATAACCTATTTTCTCCCTAGCATGACGAGGTTATGAAGCGTTAAGCCGGACGCGCAAGTGCTTTTTATTTTATTTCGAAGTTTAAGATAGCCCGAAAGGGCACACATACATGTAAGCTCTTATTATTTATTATTATACCCCCCAAAATTACCATATGCATTAATTTAAAGTAACTAGGATGTAAAGAAATTCATTCACTAAAAGAACAAGATTTCATGCCTGTCATTATTAGGCCGCACTTCAACCCGGGCGAAGCAAATATACACTTAGGTTAATATATTTAAATCAATACCAAGTGAAGTATCGTAATGATACACTTACTAAACCTACATTGTTATGGTGATTGTGTAGACAGAACCCCGAGTCATTCGTTGGGACGAAGATCTAGCAAGTGAATACACAAAATAATAACACAATGCTATTTCGTCAATTTTGAAACTGCAAAAAACATTAAGGGTATTGTTCATTTTTAGTCAAAATGAGTTCCTTACTGAAAAAAACATTAAATTGTATTTAAACCCATGAATACAAAAACTTGTTAAAAGACAGTCATGCATTACAAACCATTGAAGAGTTAAGGACTCAAGAAAGGGCCAAGCTCATTTACCTTTTCATTCAGCACATTAAATAAATAAATAAATAAATAAATAAATAAATAAAAATAAATAAATAAATAAATAAATAAATAAATAAATAAATAAATAAATAAATAAATAAAATAAATAAATAAATTGCAATTTACAGTCTACCCACTCAGTCATAGAACTGATTTTCAGTGGGGGACAGTAAACCGAAGCGACCAAGCCTACCCTGTAGGCCCCGACGTAATCGACGAGTGAGCGATAACTAACGAAAGACCGATATTTTTAATAGGAAATATAGCAATCAGTGGTAGGCCTGGACAGTGCGAACACCCGCGGATCAACGTCAGAATCAACAAGGCCGATTCAGAACAACTTTAAATTTATTATGTGCCTCGTTGATAAGACGACTCTCTAAAGTCACCGTTTACAAATTCCTAAGATAAGAAATGATGGACTTAAGTCCAAATCAGAAGTTAAAAACTTTAGCGAACCCTGCACCTTCTGCATTGGAAGCAGAGACGCTAATCACAAGACCAACGAGCCACACAATAATAGAACCAATAATAATATTACCACTGGTGATAGAAATAAAGAAATTACACAACATTTAGGTAGGAAGAATTGCCAATATTTTAATATTTAAAAATGAATAACCTCCACCATCTAAGTTATCCAATTTGACCGTTTTGCTTGTTGCTTGACCGTCTGGGATTCTGTTAAATTTGGTAGTTAACACGCGTTCTTATCACGAGGCCAGGCATCATTTTCTCCAGTGTGGTCTTCCACTCTGTCTCAGGTAGCTCGTCACACTCCACAGCGAGTTCCTTGAGTCCTGGTAAGTACTTCGGAATCAACAGTAAGCTATCCGAAGTAGGATTCGGACCATCGCAGGAAATCTGTAATGTTTCTAGTTTCTTGCAGCAAGTGATGATATTGTTTAATACTCCTTTAAAGAGCAATGAGGGGTTATGAACGTTATTCAAACAACCAAGAAAATGTCTAGGTGCATACAGAGACAACGTAGTCAGGTTCTTTAGTTTTTCACCAATGTCAAGTAGATCTTCCTGGTTGTAGTGGCAGTTTTGAAGCACGAATTTAGTCAAGTCTTTTAGCCCAGAGCCGGAAAACAAGGTCGACAATGAAAAAGCTGGTGCTTTACAGTTGACCTGTTGGAGTATGAGAGTTTTCAACCCCGACATGTTGGCAATAGCTCGGAGAGATTTTTGGGAGAGGTCGTGGGCTCTATTTATGCATAACTCTTCTAGATGGGGACAATTGGTGATGGCGTTGATACATTCATAACTACAGTCTTGACATCGAAAGTGCAACACACGTAAAGTTCCTCGTAGCTGGATACAAAGTACTATCAGCTCTGCACTTGACATTCGGTCACTGACGTAGCAAATCTTCAGCACCTCTAGTTGTACGCAGCTTCTCAAGAGATTTGATAACCACCTAGCATCATCATCATTGGAAAAAAAAATGTTTGAGTATTCGAATACTTGCAAATGGGCAAGCATAACGATGAAGTCTTTATAGCACACACTGTCAAATTTATGTATTTCTTCTTCGTTAAATTTCTTCTCATTGTGAGTCTCCAAACATGTTTCGACTAGTTTCTTCATGTATACCTTGTCTAAGTGAGTGGATTCCAAACAAATACCGGGCCACTGTTCGGTACTCAGCTTCTTGAAGGGACTACCAAAGAAATCTTTACCAAACACATGTTCGAGTGTCTTCTTACCTTCATGGATTCTATCCACGCCATAGAGCTGGCGGTCCCAGTGTAGTCGCTCCCACTGTCTACACACTCGAGGTACGACATTGCAAAGCTCGGACAAACTCAGATAAGAAAAGATGTTGAGTAGAAGTTCTTCAGGCAGTGTCTGGATGCTGCTAGATGGGATGATCAGCTGTGTCGCCATGTCTGTCTTGCTCCCGTCGAAGCATTGCCTCGGCTTTCCATCCATACTTCACAAGGATTGACAAGGATACACTTCGTTTGTTTATGGCGTGTTCAAGATGTCTTCAACAATACTGAGCGTTAAGTTTTGTTATTTTTATCCATAGCCTGCTTAAATAGAATAAATTGGAAGAAGAGGGCTGTGCCTTTGAACAGTCTCTATCTAACGATTGAAAAGTTTTAGGCCCCTGCTTCCTAAAGTGGGCGACACTAAAGCTATGCGTGTAGATTAGTTTTTACGAGAAATCATAGCTTTGAGCTGAGTTTACTATGGAAACTCCATGGTCACAGCCAAGATTGCATTCACTCTAGTCTAGGGGTTGCGGGAAGGACATACCCGTGCTGGACAGAACCAGCCACAGGCACGAAGAGGAAGGGGAAGGTCTCTCACGTCGTCGTCGTCCTCGTCTTTGTCATCGAGTTCTCCCCTACTTACTAGCTGATGTTCGCTAGATCGACTTTACCTCTCGCCTAGCACGATCAGCAGAGGAATAGGCCTACCAGAGGCCCAGATTCTACCATGAGCTTGACTGGTGATAGAAAGACAAAAATTACAACACATCATTTAGGTAGGAGGAATTGGCAAAATTTTAATTTTAACGGTGACCGCCTTATTAGTCAGTGTTAAAAAGTTCACGTTTAAAATTAAATCAGTGAAATCCCTTAATTTCCTCTTACCCCAGTATAGAAAAGAATGAATACTTCAACATAGTGACATTGAGGTCAATTCAGGATCTTTATACTCTTAACTATGGCCCCCACCCCCTTAACTGACCAGACTTTCAGCACCCCTTGAATGGTCATTTAAATTTGATGTGGCATTGCCTGGGTAGCTCACAGGGCGTAGTACTAGGCCCTTAATTATTCACAACCACAACCTGTACTACCATCCTATCAGAAACTGCCCTTTTCCCCCCGTCTTTGAATAAAAAACAGAAGTGATGAACCATGCTTTTATAACGTTTTGCTAAAGTAAAATTTTGTTTTCATGTCCAGTGAAAATTTGCCCCTCTATATGTGACTAACCGGGTTAATGCCATGAGTATATCTAAGAGTGAACAGCAAAGTTTTTTAATGGGACTAGTACCAGGATAAACTTTTTGACGAAAAACTTCCTTAGATAATCCGTTCAGTCAGGATTGCTGGCGTCGGGTTTTGAATTCCGAATGAG
Organism: Sweltsa coloradensis; assembly: GCA_024449915.1. Classification (NCBI taxonomy): domain Eukaryota; kingdom Metazoa; phylum Arthropoda; class Insecta; order Plecoptera; family Chloroperlidae; genus Sweltsa; species Sweltsa coloradensis. The sequence goes on from JAMZAV010000369.1 coordinate 24,737, forward strand.
ATTTCGCGTGTAAAGAGTGACCTACTTTTATTTTTATAAAAGATCTGTTATTAATTACAAAGGTTGTGCTGAAACATTTTAACTTTACAAATTATGTTTTTAATTACCTATCTAAGGATGATGACAGGATCGAAGGAGACGAAGTAATTGCTTGCTAAGATTAGGTTATGCCTTTTTTGATCAACGACGTGAATTTAATTAATTAAACAACTCAAAAGTAGGTTAAGAATAAGATTTTGTTAAACAATCTAGGCAGGAGCTAGATCAAAGTGATGAACATAACTTGTCGTGATGGGTATATGAAATAAGAACAGATTGTATGGAAGTTAGGAAAGGAGGGATGTGAGTCGGGATGTGTAGGGAGAATCAGGGAGCGATGGGACTATTCCTATCAGGAAATACTCGTGAAACGCGTCTTCAATATTACGTGTGAAATATGCCCATAAAATCAATAATTACAGTTCACTACACAATATTAAGCCTATACCTGGAAGAAGAATAATTGTGCATCGTATCATATTTGAACAAGATTTGCATTTGTTATCATTTTCTCTATTTTCTTCCCTAGGCAACGACGTCCCGACATTATTCGCTTGGCCAAAAAGAATAAAAACTTTGTCGAAAAGTGCTCTAAGCTTCTCTTGATATTTTGAATTGTGAAATGTACCGTTGCGCTAGCTGTTTTAATATATGCATTTGATATATTTTTGTTATCTATGCATTTATTCATTAAACAACAATATTCTACGTCGACCAAACCTTTTATTGTCTCGTTGCAATTCACTACTTCTCTAAATCTATGATTAAATGGTAATTGCACAATTACGGTTAGTTTATAACTCGGTGGAATAATTTCTCTTCCGCGAGGAATAAAAAAACTTATAAGAGATAAAATGCGAGTATAAGTAAGCAGAAGACTGCTGTTAAATGGGTGATAATATACAATTCACAGTATTTATATATTTATGAAAATAACGAGATGCTGTCTAAAATATAGCCCTACAAAGGGCAACATTAATTAAGAGATAGTTAGATAGAACTTCAAATTGTACATAATTCAATTAATTAATATTAATATAAAATAAATGAATAACAAAACTTCTTTTTAGTTACGTTTTTGTATCACAATATTATATTATTCAAATTTTAGCTTTTGATATCGCAAATAAGAAATACGTTTCGTTAATGTTGGAAATGAAAACACAAATAAAAAAGAAGCGGAAAGATCGAAAATATATATTTTATGAGATTAATTAATAACTGCAAACTTCACATTAAAATAAGGATGTATAATAAACCGAGAGAGGTCTAGGTTGAGCGTGTCCTCAACTGATTTGAATTATTTAAATACAGGGATGTGATCAATAATGTATGGACAATTACTAGAAAGAAGTCCAGTTATGTCAGTGTTAAAGGCAAAAGAATTGGCATTTAAAATCATTTGGTCAAACACAGACATATCACATAATATTATTTTATATAACAAATTTGATATCCCCTTTGATTACAAGTAGCTCACAAAAAAGTCTAATCTTTCACTTGGGAAAACGTTTTAATTAAGGAAATCAACCCATCAACTATAAAAAAACAAAACAATATGTTAAACGCTGCCTCTTATAAAAAACAAATTTGCATATTTATCCCTAAACACCGTTCATCAAACATATTTTCCCCGACGATACGATCATACAAATTCACAACTGGACAAATGATTAATTTCCTCTCCAACCCAATTATATTTCTTACGCGCATTTGCATTGTGATTCGATTCTTTTATTCACCGGTGGCCTAATCCATCTGACACGTGATCATTACGATGTGAAACGTGCAGCTCCAATAAAAGAACCGCGCGGTAATCACTTAATGTAAGAGTTAGGCGGAGGCTCGGGCCCCGGGCGGCCAGTCCAATGCCAAGGTGATATGCTAATCGTCGGCTTGCATCCGTATGGTTTGTTGGTTTATCAGGGACAGCGCTTGTACACTTTATAGTAGCTCATCCGGTTCGCACAGACGCCGACCGATCTTTTGCTTGTGGCATCTTTGAAATGTAAATTCATTTTAGATTCAATACCTATTTCAATAATTTGTATTATTTGGCATGTATTAATTTATATATTTCTCCCATTTTTTTTGCTGATCCAGTCCTGTTTAAAAATTAAATATATTTTACATTCATGCAAATAACTGCTATTATTTAAATATATGTGTTACAATACAAGCCCACTCTTTTGCTTCTTGCGTCATGTGAAAAGTAAATGCATTATGTATTTATAACAATAATTTATATTATTTAAATATATTTATTTAAAAACACTCTAGTCCGCAAAAAAGTGAACGTTACTTTAGATTTTTGGCATTGTTCTGAATGTACCAAATGTGTACATCTTGTATTGTTATTTTCTGTACTGATAAACATTCATAACAATTATTTAAAATCTTCCAAATTGAAATTCCATATTTTCCGTCCTAGCAACGAGGCACATACTAAATTTTAAGATTGTCCCAAATTAGCCTTGTTTATCATGGCGTCGCCCGGGGGTAGAATCGTGCCCAACTTGTTTGGTCGGTGTTTCCTATTAAAAATATCGTTCTCTACAAGCAGCAGCAGTTCGCTTTATCGGTTTTATATTAATGTCCCCCACTGAAAATCAGTTCATATGTGACTGACTAGATAAACTCTAAATTAGGATAAAAAAAAATTAAATGACAAACTAAGTTTTGTATTCGCATTTTTAAAAATTTTACTTATATAATATGTTATTTATCAAGAAATATCACAACAACATGACCAAGTTTATTGCTTTCTGTCATTCTCGCATTTATTTTTAATGTTACATGTTCAAATGTATTAGTACTAATAAATGAAAAATATTAATAAAAAAAGAAAAAGTACGTAATTATCGGTTGTACGTAACCTGTCAACGTTGGCGTACATTCTGCCACTTATTATTCTCTCCGAGTGCAATCTAACGTGTGCATTGCAACGCAAGCGGTCGAGCGTTATCTCAAGGCAAGGCGAGGGGTAGCTGGTAGCGTGTACACACCTTCACACCACGGCGTTAGGGAATGCGTGTCACTTATCTAAGTCTGTGTGTGTCGCCGACACGGGAACATGGGAACAGCAAACAGACGGACGGCCGTGGTGAATCGTGACAACACTCACTCGATTACAGGGGACTTGGCTGGTGCCAAGAGGTGTTGTCTTTGAGGACAGTTTATGAGGTCCCCCCCCCCTGTGTTCTATTTATTTCTCTGGTGTCTTTCCGATTCTGTTTAATTCTGTTATCGGGTTGTTGTTTTAACAAAGAACATTTAGAAAGATGTATAAAAAACACTATCATTTACATTTGAAAAAGAAATAAAATAAATACAAACGAATACAATTCAGAAGTTAAAAAATCCATTCCGATCGGGGATTTTTTCACTTCTGAATTGTACTAAATATTAACAATTCCATCTCCGGGAGTGTTTCCCGACCAACCAAATCGAGAAATAAATTAAAATAACACACAGAAAATACACATTGAAAAGGGTCCGATTTTACTCATTTCACTTTGCTTATTTATTTTGATATACTTAGTAGGGCCTATCTTGATTTGTTGAAATAAATAATAATAACAATAATGAATTAATAACGAACAGATATTGAATAAAATTTAAAAAAATTAACATGTAAAAAAATGATCGCAATGTTGCCGGGGTTTGATCCTTACGTATAAATAATAAATGAGAGTGGATGCCTCTTTCTTTCTCGCCTGTGGCTGGATCTGGCCAGCATGGGCCTGTTGTCACTGCGTTGTGGGTTATTTTGTTTTTTACAGTGGCGAAAAAACAAAGGAAATTCTTAATATGCAACGTAACGAAAGAGATTTTGCTCATACGTTCACATAAATCAATTTTGTATTTTTCCCCGGTTTATATACTTTTTTTAATTCAAAAGGTAATTGTTTTCCTATCCATTGATTCTACCTGTAAGATTGGTTTTGATAAAAAAAAATGCATCAACTATGAAATCATTTCACACACATACAATCGAAACATAAAGTGAACAAGTATTTTAATTATGGTTCTCTTATCAAAGTTTTCGTTATAACAACAAATCTAAAAAATAGTTTTCAAAAATATATTTTTAACCCAAAACAAACATTCTTGCAGTACAACACTTTCTGAATTTAGGATATAATTCACACACAATCGAAACATAAAGTGAACAAGAATTTAAGTTATGATTCTCTTATTGAAGTTTGGGTACAACAACAAATCTTAAAATAGGTTTCAAAAATATATTTTCAACCCAAAATCAACATTCTTGCAGTACAGCTCGTTCTGAATCTAGGATATAATTCGCCCCCTCATAAACAGCATTAGCCTGTGCCTAGCATACATACACCAGCTCGAAGTGCAGCTAGCTAATCTTGTTTCCCGGCAATAACAACCGCGTTACGGGACACACAACACGCTAGTGTTACATGCAGAGCAATTAGAGCCAGGTATTACGCTGCATGGCCAGTTCGATAATTTCACAATCGAAACTTAATGAATATTTTAACTCTCGGGTATAATAACCGTGTGTTTATAAAATATTACGGCCGTGTAAAAATGGAAAAAAAATGAAAAATTAATTTTAATCTGTTCATCTCAGCTAGGTTTCAAAGAAATGTTTTTGGTATGGGTGATTATAGTACAATTTACCTCATTGGTAGAATGTTCCTAAGTCACTGTTTACATATAACTTATCATATCATATCGTGAATGAAATAGGCCAAACAGTCTAGATTTATCTTTGAAAACAACTCACGAACAAAATATAAATACCAATTTCCTGTACATTAGTCTGTAGTATTTAATCTTCTTTAATGAACAATTTTTAAAACTCTTTAATTTACATTATTATTATTATTAATTTATTACATATTTTTTTCTTATGATGAATAAACAATTTAATGAAAAAAATATGGATTGAAATGCATTTTAGTAAATCAGAAATCAATATTCCTATTATCTTTTAGCTAATCTTTGTAGCAGAAACTGTTTCTGATATCATTCTGAGTTGTAGATGAGTAAAAAGAATAATTGACTTGATCCAATTACCGATCTCGAAAAATGAAAGCGCAACTTTCACACGATGATAAATGAAGCCCCAAAAAATGTAATGCTTTGAGACTCTGTTTCGGGAGGTCCTGGTTCGATATCCGACACAGATTTGGTAATCAAGCTATTTTTAGTTGGACATATCACATTATAAAACAAGTTTGTCTTAGCTCTAAAGCATAATATTTTCGCACAGCCGCTATGCATGCGACGTAGCACAGTATGTTAAATGTGTTCCTGACGTAGTTACCATGGTATTCCAGTATTGAGTTGTAGCTTGTTAGCGAGTCAATTTTCTCGTGACAAACGTTGACACTTGGCATTATTTCATGTTTCTACGTGAAAATAACAGGGTAACTTTCATTGAATTTTCCTTATCTCAGCTGACCACATCGGAACCGGCAGCCGGTATATCGAGATCGATCTACACCTACTGCACGGTATTTGTATAAACATTGAAACACGTTTTATTTGAAAATGAGGTAAAACCATGGTAGGGCCTATATAGTTTTTTTTGTGTGTGCTTAACTGCTTATGGTTTAAAAGTATTGTGCAATTCAGTGCGAACTAGGGGAAAAGTTTGTGGATTGTAGGTCGAATTTAAAAAAAAAATTCGAATTACACAAAACCACGACGAAAATTAAAAGCATATTATATATATATAAAGTTCTAACATAACAACGTCCTGGTCGCCTACTATAAAACCAAGGTTAAACAATATGCATTACTTATATTTTATTTTAAAATTGTTTTTCAAAGACAGGAAAACGGAAAATGCACATAGTTTGAAAGCTGCACTTGATACAAGTTTTGTTCACATAGTTAACTGGAAATAAAAAGGCTCACTTGTTTGATAGTGAACTTTGCGTTGAAAACATGCATTATCAGTATCACATATATTATGTTTTTTATTTATTTATTTCCATTAAAACCTAGACAACGGGACATAACATCACTGCCTAGTAATAAAACTGATTTACTTCACTTAATGGATATATTTTGATTTTAAACAATATTATATTAACACATTAAGAAATAATTTGCTAGTGATGCTACATAAATTGCATTTAGTTGGCCCTAAGATCAGAAGCCGTACTGATTGTTAATATATAATATAGTTTAAATTGGTTTATGTTCCCAAATCTTTACATTAATACATTATTTTTATTTTCACTAACATCTGCATTCCATTGTAAATAAAAATGCTTACCCCTATTGTTATTTGATAAACCGTGATTTAATTGTACACCCTCAACCAGAATTAAATCACGCTCTGGGTATTTTAAGATACAAGTAGATCCCTTCATCTACTTATGGTCGATGGCGCATACAAGGATTGACCGCGTTGAAATTAATTAAATAATTACAAAGTATTTCTCCACATGCGACCAATAGGAATTTGTATGCGATAATTGCATCAATGTGAATATCTACTAATTGATTGGCTTCAATTTGTTTCTAAGTGTAGTGGCCCCACTTTATTACTGTTGTGCGGGAATACTAATCTCAACAAGGGAATGCTTCACTGAAGAGCAAATACCATGGTGAATTTCATGCGTGCTCGTAACATCACTACTAATTACCAAACCTAGGGCTTTGTATATAGAAGATTGAAATAATTGACAAACAGTAGCAATAAACCACTTAACGAAACTTCACTCTAAAACATCGCAACAAAATTGTAATTACTAAAAAAATGTACAATCATACAACAAAGCATTGTCGCTTTTCTAAATTAATACTCCGGAGGGTCAGCAAAAAAATTATTTCGCTGCTTTCAATTAGTTACCTTAATCACAACAGTGTACGCTCTGTAAGTAAAAACCAATTTTAATTATAAAATATTAATGCAAACAATGTTTTTTAATGAACAAAATTATGGGTGCTTGATTGATCGAGTGTTTGATTAGGCGAACAGTATTTATAGTTTTTACATTTCAGTATGAATTGTTTTTAAAAACAATGTTGAAAGCTTATTATTAATACCTCAAATTGCGGAAAATGTTGTCAGGTTTAAAACGTGGTATTCGGGTGATTCCGGTATTATGACTGTTTGTTTTGTTTGTTATAAGTGTAAGGGTATACACCCAAAATAAAGACCGATCCTATATACATGCGTACATACCAACATTGAACTCTCCTTTGTGGAGGTGCCGAGTTCATAGACATTTTACTTTTTGGGTGGTGCTAGCCTGGACCCCCGACACCAAGGGAAACGCAAACAAAAACAAATGTTAATTGGAGGTCAAGTTCGGTTTTTATCCAGAGATTTGACATATGCACAGACGGACGGACTGGAAAATAATGGCTCCCTAATATGTCATTTCTACCTTGGGTCTGCATTTGCTTTTGAGGAACTTTACGAGTTAGACAGTCAATGCGCGCGCTAGGTTGCTAGTTTGACCAATTAGAGAGATACCATGTCAGCGATTACGCGACTGGAACGAGTGACATTCAGTTTATGTCATTGTAAAGCGATTCATAACGGTATCTTCATTTATATTGGAACTGCTATAATAGACTATGAAACACAGTACATTGGTTTGTATTTGTCTTAAGTTTCCTACCCCAACGCTGTAGAATCTTCGCAATCTTTGACGTCATATCTCAATCAAATAATGTGAAAAAACTGAATTGTGGTAGCAAATTATTACTAGCCAAGTGCTTGTAATGTGTTGTATAAGTTAGTGAATAACTTATAAGACATGCATTTACTCCAAGAGAAGGCTACATTCAATGGGATACATGTAATACGTCAGAAAGTAGGTTTGAAACTTTGAGACTTCATTTTTGATTTCACATGAGTGACATTGTTTGGGTAGTTAACTTAACACGCACATTTTTTATAAATGTAGTTACTTAAAAAATAATGTTATATGAGTTGTAACTTATTACTTCTACATGGACGTTTACTTGTACTCACAATATTGTATTTATAAACAAATCATAGGACATATAACATCTTACACATATTTTAATTAAACTATAACAGATAGTAAACAGTATTAAGTAAACAAATCATGGGACATTTCATAAAACTATTTTGTTGTCAACGGACATAAACATTGCATACACAACGAAAAAAATATATAAAGTATTAACACACTTACAAAATACCTAAGGTAAAAAGTGATAATACAAACATAGCTTGAAAATAATAAGGCATAATATAATGCTCATATGCCTATCTTTCTCTATGTTAAACATGGTAACATTTCTCTGATAGGCTTAAAAGTAAGGTAGTAAAATAAACATTATTCTATAAGTTATAGGCCCAACAGTGAAATGTCCTATGATTTACTGTTTATATCCTGTTATGGCCTATACATAGTTTAATTCCTCTTTACTTCCAACATGTTTTACCTCAATTGTTTATCCACATTTTACTTAACGAAACAATCACAACGAAACAACAAACAATCAAATATAAATACACAAGTTGCTGGTTATTCTTGTTCGTTACGTTAACATCTAATGTTTTCGCTCATTCGTTTCTTTCTGTCACATCCCGAAATAAACAACGTTAGTTGACCCAGAAATCTCTTGCTAAAGCACCTCCAACCTCTAAGCATAGTGCAATACATTAATCCTCTTCTTTTTCTTCTTTCAGGGAAACGAGTGACGTGGAAATGTGCGACGCAACTTCGTAGACAAGAATGCGAAGAATTGTGAAGTAATCTCAAGATAAACGTCAGTTAAAGAAGTTAAATATAGATAGAGTGGGTGGGTAATGTTAATTATGGGATGTAAGCGGGGGGGATTTTGTCCTTGCTAAGTGTTAAAGTTTTATTGCAAAACTTGCAGCCGGTATAATTCATCACGTTAGTATTTAGTAGCAGGCAAATTAAATATCAAAGGTTTCAGCCGTTGTTGTTTTGGGAAGCCGTGTTCTGAACTCAGACGATTGTCTAGGTTCATATTGTGTTTGTGGACGGGATACGCCGAACAAGCAAAGTGAGTGGGCCGAATGTGGTCATGGTTAATTTAAGATCTCTTCACGGAAGTAGGCTTGAATTATTGCTCCTGTGACAGGACATAAATATTACTTATACGTTTGAATTAAATAATGTGCAATTTATTATATTGACAGAAATGTAAATTGTTTAAATTACCATTATGATTTTTTGTGTTTGCGAGATAAGTAATTGCCTAGTTAGTGTTTTAAAGTAATTTTCAAAATAGGTATTTACTTTAGTACTGAGCAAAAGGTATTAATCACTGATTACTTTTTACGATCGTTTCGCGTCGTCTTAAATCCACACTGTGTATAATGTATAAAAAAAAAAATATTTTCGAGAAAGTAAATGCAAGTTATGAGAAACGAGGTATTGATATTTCATAAATTTTTTAAATTCGAAATTACACCCAGATTATGCAGATTTTCTACGCCAAAGCAGCCACCTTCACGCAGGTTGCTGTGCGTGTGTTTCGTCATTAGCACCAGCCTAAAGCAAAGCATTCACTACTCGTGAAATAGAAATAAACCTAACCAATTAATTTTGTCTCGTTTTTAATTACACAGTCGCCCGGTAGAGCGCGGGTGAATTATCTGCGAAGAAATCTAACACACTAGTCAAAGTTTTCTACGGAGCACTTTGAAAAGCTCGACCCAGTTCAGTAAAACTTTGCACGATTAAGGATTTATCATTAAAGAAGACGTGAACGTACAGTTAGAAAAACAAAAATGAAACATTGTGAGAAATTGAAGCAAGTACTTAACATGTAATCGACTTCAATAGTTAATTTCAATTACTCATTGAATTGTGAAATAAAAGTGATTTAACTTTACTAAGAAGTTCTTTGTAAATTGTTTGGAAAATCGCATTAGACATTCGATAAAAGCTTTAAAATAAAGTAATTAATCATTGAGAGTAATTTTAAGTTTATGGACAACCAACTTTGTGCTTCTTTCGTCATCTTATTAAAACTTATTTTTGATACTTACGAACAAAATTAGCTCGTTTAGTTTTATAACTTAATTTTACATTTTCGTTAAGACATATTTTGTTTGTTGTCAAACAGAATTTGAACACTGTAGATATAGAGCACAACAATTAACTCTAAATCAATTTAAAGTTTGATTGTATATTATTGAAATTTTTTAAAATCATTTCCATACGATTTTGGTAATACGCAATCTCGTCTTTAAATTGCAAAACAAAACCATGAATTTATTACAATTATTATATATTAAATATTTTCAATACTTTTTTAACATAGTTACAAAATTCCAAACCAATTTTTAAGTTTTTAAAATTTTGGTTTACAGTTAGAAAATAATTTAATTGAATTCATTGCATGAGTTTCTTTGCACTGTTAAACTTGACACAAACCTCCAAACAAGGGAAGATTCATTCTATCTAGTTAATTATCTAGCGCAATATCTCAATACAAAACAAGGCTAGTAATTAATCGTATATGTAAACCAACTATATTCTATCTTATAATTGTATTTCCACCTCTTACTGCGTGTTCTCCTTCAGCCCATCACATCACGGCACCCTGTGAATCATCGTATCAAATTGAAATTCCGCCTCGAGCGCGGCGAACAGTATTATAAGAAGGCGGTGAGACCAATTGCGTGTGAGGAAGACACTTTTCAATCGCGCGCCCGCTTGTTTCACTGCACACTGGATGCGTGTCTGGTTACATAACAAGCTCACTCACTGCACAGTGCGTGTTTTGTTTCTTACCGGCCGTCACGATCTAATATATCACGGCCACCAACAATGTGCGGATCCTAGAGGCAGTGCCGTCTTCAGGAGTGAGACCTCACTGTAGAGGGACACAATCTTATAAGGTAAGTTATCCTCCTCCTCCTCTCTCTCTCTCTCTTTCTCTCTCTCTCTCTCTCTCTCTCTCTCTCTCTCATTAACTATCTCTCTAGCTATACAAATTACGAGACTTTTGTAATTTATCTACTTGTCAAAATAAAGATTTCACGCCTTGGGTGGAGGAATTTAATTTAATAACTTCATTAAATGTGTCCATAGATTTAAACCAAAAGGGGTATTGTTATTTGTAGTATGGATCACTGAGAGTTCCAGAAGAATAAAATATGCTGTAAATTCAAAACTAAAATATTCAATTTTAACTGTCTTAAATGGCTCCCCGTAAATGAAAAATAGACCTACCGAAAGGAATATTATTATTAATGATTCAATTTCTCTTTCCCGCGTTTTAATCATAATTATCACTGCCTCCTAGATATTTCAACTAGCTCTAGATTGTTGTCCTGTTATTATCATTAATCGACGAGTTGTTTATTATAACATTTTAGTTGTACTGATTAATGTAAGTGAAATAGTGAAGAAGTTTATTCCAAAACCGTTTAAAACTAGGTATTTACGAATTTTAGTTGGCGAATTCATCAACAATCAAAACTTGTTGCGTGAACAGGCAGAGGAAGAGTAAGCTAGTGGCAATATATAGGATGCAGAGATTACATTCGTATCCTGATTTCACAGTGGAATTTACTACCCGATCATGTTCAACATGTTTATAGATCAATGTTTTATTTTGCTGGAATCCTCACAGTTGAATTCACAATAAAACAGGGTTTTAATTTCCATATTACAATGTCCTGTGCCCGGATCCACAAAGAGGGGTTAACCAAAAACGGGGTTAATTTTAGGAGAAAGCCGTATTTATATCCCATTTCGGATTTACGTATTTTTCGGAGTTATTTATTTTTATTATTATAGGAGTTACATTTTTACTCCTAAAATGGATTAATAACAGTTTACTCCTCAACTCCGGTTTTGGTTAACTCCTATTTGTGGATTCGAGTCCAGATTATTAATTGTTTAATAAACTTATTTTGTCAAAACAGCTTGGGCTAGTTATGTTAATTCTTTTAAATTTACTTATTGAATAATAGTATCCGGCGTTTAGACGACTTTAAAATAAAAAGTTTTATAGTTTCTAATACAATAATATGAAGTAATTAAAGGCCATAAATGGCTTGCTGTCACAATTACTACTGACTTTTTCAAGAAACATTGTTTGAAAAACAAATGATGAAACGACAACCATAAAATGTAATTATCTTCTAGTTTAATACAAAGTGTTTTTGTTATTTCGAAGAAACGTATTTTATTGCCTTTAATTTCATACATTTTCTACCATTAACTTTAACTTTTGATTCGTACGTGATGATATAAACAAAACAACTCAACCGATAATTTTGATCGTAAAGGCCTTCACAAACGTAGATATTGGTCGACACCTGCCGTTTAATTGGAACCTACAATTAATAAGCCTGCCCAAACAAATCAAACACAAAAGTCACTATGCGAGAGTTTCAGGAAGGCTTCTACTTACTACTTCTAACGTTTTGACTGGTGGGCAACGAATGTCATTTTAACAGGGCTAGGAAAGGAGGAGATTATGAAATCACCTATTTTTCATCGTCTACACTGTACTGAAAAGAAAATGTGTATGATACCAATTGCCAATATATAAGATATCAAAGGTTTTTCTAATATTGAAATAAGTTTTGTCAGCCACGAAACGGTAGGTCTACTACTAAAGCGTCAAAAGTGGCCAGCTGGCATAGATAGTCCTTATTCCTGCTTTTAGTTGTTTTTAAAACACCTAAGCTTTAATTGTCATTGTTTCTTTGCTGAAACGTTAACAACAGATATTAGAATACATATTCGATTGATTTGCACTGCCGAATGCAATTCAGCTTTGAGGAACCTTCAATAAAATGCATTCTTAAACGTGTGTTTAGATGACTCCATTGCATGTTTTGCCGACCAGTCAGCCATAGCCGTTAGTTTGACGTGATCTGAAACTCTCGTATTAGCAATTAGTGCTGTATAAACACTAAAGTTGCCCGTAAAGAAAATGAAATACTCCTTTAACGGTTTTAACGCACAAACACACTTAGAAGGTAATAACATCATGCATAATAAGGTTTTGTGGATAGTTATTACAATAATAATAATTGGTTATTACTTATTACATTATTTATATTGGCTTATATTGTAGTAAAGCCGTACATGTTGCCATAATTTTTGAAATCTTGAAAATTATAATAGTCCATTTAATTTTATGCTACGCCAAATACGAGAAAAAATGACCTTAGTTTTCCTCTGAGCTATGAGTGATATAACTCATATCGTCTTAATCATTATTACGATACGTTGGTAATTAAACCTAGGCTTAACTCAACTAAATAGACTTATCGTTGTGTCTTAGTTAATGACTTAATTAAGCTGGTGAACCCCTCTTTAATGTATTCTTCACGTTTTGTTTTTTGTGTTGCTTTTAATGACTGTAGACAACATTCCTACGGTGAAAAAAATTGAGTGCCCATAAAACCTAATTGGGCAGTAATCACTTTTTTATTAGATATACGCAGTTGTTTATTTGTTTTGAATGAGTTAAAATGATTACTATATTACAGTATGGTTCGAATTTGAGATAATAAATAATAAGTAAAGTTTAACTTGCACACATAAGCAAAAAAAAACAATCAAAAAGGCCAATCGAATTCCAAATGATATCGATAATAACTTATGATTAAAACCATTTGATTAACACTATAGACATCAATTGATTTTGAATTGCTTCTAATTGAGATGAGTTGAGATGAATTGTCGAATAATTTGGTCAAATTTCGGTCAAATTATCTATTTGTAAACTGCCAATTGGTGTTAAATGATGCCAATTGGTGACATTTCCTGTTCAAGTGATATCATTTGAAATGACAATTGTTAACCAATTGATTGTTTCGAATATTGTTGTTAACCGATATAATTTGGTAACTATCAATTGGCTTTCAATTGCTTTATTTTCTAGGAATATCGTAAAGATGAACATAATTTTAAATTCTATTTCTCAATGATTAATACACTACTATAATGGGTAAAAATGGCAATAAACAAACTAATAAATGTATTTATAGTGTTTATTGTGTCTTATAGAAACGTTTAAAAGAATAGCGAGATAATTCCTCATTATATGGCACGTGTGGCAATGAACTTCTAAAGCAAGATCTGCCCAATTCACAGCACTGAATACAGAAGAGTGGTTTATAGAATTTCGCTTTTATTTCGCTTTAGACACACTTGTAGTTTAAAATGCAGAGATAAATCATTTACCGACCAATATTTGGGGTGATATTGCGTATTTTCTAATAATGGTTCTAGCTACAGGAATCTTCATTGTAGAGACACCAACACCGTATTGTACATTTTCATTTATCTAGTTTTAAAATCTGGGGTCTATATTTTTATATGAATAATGTTTGGTTTGAAGTTTTCTCGGTTATAGATATTGATGTCTACTTTTTCGGATAGGCCATCTAAGTGTAGGCAAATTCAAATAATACAAAAATGACGCATTCTATTTTAGGGTAAATTAACTTTAATTTGGCTACACTAACTCGGGCTATCCGAAAAAGTAACTATGAGTATGACTTATTTAAAGAAATATTCAAATGAAATATTGTTTATCTAGTTAAATACCAAGTTTTATATTTTCATTTTTTTGTTGTTAAGAAACAACTTTTAACATTTGAACTGTTGTCATACCACTGTTTTTGACAGTACACTTTGAACTTTAATAACATATTATTATATTGCTTCATACATATTTTAAAGAAATGGTCAAACGCGGACAAACCGCTTTGAACAATTCAAACACGGTCATAGAAGAAAAAAATACACAATCAGCACGACAAAAGGCCTCGATTGTTTTATGTTTCACAAAATGTACACAATTGTCACATTTTGAACGATAAAATAACCAAATCGAATCACCACCAATCACCTAATTTGAAAGAATAATAATACAAAAATACGGTATAACGAAATGATTATAATTTCCGAATTAAATATTGACTGAACATGCAAATTTAATGAATGAATTGTCAGTAGAATAATATGATTTTGTTTTTTGTGTGTAACTTTTATTTAAAAAATAGAAATTTCGGCATTCGGTTGAAAATTAAATTGAAGAAAAATGAAATAATACCTCGACTTTTCACGAATGTTAGTGTGTATAAGGTGTCACGGTATTTCAACAACGTTTCATCGGATGAAATGAGTCACTTGTTTCAGTTGTTTGAAACTTCGTGTGTTAGCTGCAGAATGGTCTTAAACGTTTGTTAACTATAACTTACATGAATAAAATACTCAAATAAAATAATTGCCAAGAGTTTTAATTCGAAGATGCTTTTAATTATTAACATATCAAATAGAATACTTAAAAACCATAACCAAAACAATAATAATCATAACAATGACATTTAAATCTTTTATTCATGCAAGCAGTAGTTCTGTCAAACAAAAGAAACTGTAATTTCGTGTGGTTTTAATGTTGGTGAGGGTCTTTCACCTTAAGCGTGCTGTGGGACCTTAAGGTCGAGGTATACACACGCCTCTTAATCTCGATCCGAAGTTATGAATACACCTCTCCTCTAGCCTCAAGCCGAATGCTTATCTCAATTCTCAACCCAACGGCTGCAATTACAACCCTGTAATGATTCAAACTCCATACAATGGTGGCGCACCTAAATCATATTAATAGCAGACTAAATACTACTCTGGTAGGTGCGTGAGTCTATTGTTAAACACGTACTGGGTGCTGCGCTGGGTGTGATGTATTGGGGGGAGATGAGAGAGGCAGGTGTCAAGCGAAGTCACCCTGTCAACATGAGGGTTACATCTTGAACCCTCTAAAACTTGACGAGATAGGCACCCGCTCATTTGCATATTCATCTTCTTATTTCTTCATGGTTAGTTACGTTTTAAGTGTACAATTTGTAGGTCTATTGGTCCTTGGTCATATCTATGTGTTAGATTTATTTATTGTTATTTTACCGTGAGATGCAATATCCCCCAGGTTGAAAAAGTAGGTATGTTGTCGATAGAACACTTGTTAAGGGATGACCGAGGGCTGTTTAAGAGGACTCAATCACTTGCATTCGCATAAACGACCAATGAAAATTGGAAAAACCTTTAGTCAGGATTGCCGGTCTCGACGGGATTTTAACCAGGGACCTCCCGAAACAGAGTCAACCGCTTAGTGGTGTCGGTTATCTATTGTTTACTGATTTTGTACTTGTGAAGTCAAAATATATCAAATTTTCGGTAATGGTCATGTTAGCTGAATTCAGCTAATAGTAAACGATTATCACTAGGAAACGCTCAGTTGGACGCGTTGATAAGCGAGCACGTGCTATAGCTAGACCCACATTGCACATTTTTTAAATTTTAAAATTTACGACGTTCGCGTTTCCAGTATTATTTATTATTGCCAAGGTATTTGGGTAAACCCGTGTTTAAATCTTAACTTTAAAATCCACCGCCATCTAGAGGACCTTGACTCCTTGGGAAAACTTTTTAAACTCTTTGTTGACAATTAATAGACTGATTCCTCCAAAGTATTTTGATTACTTTTTAGGTGGCAGTGCATTAGAAACTTCGCGCGTCTTTTCGTTGCCATGGCAACGTTACTTTTGTTATAATGTAATTTCCATCTACACTACTTATCGGATCAAAATAAAATTAACATATTCGTGACCGGACGGACATTCTAAATGATGTGGCTATCTCAGATTTTGTCGCCGTTGAGTTTGAAAAAAAAAACTTTCGATTAACTTTAATGTAACTTTTTAACTTTTTAAACGATTTTGCCACAAAACTAATGGCATTCAATCGAGAACAAAGCTTGCGGATGGTGAAAATTTCAACTCGATCCGAGCCTCCGTTCGACCGCTATCATCATGAGCCAAAAAAGCTGCACGACTTTCCGTTGCCATGGTAACCGTACTTTTGTTATAATGTAATTTCCATCTACACTACTTATCGGATCAAAATAAAATTAACATATTCGTGACCGGACGGACATTCTAAATGATTTGGCCATCTCAGATTTTGTCGCCGTGAAGTTTGAAAAAAAAACTTTCGATTAACTTTAATGTAACTTTTTAACTTTTTGAACGATTTTGCCACAAAACTAATGGCATTCAATCGAGAACAAAGCTTGCGGATGGTGAAAATTTCAACTTGATCCGAGCCTCCGTTCGAACGTTATCGCGAGACATACAAAAAAACAAAAAAAAAAACAAACAAAAAAAAAAACAAAACCAGTGACTATTTTTTCCGGCAGAGTCAAATGGAAACGCTCGCTTCGCTCGCTTAATTATTATTTGTTATTAGACAAGTTTCGGGATATTGCACCGAGTTAAAATACTAGGAAACGCTCAGTTGGACGCGTTGATAAGCGAGCACGTGCTATAGCTAGACCCACATTGCACATTTTTTAAATTTAAAAATTTACGACGTTCGCGTTTCCAGTATTATTTATTATTGCCAAGGTATTTGGGTAAACCCGTGTTTAAATCTTTACTTTAAAATCCACCGCCATCTAGAGGACCTTGACTCCTTGGGGAAACTATTTAAACTCTTTGTTGACAAATAATAGACTGCTTCCTCGAAAGTATTTTGATTACTTCTAGGTGGCAGTGCATTAGAAACTTCGCGCGTCTTTTCGTTGCCATGGCAACGTTACTTTTGTTATAATGTAATTTCCATCTACACTACTTATCGGATCAAAATAAAATTAACATATTCGTGACCGGACGGACATTCTAAATGATTTGGCTATCTCAGATTTTGTCGCCGTTGAGTTTGAAAAAAAAACTTTCGATTAACTTTAATGTAACTTTTTAACTTTTTGAACGATTTTGCCACAAAACTAATGGCATTCAATCGAGAACAAAGCTTGCGGATGGTGAAAATTTCAACTCGATCCGAGCCTCCGTTCGAACGTTATCGCGAGACATACAAACAAACAAACAAACAAACAAACAAACAAAACCAGTGACTAATTTTTTCCGGCAGAGTCAAATGGAAACGCTCGCTTCGCTCGCTTAATCATTATTACGGGCCGCGAAAGCCTTTAGTTCTTCATTATTATGTGTTTTAAATAAAATGTAATAAATTGGAATTACTAGCGATTTTTTTTTCTACCTACTTTTTCACATAGATGGTCAACAAAACACAAACTAAAATAACAAACTATTTGATAGTGTTTTATATTGTATTTTCAGTTAAAAGATAATTTGACAGTTAACAACATTATGGAGGGAAAACAGAACTTGTCCCCAAGGTCAGTCGACCAATCACAAACATTTTTAACTTTTTATTTTACTTATAATAGTATTTAATATTGATATAAATTACTTTACTTTTTGTCATTATGTAGGTAAATATTGTTTTAAAATTAAATATTGTGCAACAAGTAAATACAAATAAAAACTCTTTATCTTTATTAAATATATAGTTCACTGTTTTATTATACAACCATACACATTTCTTACAACAACAGTAGAATAGGTGTATTGTTATGTAAGAACCCTTAAAGAGTCAAGGGAATATTCCCATAATAACATAAAATGTGTATTTTTCTCCAAGATTTATTAAAGTATGTATTGATATCTAGTACAAATTAAGCTGCGAATAAGTAGAACTTTTAACACATGCAGAGTCTAAAGTGATAAGAGCTCTGTTGCATTTGTAACTTGCCACGTGCCGCCTTAGTAAAGAAAAAAAATCATCTACATCGATAAACTCAAGCCGAAGAAGAGTCACTATCAAGCTTTAGCAGTTGAAAACTTTCAAACACAATTTCCAATTGAGTTAACAAATTGAATCGATTGTCAATTAGTAAGAGGAAGGGAAGGGGAGCGGGATTAAAAAGCAATTATTGGAAGTTATCTTCTTCAACCGAAACTAAAAAAGAAGCGTATGTTATGTTAAACTTGAGCTTCAACAGCAGAACGTTACTACAAATTGATAAACGGAATAACTTTGTTTGCATTAATATCAGGAATATTTCCCTGTTACAAAAACATAACTTTTATGGATGTTAATTCAGTAAAGATACTTTTCAATGACTGATATGTGGAGGCTTGTTACTTTTTAGATTTAAAGGCAATCATATATTTTAAGAAATTATTTTAAGTTTTGTTGATCCACAATTTTAGTTCACGTAACAAATTATAGTTGACCTTTAAATCTATAATATTTGTATACGATGGTTTGTTTAGTTACAGTTAGAGTTTATGTTACTGTTATTTTAATTATATCTCAATTTAAATCGATAGGCCCTATGTCATCATAATAAACAAATTATATATCAAATGAATTTATGTATTTATATTGAATTATTATTGATATTTAATAACAAATCCATAATTTTTTTTGCATTGTTGTAATATTATTATTTCAAATATTGTTTCAACTACATACAGTTATGAGCGAGGTTAAAGGGGTTAAGCACCCTACCTTGAATCGGGAGACCAGGGTTCGATACCCCGCTGAGATGGATTTTGTAATTTTTGGATTGATTTACATAAAATACATACAGTTCATTTTGTTTTGGTACATTTATGTACTAAGTCCTATTTATTGTTCTTCTTTGTCTATCAGTTTTAATAACTGAATATAATACACATGAAATAAATAGTAAATAAGCACAAGTATACGTTTGTAAAACGGAATTTATCATACAATAATCTTGTTTTTGAATCAATAAAACACAAGCCCTAGAGTAACACATAGATTATATTGTGTTTATACAAACATTGAAAGTTTAAAATAAGATCTCATGAATAAGTACGTATTAATAATTGATTTTTAGATTCATTGCTTGGTCAACATATTATTATTAGCAATTCCATTGAGAACTAATGGAAGTATAATTTCGCGTAGAAGCAAGTTAATAATAAAGAGTAATTTAAATTGATCCAAAGAGCAACTTCACTGCCAAATATTTTACCTATGGCAAATTTAAAGTGAAGACTAAATATTTTTTTTGACTAGAGTATAATAAAATAGTCTATTCTGGTTACTTTATATCAACTGCTGTTAAAATTTTATTGAAAAATACGGTTTTTATAATCAAAAGAAGCATATAAACATTTATCACTTACGTCATATGCTTCAAAGTACACTTCAGTAAATTGTGAGACGAGTTTAAAAGAAAGAACTTTGCTCAAAAGAAAATTCAATCTCGAGAGTGGACATTAAATTAGGTGCTATAAACATTTTATGTTTTAAGAATTTCAAAACATTGCAAAGTTGACTCCGCGTCAGTGCTCGCTCTGCCTTTTAAAGATGGAGCCGTAATAATTTCTCCGTGAAATTCTTATTCGTAATTAAATCTAGAATCGATTCTGAAACCGCTATATTTACTTGATAAAACTTCCCCGTTCTGAATTTCCAAAGTCAACAGCGTTTTAAAATAAAATGCGAGCAGTAAGCAATTTTCAAATAACCGCTAGCAATTGGTAGTTTTGTCATTTTTGTTGAGTATAACAGGAGTTTATGATTAAATTAGCGATGCCCAAAGTTTGCTCTGTGTTTTTCTTTACTTTTATTTAAATTTATCACATGTTTTAATTTACACTGGATATTTTAAGAACCACTGTTGTCGATTGATAAACATAGGATAGAAAAGCTTCGAAATAGAGCAATTAGATGCACAGATGCATATATGCATATTTAAGTTTTCGAAATTAAAAATAATCGATTAAATTACGAAGATCTTACGAAATTAGTGGTTTAGCCGCGGTCGTTTAACCGTTTCCCATTCGAACACCGAAGTTAAGCAACCTCGGGCGTGGTCAGGGGTAAAGTGGGTGAACGCTCTGCCCTGAAATACTCGTATACCGCTGGTTAGAGTAGAGATGGTTTGAAAGCTAGTGTAACGGCTTCGTTCTCCTCGACGTTTGCTCGGCAGTCCGGGTAAGTGAAGGAACCTATATGACTGTCAAAGTTGGGACGTAAAGCCTAGTTATTTTAAAGTCTACTTTTCGACAGGAGTAGCCGGTACCGGGTTTCCCCTCCTCCCTTCTTCATCATCGTTATACATCGTAACATCACTAATCACGGGTAAAATGGCAAACAAATGGCTAAAATGGCAGTAAATGCTGTATGTGGCCAATTCAAAAAATAAATTAATAATAAACAACAAAAAAAGATGAATAGGGATCGTGAGTATTGGATTATATAGATTATTAACGTTTAGGTCAATTTAATAAACCGTTTACCCGAAAACAAAAACACTGCCAAACAAAGAGTTTCCGCTCGAACATCAAACCATGGAGTTTAAATAGATCAAACAAAACATAGTTTCTATTTCTCAATTTCATTAATCGAGAAACACTCCCGTAGGTGTAATTGATTTCTATAAAATAGTTTCTATAGTTCCTCCGCTCTGCTTCTCATCCCAGCCAGCCTTGCGAGTGACTCACCAATCACCTTGTGACGTAGCCAGCCAGACTCAAGCCGGACCTAAGCACACGTGATTAATTTCACCATCTATCCACCCCACTTGGTTTTTATCAAACAGCTTTTTGGCAGTGATGCTTACGTCTTGTTTTACATACATTCCACATCCGTTTAACTGCGTTAAATCGCATCGCTAGAAATGTTTAATTCATATTTGTAAAAAATAACGTTATGTGAAATTTGAAAACCGGTTATGGTGATTATTAAAGCTTGAAAAATGCATCTCCTAAGATGCTCGCACGGTTGTAAATAGCTCGTAATTGTCTGTGTACGACTGAAGTATACAGTGATGTTTATTTAAAAAGTTTTTTAAAGAAACTCATTTAAATAAACTATAAATTTAAAACGGCGGAAGGATTGACACACAGAAAAATACGTGATATATAGACTTTGTACAATTTATCTTGACATTTTTTTCTTTTATTTTCTCATCTGGTTTTATATCCATGGTTCATTAGAGTGCGTCTAACATTCCTACTTGTTATATTAACTATTAAGCAAGGCGTTGGCTCTTGGAACCGCCGAGCTTTTTAATTTTTATGCTACTTATTGTAGTTGTGCATATCCAGCACAGATAGGAAAGATACTGTACGGTTAGCAAGTCTTATAAGGATGGAAGGTGTGGTACTTGAAGTTTTAAAGGATTTCTTTTAAGTTTGAGAAATGCATACATAAAACTAAAAGGCGATGCATATAAATCAAAATAAAATACTTGCATTTTTAATCAATATATTTATTTTCACACTTTGTGCTTTCACAACCCGAAACATTTGAGAAATGAGTAAGTGTTAGGTTTTTATGTATTCGAAAACACCAACATGAGCTGGAATATATTATATTATGATACACCGACGTGTTGGCGCAAGTGCTAAACTCACAACTCTGATCCAGGAGGTCACGGGCTCAAATCTCGTTGAGACCGGCAATCCTGACTGAAGGTTTTTTCCGAAGTTTTCCTCAGTCGTCAATGCGAATGCAAGGGATTGACTCCTTTTAAACGGCCCTCGGACATCCCTTCACAATTGTCCTAATTTGTAAAAAAAATTTTTTCCAATATGCAAATATACGAGAGAGAAAAACTTGAGGAAACAAAATATTAAATTATCTTCTTCCTTGTAATAATTACATCACTGTTTTTAAAAAAATGAAGTTCGAATGATATAATTATCTTAAATGTAGATGTATCTCAACAGTAATTTATCGATGAACATTTAACCTGACTTCTGTACACGCCCCCTGTTAAACTAAAGATTAAGTAGGTAAACGGCCATGGGACGAGCGGTTAACAAAAACCCAAAGTTTTTTTGTTTTTTTGTTTATTAATATTTGCATTCATTTGTACACAACATTTGACATGTAAGATTAAAAATAAATGCGAGAATTACAGAAAGAGCATCTGCCCCATAGTACGTGAGTACCTGTCACCCTCTCATACAATTATAATAAAATACAATGTTCAAGTTAAATACACTATCAAATACAACATCAATAAATATTATAAAATCACTACTAACCTAAACTAACAATACTTCAACTAACGAAAACAGAACTACAACCTTCCTTAAAATAATCTTTGATGACTTATTGTTATTTTGTGCACATGAAATCGGTACGTTACATAAAGATTTCATTTATGTGATTAATTATTTTTTTATCCTTTACAATACAGAATAATCTTGAGTTAAAAGTAGTTTTTCTAACTGACAGTTTAATGTCGCTAACTGCACACGTTTAACACTCTAGTTGACATCCAGCGATGTTTTCTTGAACGATGACAAGTGAAGAATTATAATCTATCTCAGTTAATTGATTGTTATTTTGTGCAAATTAAATCGGTACGTTACATAAAGATTTCATTTATGTGATTAATTATTTTTTTATTCATTACAATACAGAAACATTTGGGGTTTGAGGCTATGAAATGAACACAGTCAAACGTGAAATCACATCGCGCTTATAATAGAAATTTAAAATTGAGTGAATCTTTTCGGGTTACACCTTTGAATTGTCAACACGAATGAATCCTACATTTGAATGGTCTGGTTGTCATTAATAAGATATAAAACAATGCAATTTAAAAGCAGACATCTTAGTTTCAAGGTGGAATTGCGGCAATTCAATGAAACTCAATAATTTTTCATAGGTCTTCAGAATTTTTCATGGAGATATTGGTAATATTTTCCCACTTAAATTTATCCAAATTTAAGTTTGAAAATATAATTTCCCTATACTGAAAATCAGTGGATAGATTCTTAATACGAATGTTTGTATTTTTAATCTGCTTCAGCGAGTTTTGTAAACAAATTTTGTGATAGAACATAAAACATCTAATTGTTGAACACTTCGTATTTCTTGTCAAAAATTTATTTATTTACTCCTGTTCAGAGTCAGATCCAATACATAAATGTCGCATTAAATCGGAATTTTTAGTTTATAACGAAATTTCAGACGCTATACAAACATGAGTTTCGTACCTGCGGACGATAGGGAATTTGCATAAGTTCCAGATATTGGTAAAAGTGTGTGCAATATATAGATATTCGTCTAAAAATGATATGAACGTTAATTTCAGGTTTTTAAAGTTAATCGTTCAATATCTGTTGAGGGTCAAAGTTTGACCTTTTAAATTTCCCGCACATTAATTTTGAAACGGCTGCCTACGTCACCAGCCCTCATGACGAACACGGCCGCCTAGATAAACAACGAAATTCCCTCCTTTTACCAAAGTCTTTGGTTCTTACAACAATGGGCAACAATAAACAACAGTTGATGTCCATTTCCAAGTTTTATAATCAACATTGTATTTTTACTTATTATCAATTAAAATGCAGTTAAAGCTTACGTTGTGATATTACTAAATGTATAAAATAAAATATTAATCATATTAGAACAAACTAGATGTCAAAATATGCTTTCACAGCCAAGATAATCTCCGAAAGCGAGTAACTTGATATATCGTTACGTGATTGGTTGATTGGCATCATGAAGGCTGGTGACGTATGACCCGTTTTTTCCCGCCAAAATATGTAGGAAACTTTCACCCTTATTTTATAAATGAAAATATTCTCAAAATCAAGAAAATAAGATATTTTTCTGTAAAGGAAGGTGGCCTTAACCCAGTAGAACCATAAAATAATGTTATGCAAATTCTCTATTGTTTTTCCTTATAATGAAGTGGAAGCCAATCACGTGTAGAAAATATATAAAAAAATCGTCTCTCTAAATTAACTGTAGCACCTAGCTCAGTGTTTACACTTTTGTCCCAAAATATGCATATATAATGACTGACAGGGACGTTACGTCTCGCCCAAAAAATAAAAATAAATATATATTTTCTGTCTTTAATTAAGACCCTCTTTCATTTAGCTAAGGTTTTAGTCTTCTTCATTTGACTTTTAAAATATCGGTTACTTATAAGGCGTTACAATAGACTTAAAACTCAATTCTTTTAAGTCTAGCCTTCAGAAGAAATCTTATACGTAACATCTCCACTCTAAATCACAGTGTATAACATTATCGCTTAAGCAATATAAAACGCAAAACATTAACAACAGTAATGCAATATTATATACTTGTGTAAATTAGCATATTTTATCATTGCATACAAATCAACAGTAGCTACATTACTCACATGCTGTGTGATCTTCGCATTACCGTATACAAGTAACAAGAGAATATGTAGGCACGCGAGAAACCTACTACGTAGCCTCACAGAGAATAATGCATATCACTCTATAGACGAGTACGCTTCTTTTCTTTTTTTTTTCTTTTCGATTTAAATTTTCAATAATTTAATTTTCAATTCCAACAATCAAACAATTGAATTTAAGTATGCTTTATTCTACTTCACAACATCTTTTATCAATGTATTGTAATATTAATTTATCTTCTTCCTTGTAATAATTACATCACTGTTTTTTTTTTTTTTTATGAAGTTCGAATGATATAATTAGTTGGGTCCCAAGACATAATATTAATCTTAAAGGTTCACTTTTATTGTTACTGTATTGTATGTTATCAGGTAAATTAATTTTTTGTATTTGATGCAGTTTGATTCGATGTGTGCTGATGATGTGAGGAAAGCAGGATACAATTCAATGTAATAATTGTCTGACACATTATGTTTGCAATCATTAATGAAATGTCTTTACCGCCAGAGCTACCACGTGATACTTTTCGGATCGAAACCAGCACTGTCAATCCTGACTGAAAATTTTTTCCAGGGTTTTCCTATGCGTGAATTATCGGACTGAACATTCAATTCTTACTACCCAAACAACCTGATTACATAGTTGGTCGAAACCAAGGTAACAACTGGTAAAACGTATGCGTGCTCTACAGGAAGCTATAGAAAAGTTTTCGTATTATTTTCTGTATGTGTATGTATTTATGTAGTTCAGGCGTTAGAAAGTTCAATAAAGAGTAAATAAAAATTAATACATTAGTCCCACTTTTCAAGAAACTAGGGATTGTACAGAACTTTTTATTATTCTCAAGTATTTGTTACTATTAAACTTACTTTACTTACCGACTGACCTTTTTTGTTACAATTAGATTTTTTATTTGTTATTTAAAACTAGGATTAAACTCTGGAAAATGTATGATATTATTTCATTATTATTAAAGACGAAACGTTTAGTAACTAGAAGCCCTACTCAAATAAGACATGGCGAAATAGGTTTACTATTCTACCAAATAATTACTATATTAAATATATCTTCAACGCCTTCCGCCGCCTTCTTCCGATGATATTATACTCACCGTATCCACACGCTCCTCATAGATACCCCTTCCGACGATTAGCAACACGTCATACGAAGACACAGGAATAATTGAAAACACAATTTGATTTATTACTCTCCATGTCACATTTCCGAAAACTCCATCTTGGTCCATTCTGCTCTCTAAAACACGAGACCATCTTATTCCCGCACGTAACTGACAGTCTAAATGGCCCAGCAACTAATCGTACTGACACTGCCTGTCATAAACTTCTCCAACAGCAATAAATATAAAAACTTCTTGTCATTTTTATTAGTTTTTCTATTTTGAAAATGAAGTAACTGCTGATAGAGTATTTCCTCTTCTAAGACAAGGGCATACATCACTTTATTTCGCTATAAAGTTTCACGTCTGGAAGGTGGTAAAACGCTTGTCAATCATAAACCTCTTGACATATGTACGCGCTTGTCGCTATGGCGTATATATAGCACATATGGCTGTCAACTTAACTTAGCAGACTAGAAGACAAAGAGGTGATTTATGACTCGAAACTTTTATTATTAAGGTTAAAGGGTTCACTGAAAAATAGGAAAACGTAGGAAAGAAATATGTTCTGAAGTGAAAATCGATTTGTGTGATTGACTACGGAGGGGTTGGGTCTGTTTTTCTTCGGGAAATGGAAAATGTTTATGTTGATGTAATAATGTTTGTGTCATTTCGTTTTATTGATTTCGGCTTGAGTGTTCAATTGAGATGTGGATCGTTATTATTACGGCAGAGGTTAAAGGCCAGTCGTTAGGCCTTGTTCTAGATACATTAATCGTAATATGAGGCGTACATATATTATATATATGCAGATTGAAGAACGGAATGTTAACCTACTAATTATAAATTTATTATATTTCATTAATTCCATTAATTAAATAAAAAACAATATAACACCAGTCAGCAATTACATGAACAACGTAGCGAAACGAAATAAACTTTTGGGACACAAAATATATTCAGCTAATTCAATTAAATTTTTTAAAACCCATTGCATTCAAACTTGTTTGTGTAAAACATTAATTAACAAGTTTAATTATAAGCAAAGTGCACACTTTTAGAATTTTACTCGTTTACAACACAGATTACGAAATGATAAAACATGAATATTTTAATTTTATTCAATGAAACTAAGTGATTTTTTTCATTGAAGGTTTATGATAACAACTGACGGAACAATGAAACTGATTACAACAAGAGCTGTGAAAAGAATTGCATCGCGTCCCGCTCTTGACTACGAAAAAACGCTGCTGCGTTGTACGGTTGCTAGCCTCAAGGTCTCGACATGAGTCAAGCAAACATTTTACTATTATTGCATCTCATTAATGCAAAACCATGAGCGAACTTATTTTTGAAACGCTTTAACAAGCAAATCCACATCTGATTGCAAAGCGGTTACTCGTATTCGTTTTTTGACGGTCTTGCCTGACAGTTTGAAAAAATACTTAGATAATACCTACACCAACATAAAATACTTGGTTATAGTATCTACTGTCTACACTTAATAAATACTTAGATGGAGGACCTTCAAGAACCTTATGTACGAAATAGTACCTACACCAACACGAACTAGTTATAGAACCCGTACAAACAA
Source organism: Sweltsa coloradensis (assembly GCA_024449915.1). Taxonomy (NCBI): domain Eukaryota; kingdom Metazoa; phylum Arthropoda; class Insecta; order Plecoptera; family Chloroperlidae; genus Sweltsa; species Sweltsa coloradensis. Next base: position 52,499 of record JAMZAV010000369.1, read on the forward strand.
AAAAATACATAAAAATACAAATCATTGGGCTTTTCATGGTTAAAAACAATTATGAAAAAATGGAAAAAAAATGAAAACAATTATGAAAATAAAAAGTGATATTTCGACTTCTTTACAGGAGTCCAATGATTTGTCTTTTAACGATAATACCTGTAATACCATTTAATTAATTTTATTTTAAAATAATTAATGCTTTTATAGTACATTCACAAACATAAAATACATAGATAGTGTACATTCACGAAAATAAAATATTTAAAACATAAAACACGAACAAGTACCTTCACCCAAATAAAATCATAAGATTTCTTTCTTCCTTTATACATGACTGACGATGATAGGTAGTAGTAATACTAACAAGTTGGGAAGTGGTCATCATCAATTATTGATGATTACGTTTTCGTGAAATGTTTTTGCTTTAATTTTCTAAAAAAAAATTAATATCAGCATTTCTAAAAAAATAAAATTTAAAAATTTAAAATAAATTTGCTCTATTGAAAAATTCTAGGTAAGAATGCTAATTTTTCAAAACTCACCCTTAATTATACATTTTTTTATAGAGCCTAATGATAAAGTTGCCTTTCATGTTTGTGGGATTTACTAATTTAATTATAGTTTAATTTATTAGTTCATTTAATCTCTGCACCGTTTTACAAATTAGAACAATAAGTACAATACACAATGAATGATTTACAAAATAATTACACAAACTAGTTGTTAGTGTACACTTATTATAATTAATTAATTAATTAATTAATATATATGCCAAACTGAGTATGTGCTTGTATTTAATTTATCGTAGGCAAAATTTTGGCTACGGACTAACGAAACGGTTTTATTCAAAATTCCAAACATCAATTTAACCGTGAGTGAATGGGGCAGGTGGGGGGGGGGAGATTGCCCCTTTTCCCTCCCCTGGATCTACCCCTAACGAATGTAGACACATTGAATGAACATAAAAATGCCATAACTTAACTTTTGGACACCCCGTTCACTTCTCCTATATGATCACATCCATATTCTGGAAACACGTTTCAAAGTTCTACTCGGGAAGTCTATAATAAGTAAAAAAGTTTTGATAGATTTTCTTTATATTTGTGAGCTTGATAAAATGTCCGCTTGGCAAATATTGATTCACCAAAGTTTTTCAGAGAAAAGTGGAAGTAATTTCCATGTATTAATAATATTATAGGAATACAGAAATGTGTGGTTGTGGACATGGCTGTTTTTATTTCACGTGGCTAATAATTACGGGTACGGAAGTAACAAAATAAAATTAATTTAAATATTTTGGTAACAACGTCAATCTACGTTATTATCACAGTGGAGGTGCCGAGTAAATAGAAATTGACTCTTTCGGTGTTGTTAGCCCTAAAACAAACACACACGTCGGTATCATTCTTGTTGGTCAATGTCAACAAAAGAATCATGCCTCTTAAATTATCATCGTGAGAAGTGACTCACACAGACGGACGGACACCAATGCGATTTACTTACGTAGTGCGTATTACATCTATAACCGAAAACGCAAATTTTACCTGTACTGTTTTCCTTTAATGTACATTAAAAATAAATGTTCTTTTTAAAACAAAAGTTTGTGTGGCTCGTTGGTCTACCAACTTCCAATGCAGAAGGTTCAGGGTTCGATTCCCGCTAAAGTCAGAAAATTTTAACTTCTGATTTGGACTTAAGTCCATCAGTTCCTGTCTTAGAAATTTGTAAACGGTGACTTTTTGAGCCGTCCTAGCAACGGGGCACATACTAAATTTCAAGTTGTTCTGAATTGGCCTTGTTGATTCTGGCGTTGATCCGCGGATGTTCGCACTGTCCATACCACTGATTGCTATATTTCCTATTAAAAAAATATTGATTTTTGGTTAGTTATCGTGCACTCGTCGATTCCATCAGGGCCTACAGGGTTGGCTTGGTCGCTTTCGTTTACTGTCCCCCACTGAAAATCACATATATGACTGAGCGGGTAGACTCTAAATACGAATTAATTATTAATTTACATCTTTTTCAAGGTCATAATTTAAACGTTATTGATGATGAATTGAGAGTTTTTTTTATTAAACTGTTGTCACATTGTGTCCAATATTAGTAATTTTCATTTGAAAGAAAAAGATAAATTCGTAGGGTAGCCCCTTAAAATAAAATCACAATAGGCCTCGTTGAACGGTTTATTATGGCATGTGTGTGCTTGTGTGTGCTTTCATCATTGTCCGCAGAGCAAGAGAGTGAGGAAGAGAGAAAGAAAGAAAACGAGATGGAAGGAATTTATTCCACCCATAAACCATCTTCCCGAGACGAGACTTGTCCGTCATAACCCGAGGAGATCTTCCCCAGGGATTTATCCCTGGCGGCGACGCGAGGCACTTTGCGTCACGACCGATAGACCAGGGAAGAAATGGAAATGCGTGAATTTCCTTCGTCCGTCCGACCGTCCTATCTGATTTGTATCTTAAACGGTTCCGATGATGGCGGGGGAATTTAGTGGGATCGAGGGATAAACTTCCGTACGTGGTTTATTTGCGTTTAGAAACAACGTTCCACGCAGAGTTTGTTGGACAGTTGTTTTTACAATAATATCAACAAAACGTAATATTCATTATTATTTCCCGTTTAAAATGTATATCAGTTATTATAATTTAAGAGTGTGGGTTCCCAAATTTTGCTTTGTACTTTAAACAATTTGAAATTTGTGATTTTTTAAAAGAATTTTATAATATATCTTTAGATTTTTTCCTTGATCTTTTAGGAAATAAATGCTGATTTTGGAAAAGTTACTTTAAAAATATTTTGGTTAATATTATGGTAGTTAAAAATCAAAATCTAAGTTAATTTAAAAAAATTAAATTTTTGCAATTCTCCCCCCCCCCCCCTTTTTCCCATGTTTAAATTGAATCTACTACAGGCAAACAAAATATCCGGGACGTCTTATGAAATTTGTGTATTTTAGAGTTTTTACACACAATTTGACTTTTGAACCATTACAAATATCCTTCTAACCATTAGAATTTAGTAGGGAAATATTCTAAAAATTCCGAACGAAACAAAGCAATTTTTTATCCCTGATTGCTTTGAGTTAGTAGAATTAAAAATTAAAACACCCCTGATCTTCAATATTATTGAAGAAACATACCCCTCAACCCAAACATCAACTACGACCACCACACAGCGCCACTGGAGAGACAGTGGCGCACAGCGCCACTGGAGAGACAGTGGCGCATGTTTTGGACGCCCCTGCCCGGCTCCGCCACTGGACCACCCAGCGTATTGAAGACACATACCCGTCAGCTCGTACATCAACTCTATTAACAGCGTCAACGCCTTGCGGCTCTATTACGTCTATTATAACCGGACGGGGGTGGACAAACTGGCGCTTGTCCAACATAAATCTTCTAGTTTGAATGGGACCCTGTTCCAGACACTGTGGGCTGCATTTCTCTGGTAGTTTAGTGGATGGTTTGAATCCTTTGTCGTGAACTTAATTGCCTTTAGTCCAGTGGACTGTGAAGCTTCCTCGTTGGCTCAGTGGTAGGCGTGCACGAGGTGCTGTAGTTCGGCGGTCGCGGGTTCGATTCACTTCTCCGGCAATCGTGACTAGAAGTGTGTTTTTTGCTTTTACAAATAACAGCCAACTTACAGTATAAAACCAACAATTTTCATCATACTTATCCTTCATATTTCAAAGTTACATTACTACTTACTGCCCTCTAAGCAAGAAGTTGTTGTAATAAGAAAAATCACAAAAAAAAATAAAAAAATAAAAATAAGTATCTACTTTGAAAAGCAGATGTAGCCTTCATTGAAGTGCAACGAAGTAAATATCGTCAAGTAAAACTTATGACTTTAAAATATTATAAAACTTGTGTCATTATTGTGTAGAATTTTGAAAATAATTTAAAATCCATTACAAAAAAATCTACAAAAAACATAGTTTTGAGTTAGTTAAAATGTAGTTAATTAATTTTCGCCGCAAAGGGCATTTATTATAATTCGAAAACAATTGTAATAATGAAGATCTAAAATCAAATGGAATTTGTTTATAAGGGATCATAATATGATATGATTGATATTCAATTAATTACTGTAGTTAGGGCTTTTTGCGATGAAAAAATCACAGCATTAGAAAAAGAGTCACAGCTACCTTCTGTTATTTGCCTTAAAAAATAGGTTAAAAAGCTCTATCTAAGCAAACATTCTGCCAATTTTTCCTTAGTAAATGCTCATAATTTTGTAGTTAGGGCAAAGTACATGACAATTAGTACACCAATTTATAGCGTAGTTAGGGCTTTTGTAGCTTAACACATTAGATGGGAAATGTTACTCCGCATCTAATGGTACTTCTAACTAAAAAAAGACTAAAAGTGTAGTTAGGGCCTTTTTGCTTTGGAATGAACCATAGGCGATGACATACCGATGCAGTATTTACAACATCTGGGTGCCCTTGGCTGGGCCATATACTCGAAGAGTCCCCATATTGGGCGAGCGTGTTAGAGATTAAGAAAATATAAATTAGCCTCAGACTTTGTAATTAAACCACAAATCAATTCACAATCTTTGTATGCAGTCCTTGACTTTATAAAACCATGCATGTTGAAGTTTCATTGTTGTCATGAAGAGAATATCTGAGGAGGAAGGACAATGCAATCATTGTAAATAATTTAAGGTGAATCTATCTGCATAAATTTTATTTTGTTTAGACACAAATAAAAGAAAGTAACTAGCACATTTATGTCAAATGTGATTGTCTGGCATGACCAAAACAATTTTGGGTTAAGTAATTACGCCCATTACAGACGCCTATGATGATTTCAGTGTTTTTTCTACTTGTTGTACTTACTCTTGTCTACACACTAAAATATTGCGAAGTGTTTTTTCTTATATAATATCTTGCATTTCAAAATATTTTTATTCCACAGGTACAAAGATAATGTGTATATCGTCGTTACAAAATGAAATACAAAAAAATGTTTTTATTTTGTTCACGCGACATATGACCAATTGCTCGTGGTATGATAAATTCATGGTTATGAACATAGATATACCATACTGTTAGTACTAATGGTATCTCTATGGTTATTGGTACCTTTATTAGGTCGAAGGAACATCAGTAATATCTAGCGGATAAAGCTTGAAGCTTACAGCTTTCTTTTTTTCTAGGTTTCATAGGTCTTCCCAGTGGCGTATCCAGGAATTCATAAAGTGGGAATTCAACCAATTAATTCATAGATGTATCGAAGGCTAAGTGGGGGGCCTGGGGGGCTTGCCGCCGGTTTTTTTTATCCTTCAAGTCATTTTGGTGAAAATCTGTGTTTTTAAAGCATCACATTGACCAACATTTTAACTATTAAAATCCTGTTTTTAGCCTAAACTTTTTCTCTTTCAAGATCATTTTGGTAAAATCCGTGCGTTTTAAAGCATCAAAATAACCAACTTTGTATCAACTAAAGTCCTCTTTTGGTCAGATGGTAATTTGCCTTTAGTATTACGATATTATTCTATATTCTCCATTGAAACGTTAAAGTGCACTTTCACACTTTTTTGGGCAAAAGGGGGGTAAGTTGACCCCCCTGTCCCCCCTTGATAACGCCACTGGCTCTTACAACAACCGCATCACTGTACCCAAAGATCTTATAAGATTAAGATTACTGGGCCGTGGTATTGTCATTTCGTTTTAGATCTTTGGTTACACTGCTGCGGCAGACGAAAAACTTGCGTGCCTTAGCAACGTTGCAAGATTGCAATAATCTAGCTCAATTTTGATTTTCTCCATTTTGTAGATCACACCCCAACATGGCTTGTATTATAAATATAACATATAATATCGATTGTTAACTAACAGTGAAAACGTCCAATGATTTATATTTATAACGTTACTACCTGTTATATAGTTTCATTTTTTATAATAATGGCTTGTATTGTAGTATTTATTACCTACATACAAAATGGTAATTCTGTTTTTTTACCAGACTTTTACATTCTTTGTTAAATATATAAAATTTCGGATAATTTCCTTCCTTCTCGGTAGCACACATTAGTATACACACTCACGTCGTTCTGTGTTTATTCTGTTTACATAAATGTTTATTTAGAGCGAATTTACCCATATATCTCATTACATGTTTGTATAAACGATAAAGTCTTAATTTATATCCGGAAGAATGGTCAGCGTTTAATCTTCTTGATTTGTGAGTACAAAATTCATAATACAGATAACGTAATTTAAAAAGAATATATAAACACCATTCTTTCTGCGTATATAAATTGTCCACTTTTAAATCGTAAACGAGTACCAGTACGCTTGAGGTATGGAGTAATAAATCAGTAAACTGGAATGGAGATGCACATATAATGAATATATTTCCGAACTTCAGTAAAGTCCGCTTTTATGCTAAGCTCTCTGCTCTATCAGCGTCCTTTCTAAACGCTTTTAACTACGTAATTACATTTAACTTCAATTTACAAAACAAATAAACAGTTTGAAGTTGATGAAAGCTTCTCTATAAACTAGTTGGATTGTAGTTAATTAAAATCTGGAAACTATTGTATGACAAAGTAATCTTCGCTTGTGTTCGTTATCTAAATGTCGTCAGTTTGTATTTAAAACGGTGGGTTATTGTTATTCTGGGAGAGGAGAGGAAAGGAGTTGAGCGGTATTGTTGTATAAGCTGGTTGGATCGTCTTATGTGCACTCGAGTACACGGGTGGGATACCAAGGGTCTGGCACATGGCGCCGAGGGACCTATAGACAAGGGTGGCACAAACTGACGTCACGCCCTAGTTCTAGGAAGGGATTCAATAGTGCCAACCAGTCTTGCGTAAGTTACTTTTAAAAAGCAACTTTTAAATAAATAAATAAATTCGTATTTAGAGTCCACCCTCTCAGTCATACAACTGATTTTCAGTGGGGGACAGTAAAACAAAGCGACCAAGCCAAGTAGCCAACCCTGTAGGCCCCAACGCAATCGACGAGTGCGTGATAACCAACCAAAGATTGATATTTTTTTAATAGGATATAATAGCAATTAGTGGGTGGAAAGTGCGAACACCCGCGGATCAACGTCAGAATCAACAAGTCCGATTCAGAACAACTTTAAATTTATCATGTGCCTCGTTGCTTGGACGGCTCCAAAGTCACCGTTTACAAATTCCTAAGACAAGAACTGATGGACTTAAGTCCACGGGAATCGAACCCTGGACCTTCTGCATTGGAAGCAGAGACGCTTATCACAAGACCAACGAGCCAAACTATTAAAAAAAAATTAAAAAAATAATAATGGGATTAAACTTGTTATAGGGTGCAATGTATGCCCCTCTTCAGGTGAACTATAATTATATATATTATATAGGTATGTTGCGGATAGGATAATCATGAAGGGAATGGGATGACTGAGGGCTGTTTAGGTGGATTCAATCCCTTGCATTTACATAAACGATTGAGGAAAACCTAAAAATAATGAGTCAGGATTGCCGGTCACGACGGGATTCGAGCGCGGGACCTCCCGAATCAGAGTCAAGCGCTTAGCGCTCGAGCCAACACTGTCGGTACATATCATTTGTACATGGATGGTTGACTAAAATGTCACACAAAATATTATTTCTCACCTATTATTGTTATTTTGTAAATAAAAATCATTGGACTTTCCACTGTTATTAATATTTTTATTTAAAATGTGATATTTCGAATCCTTTACAGGAGTCTTTATCAAACTAACTATACAAAAATAAAAAACTATAAGTTTGATAAAGACTCCTGTAAAGGATTCGAAATATCACATTTTAAATAAAAATATTAATATCAGTGGAAAGTCCAATGATTTTTATTTACAACGTTACTACCTGTTATATAGTTTCATTTTTAATTATTATTTTTACGTATACCTTAATATTTGGGTACCCAGCGTTGGTGACCGTTGCCCGCAAAAAGGCTCTCGTGCAATCCTTTATTATTTTACTACTTCATAACTGTCGTTCTACTATGTAAAACCCTCTTCCTCATACATGCCAGAGCGTTCTTTTAATCTTTACGCTCCCTCCTTGCCATGCAACGTGGGTGTCCATGCAGTGTGGTGAGTCGTGGTGATTATAACCCCAAGTCGCCTGTGGCTGGAACTGTTTTAGTTCATTGATTGAATCCTTCTAACAGAACGCCCCCGGGCATTCCTTCCCAAACATCGAATTACCCTAATTACCTTGTTAGTCACTGAAGAGGGTTACTCAGGGAAAACTGAAGTGTACCTTAATTCCAGCAAACAATCTTACAAAAAATAAATACAACTTTTATAAAAGAAAAAAATATGGCTTAGAGATACGTTCGATAGCATTTAAATTTGTAACATTTAGCATTTATTTTTTCAGATCTAACATCTTTAAGCACCTATTTTCTTCGTTTCATTAAAACCATTTATATGGGGGTATTATCACTCTTTTAATGGGGAATTATGCCTTATAGGAACATTTCATTTCAATATATCCACTTAAAATGTTAGAATACAATGCACATAACTTCGTTTTGTTGAACAAAAATCAAACTCAATATTTTATATTGAGTAAACAAAATTGACCGGAACAGGAATAATATTGTTGTCCAAAATATTTAGTGGTTTACTCAAAATGAAATTGGTTTGTTTAAATGTATTTATTTTTATATCACTCTACTTAATATCCGAACACTTTGAAATATTCCATGTATTTCTACGATGGTTGATAGAGCAATTTACAAACGTGTACTAGGTAAAAATAAATTACAAAACAAGATTTGTAATTAGTTTGCATAATATGAGTTTTTATTAACTTTGAAAAATCTTAATAGGTTTAAGAAACCCGATTTTTAAAGTTACCATTTTGTGGCGTTTTCTAAAATATATATTTACCGGTTTAACATAAAAATTTTAATTACTATTTATACGTATGTACTTATAGTATTTCTCCACTTGTTACGAATGATGTACGTAAACCCAGCGTTTTGAGGTGCTTAATTGCTAAAAATGCCAAATTAGTGAACACATAATTTCCAAAACAAGAGTGTAATGCTAAAGAAACAGAAACATTAGTTTTTTAATTAATTTAGCACGTATACCTATTTTTTGTTGAATATTAAATTTCATTGATTTTAAAAGCACCTTTATATAATCATTTCCTATTAAAAGTGCATTGAGGGTATAAAAGGAAGAAAAAAATAGATGATACAAAATGCTAAAAATAGGCTGAGAACAAATAATTGAGATTGCGAAATATTTTTGATAAAAATGCAATTTTATTTACTTCTAGTGATAAGTATTTGTATCCGCTCTGAAGTTGCACAGTGAAAATATATCTCTTGGATTTATTTTGAGTCAAGAATATGACTGGGGGAGTTTAACGTTAGATTCCAAAGAAGGCGATGTCAAGAAGATATCAAACATGTCAATTTAGGAAACCTTCCGTTTAGTTATTTCCAGCTAAAATCTTAGAGGTGTTTATATTGAATGATATCTAACTGACATAATTTCGTTTTATTATACAAAAAAGCAAACTTACTTTTATATGAAGTAAACTTAAATGGGAACGGGAATCACATTGTTGTCCAAACTATTTAGTGGTTTACTCAAAATGAAATTGGTTCGTTTAAATAATTATTTTTATATTATGCTTTGTAATATTCTATATTTGTCAACTAATTCTGAAAGAGCTAATAAACGTGTTCCTGGTAAAAATCAATTACAAAATCCAATTTGTAATTAGTTTTGTCAATTTACTCAAAGCTGCATATTATGCAGTTTTTATCGAGACGTAGTTTAATAGCGTATATTATGAATTTATCAACTAATATGTTTTATGTATAATGAAAATGATTGATTGATGCATCATCAGCAGCATAATGTGTAATTTGTTTGTAATTTGTCTACTAATTGAGACAACATAATATTAGATGCGCTCATTAGCACTACTAATTACTCAAAGGAACAATGTAAATTTACTCACTTGTAGAGAAATACCTTCACATTATTGTTTTTGTAAGTTGTCCTATATTTGCAAAAATTTGCTCGAAAATTAGTCTAAACAAAAGGTGTACAGATTTTATTTTCCTGTCTCATTAATATTTTATTAGGTTAAAATAAAGAGAAGAAACATTTGCATTATTCCAGTGGTATCGAGGGAGGGATGGAACGGAAACCGTCTATTCGAATGGAAGGATTTTCATATCGCACGATCCTCCGTGTAGGAAATCGTTATCAAATCAGATCTAAGGCCCATTTATCCATTAGCTAAATGGAAGACATATTTAATCACGATATGACCTGAGATGCCATTAAGGGTAACATGAGGTGATCTTCTGAAATCAAACTATTGATTACTCGGAAGAGCGAAGCGCGCCACGACGACAATACGACACCGTAGAGATTTAAAAACTCGGTTGTTCCTTTATCCATTTCCTTTTTGTGTTTGTTCGCTCTCTGCCAGACAACGCCTCTTTTGATTTCAACGACATTTTCAGGAAACTTTATTGAAAGGAATTCGAGCGCATGACTCGTGCTATTATTTAGATTTCTCCAGTTCACATTGGTAAAAATGTATTATATATTTTACATATATTATGTATTATATAAAAATGTATGTAATTGTAACGAAGAACATTTGAAGTTGTACGTTTTATAATTTTTTAACGACCTACCATGAAAAATGAAACAACAACACATCCAGCAGAAAAGACTTCATGAATGATATAAATAAATAAGAAATTATTAATGAATTAGATAAATAAAAATTGTCGTCCAGAAATCAGTTACTGTAAATATGTGAGAAGTTAATATTTTAGTTTGAAATATAAATTAAATGATTATTTAAAACAAATGCTTACTTGTTTGATAGCCAGAAAGAGGATAATAATATAGGTTTGTGAACTTGATAAATTTTTCAACTTCGAATCAACAAGTGTTTTCCAGCAATCAGTTGAAACTGACGCATAATGTTTCTTACGCATAGGGTATGGCCACCCCTGAAACGGAAGGTAGTTACTAGATGAATGATCCAATGATCTGATAGGCTTCCGCCGGTGTTAGTGAACCGGAATTAAATTGTTATCCCTTTACCCTGCTTCCGGTTCGCCGACTTCCTCAAAGAAACATCTCGAACGATACCCGGGCAGAGTTTGACTTAAAAGTAATAACGACTCGTTCAGCTCAACAAATGATGGCGATATCAGGTGGAAGCGTTCTCAAAACGAAAATCGGATATTAAGAAATTAAAAAGCATGTTTCTTGTATGGATGCACATGAAAGTGGTTTACACTTTGTAACATTTAGCGTGTTACGACTTATTTTTATATTTATGTGTTTCTAACAACTTTAATTCAGCCCTCAAGTGTTAGCTACCTCAATCTAATCAATTACAAATCACATTCTTCACAATTTATTTTTAAAACCATACAAATACGTTAGTAAAATGAAAAATACAGGAACAAGTATTGAAAATTAAAAATATATTGTAAATGCAATATAATTTTTTAAAAAAATATATAAGAAAAGTGTAAATATATATTTTTCAACTAAAAATCAAGATGACGAATGAATAAAAACAATTGTTAAAAGGTGACAAGAGTGATAATATTAAGAGTCTCATTGGTAAACTGGCATATTCATCTGCTTTAAATGAATGAAGTTTCATGTGGTTTATGTCTATTTCTGTATTAATGGAGTTTGTTCGAAATTACACTTGTTCAAATTTGGATAGTTCTTACCGGTGTGTAAACGAAGGGTTGGACACTCGGACTTAAACATAAAATTAATTCTATACATTAATTAATACTATAAAGTTAAATAAATTACACTAGATTTACAGAAAAGACAAAAATGACAAACATCTTCGTATTTTAAAATTTGTCTCTTCCTTACATTTTGGCCAAAAGTCTCTGTCCAAAAGTACTTTAATGAGAGTCATAAAAATTATAAATTATAATTGTACGGTACGAAATATGAAACTACACTAGCAAAAAATCAATAGCAACAGTTAATCTTCGTAGTACCCAAAAAAAGGGAGAAAAGCTACTTTTTCAGCAGATTGTCATGTCAATAAAGGGTTTTCTAACAACATTTTTTCCAGCATTGAAATAACTTTGGTGTAGGTGCCGGGTTAAAAAAAATACACCTTCTTTTGAGACAAGCCCCCTCTCCCCCTGTCCACAAAGGTCACAATTGTTTCATACTTGTTGAGGGGCAATGTCAACAAAAAAGCATGTTTTTTGTTATGTATTTTATCATAAAACGTGACATAATTATGCTTTTGGACGGATGGATAATAAACGATCATTATTAAAATAAGGCATTAAGGGGAGATTTGCTCCCTTCCTTACATGTAGTTTTTTATTTATTCATTCATTTGACACAAATACAGCCATATCCTTTTAAATAGTACGTTAAAAAACATAACAAAACAAGGTTTAACTAAACAATGTCTGAATAGATCACTCTTGTGTAGATTGCTCTGTTGTTGGTTGCCAGATAAAAATTAAACCGTTCATTGATAATATTAAAATACTTATTAATAATAGTTTCCCGAGAGGCATATTTCTTTTCGCAGGTTTCCTACTAAAAATGTATTTATTTTGTTGAAATTCCACCATTCTGAAGCGCGCACAATACCCATCCAACTGATTTAAAACGAAACCATAGCTCCGTGATTAAGTAAGCTTATCCATTTTGCGATTCCCTGCTTTTATTCATTAAAAACTTTCCCTTCTTTTGTATATATTTCTCGTTGTTAGCATTTCCGAAAATCCTCTAGCTGGCGCCAACGTAACAAACAAAACCACTGTACAAAGGTAATCACTGCAAGATTGTTAATTGCTAGTTGGCGCACGTAGTACGTCGTGTGCAAAGCAAAGGCGCGCCGAATGGGCGCACGTTTTGTTTTGTTTGTTGCTCTCTTCTGTCTAGTGTCACCAAGCGCTAACGAGTTGGACAAACAAACACTCCTACACTACACGTGTTGTCATTGAGGAGTTACAGGCATGCACACTAGAGCGGTCATACATGCGCTTGCGCACAATCACGCTTATTGTAGTCGCGTTGATGGTTGAGCTTATCGCCTATATCTCCAGCATTCCTACTTGATGAAAAAATCTTAAGACTGTTTAAAACATCAGTGACTTTTTACAATATCGCTCCCTCATGTCAGTAATAATTTTGTCAGATTTATATGATACTTTGCTCAGATGTAATGGTCATGTATATTAAGTCTTCAATGGATGCACTAAAAAAATAAGTCACAATTTTTTAAAAATAGATTGATTTTTAGGGTTTAGGGTTCAGGGTTTTTGTAGAATCTAAAAAATTTGTAACTAAAAATAATCTTAGTAATAGTTCAAGTCTATTGGATATAGTGAGAATAAATATAGTTTAGGCCTACTTGATTTATATTTATACTTACTCACAATAACTATCAGTAATCTTTGACTACAGAAGAGTGAACTGATTCATACTTGTGCAATCACACACAATTTCTCAAGAATCATGCTATCTGGATGTGTGAAAAATTGCTTAATTGCCAGGTATCGCTCGCACTTAATACCGTGATTTTCAAAACAAAGATATATCTGCGATACCAAAAACGTGACACATCTAACCAGAGTTTTTTTGGTCCCCTGAAAATTTCATCTTGTCGGAGTAGCCGTTTGTCCCCATACACTTGTGGCTGGTTCTGACCAGCACAGGCCTGTCCACCCCTTGTCCCCCCGCGTCATCCCTTACGTCCCTCCCTTCGTCTCGATTAGCCAAGTTGCATAAATATGAGACGTAAAGCAATATCCAATCCAATCCAAAATCCGGTAGAGAGATAACAGACATACAATTGATCCAAAAACGAGTACAATATTATAGTATCGTACAAATGTTGATGAGAAATAGTTATACTTGATTGTGCATAAATTCATATATTATATACCCGAAACGCGGCTTAATAAGTACCTTGAAATTTTATCAAGATAGGAGAAGCCGTTTGTCCTGTAGAGAGCAAACAAACGGTCAAAAACTTGTATTAATATATTTTTCTCAGCGTCGTAACATTATGTCTTCGCTACGCTCATCCAAACTCCTTATGAGGATATCCAATTATTATTAACCACGTTTTCAAACTCGGTGCTTAGAATTGTGCCACATTTTTTGGAAGCTTTATAGAAGATTTTTCTCTGAATGCATTTTATCTTGAAACCAACTCAGATATTTCTTCTGTCTGGATGTTTCTCAGTTGACTGTACTGTTAATATCTTGTTGCCATCTCCTGGGTTTGCTAAGTGATTGCAGTCGAATCTTGACTTATGCAAAGAAAAGCAGTTCGCAAACTCACCACACAAAACGGTGTTCAGTAATCATTTGAAAGCATCTTAAAATCTCTGTCTTTAAAATAGGTCAAAACATTTAAAAGGATTTTCTTACTGTAAAGATGCGGAGATGAAAATTCAAAGGAACAATATTGATTTAACCTGGAGCAAAATAATATTTTACCATGGGTTTTGTGATCCAAATACATAAGTTAGAGACTATGAAATAGTCTTCAAGCACAAATGATACACATTTGCATTTCGTAATTTTGAGTTTATTTTATGTAACTACTGTTCTACTTTTTAAGTAAAGTATAGTTATATTTTGTCAAGTATGCAATACATTGTGCAAAGCAGAAAAACCTACACCCAACATATGAATATTTTGTTTGTTTTAGAATACCTCCGTTTTTAATTACCAAAATTAATTAAAAAAATTTTTTCTCATAATAATATTATTAAACTAATAGAATCTTAATTCATACAAGTTTTTCTTGATTATCTGTTTTGATTCTGACTCTGAGTGAAAATAAATAACATTTTCATGATAGACTTTAGTTATCATTTTGTTAAAACAACGTCTTGGAACAACAATATGTGTTGTATTTAATTTTTGTGTTCATTGCTGTACTTTACTCAAAACTTTCATCCACTGTTTTATTTTCCCCGAGAAAATATACAATGTTCTGTTTATGTTTCCATGTTTAATGCCCTGAGAAGTGAACATTAACCATTGAAGACAAGTCGTTGTTCACTGTTCGATTCCAAGATTATGCGCTAATGCTAAGCTTCGTATTTCTACGAGGAAGTTGTGTGATAAGCTGGAATAAAAGATATTCGATCTAATCTTAAGTGGAGCTTTTAAGTTGTGAGTGTTTTTCGAAGTGGGATATTTATTGAGTTGTTATTGGTAGATACATAGCGATAAGAGATGGGATGGCTAAGTGATAGAATACGAGGCTCTCTTTCGGGTGATTGCCGAAATGAAGACGGACACCAATAACTCAAACTGTCAGTCAATCTATCAATCAATCAATCAATCAATCAATCAATCAATCAATCGAACAATCAATACCGGAATCTCTCCATTGAGTCTGGTGGATGAGCTCGGCCAAACATAAGTCTGGCAATTTTTTACCTCTAATTTACATTAAAAAATTAGAATCTTTCCGAGGTTGTTTAAAAAAAAATATGCTCATGGCTCTTTAAGAGTACACTTCCATACCATTGCTTAACCGCTTAAAAATACAATTAAAGATACAAGTTGTAGTTATTTACAAAGCTTATGTAGGATACTTTGTTTGAAATGTGGACATGAGTTTTTTTAAATTTATTTTTTGGTTAATTTGGAGTAATGGCTCGTCAATCGTTAGGTCATAAAGCACCACTCTAGCCTATAGGGGATGGGGAGGATGACCCATGCTGGTCAGAACCAGCCACGGGTAGGGGGAGGAATGGGGGGTTCTCACGCTGCGGTTGTCATCGTCTTTGTCATCGTTCGTGTTGTCAATTGGTCGTCGTCGTCGGGGAGGTCGTCAAGGGAAGGGGAAGGGTTCCCCGACGACGACTGGCAGAGTTCGCCCCTAGTTTCGAGGAGAAAAAATTACCCTTCTTACAAGCTGATTTTTTCGAGATGGTATTTTTCTCTTGAATTGCCTTTTATGATTAGCAGAGCCATGCTCTGGGCCAATTCTACCCCGGGCCCAGACGGGGGTTATATTGACATGAGCACTGTGCATATCCTGAAATTACAAATATATGAAACTCACATATTTGGAAGAGAAATTTAAGTTTGAACCAAGCATTGGTACTAGGGAGCGAAGCTACAAAAACAACAGATTGTCGTAGTACACACAAAGAAAATCTTGTCAAGTATTGAAATATCTTGGTGGAGGTGTCAACTACACAAAAAAATCTTATCGAGTATTGAAATATCTTGGTGGGGGTGACAAGTGTACACAAACACTCATTTTAAGAAATTCCAGCCTGCATGTAACAACCTTGTTGAAGGAGAAATGTCAACAAAACCACTTGTCAATCGGAGGTCATGTTCGGTTTTCATGGTAGGACGTTACATGCACAGACGGACGGACGAAATCTACAGAAAGTTGAATATAATAGAAGCGGCTAAACATTACAAGCGAAAGAGTAAAATACTAATTACTTACGTAATTAAATAAATTGTTCTCATGGAATGTATTTTTTTAATGTTTTCAAAACAATTAATAAAGTATAAAATTGTATTTTACTCTTAAATTCCGAGCATAAAATCTGTATAAAAAGCGTTTATTAATTCAGTAATCAGCTTCTTTAAAACGAACGCAATTCAGGGCACATTGAGTTTTTGTAACTTTTTAACTATTTTAATTAAATTTTACATCGTAATATAAAACGGTATGGCAATCACGGTATAGTGCTTTGTACCTAGTGTAACAAGCATCAGCTTTAAGTTTTTAATTGAAGTTGCAATTTAATTGCTTGATCCTGTACCGCCAAGTAGATAATCTACTATTTAAGAGTAGGGTACTCAAAGTATAAACTCAAGCTCACCAGCATTGTGGGTAAAATGAGCAATGCTGCCAACACATCCACGGTAAATACAGGTAACTAAAAGCTTATGTTTTCGTAAAAGTACTGCTCGGTGATCAAAAGGCTTAAAATATGAGTTTGAGGGTATTTTATGTTTTCACGGGTGACTATTTTTCATGGGTCCATAAGTATATGTTTTATAATCACAAACATCTAAAAATGAATGAATCAAGAATATAATAATTATGTTCCGGCTAAATACACACATTGTTTAGAATAATCTTTGTTAGACAACTTATGTGCACGCAATGTTTTAAAACTTCATTGCTAAACCAACAACATGTATGTATGTTTCCGATAAATCGATTGTCTAACGATATCGACCAACAACTTTAATCGATTACTTTCGAATCAAAACGTCTCGATATATCGATCGGGAAAAAACAATCGTTTTACATATCTATTATGAACATTACATCATTCTAATATTGATCAGAAATAAACAAACGGATCTGATATTAAGGTTCGAAGGAGGAATAAAAAGACAGAAAAAGCAAACATTAATCGAAGTGATTCCGTGAAAAATTCACCAGCTTAAAATGTGTAAATGTATTCGGATTATTATCATTTTACTTTTTGTGTTAT
The DNA here is from genome assembly GCA_024449915.1 of Sweltsa coloradensis. Taxonomy (NCBI): domain Eukaryota; kingdom Metazoa; phylum Arthropoda; class Insecta; order Plecoptera; family Chloroperlidae; genus Sweltsa; species Sweltsa coloradensis. The sequence goes on from JAMZAV010000369.1 coordinate 69,975, forward strand.
TTTATCCATGCGGACAAGTACAATACCCTCGTTTTTATAACTAGGAATTACAATAATCGGCTATCAGTTTAATGTGAGTTTAATCCTTGAACATATTCGTCGATTGAGGATAATGCGAAAAGGCGATCAAGGGATATTGTGTTAAGATGGTCGGATTGTTTGTTTCAGGGGTATTAGTATTGAGTCGATATATGCAAATGACTAAGGGATTTAACACTAAACAAGGCGTCGTGAGTCGTGACGCCACGGTAGCAAAAGCAAAGTTGTGCCTATTATAAGAAAGGCAAAGTTTGTATACCCACTTTTAATTCCTGCTTGACTTTTTAATTATTTTAATCGATCCCTGAGACAATAAGTGAAACGTCCTTCCCTCTAATGACGATTTCGAGTGAAATTATCTTGCGACTGGATTGTGCCTTTGGTTTTTATTTTCATGGCGTTGCATTTTGAAAGGAAATGAGTCAATTAGTGTTTTAATGCGGTGCTTACAATAATCAAGCAAAGAGGAGGAAGATTGCGAAACTCAGTTTCCGAGACGACGATTGGAAAGGATTATATCAATGACTAAACGAATCCAATCTTTTTGCACGAAATTATAATTAATTTCTTGATTAATATTAGTCTGATTCGCGAACGATTTATATTCGCGTTGGTGGATGAGTATATAGCCTATTTCCCTGCATTTATATACGTTTAAAAAAGTGTGAGTTCAATTATCAAGATAAACATTTCTTCGCTTTTATTCAAAATCTTAGCAGGCTGTAATTTTAAAGTTCCCTGAAAATGTTATCAAGATTGGAGTAGCTGTTAAATTATGTTTAGAAGTATTGTCCGGATTTTGTAGGCTTCTTTATCAAATCAAGTCTCGAAAGGAAGAATTATTATTATATATCAGTTTTGTAGAAATAACATCATAAATCGTATTTTTCTTTCTATCGAACATTTTTTCGTCCATGATACTCAGATTTTTAAAACGATTTTTGTGGATTGTTTAAAAAAGTAGACAAGTTGGATGGCTGATATTTTTACCATAGTTTACACTAACCAGTGACACGGACAGGTGAGAGTTTGAAATATGTTTCTTTAATATCTTACGCTGTATTCGATTGTTTGTGCTTTCCGGTACATTCAAATGCACTAAGCGTACCGGAAAGTGAAACAATCAATTTAAATAAGCTATAAGGGATACACAAACATTTTATCACATGCGTGCACTAGAACGGGTACTGTAAACTGTGGTAAAAATATCAGCCGTCCAGCTAGTATACTTATTGATACAACGCTCCACAAAAAATGCTTAAAAAAGATGTAATATTGGGAGTATGCATGGAAGAAAAAAATCCCCAAAAATAGTTTTGGTCTTCTCAAAAGAGAATTTATGATAATATTAGACGGTTTTCGGGACATTGCACCGCGTTAATTATAGAGTGTAACAACAGTCTTTGGACAATGCGGCTCACAGTAGGCTGCGAAACGTCAAGCGCGCAATAACACAGGTATGTGTTATTCCACACTATAATTAACGTGGTACAGTGTCCCGAAAACTGTCTAATATCAATATTACGGTCCGCGAAAGTCTTCAATCCTTCATTATTTATGATGTTCTTACTACAAAACTACTATTTTATAGTTATTTCGGAAAACATATTTTCGTGTCCGCACAGTTTTAAATTCTCTCTAACCCTGACAATTAAGTAAATAACTTGACTGAAGTTGAATAAGCTTCGCGACATCCCTGTCAAGACCTCTAGCATGTCTCGAAGAAAATGAGGCCAATATTCAAGATATATACAGTATACACTCTTTAAGTTGCCTTCGTGTTTTCTTTATTCTTGACTTGACTGTCAGTCAGACGTCGGAAAGTTAAAGGAGTGACTTTGTGTAGGGTGTCAGCTAGGTAGCCATCTCTCGAGGAAGGCTGATAGTTCGTCGCATATACGACACGGATTGTAAACAATATTAATGTATGATTTACAAGCCACCTGGAGAAAAATAATTTCCAAATGTCATGTTCAACTAAAAAGTCATATATCATTCATGAAAGAGCAACCGAGTGGGCGTCGCGACGCTTGTGTGGGGAGGAGGGGGGGGGGGTGCTGCATGGCGGCTGTTCAGAGTGCATTTTAAGTCCTTTAGAGGCATTTAAATCGAAGTCGTCGACATGAGATTAACACCATAAATATGAAAGTTGTTGGTGTGGATGTCAATACGATAAAATGCCACTTAATGGCGAAAAACACATACGTGAATATGTTTATTATATTCTTAATGTATCCCGCATTAGCTTGTTTAAATTATTTAAGGATAAAGAGGGTATGGACATGTCCATAACTTTACACTGGCCCACCTGACCCGTCATGGGTCCGGTGAAATACATAACACATTAATACTACTTACAAATGAAGGCAAACGATATAACTTCAATTTAGTGACAACATACAGTATACACAAACTCATAACAAGATACTTTACAAAACGTTATGCACTATTAATGAAGTATGTACACAAATGGTGTAAAATGACATTAAAAGTTAATCAATTTGAGACGAGTATAATCTGATCTTGAAATCTGATGTTTGGCTAACATCTTCAGTGAGCTACATCCCTAGTTAAATTAATAACAAAAAAATGTGTTAATGTGTAACTTTGTATGTGGAAAATTATAAGGATTAAAATATGTTATATAATAATAAACAAACATCAGCTAAAATTAGACATTAAACCAAAACATCGCAACATGTGCAGTACTAATGGTAAAAATTATATCTCATGTTAAAGGGGCTAAAAACTCCAAAAATTATTTTTTACCACGTGATCTATAGCGTAATACTACACTTAAATGACCGTTTAACAAATTATATCTTTTAATTGTGATTTAACACGAATTTTTTAATTTTTTTGATCCAGAAATTGGCGAAAATTGGTGTTTTGGAAAATTTCCTAAATCGGCTTTAACCTGCTTCTTTTTTGGTCCACATAGATACTAGAGCATAGTACCAATCTAAAATGCCCCTTTATAAAATCGTGTCTTGAAACTGTGCCCAAATATACCCTCAAACACGCAAAAATATGCATTCCAAAATCACACCCCATCTTGGTAATCAGCATATTTTGACCGAACTACTTGCCCAAATTACAAAACAAAATATAGAGAATTTACAGAAAAAGCTGTCGAGTACGTCAATAATGGCCATTATTTTTTTGGATCAAAATCCTCCAAGGTCACGGGGCATAAAGATCGTCCCCATGTTATTTCTTATGGGAGATTTTTGCCGATGGGACCTAGCTCGAAAAATGTCATGTTTGACAATTTTTTTGGAGGTCATGGTGGCCCCAATAATTTTTCTGTTAATTGCTAAATTCATTACTAGTTAGCCTGAATGAAATACATTTTTTGAGTTTAGCGGTTAAATACCCTTTAATCAAATAAAGTCTACACTCTTTTGTTATTTAAAGTAAAAATTTATTTACATATTTATTCCCGATATAAGTTGACAAGGTAAAATATATGATTATGTGTTGTAGCCTTTTACTACTAAATTTAAATCAAATTCAACATTCGATTCGTATGTTAAATCAGTTATTCCTGCAACAGTGCATCGTGTCTTTGCTCTTATAATTACGTTCTAAACGTTCTTACATTTTTCTTCTCCGCGAAGTTTTCTGGACACGACGCTTCTGTGATAAATCATCCTCTCCTCTCTCGTCGCGTCGACTCGCAACTCCTAGCCAACACTTCTCGTACACTGTTGCCAAGTGCCAACAACTCAACACACCCTCTTATCAACTAGATCAACTTCCGTGAACGCGTAACAGATTCCTAATTCACCAACAATAATTGCAACACTGCTCACATAGGGGTGATAAACGTTGCATACAAAGCAGGATGTACTTTACATGGCAACGAACGTATATGGAGGGAAGTTGGCAATTTCTATACGGATGAAATCAGCTTTGTCAAAGTCGACATACGTGTTTGTTTTACCTTAATTGATTTTAGAACACTGCTAACAACACCTATTTACATATCATACGAAGACTTATGGTAAATGCATGGTAATAAAGGAAACAATATCTTGTTGACTGGCGTCACCCATAGTAACAAATTTAATTAAATGTCAGTTAGAGCATTAAAATAAGTTATCATTTTCGGAGTTGATGTGTACCTTGTAAGCTCAATCATAGATATGGTTAATATAATATATTCTTAATATAGTTTCAGATATGTTAATTTTGTGTTTTAGGTTTTTGATGCTAAGTATGTGAACTCTACAGAATGCTAATTTTACTAAAAAATAAGGTTTCCTTTATGTAGTTTAGAATTGTGTATTCTAAAGTTTTAAGTGGCTCTAGAATAAAAATGTACCTTTAATTTATAATATACAATTAAAATGCAAGAAGCTCACAACGTTTTGAGTTTTGGTGGAAAGAGAAAAGAAATACTACAAAATGCAAAGTTTTAAAATATAAATGCTAAATAGTCAAAATTAAAATTTTATTTGTATGTATATCTATTAATATTTTCCGTTTTGGCAATGGGACCAATGAATTTAGGAATGCGAAACGTTTTTGATTTTCCTCGGCATAACAAAAACTATACATTTACAATTACAAATTAAAATTACAATTGTGTTCACATCGATGAGTAGTGTATTTCATTTTACTTTTGATGTACAAACAAATTTAGAGCACAAATTGTCAGAATGATTACAATCAAATAATTTTAAGCTTTTGTGATAACGAGTATACATATTTAATAAAATTTAAGCATATCAACGCACAATAATAAAAAAATGTGAAACATTTTTTGTTACTTTCTTGGGTAGACTGGCCTAACAAGTACTGTTGTTAGGAGAGAAATACTATAAATCGTAATTAAAAGATATTATATATATGTTGAATATTTGCCCTTTAATTAAATTAAAATTAAAAAATTAAAAAAATTTAATTAAAAGATATTATATATATGTTGAATATTTGCCCTTTTTGAACAGGAAAATCTAGAATAAAGTAAAATTTCTAGTTGACTTGTTGAGTAATCCAGTGTGAAAGATTTATTTTCAGAGCAAAATATATATAATGAGAAATTTTGATTAATAATACGTAAAATGATGCATACTTTTTTGTTACTCACTACTAAGTATAGTATAATATACATTAGCAAGCCAAATGGAAATAACTAAATAAACTCACTCCATTATTACATTTACTTCGCACTGAAAAAAACCACATACAAGAACACATAACCATCCTTCACAATCATTTCCATGCGAAATAAAACTAACCAGGTTTAATCCGAATAAAAAGTTTTACTCTACTGGATGCACACATTTTATACTTCATACGTATCCGTAATCGCGGGTTTAATGAGTGGGTTAATATAAGGCTTCATGATGTAGGTTAATGAAACGTTATTTTACATCTAATAAGGGTTATGTATGGCAGTGTTAAGTTTTACCAGTACCCTCAGAGAATATGACTGGTTATTAAAACTAAAAAATGAGTATGTTGGTAACAGGGTTGAATGGGGTTGTTTATTTCTTTAACATGCAAGAATACATGGGGTGATGGGGTGGATTTGTGGTAGTAATGTTGATGTGGTTGTTAAGAAGAGCTCGAAATAATATACATTTAATTAGCAGTGACGTGGGGTTATAAGTATTTAAAATGTGATTCGAAACATTTTAGATTTTTAGATTAAACTTATGACTAGCGTTGTTGAAGCAAACATTAAATACATTTATACGAACCAAATAAATATATGGTAGTTTTTACATTCAACGAATACACATTTATGCGCGTTTGAAAAACCAAGCTCGAATTCGGAATGCATGCTATTTCTAGAACACTTTTTGACTTTTTATTTCACAAACCAATTTTGAAATTTTAAGAGGTTGTAAGAAGAGTTATGCTATGCCTATAACTGTATATTTTTCATATTTTTTATTAACGTACTGAATATGTAATAAAATGTACAATTAACGAATTTGCAAGCTTGTGTATAGGATACATTTATTTCAAATGTTGTCCGACAGGACCTTACGAATATCCTTCTCATACAACCTCATAAAGCTTCCAAATTTTGGGGTGAAAATTTGAGTTCAAAATGTGGTCTGGAATGAATATAAAATTTGCAACATTTATTTTGTCGAGCAATTGAGTTTTAAATTATCATTTAACATTGCCAAACATGTTGGCTCTAGCTAATCCAACCATCTTAAACACACAATAGAATTATTAAAAGTACTTTGCTTAATGTTTTTTCATCACGACCCTACTACATTCCCCCGTCACAAAACTTTACGCGCGTATCCCCTTTTAGATTTTCCCCCTCTACAAAACAATCAGTTAGATTTCTACGCACATTCCAGTGCGTGCCGTAGTGCGTGCCTGTCTTCCTACGGGAAACCATAAGTTTCTTAAAACCTCCGTTCCGAATACCGAAGGACGAACAGGTGTTGTCGAACGCTGAACGTTCATGAATAATCTCTTATGCAGCCCCCCCCCCCTTCTGTTTTCTGATCTCGCGTACTAGGAGAATCCAGAAATTTGGCATTCATCGCAAAGAGACCTGTCTCTACTCCCTTGCCGCCACTTTTTTCCCACGACAGAAATCTTCGACGTAAGTCTTTTATCGATAGCCAACCGTTTTGCTTGTTCCAATCTATTTCTTCTTTTAGTGAACCTTCTTTCTTTACTTCACTTTACTTTCGACATGAACATTGTCGCAACGTGTCACACGAAGAAAGCACATCTATGAAGGCGGGTTATGGGGTGTTGTATTGTAGATTTCAGAGTGCTTTAGCAAGGGCGTTTGTTGTTCTACGCAGTGCGATGTTGCCAATTTCGTCTTTACGTTTCCCGAACGAGGAATGGAATCGAAACATTTCATCAACATCTTGGCAACAGATGCTTATAAGCTGGCAGGAGTTCACCAGCCGCTGGATCTAGATTCGCTAGTAATATGGCAACTTATCAAGTTGATTCTTTTCAACACTGGCCAAACCGACTGAATCTCACGAGTTTATTATGTAAATATTGACCAACGAGAACTCTACTAGTGGCTGATTCACAAAGGAAACTAATGACATTTATGTAATTGACAGGTCTTTTTGTTTGTCTTTGTCATTATTTAATGAAAGAAGACAAAACATATTATAGTTTCGGCCAAAACACATGTGACGAACGTTTGTTACTACTTTAACATACAACCTGGATTATTTCTGCACAATGCACAGATTTTTTAGTTACACTTCATCCTAGCCACAAACGTCAACGTTTCCATCTGACGGGCTGAACGAATATTTAGATTGAGAACGTTTGTTTCAACTTTGAAGACTTAAATCCCTGGGACCCGATCCAATCAAATATTGATAACTGAACGATAAGTGAGTGACAACAACATTTCCAAGCCTTAAACCCAAGTTATTTGTATTTTACGCTACCAAAATTGCTCCTTTCCCAGTGTTGCAAACTTTCAATGAGAAATTAAATTGACATATAATTATCGTACATTTGTCTGTATTTGGTAGATAGATTTATTTACCAAATAATTCGCAATACACTAAGCTATGTAAAGAAAAGTACATAATCAATACTAAAATCACGTTGAAATTTTATTTTGTGATAAAATAAGAGTGAAAATAGCCCAAAATTGTAACGTAGCTGTTCTCCAAGTTTGACCAATGATATCACTTAAAACTTAAAATTAAGATAAAGTATGATTTGGTTCAATCAGCTTTCAGTATCAATATACAAGCAGAGCTGTCCACCATCTCAAAATTGCGTACTTGTAAACATTGTTAGCTCCAATAACAACGCTTTAACCACTAATACATAATCAATCACGTCTAGCTCATAACAACATACCAGTTTCAATTGTAACAAGTTTATAACATCTTTGATACATGTTATTAGATTAAATAAATTGTAATAAAACAATTACCCTCACATAAACTCAATTGAAGTATTGTTGAAACATTGATTGATACGCGTTTAAAAATACATTTACCGGTATTTGGGAAATAAGGGTCAGTCAGCTCACGTATGTTATATTGCTAAAAAAAAAATCACTAAATTCCCACAAGCACTTTCACAAATCATACAGCATGTTTTTAATATTTTAGCAAATTGTGTAGTCTCTACAGGCCAATAAGTTTAGTATTGCTTAATAACGTATGACATGATGTGTGAAATCGATGGAAAGAAGTACGGAAGTTTGCATTCTGGTGACGCTCACTTCAGTGTCTCGTGTTGAGTATTCCACCGCCCCCATGAAATGCAAGCCGGGCCCTCAAACGCACCGCCACCTGGCCGATATTGTCTTGGCAACCCTCCAACCTGAAGCTCGCACAGCGTCAAGCACGTGCTAGCCTCTTCCGACGAGAGAACGTAGCCCTACTCTCTCATAAATACACTTAATGTCGGCCTAAACGAGGTGCAAACCACTGTACCTGCTTTACTTAGTCACCAGAGTTAGGTCAGTACAAAACAGAAGGGACGTTACAGAAATCAATCCAAAATTAAAAAAAAAAAACATCTCAGTTGGGTATCGAAACCGGGTCTCCTAATTGCCGGTCAGACGCATTGACACCTAACGCTTAACGGTTGATTTATTAAATTGTTATATTATATTGGTGAAGCGCGCCGATGGCTATTGGAGAGTCCGTGTTCGATTTTTTTATATTATCTTGATTATTTTGCAGCCTCGGTTATTTAAAGCGCACCCGAATGGCTATTGGGAGGTCCGTGTTCGATTTTTTTTATTATCTTCTGGATTCATTTTCATATAATCAATTACACAATCGAGAAAAGGAAGTAGTTGTGTCTCTAGTTACTAGTTTCAAAAATGTTTCTAGTAATTAATAATCAAATTCATCTTGATATTCCTTACCTCTCCAAAATAAACAAACGTTTATTTTTTATAAAAAAAAATATTTGGATTAGCATAGAGAGCGAAGCTGCATATTCAGACTAATTTTGACTACACTGGGTAAAGATGGGTGATTTTGTTTCGTTTTTGTGTTCGTTCGCAATATTCCAACCAAACGGTGATCCCGATCTTGACAAATGTTCAGGAAACCTACGAAATCTCTTGCTTTTCAATAAACAATCAATGTTTTTCACAAAAATAGCATTTTTGCGATTTTTCATTCATTTATTTTCTCTCTACTCTACCGGCTACACGAAAAGCTACTCTTTTGAATACATTCTCTCTACTAAATTATGTATATTAAATGATGTTCTTTTAATTTTGAAAAATAATTTTTTTTCCCTAAATTTAGACCTAAGGTCTATACTTTGATCGTGTGTTTACCTACAATCTTCCCTCTTACCACGTATCGAATTCAAAGATTTTTTCACATATTATTTGCCATAAATTATTTCCAATCCAATGTATAATTTACCAGCAATTCTAGTTCCAGTCAATCACATGGCACAACGAACATTTATGCAATATTTGTAAACTGTACCTGTATAAATTCGCAAACCACAATAATCTGCGGCTGAAGTATTGGCATTGTAGTCACCCCCTACTGCGGCCGAGTATTGTGTCACTGATTGATAATTATGTATTGTATGGATAAACTGTTATTACTTATGGGCCTGCATTACAATGGCCGTCACGTGCAGAGCTTTGCGCACAGTATCCAAATAATACACATCGATTCTGTTATTATAGTCTGAAATAAAGTGTAACCAAAACCATCTGTGGTAAGTACATTGTATACATTTGTATAGAAATGCTAGGTCATTCTCTACATATGGATTTATAATAGTAATAGGGTTACCTTTTGTTAATATGGATCGTTACGTTAGCTGTAGACTAACCAAACAACCAATTTTAACCAACCTTAACTAATATAACGTAACCCTAGCTAATATAACCTAAACGAAACTAACAACCTTAGTCTTTTATAGTCAACTTTACCAATTAACGTACCCAAATCATTCTTATCTTACCAAAAGTTTCCAACATTTAATCTAGCTTACATCACCTTAAGTCCTTAACATTACCGTAAGCCTATTGTAATGACCCTAGGGTCAAAACTTTAAAAGTTCATTAAAGTTGGCTGAATGAAAGAGTACCTTTAATAAAACAGCAATTTTTTTTGCGGGACTAACATCACTATCGTTCATTAAATGTCGTTTATTGACAATAGAATAGCCAGCACATCTAGTGCAAAATTACATTTTGAGAATCGGTTTTCTAAATATGGTTTCTAAACACCTTTAGCTTCAGTTTCAACTATAAGGACAAATAGATTTCTGAAAAAAAAAAAACAGTTGGTATACTTTTTTTTGTCAGACGATACAAAACTAAAAAAAAAATCGTATTTGTACCGTTGACAAAAAATCGTACAACTGTTATTTCAGAAAATATATTTGTCTCTATAGCTAAAGCTGAACTAAAGGTGTTTAGAAACTATGCCCAGAAAACCGACTATCAAAATCTTATTTTGCACTACATGTGCTAGCTTACACTATTGTTAAAAAACGACTTATATTGGCCAAAAGCCCCAAAAAATTAACATTTAAAAAAATGTTTTATGCAAGGCCCTCTTTCATTCAGAAAACTTTTCAGCCATGTGTCTTCGACTCAAAATATCGGCCAGAGGTGGACACAATAGCCTTAAGCAGCATACTAACCTTACCATATCTTACTCAATGAAACCAAGCATTTAACACCCTTACTTTAATTGCTCTCACACACTTTCTCCGCAATGACAAGCGAGCATTTAAATTTGCCCATCGGAATTATGTACACATATTTACACATTCATAGAATTGATTGTTTTGTTCAAATCACAACATATTCAAGTCAATACTTAAACCTAGCAAACATCTACCTAACCTAAGCTAACTCTTCCTTCGAATCGAAATGACAACCTCTTAAATTAGAGCCTCACGTGCTCTATCACTGAGCCAGACCTCACACCGACACACCACGTCAAGCGTTATGACAATGAGTGATGGAGCATTCAGCCCGTCACAGGAGAGCTATAGACTTGAGACATCATACACTTCTACTGTCTGTCTGTCAGTATGTCAGTCCATTATATCTGTCCTCACGACGCAAGGAACATGCGACGACAAAACGATAAAAAAGGAACTATTTTATTTTGTCAATTCGATGCCCCATTTGCTGCTGACATTTTATTTATTTTATATGTTGTTCAATGAGAAAAACGAATTATGAAAGTGCATTAAATGAAACTAGTACAACATAATTGGATTTCGATAAGCTTTGCTACCTATTTTAACCATGCAAGATGCAAGACAACTCACTAGCTGTATGTCTGACGGGGGATTCGAACCAAATAACTCTGACCTGCGTCAAAAACGTAGTAAACATTGGCAGCAGCTCCGATAAAATGTATAACAAACATTACAACATCTGACTAAGAGAGATCTAACTAGTCCTTCCAACTCTCCACTGTATTCTTAACCCCTCCATCCTTCTTCACGTTCTATTTCCGCTCGGTGTAAGAATAGCTGCAGAGTTTTCTACAATCGTTCGAAATTAATCGCTCTGCCGTTGAGTGAAGTCTCTACCTAATTTCACAGCCTATTTCAACTTTATCCGGATGATCAAAATTGTATAATTTGTTCTGGTTTGTCGCAAAAACTCCGGGTTCTTATTTTCGTTATTACACGGTTTATTAAACGTCTCTACAATAATTAACTCTAGCGCAGTGTGAATACAAAGACTTGATTACGGGACGTTTTTTTTATATCAAAAGGACTTAATCTGAAGATTACACCATCTTCTGAATAGCTTAATCTCTACGCATAAAGTTGGATTAAATGTTAGTCCTTTCATTAGGGCCTTAGAACTGAGGGAAAAAATTAAAATTCTGAAGTTTAACGGGTCACTCCTAGCTATATAAACCGTTTTTTTTTGCCGTACGTGCTAGCATTGCCCTTAGCCAACATAATGCGTCTTAACAAACTTTAACTACTTAAATAAACAATTAGTTTAAAAAATTGTGTTTAATGTGTTCCATAAAAAATATAAATGCAAACAAAAACATATTTTATGCAACAATTATTTTTCCTTTTTTTTAAAGCATTCAGCGTTTTATTTTTTTTTAAATTTTTTTAACGTCTATTCTTTCCAATTGAAAAAACTGATGTACAAAGGAGGTCAACTAAATAAATCTTATTACATTAATGAAGACACAACAATGAACTACAATTAACATTTTTCTCTTAAAATTTGCTCACTATACTAAATGTAGTTTAAAAAATGTGTAGTGACTTTACCTAGACCCTATGCGTCTCTAAAATCATTATATATCACCTATGTTGAAGTGCAATGTCAACAAATAAACCAACAGTCATAACGTAGTATTATAATTTTGAAGGTAAAAGGAATTTGAAAGACGGTCTAGTCAAAAGTTAGTATAGGTTCCATAGTTTATAGCGTTGGAGTTGACTAGTGTTTCAGAGTAATAGCTGTTTACCGCTTCAGCCTGATCACTTGTGAGCTACTCTAAACGTTAGAGCGCGCTAGTGTAGCACTGATAGTCGCCAACCTAGCAGACAATAGGAGTAATTTGGGGTTTGGTAAAACAATTTACGCCTTTGTCAACAATCGATCAAACAGCGCATTGCAGCGCATGCTTGTGTAACTACTTCAAGTCTAATGACCGCGCAAATTTTGAATTTTCACCTTTGAAACAGATACTTGCTGTTTTGAAATTAAGATGTCTTCTTTCTTTAAATCCAAGCTAGGTGAAAAATATTGTTGCAATTATTTGTGCGCATTATCACGTTGTTTATTTATATATGTATTTCTTTTTTACAGATGATGATAAGTCTAATGAAACCAAAATTAAATTGTATACTGAGCTCCCTTGGGCAATCTATTATGTGATACTGATTACGGTGAGAGCAATCAAGCATACAAAAGTCTAACACAATAGTATTTCAACATGCATCCGCACTTATGTGTTTCTGGGGTTGCTAAGTATTGTCTGCATAAAATAAATTGCTGGGGACCTTTCGCCGCGCGGAAATATTGGGTTGTGTTCACGTTTCAGCCACAAAGTATGTGGACTATCCTCGGATAGGCATAATTATAATATAAATGTCCAAATTAATTAAATAATTTAAATATGATAATATTCCATTGGTCTCAAAGCCAAATTAGGATTATATCAAGTTATTATTAGGTACAGAACAGGATGGTAAATAACTGAAATAAATGTTAAATGATTCCGAGATTATTTGCATTAAATATTCGTTCCTAGCCAAAAGACTGTGCTGTGTTGTTGTTTATTGTAACTCGAACACACCCCTCTCACCACTCGTAGCTCGTAGATGTTAGATGAGTTCGAGGGCGGATTGGGACTCTTCGAAGGACGTGGTTTTTGGCTGCAACCTGGACTACGGCAGCCGGGACTACAATTTGTATTTGTTTACGATGATGGACTTGGCTGCGTCGAGTAAAATATAAATTAGAGTGAAATGTAAAAATTATCAATTTTTATTTGCAAAATAACACTATATAGGCCCTAGGCATAATCGTAAAAAAAAACAAAGCCATTTCCCTAAGCTAAACTTCATCCCCGTTGGGGATCAGTATTTACGTAAAATATGGACGCAACAAACACATTTTCAACAACTCCAACTTCAAAGAAGATTTTCTTTGACTAAAACAGGCCAATAAATACGTTAATAAACACGCAAGTAAGTAAATTGGTTGAATGTCAGCACTCATTATTTTATCCTTGTGGTGACAGAACCAGAACAGTTAACAAAAGCCTTTCAAAACAATTGCTGAAGAATTCCTTGGAAATGCGGGGCGCGAATGGTCTCTCTCTAGTCCCATGTTGCCATTCAAATAATGCAACAGCGCATAATGTGATCGCTAAGCATCTCGTCGGTCGGAGGATCCATCTCAGTCTCAGATGGCTTGCCCCGACGGCCTTGTTTTGAGATTACAGTCATGATGAGTGATTGCATCATTACGTCATCGTGACACTAGTCGGGGGTGGGGTGGGGGGGGGGGAAGACGGGGGGAACATCGAAAGGTTTCATGTTTAGTTGTATAATTTTCTTAGTACTTTATTATTATTTCCGTACATTGTTGTTAAATTAATTTGATTTCCCGGTCGTCGCTGAATTAACCCATGCCTGGGTTAACAGCCCATCAGTACGTCAAACTCCCGACTGTAGATGGGGAATCTTTTTGGAAGGAGAGATCCTCAAAAGAGCATACCACTTGTTAACCCAAACTAAATGAAACCCAACAAACAACAATCGATCGAATATAACTTCGTATAACTTGCCTATCTATCACATTCACAATGGGCTAAACTAGGCCACTTCGCGAACGTTTTTCCCAGTCGCGTTGATGGATGAGCTTTTATGGTTGGCTATTTTTATCCTATGGTAGTGTTTCGTGTCGTCATTGTTGTCGTCATTGTCGTCATTATCAAGACAAGAGCAAAAAGAACCATGTCTGCCTTCAACAATGCGAGGGCGACCGACTGCGAGTCTGAAAGACCCCGAAAACTAGGGGCGAGCTCTGGCAATTATTATATATTTTGTATCATATTAATCGCGCAAAACCCATCTCATATTCCTGACTAAAACATGCATCGAAACATACAAAACGCGTGTCTCTATAATCGCAAAAAGTAATCCGCATCGTCAACCGAATCGAATTAAAAGTTTAATTTTATAACATACCGCAAAGTCGCGAACATTGTAATGACGTTGTTTTACTGACCTGCGCTTTATTGATTTTGCAAGTTGCGATAATTAGGACGCGAGCTCCATTTAATTCCAGGAAACACTCGCCATTGTCAAAGTCAACTATCGGGAAAACATCTCCATACGCGTTTGGCAAACTACAAATAAATTTTCTTCAACAAATAATTAAATAATAATTAAATGTTGCCATTCAAATAATGCAAACCGCGCATAACGAGATCGCTGTGGAAGACGAGATGAAAGGTCCAACTCAGTCTCCGATGGCTTGCCCGGACGGCCTTGTTTTGGGATGCATGATGAGTGATTGCATAACACGTCATACGTGACACGGGAAGGGGGGGTGAAACTTTGAAAGGTTTCAAGCCTAGTTGTATAACTTTATTAGTACGTGAATATTATTATTTCCTTACATTGTTTTTAAATTAATTTGATTTGCCGGTCGTCGCTAGATTAACCCATGCCTGGGTCAACAGCCCCATCAGTACGTCAAACTCCGACGTAGATGGGGAAACTTTTTTTGGGGAGGGGAGATCCTCAATAGGGCTTGGCAAATCGTTAACCTATTGATTGAAACCCCAAAAATAACGATCGATCGAGTGTAGGCCTAAGTGTCAACTTAATATTATAGCCCACAATTTACTGTTTACCTAAAATATTGCGTGCAACATAATGCACATTGTCACAACCACCTTACACATTATTAATAATATAAAATAATAATAAAGAAATATTTCTTTATTGTTACTTAAGACTGTCCGGGCACGAAAACATGTTTTACAAAACAACTAAAAAACAGTAGTTTTCGAGTAGGCCTAATAACATCTTAAATAGTGTTTTTAGAAGGCCAAAAACTATTTCTGAGCATTTTTCTCGTCTAGCATACTCTCAATATTGCGGCTTTTTAAAGCATTTTTGTAGATCATTTTATAAAAAGTATATGAGCTGGATGGCGATATTTTTACCATAGTAATTACAATTACCCGTGACTAAGACATTATGACATTTTGAAGTGTGTAGGTCCTATCTCTAATATCTAGCCTACAATGATTTTTTTGCGTTTCCGGTACGCTGAGATTATTTGTACCGGAAAAAAGAAAAAAAAGTACTTAAAGCAAGATTTTAAAGATACACACTTCAATATATCACATGTCCTTGTTACGGATGGGTAAGTGTGAAACTATGGTAAAAAATTACTATCCAACTCGTATATTTATTTTATAGAAAGATAAAAAAATGCATTGAAAAAGACGTCATACATGGGAGTATGCATGGACGCAAAAAATGTTCGAACATAGTTAAGGTCTTCTCAAATGACTAGGCCTACTTATGATGTTCTTACTCCAAAACTACCTACTGTTTTATTCTGTTATTTCGTAAAACTTGTTTTTGTGGCCGCACAGTCTATATTTATGTACAAAATGACGCACATCGCCAGCACCACCACCTTATATAGACTACATCGACCGACCGTTATTTTATGTTTTGCCATCACATTTATAACGAAGTTTTAATAATGTATTCACTTAATTCCGTTCTGTCACTTGACGATTATAGTTAATGCTGAAATTTATAGTCTGAAAGTATCCTGCTAGAAAAGCAACTAATTTTGAATTATCAGTGTAGTGAAAACTTAAAAAAACTAAGTGCTAAATCTACAATCTACAGTCCAAATGTACAGCGTAAAAGTATTGTATTCCAGTACCATAGCCAACTAGCAACACTACTGCAACAACAATGCAACATGCGAACCGAAGTGAAGGGCAAGTCTCAGGTTGTCTAGGATACGAACAAAAACACATTGTACATTTTTCTAAAATAATAAAAAGTGGTTGAGGAATCTACCCAAAAATTTAAATTTGACAGTTTCAAATTTGAATGTATGGTAGTTTCCATTTTAGCCACTTTTTCATTCCTAGAAATATGTCATGTCTTTAGTGTTTTGATATCCTAGACAACCTGTGGCTTGCCCTTCATTTCGGTTCGCATGTTGCATTGTTGTTGTAAAGCGTTGCTACTTGCCTATCACATTCACAATGTGCTGAGCATTGAGCAACCTTTCACAACTCGTTCGTCGACGTTCTCACCCATAATAAATCTAGTCTATACTATAGTTGCATATTTATAGCGGAGAATTGCATGTAATGTAACAAACGTCAATTGTATAATAATATGCTAAAAAGCAGATCGTTTACTGTGCGTACAAAACATGCTTCTGACATTACACCTACATACTTGCGTACGTAATCTCGTGTAATATCTTCCACATGTAAACACAGCGATATCATATTATATACACACATATTTATTATGATGAAAGGGGAACTGTCAACCTACAAAACTGTGCGTACAAAACATGCTTCTGACATTACACCTACATACTTGCGTACGTAATCTCGTGTAATATCTTCCACATGTAAACACAGCGATATCATATTATAAGAATTTCATGCAATGTAACAAACACACAATTATGTAATAATCTAATTTCTAGGACTAGCCAGACCCAGGAATCACACTAATAATTGATTTGGTTCTCTGGCATCATCTATCTAGATGGCCGTTAGAGCGCCACAGCAGATTGCTGTGAAAAGGTAACTATAGCACAGTAAAAATTGTTATTCCGAATTTTCTCAATCTATGACTTTCCATCTCATTATCCAGTATTAGCAAAATATGATAATATCCGGGTCTCAAAAGCCTAAAATTAGGGATTTATATCAAGTTATTATTTAGGTACAGACACAGGATGGTAAATAACATCATATCACATAAATAGTTGCCAAGGGAGGCTCAGTAGTAACAATTTAATTTTGTTTCATATAGACCTAACTATCATCCTGTAAAAAAAGAAATACATTATATATAGTAATAACAACGTGATAAATGCGCAGCAAATACATTGCAACAATAATTTTCACCTAGCTTGGATTTAAGCAAAGAAGCATCTTAATTTCAAAACAGCAAGTTATCTGATTTCAAATAACAAATTCAAAATTTGCGCGTCATTAGTGTTGAAGTAGTTACACAAGCATGCGCTGCAAGCGCTAGGATCGAATTGTTGACTGAGCAGAAGTGACCGGCAACCAATTACCTCCCTAGTTGTCTGCTAGGTTGGGCGACTATCAGTGCTAACAACTAGCGCGCTCTAACGTGTAGGTAGCCACAAGTGAGCAGGATGAAGCCGGTAAAAGTATTACTCTGACAACACTAGTCACCCAACGGTTATAGTCTTCTACCACAAGTTCAGAGATTTATTGGATTGCCATGTGCTGATTCCAAGTAAGCACACTAGACTATTGTTAAAATTATTGTAGTGGCTTGCGAGGCAGACTGGCCATATTTCTAATATGGGTACCTATAACTTCTTTGTGACAGGTATT
This sequence comes from Sweltsa coloradensis, assembly GCA_024449915.1. NCBI lineage: Eukaryota > Metazoa > Arthropoda > Insecta > Plecoptera > Chloroperlidae > Sweltsa > Sweltsa coloradensis. Next base: position 88,079 of record JAMZAV010000369.1, read on the forward strand.
GGTAAATACAAATTTTACACCCTTTGAAACGAAATGTTAAAACTACTGCAATCATCATAATGAACTTTTATATTTTTTGGTTACTTCACCGCTTTCGGTTTTTCGCACCATAAACACCTGTCTTAACATTCTCATAACTAAGTTTTTACTGTATCCTATTTTTTTAAGCAGTGAAAAAATACACCACCTTTAACTAAATTATGTATCATTTTCCCTGCTAATTCACCGCATTTGAAAAACATCAGCACAAATACCTCCCTCGATGAGAAATAAAGATACGCGTATTCCAACTGTGAGTTGTACCTCAACCATAGAGAGACTAGTGTTGACACTTAGTATCTGTCAGCATGCGACCCACTGGGCACTCTAGCCCACTTACCTCTCAACCAGCACGTCTGTCCTCGCAAACTATTCTTAACCCTTCGCCTACCGCAAGCGAGAACTGGTGGGTATTCTACAGAGTACACACTACACACGGCAATACCTCCTGAATTCTTCGTTGTGCTGCTATTTGCCAGGATTGATGAATGAAATAAGCTCGTCTTCGTCTCTTCATCAATCTTGTCAAACATGTGGCATGCAAACAAATAACATTGGAAAACAATAACAATTTTAATGATTAAGCTTTTCGTCTCATAACGGATTTTTCATAACATGGCGTCATCGATAGAATGCTTAAAGCAACACTTTATAAAATGTACCTATAAGTCTAGCGAGTCGCTTGTTTTTTTAGAACAACATATGGCACAAGAATGAATAATATGAATTACCATCTACTATCATCAACGTTATTAACCATTGGCGTAACTTATAGAAATTGTAGGGTTAAGTATAACTGATTCTTAGGATCGTATGTCCTTAAAAAATGACACGCAATTATTGACAATATTTTTAATATTATATTGTATTCGTATATGTTATCATTGTTTATTGTTATTTGCTGTTTATCATTTGTGTCCATTACGTAATTTAAGTTGAATTTTTATTTAGTGTCCTCTTGTTAAATCATCGTTTATAAAAGACGTTAAACAAATAAAATACCTCAATTGGTACAAAAATGTGTTGACATAGCGAAACCACTCGGTCTTGGTTTGACCAGCATCACGATGACCCTTAATGTCTGACAGTAACAGGTGACTACTCGATAAATCGATGACCAACCAGTCAGCACCACAAAAGGAGTTCAACATCTGATTTGAATAGAATGTCTGAATCCGTCACATTATTACGCTAGTTCTGAAAACAGCCGTGGATTCTGTGAGCGCTCGCGTCTAGCTTGGAAGACGTCCAATTGGCTCACTTGAAATACGTCCTATAGCGCTGTTGTCGTCCGGTGGGACTTGGAACTACTTCTCGCGCTCTTTACCTCCAGCGTTGCCAATTTAGCGGGTTTGAAAGTCGAAAACTGGCGAAAATTTCAAATTGAGACTAGCGCGGACAGTTAGCGGTTTACATCTCTCAAAATCGAGGCCAACTTTGCAAAAATTCGCAAAATATCTCCAAAATTTACATTTAAATTACGCAAATTATTTAAGAAAGGCAGTCACAAGCATACCTTTTTAAAATATGTTATGCATTATTTATCATAATACTACTAACAAACGATGATATTTTCGTTGTAATTATATTTTGATTTGTGGCTTTTATTCATATTATTTTAGAATATCTTTCTATAATACATGTTTTATGATTTTTTTCATTAATTTTACATTTTCGGCTAAAATAAAGCGTGCATGTACTAATTTGATTGTGATTTCGAACTTTGTCGTCGTCACAATGCTGTTAAATGAACGTTAAAACCATCGAAGACATCACAATACAAACTGCTAGAACACGAGTAAATGAAGGTCGAGATTTTCACCTACTGGTTATCCGAATTCCTGACTGACGGAATGTCTTGAAGTTTTTCACGTCTTTTGGTGTATGTTGGAATTTTGACATTCCCTCCATCCCAACTGGACCACGATAAAGAGGGATTCAATAGGCTAACAGTTGCTTCTCCTGTCTGAATTGTTAGGGGAGAAACACAAAAATGAGGGGGAAAGGGAAAGGGGCTTTTAGTTAATGTAACTGCTAAGTATTATATAATATCTTACAAATTTCTTTCATTAATTCATTAGGGTTTCGTTATTCCACTTTGAAGAATTGTGTGTACTCTTGTATTTTAGGTTTTTATCCTACGTTTTAATATAATCAGCTCAAATTATGTTTTCTGCTAAGAAACGTTTTTTAATTTAATAACATTTTCAAAAAATGAAAAACTTTTACCTTACTGAGACGTAAGTGCTCTTTCTTCGAATATGCCCTGATATAATTAACATTTTGGGATATTTATTTTGAAAATAATGAAATTAAAAAAAAATAACATTGGCTTACACATTTAGTATCCAATTCTGTGGAGGAAAATTATTTTGAGTTTGTGAATATTATTGTAAAGTTCTATTAAAACATGAAATTTCGTTTACTATGTATACGAGAGTGCTCATTTTGAGGCTTACGGCAACTCAAGCTACTTCTTCAATGCTAATCAAAGTGAACTCTGATAGAATTTCCCCAGGGAATGTGACGTATGTCAAACGGTGCGTAGGCAAAGGCATACGCATTATATCTCTCGTAAGTTTTATATCGGTTATAGGTTCACGATTCATCTTCATTGTTATGCTTAAATCTTGTATACACATCTTTTTAAGATACAGTACCTAATTACTTGGACATAATAATAATATTGATCAAACGGAACAAAATTCTGAAGTTATCCAGCGTCTTCTTCTGGTTAAAATAAGAATTAATACATTATGTATTATTGAAACATAATTCAAGTAAATATATATATTTTTGTGTACTAAATTTTATATAATTACATGTTGTAATCATATTTTGAGTCGCTGTGATTACTTTTGCATTTTTGTTTTCCTTGTTTTGTTTTCCAATTTAAACTGGTGTTTCGCCTTGCCAAAGAAAATCATTATCTCGATTTCTCCCTCCTTGAAGATTTGATAATACCTCCTTCCTCTTTCCCGTGTTCGTCTTTACGACTTTCATAAAAACAAAAACTGAACTTAAAACACGCAAACCGTTTTACTGTTTTCAATGCGTTTAAAAAAGAAAGCGGATATGCCCCTCCTAGATCCAGAAATGAGTAATAACATACTAATTGGAAGAAAGAATTTTATTGTTTACGTTTATCAAAGAAATATTAATGTAATTAAAACCAGTGGGAAGATTAAAAATGTTGGTTTAATTTCAATTTAAAAGTCAACTTAAATTCGACGAAGGGGAAAAAATACCTAGAACGTTATTAAAAGGTTTGACCTATAGGAGTTTTTTTTGTTGAATTTTTTTCTTTTTATAAAAAATAAGATCTTCTATGGAGAGTGGTCGGGAACCTTTAGGTGACATTTACATGGGCGGGGGTGTTGGTTGTAATATAACACCATCTCCGGTGAATGTGGTGACGGTATCAGTCAAAGCTTATTGACAAGCTGGCTAGCAGATCGATGCTTAAAGAGGCACTGAGCTTGCACTTACACTTTCACTATATACCGACAGTGTTGGCAGGCATACTCATTTTACGCGCGTTCTAATTTCTCAGACAATTTAAGCCTCATTTGTGATTTTACATTTTGTAAAAATTAGTTATGAATACATCTATTGTAGCACTTTTCTAATATTGATCATATATAAAAATAAACCAAAAAAATAAATTCAATTTCCTAGTTTTCTAGAATTAATAATCTGTCAAAATGGTCAAAAACACCCAAATAATTACTCATTTTGTGATTGATCTATGATAAATATTGAAAATCTGATATATAGGAGGGTACAAAATGTCCTTCAATATAAATTATGCTATGTTGTATTAAGATGTAATGATTTATGGCTGCAGGAAAACGAACGCACCGAACATTAAATCCTCCGACGCTGATTCGGGGGGCCCATCACCTTCAATCCTGACTGAAGTTTTTTCCGAGGTTTTCCTCAGTCGTTAATGCGAATGCAAGGGATTGAGTCCTCTTAAACAACCCGCGGACATCCCTTCACAATTGACCAATCCGCATCATACCTAGTTCACCTGAAAAGAGGCATACATTGGACCCTATAACAGGTTTTCCTTTGTAAAAAAATATGTTTACTGTTTCATTATATGTCGGACTATCACTCTAAGGTGCGTGTACCCTGACTGATTGGTTGTCTTTAATTTAGCCTGAGGAACATTGTTTTATCTTTTAGATAGGAGAACCAACCTAGGCCAGATGTTTATAAGACTGATGTGTGAAAATAGTGTTTTGTGCTACCAGTCAAATATATTTTTGAAACACTCCAAAGTGCCATACACTTTTCTAAACTGAAACCGAAGGATATTGATGTATTTGATAATTCATTAATTGTTTTTTTATCGATGCAATTATGTTTATCAATTGGATAACAGAACCTCATTAGTTCCCCCATAAAACCCATTGTTCTCTGTGGATTGAATACACTGTCTGAGTATGTAGTCTGTTATATTAGTCGGTACTAACTGCTACTTTCTTCTTGTTGCAGGTAAGCTTACGTGACGTGAACTACTTTGAGAGGGTCGGAGTGGAATATTGGTATGTATAGACAATTGAAACTTACTCGACGTTACAAACATATATTTTATTGAATTCAAATGCTGTGAAAATCTGTTTATATACATTCTTGAGTATAGTTTAAAAAAACACACAAAACAATGCAATACACTTGACTTCTCACAAATCTACTGTCCGCGGGTGGAATCGTGTCCAGCTTTGTTGATCGGTGTTAACTACTTAAAAATGCCGGTCTCTAGTTGGTCATTGTTCGCTCGTCGTTGGTATCGGCGCTTACAGGGTTGGCTTATCCCCCACTGAAACTGAGTTATGTGACTGAGTCCATACCACATCAAGATGCACCTTGGCGAAATGTGGACCCGTGTATTTCCCGATTTCTTTTAAACGGTCGTTAACCGTTAACGTAAACTTTCAGAATGTTTTAAAGAATTTTGATTGGCTTTGAATAAATTACCAATTGGAAATTGACTTTGAGAGTTTTCATATTGTAGGTGTGTTCCTTGATAATGTACAAAGTGTTAGTCCGCTCATACTCTAAAGCGTTTTGCTCACATTTTCTCTCACTTTCCATAGAATAGCCCCATAATGACGGGCGAAAGTGTAACGCGCCATTGCCCGGTATTAAATCGCCAGCTGATAATGGTAACATCAGCCTACCCCATAATGAGCCCGGCCGTGCAGTCCAGTATATTAGCAACCCCTCTACATACGGGGGATGATAGCTTAAATAGCCGCGCTAGGGGTTGCTTTTTACCCGATTTAAGGGATGATTTACGTTCGATCGGCTCGTATTTCAATTATTCGCTGCGTCATCGCTTCCCGCTGGAAACGTATACACTCAGTAAAATGGAGATATTCGGTGGGAAATTGGGAATTTTGGATTATACGTGATGTGAACTCGTACGAACAGCGGGAAAATAAAAGGTTTATTTTACAACTAAATGGAGAGTTGATCTGGTCGATTTTTTAAACGTTTAAAATTGTCTGTTTCGATTGTAGTGATGTCCATTGAACGTGAAATCCATTATCCGCTTATGTGCAGGCAATATCGCTCGATGCACGTAGACAGTGTTTTTTTTTAAATCGATCGGTCAACATTACGAAGTGAAATTCTTTTACTCAAATGTATGGTAACGTTTTAGTTCTCCTTCATACTTTTTGCGAAAAATATCCCTTTTCAAAACTGAAGTATTCCCAAATGATATCCTGTTCATAATTTACCTTTAAAATCGCCGTTCAAAAGTTATGAACATAAAATGTAACGAAAGGTAAAATGATGATCGAAGGTGTTATTTTTAAATATAAGTGTTTCAAATCGGGTTTCACTAGTATTTTTCCTTGGCTCTAAATGCTTGTAAGCTAGCTAGACATAATACAGGATTGTGAGCAGACTTGCTTTTTACTTGATCACTGAAGCTAAGGGCAATGGATCTGAGAACAGCTAAAAATAATATGTCGTTCATTTTGATTAAATTTTGAAATTAATACTTTGGTTTCGTTGACAGTCAGTCTATATGGAACCAAGTGAAAGGGGTGGACCTCCCACATAATAACCAGTGTCTTCATCTATCATCCAGTCATTTAAACCCCTAACATTAAAAATGATTAATGAGATTTTAATTATGTTTATTGCCTTAAAATCATCATCATGAACGAAAAAACGTCATTTGGAAAGGGAATTAAATGTTTTATCTGAGGAGTGTTGATAGTTATATTTCAAATACGTAAAAAACAGTTTAGTATTTTTGATTGCATTTGTAATTTTGACACATACAAATATTTTCTTTCGAAATACTCATTTTTAAATAATAGTATAAACCACATACTTCTTCTAACAACTAACATTTCAAATGCAAAAATACATTATTGAAACAATGCTATATCAATAACTAAGGGTATTGTTATTTTTTTCATCAAACAACGCAATTTTTAAACATAAAATTTTACGTATTTTACACATTTTTCATTATGAAATACAATTCAAAAAAGTACCATTCAGCATTATTACAAACTTTACAATCACAAAATAAGAAATTTGATTTTATCTAAAGGAAGGCAGCTATCTTTCAACTCTTGTACTGGTTTTGCATTCTTAACTTGTTGATCTAATTTAATATTTCAACCGAATGCCCCTCTAAATTATCAAATGCTCAGATCTAATTGTTTTCCTTCTAGTATAATGGGTAGGTATATCGAGTATAATTCGTTTTCTTTCGTGCTTGTATTTTTCTCTGGTATGAGAATAGGGAAGCTGTTTTAGGTGATGTTCGGCTAACATCGTTCATGTTCGTTTGATTCCGGCGATGTTCTGCTGCAGGGTACTGTTTTGATAGCTTGGCCGCTGAGCTAGCTACTCTACTGTATGTTACTACGTTATAAGTAAGTAAAATCTAATTTGGTAAACGCGCACGTCCATTTAATTTTATGCTGCGGTATTGTTGTGGGTGGCGAGGGTGGCGGTGTAGTTAGGGTGGGGGAAGGGGGGGGGGTATTCTCCTGTGTAAACCGACGACGCAGAGCCAGTTAATACAGTATTCCGATGTTTCATCAACTTGCTATGGTAATGGTTTGAATTCTCCTGTGATAATCATGAGATCTTTTGAAATTAGTTTGGTGTTGTGTAGCGGATTTTTTTCAAAAAGCAATCTGTTATTTTAAAAATGTAATAATAACAACTGTTTTGCAAATTTGTTTTTAAATTTGCCGGAAAGCTGGCACTGAGGATTGTAATTAAATGTCAAAATAAATTTGAGAGTATATTTTGCAACTCGATGTATTGAAAATATGATCAGTCATTTTTTTTTAAATTGGACTGGGCGTACAACTTTCAATGAAATAAGTTGTTACACAGTTTGTTTTGGCTCCACTTCATTTACAAAAACAAAAACGAAACAGTTTGAAAAAATATGATTCGATTTCGTTTAAATGATTTGTTTTGCTTTGTTATGTTATGTCTTATACATAATTACCGTCATAGTTTAAGTGTAAAGCGGTGTAAAAAGCTGAAGGTTTTTCCGAAGTTATTCAAGGGATAGAGTGTTCTTAATCAGCCTTAGGACAGACATCCTTTGACAATTGTCCTAACTCCAATATACCTAGTTAGTCACCGAAGAGGGTCACATCGGTTAGCTCCGATGTGTACCCTACAGCGGGCATCCCTACGAAAAAGTTAAAACGTTATACATGATTAATTTTGATGTCAAAAAATAAAATTAAGCTGTCAATGTCACGCATAAAAATACATTACAACTTTTGAAGATCTCTGGTTTTTAAACACATTTTTATTCTAAAGATAAACATATTATTTTCTGTTTAGTTTAACATATTTTTCCTGGATAGATAACTAATAGTTTGTGTTCTAAAACAGTACGGATTTTCTCAAAACAACAAACCTATTTGAATGCATTTTAGATCAGTTAAATCACGTAAGTGTAATAACGTAATGTTAAATTTTATTGTGTGATTTAACGCAAAAATTCAAATGTACACTGTAGCCCTAAACAATAATATCAATGCTATTGTTGTTTATTCTTGACATCATTACATTTAACAAAGATGGCGTCGACGCTAGCAAACATTTTGAAACAACACTTAAAATCATAAACAAATCTCGTGCCGCGAAAACCAATAAAATAAAACAAAAAAATACAATCATTTCGGGATTTCCCTTATGTTTCGTATGTTGGGTTTCAATATTATACAACCATGTGTAGAAGATTATTAGGACTTTTATTAGGCCTTATTCTTGTTAATTAGGAATTATAGACATTAGGCCTAATTAAAAATATTGTAAAAAAATCATGTAGGCCTATCTTAGTTCAGAAGAAAATAAATTATGTGTTCCCTCATTTGCCGTATAAATGGTAAATTATATAATCACCTCTTGTACATCTAAAAACGCGATGACAAATACCTACATTTCAAATTAATCGCTTTAAGAAATAAATTACAAAACAGAAGTTCGATGTATCTAATCGCCGTCAACCAAATACAGAGCACAATCGAAATCAATTATCCAAACACATTTTGGCGCCGGACATTAAACCGGATAACACAGTACTTAGCTACTTATCTCACATCGTTCGTCGTTCGTTATTTAATTACACCCGTGATATTTCGACTTGTTCCTCCGACTCTTGTATTTACAAAACTAATCCGGATTACTGATTCGATATAATTGCGATAAATGATGAAGCGTGGCCAGGAATTACTTCAACGGGGATGGAGGGTCGTGTTCATCCATAATAGAAATTATTATTGTGATGACTAATTCCATGAAAATCACTGTTTACACTATGTGCTTGTGTCGATACATAAATTTTAATGGCAATGGACGTGGTTAGATAAAAGTTTAAATTTACCTTTATTTATTTTTATTAGAATTCAATTTATTAAATAATTTAATATATATTATGATTTTTACTTACTCAGTTTCAAGAAAAGCTTTTTTATAGGGACATTGTGTATTTATTTATATTATTAATTTTTCCCTGGCCACAGGTTCATCACCCACCCGCATTCAACACAATTTTAAACAATACAAATACGTTATACAAAACATAAAATACACAAACAATTACAAGAAATACAAGAAATAAAACTTGAACGTCAAAAAAAAATGTTATATGACGTACCGGACAGAGGTGGGGACTTATGTTCATTTCCCGGTAAAGGCACTCTTTAATTTATTACTATAAAACCATGCAGTGTCATAGTCGCCTACTGTAAAAACAAGGTTCAACAATATACTGTACTATTAATAAAAGAAAATTATTTGGACAAACTCTGTTCTTAGATAATATTAGACAAATAATTAATAACAGAAAATTATGAATAACAAAACATTAAGTAAGAACAGTGTTCTTGGATAATATTATGACAAATAATTAATAACAGAAAATTATTAATAACAAAACATTAAGTATGATCAGTGTTTGTCAGTTAATAATAATTTTTCGTGGGAAGCCTGCCCAGGGTGCAGTTCATGCCTCTCTTCCAGGCTAACTAGGTATATTGCTGATAGGACAAGGAATGTCCGTGGCAGTACTCAGTCCCTTGCATTCCCATTAACGACTGAGGAAAACCTCAAATAAACTTCAGTCGATTGCCGGTCTCGACAGGATTCAACCGAGACCTCCCGAATCTCGCGCGCTTAACGCTCGAGCCAACACTGTCAGTAGAGTTTGTCAAATAATTTCCTTTTAGTAATAAAATTACCTGTTCTATAGTTTCTTCTTTATAATACACCGTACACTGAATTCCGTCTAAAAATCCCACTCTGGCGGCGAACGCTGGAAACGCGCTAAAGAGGATAGAATCTACACATGATATCCTCGTGCGTAAGAAATTAACTAATTGAGATCAGTATTGTGATGTTCTATTGTGCACACAACAAGCAGCACCTAAATGGAATATAATCTTAAAATTAATATCATATTTTTTGACGGAAACATAATTCATTCCGTGAAAAAATATATTGGAGCCACTGAAAACGTTACCTCTCGACACTAGCGCATTCTCTAGGTGATTTGAGCCCTCTATATATTCTCGGTGTTAGCGCACCGCGACTTGGCTGCGGCGCCCTGTAGGGCACCTAGATGTATAAACATGAATGTATGACTGCAACTTTGTGTTTAAATCGTATGAATACAAATAAACGAGTGTTTTTATTGCCACTAGAATTAAGATAATCGTTCCTACAAGGTAGGTCGGCCGGGGTAGGAATAATCTCATTAGGTGAAAATAAAACTGTGAGAGAAGATGATAATCGCTTGAATCGCGGGTCTTAAATGCAAAATTTTATATTACCTCCTCATTTGAAGGAAAAGTTGGGCGTAGGACATAAAGGGCCCCGTAACATAGTTTCGAGGGGGAAATTAAGAGCGCGACAAAACGAAGATACAAAGTTTAACAAGGGTGACAAAAATCTGTTCCTTTATAATTGTATTAAGGTGGATGTACATACCTCGGTCCGAACTTTTAAAACTCACGATCATTGGCTTAGTGAAATGACGTACAATATCGAAAAACCTTTTAAAATACGTACTATCTCACTGTTAGTCAATTTGATTCAAATTAGTGTACGACAAAAAGTCTTTCGCATGATTGAAATACGTTTGAATAGACACATTTTCAGTTTGGAATAATAAAATATAATGTATTATAATATCTGTATCGTGGTTGAAACGGATTTACAAAATATAATTGCAGTAAACGTAAGATTGATACTTTAATTTTAAGTTGATCGTGTAAGCGAATTTCAGTATTTATAGGAAAAATCAAATCCTTTAGTCTTTCACCGCGATTTGAACCTGGGAACTTCAGTGTTTGTACCGGCCCTACGAAGTTTTGCTTTTTTTTTTTTTATCAAAACAAGAGTTATAAAATAATATAATGCGTAATAATTCTAGACCCGAAATATTATTTCGTAATCCATTCCTTAAATAATTGTATTCGTAGCGAACTATCACTCTTAACTTTAATTGTTCAATCATTTTATAAAGGTTTAATTTAATTCGGAAGTCAAACCCTGATAAGTTTGCCAACTAAGTAGGCCTATCCCTTTTAAGTTTTATTTTTTCAAAAACTTTCTGAAAATGATTAAGTTTGTCCCTCCGATGCGATGTAAATAATATTGAGTTGTGCTTAAGGGCCACATTCACGATATATAGTACCTTGTCATCCTATTATGCCAATTATCCATTCTTGTCATCAACTAAATTTTACTTTTGATATCCCTGGCGCAAAGTTGTACGTTGCCATTTGCCGACGGAGAAAAAAAAGTACAGCGGTACAAAAAGAAGAAGAAGAAATTGAAGCGTTAAGAATAAAAGGGAGGAACAACGTAAGAAAATTACTAATTAGAAATTGATGAAGTACTCTTTGCTCTTTAGAGAATTGCGAACGAAATCAAACTTGGGTAAAAAAACTTTTGTGCATTTGTAAAGATTTCAAGTTCTTCGCTCCAAACACTTGGATATATTTTAATAACGGAGCTTGGCTTGAGCCCTTGTCGAATGTAAAAACTTGAGTGAGGAAGAAATCTTACTTTGCAATGGCTGTGATTACGTCCTTAAGGAAACTCATTTCATTGGACTAAATCCCTTCGTTTTGCCTACGCTACTGACGTAGTAATAGTAACTTGTTTGTAAGGTATTATTGACAGAGAGTAAGTGAATACGCCCCACCTCATTTATGCAGGAGACATGCACATACTTCGAATAACAAGGTACTTCCAGACATTGACAAGTGATTACGTCGAAACAAATAGGTCATACACATTATTTTGACCGAGATGTTTTGTCTTTTTACTTTTCAATCGAAATTTTATTTTTTTCCCCTAACTTATTTCAGTGTGTCTACAGACTACTACTTTCCACTATTTTAAGCTTAAACTATTTACCACTATTTTAAACTTCTTTCAGTTGGGGGATTTTACAACAAAATAAATTACACATACGATAGTCTCACTAGATTATTAAAACCTGTAAAGCAAATAAACTCTTAAGGACTAAATCTGGTCAATGTGATCGTCGATATTCATGCCTGTCACCCTTGGGTTTTTATGAAAAAATAGTTAACTATTTAATAACAATGGCATTGTAAATGATTGAACCAATGTACAATCTTTGTAAATTTATTACATAAAACATTATCCCTTGTAATCAACTTCGACACTGTAAATCAAAGTTTTGGTAATCTGTCATTGACTCAATTTAACAATTAAGTTTTCACTTTATTTTAAATAAAAAGCATTAAATACATTCCAGAAATTACAAACTCCAGTTCAACCGGGGATTGATCTAGTCACCCGTCATCACCAACGGAGCGTTTGCCGCCTAATAACAACGTAACAAAACAACGATAAATGTAAAATTAATAGTGTTCAATGTACTACTTTTATATATTTAATGTCTATCCTATTTACTTATTAAAAGAGATTCAACAAAGGTAGACGATAAATAAACTTAAGTATATGTTGCACACAATTATAATGAACAGTAGTTTATAGCGAATTTAGAAAAAAATGTTAACAATATTCCATAGAATATTCAAATTATTCAAAAAGTAAAATCAAATGAATTTCTATAATTTTAATAAAAGGATAAAAAACAGAAAAAAATATAAGATTACCTATTTTAGATTTAAAATTATAGTTGACGTGATTTGAGACAGTATACAAAAAAGTTGTGTATAGTAACACACTGTTTATTTTAGTAACCCGGCCGGCCTGATGATTAAATTGATTTCGTCGCCGGTGTAACAAGTATCGCGTTAGGCGTAAATTATAGATCACGTTAGCAGTCTCATCAACGTAGAAACTTTCAAATTTACTCAACACTGATGAAAATTATAACTTTTCAAACTTTAATCTGAAAAGTTAGTCAAGTGCGGGCGTGTGTGGGCGTAAATAGAATCAGGCGGACAAATTGGAGGAGAGATAGAAACAATAAAAACTTCTTCACATGAATTTGCATTACGTAGTTAGTGCTAAGTATGTCGCCGGAGGCTTTGTGCGCTGGCTTGTCGTATGTGAGGGTGAAAATATGTGTGAAGGACCCACGCAACTTTTAAATCTTGTTAACTGGAGGATGTGCTGCTTTGAAAAGCTTTTCGTTTTAAATCAGGTGGGATGAGAATATGGTTTTGTTCAGAGAGGTCATCAGAAGTGGACGTGAAAACGAAAATTAGTCCTTTTTCATTTGCGCCACCGAAAATGCCACTTAAAATATAAAATAAGAGTAGATGAGCCTTTTGTAATGACACAGTAATAATAGAGCGTTTTCCAAAATTTAATTTGCACTGTACATTGACATCACAGAAGTGCGAGACTTTTCAGAGATGTAATGGAAACATCACTGTAAATAACTTTAAAAGGTTTCAACATAAAATAACAAAATCTTGTAAGAATTACCTGTCGTGCATCCCAGTTTTATGCAACATTTACAATATTTCATTTCTTTCTGCCCCCATAACACAGGCACGTATTGATTTACTGAAATTTATTGGATTGCTTTTTATTATATATGAAACCTTAATTTAATATTATATTCTATATTTTAACTTAAACCCTTGACAAAGGCACTAATTGAAACGGCAACCTTGGTGAAAACGGCAGAAACTTTTTTAAAATAAATAAATAATATTGCTACTTAGACAATAGACATAATATCCATGTTGTATTGTAGCCTATACCTAACGATTATAGAAACATTTCGTTATTTTTAATTTGTTTTTTCATTGATAAATATGAAAAACATTGGAAATAAGCTTGTTAGATTCTTGTATTGTGTATAATAAAAAAATAAAACCGGAGGAAAACAATAAAAGTAAGAAGAAAAAGAAGAAGAAGTAAAAGAAGAAGAAAATTAATATGCAAATTAAATTTAAAATTCAAACAAGAAAGTATAACAGATACATGTCGTTTGCCTTCATGTTTATTTCTGGCAACCCAGCATTTTATCACTTTATGAAGTTTATTTTGGTGCATCAAGTTCTAAAAACACGGTTTATAATGAATGAAAATGTAATATTTCTACACCTGTAGATAAAATGCAGTACATGAACATATTATAATATTGTAGTTTTTACTAGAACTTAAGTTTGTCCTTTGAACATATTTTGTTTCTTTAACGTGAATTGTCTATCGACAATGTTTTCACCATAATAACATCATTTTTATAAGGCATGTAATCCGTTGTAAGGTTTTAAATATAGGATGCTACAATAGATGAAATCATGTTTGGTATTTTGAAATCAAAGTGTTAATAATAATTGTTTAAAATCAAATTTCCATTCGAACAGCTTCTTTGATTTGGTATATTTGCTCCAAAATCGAAAACGGAAATTCTTAAAGCCTTATCGAAAAATGTCAAAAGAAAAAAAGTATTTTTAATTTTAAGAATAGGGCTAGCAGACATACATGACTTACTCTTCATTTTCCACAGTTTTTCGTCTGCGACTTATTCCAAGCTTATGAGCTTAAAAGATCTTAGCGATTGTCAGTTGTGATTTCATGATAAATCCCGGGAATAAGAGTTTCCTCGTTATCTGCACTTTTTCATTTGAGTAATCGGTTTCAACGGCTTCGCTGACAAACCTAATTAAAATCTTCTTGAGCGACTTTCCTGATTGTTTCTCGAGACCTCATTCTTAATGTTACAAGGAGACATTTATTTTGTGAGAGAGGAGATACAATATCACAATATTTTATTTGTATTTGTATTTGATTAAATTGTACTGGTATCAATTTGAAGGGTTTAAAATATAAAGTATTGTACAGCCGAACCTACACTGTACCTACACGGTACCTAAACCTGGCTCTATTAGAAAATCAAAACTATTTTTTTTCAAAATTTTCTGATCGGGCACACGGCAAATATCGCCTCTTCAAAAAAATTTCGAGAAAAATTGATTTTCTAATAGATCCAGATTTCAAAGCCATTCACTATATTTTGACTTGGTAGCATATTTTTGAAAATAGAAAAACGCGGTCGAATAGCCTTAAAATAAAACATGTTTCCATTTGTCCACATTTGCATTTATTTATCTTCTAGAACAATTAATGTCAATTAAAACTGATTTTAAGGTCATTGTTAGTGATTTTACCAGTCACAAATACAGAACCAGACGAGGCTACCTTCCAACCCCTCAACACAACAGTGCTATGTTTGAAAAGGGACCAAGATGTACTGGTATTAAACTTTACAGCAAATTACCATGTTATATTCAGTCTATTGATAAAAATAGAGCTTTTAATAGAGAAGTGAAACTCTTGAGTTGATTTGAGGAGTATATGAAGTTTTAACCGTTTTTATTGTTTGTTTTTTTTTACTGTTCATAAACATTGATGTATCTTTTGTATAACCAATGTTCTATCTTTTTAATATGGAAACAACAATAAATAAATAAATTTGAACAATTACGGGGAGTATCTACAACAGAGAGCGAAGCTACTTAATCAACAGATCATTGAAGAAAAATACTAAAATAAAATCATTCGCCGTGCGTTGATCTTTTTCTTGGCGGTGCCGAGTAGGCTTACCACTTAAAAACGGGACGCCTTTCTCTTGTAACAACATTCAAAATGGTGGAGGCGCCGGGTCATGAATTTCACATATTTAATTAGGTGGCTAGCCACTTTCCCTGTACCCCCTCGGTCACCAAAATTTTTGTGTCATCCTTGTTGAAGAAACATGTTTTAAAAAATGTCAATCGGACGACGGTTCGGTTTTTATCGTGAGACGGTTCACACGCAGAGACGGACGGACGGACTGCAAAATTAATGCTTATATCGGAACTTCGCACCCTTCTAAGTTTACAACTTTTAATCAATCAAATGGGTCCTGATTTTCGACAGTTCTTATGTGGGAAGAATATGATTGCTGTTAATTTCAGCCTCTACAACAATAAATAAGTGTTTCGCCTGTCATTCATAACACTGTCGTATCGAGTCCTCTTAACACACAAACACACCTTCTTATACGAATATAGCAACCCCCTAAAAATCCCGCAATTCACCCAATACGTGTGCCATATGATTTACTACTGATCCTAAATATCGTCGTCGTTTCGCCCGCGAGAGGTAAAGATTTGTAGCTTGGCCCTGAGTGTCTGTTTGCGATTACTTCTGACGTCCCCCCACCCCCCCCCCCCCTCCCCCGTCGACGCGAGAGATTTGCATCGCGTTCGGGGGAAATTTATCGCAGGTACGCGGGAAAAATACCATCAAACAAGCGCACCACAACAATTCCCAAAAAGAAAATAACTTACGTTGAAAAACATAAATATGATTTTTTGGGATACAAATCAAGAAGTTTATCGTGGGTTTGATGTATGTGTAGAAAACAACAAACATACATGACTGAGTGTGGTGTTGCATGGTTTCGTTTGAGAGTCTGGATACGCGTGTTGTATACTGGACAATACTATGCATTACGCCTCGTACATACAAGGTACAGTGGATACATGTTTTGGGCATTTTTTTGCATGGCTGTTTCAAAGAAAAAACGCTGTGTGTAAATGTATTTAGTGTGTATATTTTTTTCTGTCCATACTGTGAGCTAGTGCAAATAGTTAACAAATAGTATATTATACCTCTTGGATTTATTCTGACATAATTAGCTAAGACCTAGCTATGTTTCGGAATTTAATAACCATGTTCGTCTGATACGTTTTTCAAATGATCTTATTTTATTAATGAATACATTTGCATTTGTGGTTTCAACTTATCACCC
The DNA here is from genome assembly GCA_024449915.1 of Sweltsa coloradensis. Taxonomy (NCBI): domain Eukaryota; kingdom Metazoa; phylum Arthropoda; class Insecta; order Plecoptera; family Chloroperlidae; genus Sweltsa; species Sweltsa coloradensis. The sequence goes on from JAMZAV010000369.1 coordinate 104,886, forward strand.
ATATCACAATGACACATAATGATCAATGCAAGAGCAACGCTAATTAGTAAATTATTCACACTTTATATCAACTTATGTAATTTGACACGGAGCAAAATCCCAACTTAACAACCTCTTTATAAAACGAAAATTGTCAAGTGAATTTATTGTTATGACTGTTCAAGAATTAGGAATGAGTGACAGTTGTAATTTAGAAATAAATTATTAATGGAGTACTTACAAATTTATTACGAAAAACGTTTGCCAGTTAACTGTTACCAGTTAATAAATTTGTTACAAAATCTAATTATCGATTGAAAATCCACCGATGAAGAGTTTATTTTTTGTACTCGACTGTACCTGTAACCAGATCTAAGACACACGTGTATAACCTTGTGTTTGGGACTGTACCTACCCCACACGGAGTCTGGCAATAACCGCCAACAAAACCCACGATTAGCCCTGGCCAACCCCCACAATCCTCCCCCCTAATTACCCTGGAATAATTGGCGCAGGACAGCTAGGACGGGCGCATGGATCGACCCGTTGATCAAACTTTAAGGCATAATTGACGGGTTATTGAAGGGCGAACGTGTGTGTGTGTTGGGCACCAATCTATGATACCTGATTGGTGGAGGAGTTGGAAGGAGGGGGGGGGGGGTAATGGCGCCAATTTATTCGGTCGTGCTTCCAAAACTGAATGCGAGTCGGTTTGGAATTGTGGGTGAATAGAAAAGTAGTTTAATTCATAGAGGGAAGTTGAAATTAGATGTAAAGCGAGGGATAGAGCTGAACACGTAAGGGTTGAATGTGGGGTTATCGGGAAATCTGTTTGTGTGGCTTCTAGGTCCAGTGGTTTGAGAGAACCCCTCCTATAATGCAGAAGGTCCCGCTATTCTTTAATATGAACTTAAATGACCATGTGTTTTGGTGACATCATAGCAACGAATGTAATGCTGAAGGTCCAGGGTTTGATTTTCGCTATAGGCAGAAGTTTCTTAACTTCTGATTTGGACTTTAGTCCAGTTCTTATATTACAAATTTGTAAACGGTTACTTTGGAGCCGTCCTGGCAACGAGGCACATAATAAATTCAAAGTTGTTCTGAATCTGCCTTGTTGATTCTGGCGTTGATCCGCGGCTGTTCGCACTGTCCATACCACTGATTGCTATATTTCCTATTAAAAATATCGATCTTTGGTTGTTATCGCTCACTCGTCGATTGCGTCGGAGCCTACAGGGTTGGCTTGGTCGCTTTGGCAGTTTATGACTGAGTGGGTAGATTCTAAATACGAATTTATTTTATTTGTTTATTCTTAGGTTGTTCAGAACAAACCATGTTGACTCTAACGTCGCCCTCTGGTGGATCGTGCCCAACTGGTTTGCTCGGTGTTTTCTATTTAAATACCCTTCTGCGGTTGGCCATTGTCCGAGCATCAACTGCTTCAACGCCGACAGACTTGAATTATTGGGCTTTAAATTAAAGTCCCCCACTGAAAATCAGATATGTGATGACTGAGCATTGGTAGACACTAAATACGAGTTTATTTTCTTTATCCAGATTACCGACAATCCAAACTGAAAGGGTTTTATAAGTATGAAATGATTGAGTCATATACCATATCTTTTACTAAACTCTTTACTATCCTACCTCTCAACATGAGCCTATCCGTGCTAAAGGCTCATCCTAGGGCGCCGATAATATTGGTTGGTGATTTCAATTTGCATATCAAGTGGTCCACTCCACAAACTGGTAATGAAACTGATGGTTGTGACCAGTGGTTTATCCAGCATTTTATTGATGGTCTTGGTCTAAATCAGTACAATATGGCTAACACTAGAAACATTCAAACTCTTGACCTCGCTCTATCATCTCTCGATAAAATGACAGTCTCTCCTGGCAGAAATTTGATCTCTTCCGATCACCTATCTTTGGACCTGTCATTTCTGCCACTATCTAAACCTAGAAGACCTTGGTCCAATGATATCCTCAGAGATGTGCCGTTGTGGAATAGGACCTGTTGGGTGGATGTAAGGCATGCTCTTGCACTTCTTCCGTGGAACCAATTGGAAGATATGCCGGATGTTGATGATGTAGTTCATATGTTTTACGAGTGGACTTCAAATGTTATTCAAGACCACGTTCCACACAGGCAGCCCAAAAGTCGGCGGTTTCCTTCATGGTATCAGCGTGAAACGCTAACGGCGCTCAAGAACAAAAACAGGGCATGGCTACAATGGAAGCAATTTCCTAGCCCACATTCACGTCATATGTTCGAGCATTTGCGGAGACTTGCTAAACAACGTCTCAGGAATGACTATAAGGATTATATTGATCGTATGACCTATGATGCAAGAACTAATCCTAAAAGGTTTTGGACTCTTATTAATTCTCGTCGCAATACTGAAAGAATTCCCCTGAAGTGTCATTTAACAATGTATTTGCTTCTAAATTAGATCGTACTGAGCTTTTTAATCAATATTTCTATGGCAATTTCACTGTTCCTTCTGACCCAGCTGTGCCTATTAACATACCGGTATCTAATGTCTCCTCTCACAGTATTAATAACATATCTACTACACCTTCTGAGGTAAGAGAACTTATAAATAATCTTCAATCTAGTCGTGCGACTGGCCCAGATGGTATTGGAGCTATATTTCTTAAAAATTGTTCCTCTGTTTTGTCTCAACCTTTGGCTGTCATATTAAACAAGATTTTATGACAGGTAATTTTCCATCTGCCTGGAAACAGGCAAATGTCATACCATTGTTTAAAGCAGGAGACAAAACATCTGTGAAATGCTATAGACCAATATCAATTCTTCCGATTCTGTCTGCCATATGTGAAAGAATTGTCCATCATCGTCTCTTGGCCCACACTCTTCCACTTCTTTCGCCTGAACAACACGGATTTCTCCCTAACTGTTCATGTCTCACCAATCTTGCAGTCCTCCAACATCATGCCACTAATGCCCTGGAAAACCGATCCCAGCTGGACGTTGCCTACATTGATATTGCAAAGGCATTTGATTCTGTAAGCCACAAACACCTTCTTTACAAGATCAAAGAGCGTTTTGGTGTGAGTGGTAATTTCCTTAAGCTCATTGAGAATTTTCTTACAGATCGAAAGCAACGTGTAATTATTGCCGGTTCATCTTCCTCTTGGTTACCAGTGCTATCTGGTGTCCCTCAAGGCAGTGTATTGGGCCCTCTCCTTTTCGTGTTGTTTGTAGACGATCTTGTAGACAGACTTAAACCGTTTGCTTGTGATTTTCTGTTGTACGCTGACGATTGTAAAATTTTTAAAATTGTGTCGAAATTATGTGATGCAATCGTTCTTCAAGATGCATTAACAGCGTTTTCTCAATGGTGTTTGGATTGGCTTCTCCGTCCTAATCCTGATAAGTGCTCATTGTTGACAATTTCACTGCGGAAATTACCATTAGTTTCTAATTATAATTTGTCGGGGCAAGTCATTCAGCGAGTTACTAAAATGAAAGATCTTGGTGTCATCATAGATTCAAAATTCCTTTTCATTGAGCACATTTCCAAAATAACTTCAAAAGCCATGTCCCTTTTGGGTTTATTATATAGGTTCACTGATATTCGTGACCCAACTGCTCTAAAATCATATTTCACGGGCTGTGTTTTACCTGTGATTGAGTACTGTACTCCAATTTGGGCATTATCAGCTGATACCAACATTAAAAATTAGAGTACTTGCATTTTTCTGTGCAATTCTACGTCATCGTGTCCCAGCTTTTAATGCCTGGTCTCGTCAACAAATTATGAGTGAACTTTTCATGACAGATCTAGCCACTCGAAGAAAACGCTATGACATGTCCTTCTTGCACCGTATCATCAATGGCATTTTCCGGTCCACCAGTCTTGTCTCCATGTTTCCACTTCATGTTCCATCCCGCTTTACTAGGCTTACGCACCTTTTCCATGTAACTAGACCTAGACTTTCTATTACCCGTAGATCAATCACCTTTCGTTTACCTTCCTTTTATAATAATTTACCTAATTTACCAAAGTTCGATATATTCTCTGATTTTAATACTTTCAAAAAATCAATCCGTGATTGGACTGCAGTTGATGGTCATTAGCATTTCCCCCTCTATTCTTTCAAACATTTTTTTTTTTTTTTTTTTTTACTCTTATGTTTGTTGCACTTATAATTTTGATATATTTGTTTATTGTTAATTAATATTTTTAATTGTTTGTTAATTTGTAGGTTTATTAATTGTAATTTTAATTTTTACTTATTTATATATTTTTTAGGATTGTCTATGTAAAATGGTACTTGTGCTGTACTAGACTCTTATATAAATAAATAAATAAATAAATAAATAAATAAATAAATATGTTAATCTTATAAAGTACGATTCTCATGCACATACCAACCTGGGGAAGTTTACTGCGAAAGTATTACAAATTCTCATTCTAATTAATTGAGACGATTTTTTTTGTGACATGTGAGGAAGTTTACATGGTGACGTATCTCTTATAAACAATCGCCTTTTACATCACAAAAACGCTACGAGGCAACATGTTATAGAGACAGAAAATAGAATTGATCTTAAATTTGGCGATTCATATAGCATTGTAATAATACCAATAATATATCAAAACATTGTGATTGCAACAAATTTAAACTAGATAAAAGAAACTAAACGTTTCAATGTTAACAGTGCTTGTTTCAAAATTGCAATTGTTAATTTTAGATGTAAATAAGAAAGGATCAAAACTCAGAATGTTTTGATACATCAAGAAGAATATCAAGAAGAAGAAGAATACTGTTTTCTTTTTATACAATGGAGACGGGCAATACATAATACATAATGCAGTCGGACAATTACAATAAATTTATGTTTGTGGATTCCACCCCGCGTCTTACTGGTATAAATCTCTACCCTCCATGATACATACTCGCCATCATTTAACACAAACTCCCTCCATCCCACCGACCTCAAATTCCTAACCAACCAAATCCATTGAAACTTCTAAACTTTAATACAATTATTTCTCCCTATCCGCTTCAGCAGTATAATCATTCGTCAGTACACACGTACTAATTACCTAACAATTGTGTGTTATCCCTGGTTTTAGGGTATTTCTAACTACCCTTACTGAGCTCAAAGTTGTTCCTAATGATCCTCAAATATACAGAAACAAGTAGTAACAAACAATCGGCATTAAAGTGAACATAAACACTTGTTATTTCGTTTGTAACTACCGTACGGTTTTAATCTTCCTCTCATTAAAACACAATTTAATGCTTGCTAGCTTGACCGGTGAACGCTCTACTATCTTGGTCACATTAAAGAGAAATAACGACAATTGGGAAATTCGCATCTTGTATTCTGGGAAAGGGGGAGTTGAATTTCATATGCTGGGATGTTTTTAGTGTTACAAACAGCAATTATAGGTTTAAACAGTAATTAATTTCGTGTGGAACAGATCGTAACGGCATCTGCTCGTTTGTGTTGCGTGGATGAGGGTAGGAGAATCCCGGCAGGGTGGGTTTGCCAGGGTGTTGGTGCCAGGGTTTGCCAGGGCGAAGGATTCCTTTTACTGTTGCTAATTTTAATTGATTTTAAAATACTTAATTTTTTTTGTGTTGACGTTACAAACTAGGTTAGTTTCAGGAAAGACAATTTACAAAAAAAATGAAAATAGTTTATAAAATCAGAATAAATTTATTGGAACACATTTTCATTTGTGAAAGAGTGCTTGAAATTATTTAAAATATTATAGGGACTTCTTCATCCATAATGTAGACCATATTAAGAAAAGTTAGCTTAAATCTCAAGGTGTCGTTAGGAAAATTTGAACAAAATCCATTTGAAGTAGAACGATATAGGCTACTGTGTAATACCGAGCTTATATTGAACGGCTAATGCTCAATTCTGTATTTGTATTCATGTTCAAAGTAATGAATAACAAACTACAATTATATGTACAAACAAGTGCGGGCAACGGAGTACCCATCAAATGGGAGCGAAGCTTGCTGTGATTATAGATTGTTTATTTCAATGTGCAACTCCCCTTGGTGGAAGTGCCGAGCTTATAAATATTCCCACTTCCTTGCTCGCTAGCCCCGCTTCACAGGGTCACCGAAAACATTCGGTTGCATTCTTTTTGATGGGCAATGCCAACAAAAAGGCATGTCAATCGGAGGTCATGTTCGGTTTTAGCGTGAAACATACGCACAGACGTACGGACGGACAGAAAAGTGATGCATATAGGTGAGCTTCGCTCCTAATATCATAACGCCATACTAATAAGATGAATAATATTACAAAAAACCACTCACTGAACTTTAACCTGGGTTACTTAATTTTTTTTTTCTATATTTCGGAGACTCCGTCTCCTTCGTCAGGCAAAGTCCATAAATATCGAAAAAAAATTATTTAAGTAACCCAGGTTAAAGTTAAGTAAATGGTTTTTTGTAATATATGTTTCCGGGTTAATGAATTGTTGTCATATTTTTAAAGATCAATAGTGGCCCATTATTAATGTGACGTCATATAATCAATAATCAATGTCACCATCGAAGTCGTCATCATCAATATATATCAATCCCTCTTGATACTTTTCCCTTTACTTCAATAAAAATACGTTAGCCCAAAGAGCAAAACATCAACATTACCTGTTGAATCATCTCGATAAACTCAACCGGAAGTGACGCAACTTTTCTTTTTCTCCGCTTAAACATATTTACCAACCCCGAAGTTAGAGGCCAACACCGAGACACTTTTCTCCTTTTGATAAATGGATTCTACCCACTTTAATAAAGACTTAAATCCAAACAATCCGGCCCCGCTTAGTGTTATCGTCCCCATTAGAGACTCGCGTTTGAAATGCGAATTTCGCTTCAATTCCAACAATAACTGCGTGATTAAAATCGCATTACCCCTTTACGGGGTAGGAACAGCCGGGGAAAGGGGAAAGGGGAGTTGGGGAAACAAGGAAATGGTCGAGGGTGGATGTCTACTTGTGATTAGTTAATGATATGCAATTATTAGAGTTCTCAAAATAGGCCGGGACCTATGGCTTCATTAGTAAATGCGTAAGTACCGTAGGGTGTACTTGCAGGATTCTCTGGAGAAAGGTGCCATAAACGTAATCTGTTTTAGATTACGAGATAGGTGCCGTAATTGTCACATGTCAGTGAAATAAATGTATCTCGCTCGTCGGCGTCAACAGAGTTGGCTTGGTCTGTTTTAAATTAAAGCCCCCCCCCCCCCCATTGAATTCAGTTATGTGACTAAGTGGGTATAGACCCTAAATTCCGATTTATTTATTTTAAGTAAGATTGTTGGATTTTTCGATATCTTGTATATTTTATTGTATACTTTTAATTAACAATTGTAGGCCTACACATTGAAAAATACTGATTGTAAAGAGAAAATGTGAAACTACATATCTGATTGATGCATTTCGGAAACGTATGTAAGTGTCTTAACCCTAATAATAATTTTCTTTCATTTTTTACTTAAATCGAGAACAATAATCGGTTAAAACAACACTATGCACTTACTACGTGACATTTCGGTAACGCACGTTGCCTTCATCAGATGTGTGGTAACTGATGCCGAAGTATCACAAGGTGTTTAATTTGTTTTAACAGTGTATTTTGTCTCTTCCCGATTAATAAGTCCTATTTTCTATGAGATAATATAAATTACACATTTATATTCTGTAACAATGATAAGGTGAAAATATAAAGGTTTGATAATTCTAGAATTGTATGAAAATACGGTTGGTTACAAATGGATGTCAAGTATAGGTTATCATTAACATCTCGGATCGCATATAGTATATGAGCTTACAACCAACAATTTATAATTAACATCAATTAAGAGCTAATGATAACAGTGCATTGAATATAATTGCACCAATGCACTTCGCTCTCTAATTAAGGTCAATTACAAAATTGATTTCTATCATCTACATCATTGGCCAAAACACGCTCAGTGCAGAGTATAATTAAATAAAAGTCATAATTATTGTTTTTGTCTCTATGCAATATGCAATGCCAATTTGTAAAAGCCACCGATAAATGGAAGGTATATGAGAGTTTCAAAAGGAAATTTTATTTTTATCTCTTATTCATGTTTTATGCTGTGGCGGCCCATCTACTAGAGCTTTGGACGATTGGTGGAAAACAAATGTATGTTAACATGGCTACGATGAAGGGTGAAGAAGAAATCTTATATTTCTTATCGTAATATTGATGAACAATTATAAAACATCAATTTATCGGATAGCTCAGTTTCTTCCAATAACATTACAATAATGAAACTGAATCCCTACAACACTGAAGTGTGACCAACTGTCATACTCTCATGTTTCTATGTGGCATTAACTTTTTCTTTTTCTTATCGAATATAATATCTTCAAATGTTTCGAGTACTACTCAATAGATTTGCACAGCCAAATGAAATGCAGCTTTGAAGGACCTTGAATAAATTGCATTGAAAAATTACACCTTGTGTAGGTGGTACCATGATATATTTTGTTCACCAAGGCCCACTAAGTCAGCTCTTCTGAAACTCTCAAATATATATTAAATTTCTGAAACACTAGTTATAAATATATATATCAAATAACGTTGGCCGTTATTTTCACAAATTTTTAGTAGGAAAACTGCACTGGTGAACTTTTGACTCATTTGCTGTTTTATATTAATTTTTAACTTTTTTTAAAATTTAAATTTATTTAGCAACAGAACACATACAGCAGATTATATCATTTGGCATGCTCTAAAGTAATAACGATTGATTGATTTTGTGTGTTGATTTACGTCTCAATTACTACATTAATGCTATTCGATACGATGATTGGTGATAGATGAAGGTGAAGGACAATTACTTAAACCCCATTCCTTATGCGGGACTCGAACCCTCGTCCTCGTAGTGACGTTCGCTTTGGACCAGCACCAGCACCCTAATCGTTTGTGCCACCCAGGTCGCTGGAAAAGTTAACCAGAATCGCTGTGGATTTTGGTTTTTTGAGAATTTTCTTCTGTGAAAAGGCATTCCCTTATAAATGAGAAGGTTTCAAATGTAAATAAGAGCAATGCTCCAATTTTATAAAAACAAACTCTTAAATAAACTATATTCAATTACTTTTTGTCTATGCATTGTCGTGTACTCATTCCACATCCCATTAATTAAGCATTAGCAACGAACGAAAACTTTTCGAATTACCGCTCATATTTGCCAATGTCAAGTTGGATATAACTTCTGTGTCTACATCGAGGTTTAATTACAACACGTTAAGTACGGTTAAATTAAACGTAAGGATAAACTTGGGCAAATTGAATTGATGGCACAAAACACCCAACTTAGCATTTCATAAATCAAATAAGTTTCCCAGCATTAGAAACTACTTATATACACACTAGAAACTAACTTGAGACAAAGCTTAAACTACTTCTCTAGACTCGATGTCTGCTGATTTCTACCATAAGCAACGATCTGGAATTATTTTATTTTGTATGCAACATAAGCTTCAAATTAATGATATGATTCCAGACTCAATAGGCTGAGAGAAAGATTAAGCAGGATAAGTCCCATGCGATTTAATGAAAATAAGCACTGGTACGGGCAGTGCCAGTGGCGTAACTATACGGGGGGAGCGAGGGGGGGGGTGACTGCCGCCCTAAATTTGTTAAGAGTAGGGCAAAGGGGGCGTAATATTATGTATTGTGACAAGATGTAGTATAACGAGATTAAAAGTGCCAATCTTCAAAATTTTATAAATTATCGACAAATCACACAAAAACCTAGTAAAATACCACCATTTACAATGTATTTTTTTTTGGCGCTTCGCGCACCAGACCCACACTAGAAGTCATTGCCCCAAACCTCCCATTGAAAGATGATTCAAACTTTTCCCCCAAAAAACCGTTTCATGGGCAGTTCTAAAGAAAATGTTGCCCCCCCCCGCCTCCCCCCCAAAAAAACAAGGGCTAGTTACGCCACTGGGTACGGGAGTTCCCATATACTCTAGAGAAGCAGCCACTACGGCTAGCATTAAGACTAGCACCAATATTAAAACCACGCGAAATAACGTTTTTTTAGTGATATCTCGAGATCGCGGCAAAATATCGCAAGAACTGTTTGCAGACAGCTATGTAGTTTTGTAAGGACTATATCCTTCCCGAAAACATATTGTAAAGAGTTGGCAATTAAGTTTTCTATTTTATGTTTAATTAATTAAATTCTTTATTGAAATACAAACCACACCGATTATTTTATTTGAATACTTTTTCTTTCAATAGATTGAACGTTAGCACATAGCTGTCTGCAATCAGTTTTTAAATATTTTACACCGTTCTGAATTATATCATATATATATATATATATTATTTAAAAACTGTTATTTCACGTGGTTTTAATATCGATGGTAGTCTTTAACCTTAAACAAGGTTTTCTGTTAGTGTTCTCCTAGTTGGTGGAGGTGCCGGGTTAACCTATGAATGTGGGATGTTCCTAAACCCTGAGTACTACGAACACCAAACTCTTTCGGTTTTATCCTCGTTGAAGAACTCTGCCAACACAAATAACGCTTCTCAATAGGAGGTCGTATTCGGTTTTTATCGTGAGACGTGACTCACGTACAGACGGACGGTCAGACAGTCAGACGTCAGTAGATAAATATAGATTCATATGTTGAGTTGATACTCACTTCCATCTAGTTCATTTTAGAAGTTGACAAAACATTTTTATGTAGTTATTTATTTGACGTCTATCCTATTCTAGTTATAAAATCTAATTTACAAAGAAAGAGAATAAATAAAAACAACGTTTTAAAATTTTTGAAATACAACTTCAAAGAAAGTTATGAAAGGGCTTTGAGGCACGAGTTCTAACTAAATTATAAATTATCTAGCATAAAAACTTTTCAGGTAAAAATATTTTTCCTCCAAGTGCTAGGATAGTGTTCCATAAATAATGAGAGGATTTTAGTTGAGACACATTGAGGATTTCTTTCACCCAGTAACCTTTTCACACTAAATAAGGTTTAAAAAATATTTAAATAATTTACTATCTTCCTACCTTAAACTGCTCATCATCATTTTTCATTGCCGTTTCTTTCTGGCACGGTCACCTTGGGGTCTCTAAATTGACTTGAACTTCTTCTCTCCTCCCATAGTCGTATCAATTGTTCATATTTATGAATAAATGATAAAAATTGTGACTATGTTCAGTCTCCTAAAAATCTATATGCTCTGATTTTCTTGTCGAACAGATCAGTAAGTCAATATAATTGAGTAAGATCTGAGCCGTTCAACAATATTAATATATGTAAATCAATCAAGAAATTAACAAATCCATCTCAGTGGAGTACCGGGAGACAGGGATTCGTCACCCCGCTGAGATGTAGTTTGTAATTTCTGGATGTATTTACATAAAATCAATTACCCCTTCGGGAGTGTTTCCCGATCAACGAAATTGAAAAAAATATTAATATCGTTTTCAAATGTGATAGGTTTAATTCAATTCAGTTCATTGTTATTAAGCTCAAAGCTATTTTACGTGCAAATTTAAAATAAAATACCATTTAATACAATTTCAATATAAGATCAATTAATTAAAAATTAAATAAGAAAGTTACAAAGAAAGTTCTAACTGAGGGGCGTACACACATGGGTGTTTTCCCTGTGCTTTTTATACGTAGACGTCGTCATATAAGACTTAACACGACTAATGGCCATGATTTACTACGTTTCTAATATCTCCTGTCTAAAATTTTTAGATCCTCATCATATAAATATATACGAATGTTATAAAATCTTTTCATATGTATATTGTATGTTGTTCATAAATAAATATATAAATATGTTTATATAATAAATATATGAAATTGAAATATCTAAGCTTGCGGCGAACCCACGACTACCGACCTATACAACGTCTGTCTATCTATCTGTCTGTCTGTCTGTCTGTCTGTCTGTCTGTCTGTCTGTCCTGTCTTCTATCTGTCTGTCTGTCTGTCTGTCTGTCTGTCTGTCTGTCTGTCTGTCTGTCTGTCTGTCTGTCTGTCTGTCTGTCTGTCTGTCTGTCTGTCTGTCTGTCTGTCTCCATGTCTGACTCAAGGAGAGTAGGCTCTGTCTAAGTACTGACGCCCACCCCCTAACGTCTCATGGCAGGTGTATTAGTGTCTAGCGGGAGGTCTAGGCCGCAGGGGTAACTTACCAAGGAACTGTCAAATTAGTTCGGAGTGTTGATAGGGGGCAGGGGTACCGAAATAAAATTAAGCTCGATCTCAACTCCTCGTAGATGTGGAGGCCAAAACCACCACTTCGTAGGAGAGAAGTTCTATTTAGATAAAAAGTAAAAACATTATGGGTGTTGTGTTCTTAACTATTTACTAATAGAAATACTTTTTGTACAACAAAAGAATAGGTTTACGCGAATTTTTCTTAAGCATTGAAATACTGCAACAGCATTAATACTTTATTGTTATCATATTTTGGTATGTTAACGTGACACGAAAATCCATTGTTACGTAATTTGTCTATTGTTATTGGTCTTGATACCAATATTAACAATGTAACTAAATATATATATATTAGGATATATTTGTATAATATCCAAAATCGCTGGACCAAGAACGAAAATAATTATGCAAACATCACCTGCCCCTTTTTGAAATCACATTTATCTTAATTTACGAAGTCGTGATGTAAGTTTGTGATGGTGACGTATAATAATGATGTTGGTTACATCTCCAGTTTATGATGATTTGTAACAATTTAAAGCGAAGATATAAAAACAATGATTTTGATAATCACCACATAGTCTTTCGTGCAGAGTCGGAGTTCAAAATCACGACAAAGGAAGGTGACACACAGACGGTGGTTGTGTTGCATCTACCAGCCATAATGACGTCACAAAGCTAGCAATTTACAACTTAAATCTCGTGTATCTTTTTGTTCATTATTAATATCAATATTAAAATTGAGCTGTTGATTTTAAAATGGATTTTATTATTTAAAAAAATATGTAAGTGTGTTTGGGATTTTTACTTATGTTGTCCTTTAATATTGTACATAAGGTTATTGTGCATAAAACACATTGCAAATTTTAAACAACCTTACTTTATATATTGCTCCATAGATGAAGCTTTTATTGTAAAAGTAGTGAACAACGATGTTTGTCTAATGAAAACCGAAAGTTTAGTTTAGTTTTTCTGGCTAGCACCAACGTTACATCATAGGTTGACATTCACTTAGCCCAATCTATCCTCCAGATAGAACTTGTATCAATACGTCTAGAAACTTTTGCTTAATTCGGTTGATTCGGTTTGTAGCTTTAAGCTCGCTCTTTTGCAAAACCGAAGTAGTAATTGGAAAAAGCTTTGCGAATGTATTGCGCTACTGATGAAACAATGATGCTAGATAACAAAGCTGAAGTTTCACATTTACTGCAGTGCTTTAGAATCATTCCCAATTAAACGACGTCTAGCTTATTGTGTACAAGAGCTGAGCAAGCGTGGTCAGGGGTTTTAATGGGAATCGCAGTATACACTCAATTTGCATGGTATTTTATAAAGATGATAAAAAACATTCATTTTTTGATGTTAATTTTTCATTACTATTTCGTCTTACAATGCAGATGACTTCGGGTCTTATACGTTGAATATACCTTTATTTAAATTGCATTCAAATAAATTTAAAAGTTTGACCGTAATTAAGGGGAGCTTATTCGACTGTAAACTTACACCCCTCTCTTAGAGTACCGTATTGTGCTTATTTGAATTTGTTGGCTTTCAAGATGCTCGTTTTGTGAAAGATTTGCTAAAAAAATTAAGTGTTCTTATTTATTATTTTCGTCAAGAACATACATTATATCTTTAAATGTTCAATTAATCAAATATATGTTGTGCAGTTATGAAGGTCATGATGTTTTTACTTTCTGTTCTCCTTTGTAATTTAACTTTTAATTACTGTAAAGAATATTCGTTAAATAAATCAATAATGCGATTTATGTTACATTGATAGCCAATCATAGCTACTTACACCAAACACCACTATTTTAAGTCTGCTCACAGGCTTCACCGGCCCAAATTTATTTTTTCAATTTTTCATCTTTTTTGAAAGTCTTATAATTACATCGCTGTCTAAGGCTGCAATATTTCCATCCTTATACCAACCTCAGCATTAGAAACTCAATTGTATTCGCTTTATTACATTTCTGTTATATTCCCTATAGCTCATATTAGCGCTCGATCTTGCTGACGTCATTATCAAGCTGCTTGTAGCTTTCTGCTCAAGGCTTCGATTTGAAACCGATCCGAGTGTAAACGAAGATGTTTATACAAAAGGGCAAACTGCTAATTGTCTTTTGTGTCAGTGTATCTAAATACTAAACTAACCAGGAAATCTCAGACAGGATAATCGTTTGTGTACCAAGTTAGCCTGGTAGGTAAATAGGTTTATTTAGGACAAGACGATAATCTGTTTGTTGCCTTAGGACTTTGTTAAAAGGAGATAGCAGATATTAACAAATTTGGCTATAGATATTCGATGCCATATTGAAGTGTCATTGAAATTTAGTAAATTAAACTAACTTACAAGAGAGTACGATAAATTCAACTACACAATTTGTACAGTATCAACATAATAATAGCATGTATACTATAGTATTTATGAATATTTAATGGATAAGTTTTGATTCATTATCAGTTAGTAATATAATTATTTATTTGTACGTGAAAGTAGTTTGTTTATTTGGTACGGTTTTAGTTGCTTTGTATTGTTTTGAGGATTGTGATTGTTGAATTTATTTACTAATGTTAAATTGACTGATTACTCTATATGCCTTTAAATAGGCTCCACTTTAATTTTGTACTAACATCTTTTTGATATTATTTTGGTTTGTGTTTGTTTGTGGAAGTTTGTGGAATGAATAAATGAAATGAAATGTGAATTTTGAATGACTGACAAAATAATAATATGACATAATCATGCAATTTACGTAAACAAAAATACAGGTTGTGGAAAGGAGTTTCATTTATTAATTAATTAAATTAATTACGTTTACCACTATTATAAATCGTTTGTTCAATTTCAGTTGAATTAAATTTTAATTCAATTCTTTGGTGGAGGTGCCGGGTCTTCCTGAAATTCAATTCCCCCTGGAACATTGAAACTAGCCCCGCCTTTCCGACCCCCAGGGTCACAAAACACATTCTGTATCATCTTTGTGTTGAAGTTGAATGTCAATTAAAAAACATGCATGCCAATCGGATGTTATGTTTGCTTTGTATAGTGTACGAGATGTGATGCAGACACAGATGGACAGACGGACTTAAATGGATGTATATAGGAGAGCTTGGATCCATTATAAACTCCAATGTCCCTTCAAATTGTAATTGTAATTATCTGAACTAGGCCGCTTCGCGAACGCGTTTTTTAGTCGCGTTGATGGTTGAGCTTTTTTTTGTAAGTTTTTAGTTTGCATGGGATCTATTTACTTTTGCAAGTGCAACACCCGAGCTCATTTGTTGGGGGGTCAATGAAATTGAAGTCTTCGCTTCGCTCATCCAAAAAGCATCATCTCCAACAATATCCATTGTTGCTTGGATATTATCTATCAAAGACACCGTTATCAAAACGGTGTGTTTCAAATGGAAGAGGAGGTCCTTTATTTCGTATATTTTGATTGAAGCGGTTCTTTAAAGTGCACAGTCATCATCGCGCCGCATAAAATTCTCGTCAAGTCTGGGCAATTGACAAAACAAAACATCTCTCTTGTTTTTTGTGTTCCAACAGGTTTGCCAACAACTTCCAGTTTCCCGCCGGAAATAGAAACATAATCTTTAAAGAAAGATAGAAATGTTCTTTTCAAGTCTTATTCTTTCGAATCAATCTCTCTTTTATTTTTCCCTTTGAACGCTCAGTCAAGGTAAATGTCTTTCTATTCTAGGAGATCTGAGAATGTTATTACACACATTTTTCGTAAACTTCTTCACCTTTCTGCAGAACAGTATACAAAAAATGCGTCCGCCATTTCGCGTCACGTCGTTTCGAAATACAGGCAGTTCGAATACGGTTCAAAATATTTCGCTAATACGAACATTCTTTTTCTTTTTCCGATCGCATACATTCATTTTTTACGTCTTTAGATGGAATTTTATTTCGGATTTTACATAGGATTTTAAACCTTATGTAACTTACAGTTTTATAATGTACATTATATGACAGCATGGAACATTGTCATTTTCATGTTAAAAGTTTGTACGTATACAGGAACAATATACATTTGACATTTTTTTTATTTATCGGGTTGTTTTAAATTTTTTTTTTATCAATATACATTTGTTTTGATTTCAGTCAACACTAATAAAATTCATGTTGATGTGTATTATTTTCTATTATATCATGTAAGCACAACTTATTGGTTAACTACAATGAAAACACTAATTAACAATATACGTCAACATTCAGAGATAATTGGTTCAAAATTTTGACTTCATAATCAGTGTAATCACCAATAAACTTCATGTCAATCTAACATATCTTCGCATCTTCAATATCTCGCCTACCTTTGATGTTGCTCTTTTCATTACAAAACCCAATTACTAATACGTTATTGAACTAAGCCAATCTACTCGCAACTCACCAAAGCGTTCAATTATACTTCTATCCTGCACCAAAATGTTAGTAAATTGGAATTAGACGAGGCACATTAACAACAGTCGAACGCCCAAAGCGATTCATGTAAGTCCCACAATAAACTATTGCAGAACTCACTTTGAATATCAAAACAAGGGAATTATTACGGTAAAGATTACCAACTCTACAGGGAGAGAATTAAAAACGAAACTCGCTAGAGAACGATGTGTACCAACTGAACTCGTCAAACTAATATACGCTTACTTCCATCCAATAACAGGAATAATACGCGAATAAATTACCAGGGTAAAGTTTGTTGAATGAACATATCGTGACGAGGGGAGGGGAGGGGGGTATTTAGGTTATGACGAAACAAAAACAAAACCCTGACGATGTTAACTGGAGTAATACTGTAGTAATTAAGCTATACACTAGTTGGTGGAAAGGATGTGAGAATTAAATGTATATGGTATTAATGTTACATTTTGGTGTTATGGAACTTAGAACACAACCTAGGGTGATTATGTGTGTTTGAGGGGTGAGGTGTGGGGTGGGGTACCGTTATTAAAATCAAATTTCAATTTTTCTGGTGTGGTTGGTTAGATCATGGATTTAAAAGTCCATGGTTAGATGGCCAAAAGTAGACGGATGTGAAAATGTAGACTTAGTTTTGGTAGAAATAATAACAAACCACACACATTACATAGTTTTTTTTGTATTGGCATTCGAACTTGTAACAAAATATACATACATGTCTTTGATTAACGTATATATCGCTAATCGAATTCGATATAAAATATTGATTAACTAACAAAATGCAAACAATTAATAACTTTACCTACACTGACAAAAAATATTTAATGAGGGCTTCATGTGTATTTTTTTAATCAATAAGTTTTACTGTGTTAATTGTGATATGACTGGTGCATTATTTAAATGTTTTGAACGAATGTTGGTAAAAAAATGTAGGTTTTAAAAATCGATGTATTTTAAACTTTTTAAACTTTAATTGCATATCAAGGTAGGATAAAACCAACCATTTACAAATTTAAGGATATCTTTGCATCACCTTTCCGTCCGTTTGTCATGTGTCACGTCTACTTGAAAACACGCACTCGACCTCCGACTGAATTGCATCTTTTTATCAATTTTGATATTCTAAGTGAGTTGTGTAATTGTTTATTCTAGGACTTAGATTACGCGCTTTGGATGTTCGACTTTGTTCCTGTATATTGCGAGTAAGGGGTCGGGGCTAGCCTCACAAAAGTTTGAATATCTTTATACTCGGCAACTTCTATAAAGGAAGTTTAGTGCTGGAATAGACGTGGAATAATAACCGTAAGGTGTGTATTCCCACAACTGTACTCGTTGTAAATTGTAAATCCATTTACCATATATTCAAATGATTATATATGCACCCTATTATAAATGCTGCGATTATAAGACTAGTAAGGTTATATTTAAATAACATTTTATACTTTTAATTGTTCCTTATGACATTTAACAAACAAAATAAGTACAATATTTCGTGTATTTTAAAGACCCAAAAAATTGTTGTCTTTAGAAGGGCATTGTAAATATCCGAATATTGCACAAATTTTATTTATTAAATATCATAAGAAACGAGTAAATGTCTTTAAATGTTATTTCATTATATGCCCCCTATGTGTGTCTGGAAGGTAGACGTGTCACAATTAAGTCCTTAATTATCTTCTCCGTGGAAACCTTACGTGTCAGTTGCAACGCATCGCTCGCCCAGGGTTTTCAAGTGGGGAACGTTCCACTTCACCGTTTCAACTGTAAATTACATTTTAATTACGCTTTAATTACGTTCTGTTAATTGAAAACTTTATTTCAATTAACCATCAAAGGCTTCTACAGAAAATAATATATAGTGAATGTTTATATATTTTTTATGACGTCAGGTCTTTACTGTATTATAGACATTTTCAATATCATCTAAAATAATGTACGATGTCATATTTGTAAAATTTAAATTCTTACCTATCTGAAAATACGATTTAAAGTTAAGTTGAAACTAAATCACACTTTTGTGTAGGTTAGAGAGAGAAACTTTTATTTTTCAAGTAAAACAAAACTCTGTTGTACAAATACAACTGCCACAAGGACACAGAATAAAAATAACATACATTGATTAGCAACAATTAAAAAAAGTTTTAAATTTAAATACAAATACAAGAAATGAGTAGTAATAATACAATTAAAAAATTACATGTGTAGACCATAAAGGTGATTCCTAAGAATAGAAATAGAACCTTTACATCACTACATTAGTACATCACTACAACACTCAATATTTCTAAAATAAAATCTTATTCATGATAATAATATGAAGTTTATATTACATACATATGCATTCATCATACCTCATCTCGAAGTGAATTGAACATTCAATATAAAATAGAAAACACATAATATATTACAATATCAAAAAATGTAACACAATGACAAATTGTTACAGTTGTGTTTTCTTATTGTAAAAATTATGTTCTCACATGTATTTTTATTGGAAAAATCGTTAAATTATGAATTAAATTTTTAATATACCCAAAGTTAATACTATACAGAATTTACATACAAAGACAATTCAAAGTATAACAAGTATTTTGAGTTAATAACTATGATGACACATAATAATATGCATCCTGACTTTTCCTTTACATCGAATCAACATTTTTCTCGGGTGTATATTGTACAAAAAATTATCCTGAAGAGAATACACATTTTTCTCCAGTTACATTATGTATACAATTTTAAATAAAACATATTTTGATATTTGGGTATTATCGTCATTGTTACATACGTACATGTTATTTTATGATGTGTTGCGAGTTGTATTAATATTTTTGAGCTTGCGGATGCATATTTAATGTAGACCTAAAGGCATTTAAAGCTGTTTTTGCGTAATTATTATGTAATCTAAATGTTTGTTTATGGACAAATTGTCTGGAATAAATTATATAAAATGATAATTTAGTTTGAGTGAATGATGACAAATTTAAATAAATAGCAACTATACGTTTTTAGTTGTTTTCAACATTTTTTTAAAATGGAGAAAATGAGCTTTTACTTTTGTAATTCCACCTCCATATTTCGCTTGCTGTAGGCCTACCGCAACAACACACGTTGCTTTCACCCCCCCCCCCCCCCCCCCCTCCCCGAACATTATCCCCTGTTCATTTCACCACCAGTCAGCCTCGCGCAAGCAAACTCTCCCAGCCAAATAGTTGGACTCTTTTTACTACTCTCCGCTAACAAGCTTCTTCCTACGTCTAAACAGCATTCATTTTTTCCTGCCGCAAGCAAAACTAGGCTTTTGGAGTGTAATGACAAATCTAGCGCTGCGAGTAGGCAAGTTTCATTCAACGGCAAATCCTACGTAATCTCGGCTATGCCATATCCCGCGGCTGCTTTGTGCGGTACAATCTGGGACCTAAAAGCTCTCATCCGGCAAACATATATAGAACACGGGCGGGCGTGATACATACACCGTCCCAGGACAACGAGTCCTGAGACGATGTATAGTTTTCAAGTTTCAGGATAAGCTCGGTGCACACATCTTTTTAAAATTAAAGACGGTTGATCGAGTTCACGCAAACTTTTTTTACAATTTTAAATGTCCATTTAAAAATAAGCTTGATCGGCAAATCCAGCTAATTTCACATATATCCTGGAGCTTTTTTTTTTCACTTAACATAATATCAAAGATGTTATTCGTCGTAATAGCATTGATTTAAAGGTTGAATCGTTATTTGCATTATTTCAGCATTTTTAACTTATAAAACACAATAAAATAGTTTGGTTAATATTTCTGAGACTTAGCTGATGTAATAAATAAGAAAACTTTGTACTTTTCCGTATTGGGGAATTTATTTAGTTATGAATGAATGTCCGATAGTATACTTTGTCAGGATCGACTATGATACCGATTCTGCGACGTCCCTAATTCCATCTTAACTATACGCCACCTCTTTCGATCTCGTCTCGCATAATTCGAGCAACAAACTCACTCTTATCTCTATTAAAACACGTTAAAGTTCATTTTATTCATAGTTTTATCCGCCTAGTGTTAAAAATTAAATTCTGTCTAACAACACGTTTGTATGTTTAATAAATGTGCACAATATAATAATGCACGATATATCTGGCACTTTTGGTTGGTGGCTTTTGGTAGACGTAAAGATACTGACCTAAGCAAAGGTAACTTGAGCGCTTTGTAGGTCTAATTGTAGTTACTTGAGTCATCAAAGACGGCGACTCAGTCTGGTTAAAGTTCAGTGTGGGTGCGTAGGTTAAAACTATAGGCTTTGAAACTATCGGTGAAGTATTTGGTTACCGTTTGGGGAAGACACAGGTACAATAATAATGGTAGGGCCTAGGTCTTAAACTCGGGTACCCACAAGAGGTAGATTCGTGGGGACCTGTTTTCCTGGAGAAAGTTCTAAATTGTATCCTACATTTCGGAAAAGCCCGAGAATAGTCGAAGTACCGATTATAATTTTTGCTGGCTTCTCTGTTGGATACAGTTTGGATTTCTAGTTGTTTGTTAAAATTTAAATGTATTTAAAATCATCGACACAAATTTAGAGCTCTTCATTCATCGAGACGTTGCTAGATCACCCTTCTCTTATCTTCCAAAACTCTATGAGTATGCAGTTTGAATAAACAAAAAATAAAATAAAAAAACATTTTTAATCCCGTTGGCGCCGACATTATTGACTAGCGAACAATGATACCGACCAAACAAGCTGGACACGATTCCACTCGCGTCAATCAACAGGGCTAATTCGGAGCAAACTTTGAATGTATTATATTATTATTATTATTATTATTATTATTATTATTATTATTATTATTATTATTATTATTATTATTATTATTATTAAAATTATTATTATTATTATTGTATCTTCTTTGATATGTATTTTATTATTGTTGTATATAATTCTTAGGATGGGTGTATAATGTCTCAAATGGATCTTCGGTCTGCTATTAGCATCCATCCGTATGTTTATTATATAATATGTAATGAATGTACGGAATAAACACATAATAATAATAATAATAATAATAATAATAATAATAATAATAATAATAATAATAATAATAATACCTCGCTGCTAGGAACAAGTCACCGTTTACCTATTCCTAAGCCAAGCCACTGCCTATAGCTAGATAACCTGAACCTTCTGCATTTGAAGCAAAGACGCAAAGTCGAATCACAGGACCACGCAATAGATGCACATGGTTATTTTATTATGGGGAAACTTTTGCGACAATAGTCGATCGACAGCGACAACTTTGTAAATACAATAACGCATGTGACAACTTGTCAATCGACAGTGACAAGTAATTAAATAGTACCTAGTTACTCCACTGACATGAAAAAATGTCAAGACTACCGCTCGGAGCATTACTTATTCAATTTACAAAGCTATCGCTATCGATCGACTATTGTCGCACGTTAGCAAATGAACCCCCTAGGTATATCTCGTCTGCAAGGCGCAAAAGAGTAAACATGCCAGTGTAATTAAATTGTTTTTACAGCCTAACGTCAGTAATTGGTCGACATAATTATTATTCTAGTGTTTTGTTTTTGATCGCTCCTGGCGCAGGTTATCCTTCAAGCAAGATGCAACATTCCTTAGGGTGTTGTGCTGTGCAAAAACTTGTCTGCTCGATTCAGACACCATAACACTGTTCTTTTATTGTGATGCAAAACATTGCACTGCATATAAAGTTGTTCCGAAGCAAGTAAGCCGATGCTGACGTCACTGGCGTGTGAATTGCAGCCAATCAGCGGTCAAAAATTTAAAATACTGATCGCTCATTGGCCCGCCGAAACCGCGCGTCGGCCTACTTGCTGTTGAACAACGATATCATTAGATGAGCGTTGCGTAGTGAAGACTTCAATTTGACTACCCTTATAAAAATAGCTTGCGGAATGTAGAACGTGACACACGAGAGATGGATGGTACGAGTGATGGCAATAATAGTGGCTTAGGAACCTTGGGGGCAAAATATTTAACTTTGACAAGTTCGTATTTTTAGGACTGGATTGGATATTGCTTAACGTTTCATAAAAATGCACTTTGGCTATTCGAGACGATGAATGGTGATAGATGAGGGATGAAGTATGAACAGAAGGGAGGAGGGGAAACCCGGTACCGGCACGTAGCCTACCCCTTTCGAAAAGGACCAAGGGGACCAACGGCTTAACGTCACATCCGAAAGGACGGTCTGCCGAGCAGACGTCGAGGAGAACGAAGCCGTTACACTAGCTCTTGAACCCTCCATCTGCTCTAACCAGCGATATACGTGAGTTTCAGGGCAAAGCGGTCACCCACTCAACCCTGACCACGCTCGAGTTTGCTTAACTTCGGTGTTTTAGTGGGAACCTCGGCTAAACCGCTGGCCCATATTTTTAGTTTTTATACTCATTCATATGATGGTTTAGTTGGGCAATCAAATTGAAATTTAAAAAAATAACTAAAGTGTTGGCCTATAAACAGAAAAGTGATGGATGTATGAGAGCTCGCTCAAAAAAAGTAGAATGTAAAATTTAATTTATAGTGTTTGATTCATCTAATTATGTGAAGTCTACATAGTAAATGTTCGGGCGTACCTTGTCGACTAATGTAACTCCTCCGTCTAGAGAGAGAGATAGTCTCAAACAAAACCAGCTTCTCCGGTGCAAGTTACATTGGGACAATGAATGATACTCGTGCACACTATGTTAAACTCATTCTGCTCCTAGCACTATGATAGATTACCTACGACCCCCTTGGTTCATGCTGCAGCGCCCGCGAACCAGCCAACGTTGCCACAAAGCAAATTACAACAAGGAAAAGTGCTTTTTGCCCCAGGGTTACCGACGTGAATCTTAAAGAGGTGGAACAACAAGATTGCCAACTGTTACACTCAACTCGAGCTATCAATAACGCGTGTTTGCTATTCACGCACTAGCATCAACTGGTAAGAACACTAAAACCATATTTTTTCGAAGAAAGGTCACATAACAAATACATAAACGAAAAACGAAAACGATTTCTATTTCAATTTTTATACAAGTACAGGTTATACAAGTAAATATTAAACAAAAACAATAAGTGAAGACTGTGTCGCCTGATTTACACAATTATAACAATATCATAATAACAATAACAATAACAATAACAGTGAAATAAGATAAAATTCAGTGATCAAAATATATTTAATTACACAGGCCTATATAACAAAAACCATATTTTCACATCTTTGAATAATGCCTACAATGAAACATTTAGAGCATTAAATTAATCATTAGCTAAATTTGAAATTCGGTAAAATCGTCAAATTCAAGTTCTTTGTCTTGAAAGAACTCCTCCGTGGTGTAATAAGCAATCGTAGTGGGCGATCGTAGCATAGCAATAAGTATTTACATATTTTCAACTGTCAAACATTTTTTTTCTTCTTCACTCACTTGTATCTTAGAAGGAAATCTAGATAAAAAAGGTTAGTTTTTAGTAAATAAGTTAATGCGCTATTCAATTACTTTAGAATTTACATGGAAAGAGAGTAGAGCTCATAGATATTGAACCTATATTGTAGGCTAGATTAGCAGTCGGTGGTCCACTTCCGTGACAATTAGAAACCATCTTGAAATTCCAGTTTACATGTTAATCAAATGGGAGCGATTTGTAGCCCAAATAGTTCTCAAGATTGCCGCCAGGTTGACAGGTAAGCATACTAGCCTTTAACACCAAATGATTACTTAATTCCCTTATGCAATAACTTCGTATTGTTTCTGTTTGTTCAATACCATGCTGCACAAGCTAAAACCATATCAAACAATCCCGTAAAATACTTTATAGCATTAAAAAAGCATCAATTAAAACGCCAAATCGCCATCTTGAAATGGGCCGATTGACTCTTCAATTTGTTACGCTCGCGCCTGTGCGGAGGTATAGGAGACTGCTAATCTAGCCTACAATAGGGGTTCAATATCAATGGTATAGCTATATTTCACACACGTTTCCCATTCACACTCATTCATCTGTAAAAATATGTGCTCTCATCCACGTTGTTTTATCTTATATGGGAATATTTTAGCAATAACTATTACATGATCGTCCAAATATGCCCTGCAATGGTTGGTTTAAAAATAAATTTACTAAATACAAATCAAACCTACAACATTTAAGATGCAAACGCATGCGATTGACGGGACCCACTGAACCCCGAAGTTAAGCAACATCGGGCGTGGTCAGTACTTAAATGGGTGACCGCTTGGGAACACCACATGCTGTTGTAAAGGGGGTGAAGCAGATCGCCAAAGTGTGCCCCCGATTGAAAACGATCTTGCAAAGCCGCTCTGCGGAGAACATTGTAAATAACATGTTTCTGGTGTTGAAAATGAAAACGAATTAAATACAAATATATGATAATCTTGATGTTGATGTCACGAGTTTGCCAAATTTTAAAAAAGATTTGTCGGTAGCCATTAAAATCTCATCTTTTATTCAACTAACTTTAGTGTGAAACATTAAATCAATCCTCGATCGTACGAATAACATAACTTTAAAGTTAGAGAAAACTTTTCGCTCCAGAGTGCGTATATGTATATTATCTGTGGCTTATACAAACTCATAGTTTTGAAACGCGAGTTGTTTGATGTCCTCGTTAATTCGATTAAGAGTACACTTCCACCCTTCCATCTAGATCAGGGGACCGCAACTCGAACGCACTCTCGACAAAATGTGGGGGCAGTTCGTCTTGTATAATCAACTGGACCAACTTTATCTCCTGTCGTACATTTTGTCAAATCGTTGAAATGAATTTATAAACTCGATACTATTCCGCGTGCTATAAGGCTGAGTGTCGCCCGTTCTACATTCAAACACATTCCATGTTTATATTATATTTCTTCTGGTCATTAATCAATTGTTACATATTTTTAAGTTATGGCATTACCTCGAGAATTTTTTGCTCTTTCTTGTGAAATAAATATTTTTTGCGTAAAACATATAATTTTCTTTTGTTACTTTTAAAGCTTTGAATACGCGTTTTCTTTAATTGAGAACAAAGTTTGAAAAGTAACAAAACAAAGTTACACGTTTTACCACACAAAATATTTAGTTCACGAGAAAGAGCAGAAAATTCTCGAGGTAATGCCATATCTTAAAAATGTGTAACAATTGATTTTATGTGTGAATGTGTTAAGAGGGAATAGGATACATTTAACATTTCGGGAAAATAACTATTCGCTTGGCCAGGAAGCATCCGATATTATGATGATGCATATTTATCAATGAATGATATAAGGTCAGCTCAGACCTTTACTCGCAGATTATTAATATCTGCTGCTTATCAGCCATAAATAATTAACAAAGGTAGTTTAGTTAGACTTTTAAAGATAATCCAAAAGTTAAAAAATCTATTTATTTTTTATGCGTTACCTAAAACTATTTTGCGAAAAGTGCCACTGTATCAGTTCCGCATTCTTGATACTAGGAAAACGCTCAGTTGGACGCGCAAGTTGAGCGAGCACCGGTACGTGCAACATGACCCGAGTACGACATTCCCATAAGGCCCACCACACAGTGTAGGCCTAACTGGATATTGACATTGTACACTGTATACTATTCCAACATCTTTGGATTGTACTAATTCACGTCATGCCTTCTAAAGTGTATCTTTGTATCTTCACTGCCTCCTTCATTTTTTAGCATCATTTTTCGAATTATGATTACCAATAAGTCTTTAACCTCTTGACCGATTTAGCTGAAAATTTAAAAATTAGGAGAGAATGGTGTACTTATTGACCCTGCAAAATTTCATAACGATCAGAACATTTGTATTTTTTATAATCAACAATTGGATTTTGTTCAAAAACTATACAGCAACCCGCCTAGGTAGTATGTACATGCGTGAAAAATTTCAGGTTGATCAGAGAAACGGTGCGACCTGTATCGAAGCAGTAACAGAAAAAAAACAAACAAAAAAAACAGACATTCGAGCCATAAGAGTCAAGTGGAGACGCTCGCTTCGCTCGCTCAATTAAAAATAAATAAATTGTATTTAGAGTCTACCCACTCAATTATATAACTGATTTGTGCAAACATTTAAAGAAATGTGATGCTAATCAGCCGAGCGTACAAGAATTTTGCCCAAAACGTATATCCTCATCAATCAGCGTATACTATGCTTCCCACATTATGACGCGTAAATATACACACCACAATAATCGTCGACCAAACGAAATTTAATATCCTTTTTTTCTAATCTCGTAATTTTCATAAATTAATTAATTGATTGAAAGGGATTCAAAAGAAGAGTGATAATAATTATTCAAACGTCCCGTTTTAACCCCCCGTTTTGTTCTGTCGGGGTAAATACTAAATAGTGGTGAAAGGGTTTGGATAATGGGTGTTTTAATTTATAAACAGTGCTGATGGACAGTTGGATAGACTCCGGGCTTTGTTTACTTATTTATACAGAGTGATGATAGAGAGATGGATGGTTCCTGGTATTGTTTACACATTGTGTTGATAATGATGAATGGATTTGATTCGGGTTGAATGTTGTTGATGTTATGTTATAGGATTCTATTTTTTTTTTGCTTTGAAACATCCATTACATTTTACCGACACGTGTAGCTCAAGAGTAACACTGATTCTAGAGGTTCGATACCCGCGCTACTGGCAATCCTAACTGAAGTGTTTTCAAGGTTTTCAAAAGTCGTTAATTCGAATGCAAGGGGTCGTATTAAACTGTCCTTAGACGTTCCCTTCACCATTTTCTTAACTACGAAATACTTATTTAGGCACTTGACGAGAAGTATGCACATGAACCATAAAATAAAATGTTACTTTTTGCATATTATGTGTAACAAATATGATTTATATATTTATGTTTATTTATAACTTTATTTTAAGTAAAACTAAAACTGTTCCAATGATCTGTAGATGAATGTCACATATTTTATTTAAATCGAACAGCGTCTTTAACATGTTGTTCCTTACTGTTCACACTCTCTGTAAATACTCCATAGATTCAGTCCCACCCACATACATTGTCACGGTCGTTTTCACCTTGAACTGGCTTTACACCAGAGCTTTAGGGCCACAATGTCATAATAACCCTTGGTATTATGGTAGGCTCTATCACATAACAAGAAATTATATTACTCTGCGCTGTTCCCGTGCCCGTATTTCACATTAAACCCTATATGAACATTAATTTATCACACACACACAGGGAGACTAAGGCAATCTACTGCTAAAGGGTGTATATAGTATATACACGCACACGCACCGTAGCAAGCCACAACTACAGGGCACGAACACACTAGACTTAAGTGTAAACAAGCTTGCGGCGAGCTTTGATATAAAAATAGTCTCAAATCCCCCTACTTTATTTTAAGTTTCTGCCAAATCTTATAATCGTGATATCTTGCTCGTCTGCTTTTGGTCGTAAAAATCGAGTGTCAAAATTCAATTAAGGCAGCTTTGTTGTCAAAGTGACGTCATTTGGCAACACCGCTATAGTAGCCAACCAATAACATAATGCGATTTGACAGTACAAATTTAAGTGCTATATTTATTTTTGAAATTTCTCAACTTATGGAAAGGGTTATAAATTTTGTTCAACATAATCATCATTCATCATCATTTATTTTTTTAATGTTAATAATCCCAGAAATTATAAAATTACAAAATCCATCTAAGCGGGATATGACGCTTGAGAACGCGGTAATTATGGGTAGATAAACGTCAAGCATTATCATAACGACACTGGTATGTTGTATTTTTGATATTTTTATCACATGTTTTAACATTTTAACACTTGTTGATGCGAAATGGTGGTAATGCTGTATTCAATCAAATGTTTAAAATATAATTAATGATACCCTATCCACTGATCTCACTTAATAAATTTAAAGAGGGAGGAGCTGCCATATTACACGAACTAAATAAAAATCACCATAGGGTTCATAGTCATAGTCATTTTGGGTCAAGTCATACTTAATTGGCAATTGGCATTATATATTGTGATATCGAAAATAGCTAGAACTAAAAAAACATCACTTTTGCGTTTCGGGAGACGCCTTCTTTTCTCATCGTCATAGTAGAATATACTGAGGACGAGCGGTGAAGTGTCTTCCGAAATATCTGGCTATTTTTTACATTTTCTCAGTGGTATCCTTTTAAACTAAAATAAATCAAAACAAACACTATTTCTTTTAAACTCGTTTTATGTGTTTATTACAATACAATGAAAGTGGGTAAACAAAGTGACAGTGTATTGATGTAAAATAAAATATTGGCAACGAGAAAACACTCTGAAACAACTCCAACAAATGGAGCATTGCGTAGAATGATACGAGATATTTAGAGGTTTTTTAAGTTGATATTGAAGGTTCTGGCTGATACACACACAATACAAGCTTCTCGTTTACTGGGTTGAAACGCACGTTATTTCAACATTAAAGTTAGATTAGAGAGGGAATGAGATCTGTTTCCTGTCTGAGATAGAAATAAGTAGGAGGCTCTTACAGCAAGGGTTTGCCAAGTTTCGCATGGAACAATATTGTCTTATTCAAGGATATCACTATATAAGATCTCTGGCTTGCGTAGATGCCAAGGTATATTCCAAGTGACCTAGTGAGATTGATCTCTAAACATCATACCTCTGGATGATCTCGTTAGGGATATTCTTCGGTGTTATCGATTCGATCTGCAGATAACTCTGCCCAGAGATAAGATAATTTGGGAAACATGTGTTTTAAGTTTAATAAGTAGTTTGTTCTTACGGATTCAATGTACCTAAAAATGAACGTTATGTATATTTTTATTTTATTTATTTATGTAACGTCTATCCTATTCAGTTAAAAACTGATTTACAAAGGAGGAAACAATAAATCTACTTGCATAGATACAGGTACAGCGAATTTTGATATATCTTTGTTTAGCATTGTTCATACTCCACATGATATTTTTCTTTAATACTGTTTAAGGTCTGTGACGACGATGTAACAATGTCGATAGCGATAATGTTATTGATATTTCGTTTATGTTCATTCAACTATCGTCGTTGGTAATAGTTTGACGAATAAATAATATTTCAACAAAAAATGAGAGAAGACACTCAATCGGGGCCAAAAAAGGAAGGATTAAATTGAATCGACTAACAACTTTACACTATATAGAGACGACCCGATGAACGTCTAACGGTATATAATGATATTCAATTATTTTTTAAAAAAGTATCCGATTTTTAATACTAAGATATGTACAATATAAAAAAGTTCTAGATATCAAATGTGTTTTTATCTTGCGAAGCGTATTTGAGATATTTTCTATCCCTATAGATACGTGGTACATGTAATCTTTATTTAACTTACTGATGTGTATGATCCTCTTCAGATGACTAACTAACGATACGTAACTAGGGAATTTAAAGAATTTGTTGAGGGAATGTCCAAGGGCTGTTTAAGAGGGCTCAAGCCCACCGTTCGCCTTAGGAAACCATCTAAAAACATTCGATCAGGATTTCCGATAATCTACGCGCTCTCGAATCACATTTCCTCGTTACGCGTGATCTTCCCGTGTCGATGTAGGGCCTAAGTGTAATGCGCGGCAAGCTGGCCACCCTAACACACCGAGATGTCCTCCAGGCGCGTGTAGCGAGCTACCCTCGTAGCAGACACGGGCTATAGCGTGTTGTGGTTAATGGAGCGTCCCTGCACGCCAGGGCTGTGGGCGGCTGGCCATGATGTTGGATGCTGGCTGTTAGGTGTTGCCCGGACATGGTTCATGATGGTGGTTCTTCTTGTACTCGAGAGAACCAAGAGCTGGAACCTTCCAGGAGGTCGTCTTACTAACTCAAGGGGACGGTTGTCGATCGACAGCGACAACTTTGTCATGCTCAGCACGGTAGTTTTGACATTTCTGCGTACCAGTGATTTAAAGCTGTGTGTTTACTAAAAACAAAAATCCAAAATATGCATAACACATTAAGATAAGATAAAGATGATCACTAATCACAGTCTTTTGAAAAGATCAAAATATGTATATGTTTTGTCTTAAGCTTTCGTGATCCATGGTTAATGTTTCAAGTATCTTTACGGTAAATATCACGCACAGTATTATAGAAAATAACTTAGAACTTTTTTTTGAGGTTAAAACTTTTTTTTTACTTTTTTTTAAAGAGTTAGTTAGTAAGTTATTTTCATAATACTGTGCGTGATATTTACCGTAAAGATACTTAAAACATATATATATATATATATTTTTTTGGTTGATGCATTTTTCCGCTATTGCTACTTTTTTTAACGATTTTTGGTGCTAAGTTTTGCCAAAAGTATACCATTTGGATGGCTGATATTTTTATTGTAGCTTACACTCATCTTTGACTATAGAATGAGGTATTTTGAAATGTATAGCTTTCGTATCTTAAGATCTTCCTTTTTTTCTTTTACGGTACAAATACCACAAAAGTACCTACCGGAAAATGTTAAACACTGTAAAATGTAAGGTTTTAAAGATACATATGTCAAAATACCTCATTCTTAAGTAAAAGATATGTGTAAGCGACACGCGACAGTAAAAATATCAGCGATTCAAATAGTATACTTTTTGCAAAACTTTGCACCAAAAATCGTTCAGAAAAGTAGCAATTGCGGGAAAATCCATCAGCCAAAAAATCAAAAACAATATTTTGGTCTATTCAAAAGACTGTATAATGATTAATGATCATACTCTTTAACTACTGTTTTATGCATAATTTGGATTTTGGTTTTTGGTGAACACACAGCCTTAAATGTTAGCCCTGTAGTTATATTTAAATAAGTTGTCACTGTAGATCGACAATTGTCGCACGAGTTAATTAATAGACCTCCAGGCCTCCTTTCATAAACTACAGATCTGCACCAAAAGTGCGGGGTACACGCTTTAGGATTTGATTTTTGTTACTTAACGTCTTTATTAAGGCAATATTGCTATTCGAGACGATGAGTGATAATATGTGAGGGTAAGGACAATTTAAGAAACATCCTTTATGCGGGACTCGAACCCACGTCCTAATGTGTCATACACTTTTACGGACCAGAACCCTAATCGTATGAACCACCAAATACGGTTACTGCTCACAATAACTTTCTCATTTCTTGTAATTGTATTTAAATTTTAAACATCTTTTTTAATTGTTATTAATCAATTAATGTTATTTTTATTGTGTCCTTTTGGCAATTGCATCTGTACAACAGAGTTTTATTTTGTTTAAATAATATAGTTCTCTCTCTCATTATAAATAAATACAATCTCGTTCATCGTTGATCTGTTATGGTGGTGGTGAGGTTAAAATACATTCACCATTTGAGTGCGACAAGCCTCGCACCCTGACCACATGGTTTCTGGAAGAACACTGTATAATAGCTAGGAAAACGCTAAAGTCCCGCCGCGTTGATGGATGAGCTTTTTAAAGTTTTTAGTTTGCGTGGGATATCTTTACTTTTGCAAGTGCTTTGTTTTGCTACCTACGCATTCTAAGTGATTGTTGTCAAATTTCTTTTGTTACCTGTCAATTGGTATTATTTACCGTAAAAACTTATATTAAAAGCTTTATTTCTATGAATTCTGGCTAACTTTTTCAACTTTTTCTTTTAAAAGGTACTACATCACCATAACCTTAATGTCCATGTATAATATGAACGTTAAAGGCCCACCCGTTTGGTCAGAATTGGCCCAAATGGCACGAAAATATCGCACTAAAAGTCAAAAAACTTATATGAAAAGCTTTATTTCTATAGATTCTGACTAACGTTTCCAACTTTTTCTTTCAGAAAGCAATACATCACCATTACCTTACTGTCCATGTGAAATATGAACGTTGTAGCCTCACCCGTTTGGTCAGAATTGACCCAAATGGCACGAAAATATCGCACAAAAAGTCAAAAAACTTATATTAAAAGCTTTATTTCTATAGATTCTGGCTAACTTTTTCATTTTTTTCTTTCAGAAAGCAATACATCACCATAACCTTAATGTCCATGTGAAATATGAACGTTGTAGCCCTACCCGTTTGGTCAGAATCGGCCCAAATGTCTCGAAAATATCGCACTAAAAATCGAAAAAAAATCGTAAAAGTACGATATTCATGAGAAATATTTCTTCGATTGTACCCAAAAACGTGGCACGTCTAAGTTCAGAGATTTCGAAGGTCCCCTTCAATTTTCATCAAGATCGCATATGCCGTTTGCCCGGAATCGTGCGAACAAACAGACAAAAAAACAAAAACAAAAAAAAACAAAAAAAACAAAAAAACAACCGAGCTAAATTTTTTGGGGGGTCAGTGAAATTGAAGTCTTCGCTTCGCTCATCCAATTATCATCCTTTCTACAGGACAACGTTTAAAACGCCTATGCGTTTCTTTGTGTTCCCGACACGTGTGTTAGCAACTTACAAAGTTAAGATAATGGTTTTAAAAATGTAGCTCGAATTAATATTTACTATCCATTCTATCACGATTCACATACATTCAAGATATAAATTTACTTAATTTTGTGTTTTACCCTACTTTGCAATTTGTTTTGTGATAATTATCGTATTTCAGATAAGATCATCCTTCACGCACATAATACACAATACAGTTCGATATATCAAACAATAACACCGAAGCACAAAGGAATTGAGGTATTCAAAATATCGGAGAAATGTATTTGTGCGGTTGGTTGTTGAATAGATATAAACATTGCCACGTGGATACCGGGTTTTAAATTACACTTGTCACAACAACCAAGCACGATACGCGTGCATTAGGGGAACGCCAGAAGCAAAACACTTGGGTCGGTAATTACAAATGTTCACGCCAATAATCAAATTAGAGGCATATTTCTGTAACCATTGTTTAGCCTTTGTACTGCGGGTTATTGGACTAAATGTGTATAACCACGTGATGTATAGTCTGTTACATATCAAGAAGCACCCTGACAAAATGTGATTGGACGTCGAAACTTTACAACGTTTCTTGTTGTTGTGTAATGCTGTAGTGATTCAGAAAAGTGGTGTAAGTCCTTTTTATGAAATTGTTCAGGAGAGCTTAAAGAAGTGAAAATAAATTAAAAAAATGAATTATACCACTTTTCTGAAACACTCATTGCAAAGAACCAAAAGACAGACGTATAGGTCTAGCATGGTAAAACGGTACAAGTCAAGTTGAATACCGTTTTTCCGAAACATATACATATCAAATGTTGTCAACAAGTGGACTTGTACCGAATTTCACTGTGTCATAGAGATTTATATTGACATTATCCCTGTTTTCCATAATACTCTAGATTTAAAATCAAGAATTTTCATGTACTTATAACTCGTTTTAAAAAAAAACTGGACTTTTATCACTTTTCCAAATCACCACAGAATTGGCTCAATGAATTGGCCGTTAGTAAATACGATGTTTGTACTATACCTCAATAAAGGTGAGGGGATAGCTCCACTGAGGATATAATAATGATTGGTTGGTATGCATCACCAGAACAACAATCGGGTATTTTTTATAGTTTACATATCATTACCGGGTATTTCTTGATATGGAACAAAGTAAAGCCATCGTGCATCTACAATCTACTCACAAGTATACTTACGCGGTTGACGATACCAATTTAATTTATGTGAATGGAAGGATGTCATACTACTAGATATATTTCACCAATCACCAACATAAAAAAGCAACATAGAAAAAACTACCTTAATGAATTATAAACATTTTCTTATGTCTGGTTGAAAACTT
The DNA here is from genome assembly GCA_024449915.1 of Sweltsa coloradensis. Classification (NCBI taxonomy): domain Eukaryota; kingdom Metazoa; phylum Arthropoda; class Insecta; order Plecoptera; family Chloroperlidae; genus Sweltsa; species Sweltsa coloradensis. The sequence continues at coordinate 139,290 of JAMZAV010000369.1, forward strand.
GACTATGAAATATGTTTCATTTTGTTAATAATTTGTATTGTCTTGCTCATTGCAAAATTACAACCGATTTTCATAAAAGATTGCAGACTACCAATGTAAACCGGTTTCGAACTGGCACCACTAGTTTGTTAACTGGAATATATTGTTTTTTTTATCGACAACATAATTATTTGTTTCTTTCGTATGCATCCTTGTCTATGGTGCAGCCAAGCCATGGATGCTTCTGAAAGCATAACGTCAACAGTAATACTTTTAGCAGTGCACGCCTGTAGGGTTATTAGTTTACTGTTCTGTAAGGGTTTTTTTGAATTAGGTATGTTTTAAGAAATCGATCTCTTAAGTTACATGGTCTAGACTCTTATGATACCTTTGAGTCGCTCATTTTTTATTTATCTATTTATTTATCTTTATTTACCAAAATGAGCTTACGCTCTTTACAATGGCCAGATCAAGACATGGTTTACATACAAGTACTGTAGAATGTATCTGCACTAAGAAGGATACATAAAATAGGGCTTATTGATAAAGTAATAACATGTAAAATAATTATAACTAACACTAGGAAAACGCTTAAGTCCCGCCGCGTTGTTGGATGAGCGTAATTGGTGCATTGAGTAGCCAAGTGTTGTGCGGATTTTCTGTTGTTCTGTGAAAAAATCATTACTAAATTGAAGATTTTTTTAAAAATTTATTTAAATTAAATTAAAAATAAACTTTAATTTTTAATTTTTTTAATTAATCGTAATTATAAAAAAGAAAAAAAATCGTAAAATTTAGATTTTCATAAGAAATAATTATTCGATTGTACTCAAATTTCAAACGAATAAATTAATTAAATAAATTAAGGTTCTGTGAAAAAATCATTACAATCGGATAAAGCATGTTGGTGTAATAAGGCAAAGAATTGATTTAAAAAAGAAAAAACCCGTAAAATTTCGATTTTCATGAGAAATAATTTTTCGATTGCGCTCAAATTTCACACGAATACCTAAATTCATAAAATTAAGGTTCTGTGAAAAAATCATTAAAATCAGATAAAGCATGTTGGTGTAATAGTCGAAGAAATTAAAAAAAAAAATCGAAAAAAATCGTAAAATTGCGATTTTCATGAGAAATAATTTTCCGATTGCGCTCAAAAACGTGGCAGTTCTAAGTTCAAAGATTTCGAAGGCCTCCATAAAATTTCATCGCAATCGGAGTATCGGTTTAGCCGGAATCGTGCGGACAAACAGACAAAAATACAAAAAAAAGAAAAAAAAAACATTCCGGAATTTTTTCTCCAGTGTAGTAGAATGGAATCTTCGCTTCGCTCGCTACGCTCATCCAATAACACAAGCTACTTTGTATTCAGCTTGGCAGTTCTATAGCTTGGATGGAGTAGGTTATTTATTTATACTTATTCAGGTATAGACTTAAGATATGCAATCTAGCTATAAGCAAAATTAAATGTACAAAGTTAAATATTTTGAAATATAGATTGTAATGAATATAAACTCTATGATATAATACTAGGAAAACGCTTAAGTCCCGCCGCGTTGTTGGATGAGCGTATTGGTGCATTGAGCTGCCATGTGTTATGCGGATTTTCTGTTGTTCTGTGAAAAAATTATTACTAAGTTCAATTTTTTTAAATTAAATTAAATTTAATAAAAAATAAACTTAAATTTTTTTAATTAATCGTAATTTTAAAAAAAGAAAAAAATCGAAAAATTGGGATTTTTATAAGAAATAATTTCTCGATTGCGCTCAAATTTAACACTAACATATTAATTCATAAAATTAAGGTTCTGCGAAAAAATCATTACAATCGGATAAAGCATGTAGGTGTTATAAGTCTAAGAATTGTTTAAAAAAAGAAAAAACCCGTAAAATTTCGATTTTTATGATAAAATAATTTTTCAATTGAGCTCAAATTTTTACAAGAATATCTAATTCATAAAATAAAGGTTCTGTGCAAAAATCATTAAAATCGGATAAAGCATGTAGGTGTTATAAGTCAAAGAAATTTTAAAAAATCGAAAAAAATCGTAAAATTGCGATTTTCATGGGAAATAATTTTCCGATTGCGCTCAAAAACGTGGCAGTTCTAAGTTCAGAGATTTCGAAGGCCTCCATAAAATTTCATCTCAATCGGAGTATCGGTTTAGCCGGAATCGTGCGGACAAACAGACAAAAATACAGAAAGAAAGAAGAAAGAAAGAAAGAAAAAAAAAAAAAAAACATTCCGGATTTTTTTCTCCAGTGTAGTGAAATGGAATCTTCGCTTCGCTCGCTACGCTCGCTACGCTCATCCAATAAATTATATACTAAAAGTAACAACATTTAAAAATAGCAAATTCTTTCATGAAGCAAATAAAATAACAGCTTAGCTTATTATAGTTATGTCAGCAAAACAGTTTACTCGAAGCAGTCTCCCAGTTCGTTTAGTAGTAGATTACAAAGAACAAATATGATTTCAACCGGATTCTAAGTAGATTGCGTACTACTCAGACATCCAAAAAACAGTTGCATAGAATCTGATTTTCAAATAACCTTGTTACGTTTACAAGATTCCATTGACTTCGCTGAAAACCCACATGACCTAACACCTTTATAAAAAAAATCTTGCCTCTTATTCCAACACAATTTGTAAGAGAATTTCTTTATTACGTTCCCGTTGTGCCCCTTCAGCAGCCTTTAAGATTCCCCTTTCCCCTTCCCCGGTTGATCTCCACTCATCCTTTGTGTTCCCGTCTGCTACTCGGCCACGCGGGCAGGCTTTTAGCCTTTGTGTATTACGCCTCCTTGCTCTGTGGATGAGGACAGCTGTTACACAGACAGACTGCATCGCGCCTAGCTAGAGTCGAGTCGTCAACCAGCGGATGACAGATAACTAGCGTCACGTGTGTGGAGAGGACTGGACATCAAAGCAGCTGTAATAACCTAGTCGTGTGGGGGTGGTGCTGTTATAAGCTTCATACTGTGAGAGTAGGTCACGCGTGTGGCCTAGGCTTCACACCAAAGTATCTGTCACCCGGTACACATACGTTGTACATTTGTACACCTAAAAATAATAACAATAAAATTTACGTACTCCGTTTCGATTTAAAACATTTTGATTGTAATTAAATTCATTTCAAATTTCAAAATTCAACTTGATTTTTTTCAATTAGGTTCAAACCATATCATTTGTTGTTGGTCTTTTCTAAGTTTTCCAATATATTTTGCTTGTATTTGTACATAATTTGTAACATAATAACATTGTGTTGTATGGTTTTGGAATAATCTTGATTAGATTCTTGGTTAAAAAAATTAATAAATAAAAAAATAATTAACACGTATGTAACTAACATCTGTATTAAAGTTTATTTTATAATAATACGTACGTTATGAATATTTTATTCGACTTATCTTTAGGGTACATTATATTTTTCCCAAATTTCAACAAAAACTTCGTAACTACCCAATAACATACAGAAGCTTTGTGTTCTAAATTGGTACTATCACCAGCCTTACTTTCAAATTAACTTTACCGTTCCCACACACGCTAGTTGGCTATGACGTTACTTGTTAATTATTCCATACGTTTGTTTTTCTTTTAGTTAACCATAGGCATGCCAATAGTTATTTAGTTTGACATAAAAATTATACCAATTTTTAATTTTAAAAAAGTTTAAAAAATGTCAAACACCTTAAACTGACGTAAAATAAAAAATTGGTAAAGTGATCCACATTTCAAATGTGGATCACTTTGAAGTGACGTAGCCTATAATTTCCAAGGACGTGTCGGTCAAGGACCTAGTCGTATATACCAAAGAGCTTATGGCGTCTATCAAAGACGCGTGATGGATTATGGACTCGGTTTTGTCCATTACCCCACAAACTTGGCGACAAGTTGGTCCAACCAAATTACTCAAATTCACAATAGGTTTTTTCTACGTAACCCCACACGCCTGTATCCATTATATCAGGCTGACACTATAATTTAAGCTTATAAGATCTTGTGAAAGGGCAAGAGACGTTCTATTTCGTTATAAGCCCTAAGATACGGGTTTTACGTATACCGCCATGGCAGATAAGTGGATACTCTTTATTGTTTAAGCCGGGGAGATAATATATTCAGTGCGAAGAGCAAATTATTCTTTATGGTTGACGTGCCGTAACCATACAGGAGATAAACTCAAAGAATATTACCATGTAGGTGGTATAAAAGATTTTAAAGTATACACTTCTCGTATAAAACTGCAGAATCCGCCTCTTTTGGTTCTTTGAACCTGTGGTGCTAGTTTTTACATTCCTGTACATTAGGTGATAGGTTTTTACTGGTACATGCTGATACGTATTTTCAATAGAGATGGATTTCCTTGTTAGTCACTCGAAGTTGAGCTTAAATAATTGTCCCTGGACAGATTTTTCACGCAAATTTCGAAAATCTAATTGTAAACATTATTTATGGCTTACACATAACGTAACAATAACATCAAGGCTGTTTAAGAAGGCGTTAAATTGTAGGAGAACGATCAATTATTCTTTCGGTTCGGTTTTGTCACTGTTAACCTCAAAGTTATCTTCATTAAGGATTGCTAATGGCGGGTATCAAATCTGAGACTTCCGAATTAAACGATACGATTGTGGGGAGAGTTAATTTTATTTATTCAACGTCGGTATCTTATTTTGTTACAAAAACTGATTTACGAAGGCAGACAACTAAATAAAATTAATTAAAATGAAAAGTTCAAAATTAACATGCACACAAAATAATTAAATGTAAAGTAGTAAAGTTGTTACAATCGGGAAGAATATTGTCTCTAATTAAAACTATATTAATAATAAAATAATAATTTATAGGATGAAAGGTCGTGTTTTTAATTGCTTACATATACAGACATCATACACACCAACACAAAGAAGCCAAAGTAAAGCTCTTTCACTGTAAAATCTGTCTCTCCATAAAACATAGAATTACATTTAAATAATCGAACAAGCCTTCAATTTCAACTGCACCAAAGGTAGGTAACTTATTCCTACTCATTCGACACATGTTATTTGCAACTAAATCAATGTTCGCTTAGAATAAATTATACGTTCGCACCTTCAAATAGTAAACCTTCGTTTATGCATTTATGCTGTGCACTTGAGATTAAGGTGCGTCTGTTGTGGCAATTAGTTCCTCAAACATCCGCTATGGGTGCGCTGTATATGCCAAAGCTAGAAGACCGCTGCAGCTGGTTGCCAAGTGCATAAGTTGCACCTATAGCGTTATGTAATTAGTGGTTAAGTGGATACATGCCAAGTGTTCAGGCACATTCATATTTACCAAACAACAAACATGTATATAGGTATAAAAAAACTTGTCATGGATTGAAGCTGAAATTAAATAATTGTATAACAAATATTGAACAATTTGATCGTTAACACATAGGTAAAAACATATATAAAAAAATGGAGAACGAAAGCTTACATCAAAACATGAATGGTAAAATACAAAAATAAATTTTTTAAAATTTTGTCTGGGTGATCCAAATACATACTAGTTGAGAAGCTACGACTATAAGTTTGTGTATCGATCCGCACACACGTCCCGTGTATAAAACCTGTGAAGTAATAATTTTAATAAGTATACACAAAATGTAACAAAGTTTCACTATTCTTTTAATACAATATATTAATGAAAGTAATTCAAACTAATATATAATAATATCATTGGAACATTAATATTTAGAGAAATATTGATCATTCTTGATTGTTATATAGTAGAGACATTCACGGCTAGTTAAGACTGCAGACTAGACAACCCCTATCGGGACCGGTTCTTGAACGAAGGTGTTTCAGAGTAGTGAACATATTTCACCCAGCTTGCATGCCGCACGCAGATGTTTACCGTAGAGTCTAGAACCGAGAGAGCAGAAAAGTAATAACCTTTGAAATTATGACCGCGCACAAGACAGGAAAAATGATCCTGTCAACGACGTGTTGTAATCATGTTGTTGAGGTTTTCAACCATAACTCGTGTTTATTTATTAAAACTTGTGCGTGATATTTATTGTCGTGTGTGCCGGGTCGTAGGTGGAGAGGGGAGGGTCGAGGAGGGGAGAAGAGACTGTCTATACTAGGGAGGTGCTGTCGATGTAACTTAAGACGTACATTCTTACGATGGGGGAGGGTTCTACGTCAGGGGGAACAATAGGCAGCTTCTCACAGCCGTACAGTGGCGGCTCGTCAGCTTACGATGGGGGAGGGTTCTACGTCAGGGGGAACAATAGGCAGCTTCTCACAGCCGTACAGTGGCGGCTCGTCAGCTTACGATGAGGGAGGGTTCTACGTCAGGGGGAACAATAGGCAGCTTCTCACAGCCGTACAGTGGGGGCTCGTCAGCTTACGATGAGGGAGGGTTCTACGTCAGGGGGAACAATAGGCAGCTTCTCACAGCCGTACAGTGGCGGCTCGTCAGCTTACGATTTGGGATCGCAAAACAAAGTAACACCATCACTTTTTTTTTATGTATTCAATTTTAATGAAATTCAGTTCTTCAAAATGATTTAGAAAGTAGATTAATCGATACAAATATACTGTCAGTTAAAATAATCTGGAAAAATTATCATCACCACTTATTTGTTTTTCTATTGTTAATTTTGACGGTATTTAGTTATTTGAACTGCCTTTAGAATCACTGTCAAGCTTAGTGTCAATAAAATTTTAATAGGTACTGGACATTATTTCTATAAATAATCTATGAAAAAAGTCAACATATTATTAGGAAATAATGCAAATATGAATATGCAAAAAGTGAATGAAATATATTATCAGCACAATTACGGTTACGAATTTGTAGGAAATTGTTAAAACCGTTTTAGCCGTGTCTTACCTTTTGTATTCTGTTAATTAAGGTTTATTCTGATCACACTTATCTTATACCGTTACCGTGAGTATAAATATGTGTTAAATTTGTAGCTAGGAAGACATGTGAACATATCTCAATCTCAATATTTTTCTATGACTGAGTAAAATCTTAGGAAACAAATAAACGACAGTATTTATTTATTGTTTATTTATTTAATTATTTATTTATTTATGTCTCTATTTGCAACCGCAATGTAGCCACTAGTGCAAATTTAATAGAGAAGGGAGGAGGGGAACCCTGGTACGGCACATAGCCTACTTCTACCGAAAGTACAAGGGGACCAACGGCTTTACGTCCCATCCGAAAGGACGGTGTAACTTTTGTCAGTCATATAGGTTCCTCCACTAACCCGGACTGCCGAGCAGACGGCGCCAAGGAGAACGCAAGCTGTCACACAAGCTTACGAACCCTAGTCTGCTCTAGCCAGCGATACGTGTGTTTCAGGGCAGAGCGGCGACCCACTCAACCCTGACCACGCCCGATGTTGCTTAACTTCAGTTTCGAGTGGGAACTGGTTAAACGACCGCGGCTAAATCGCTTTTAGCTAGAAGTAATACATCCTCTCGAATTGCAGTTTCTCAAGAAACTAATGAAATACCTATACGAAAAAGTATTAAGGAGGGTAAAAGTTATTTTAGGGGTAGCCCGAATACTTTTGGAATATAAATGATCTAAAACTCAAACTCCGCTAAAATCGCTCTATAATACTCACTTATATTCCGTGTTTTCAAAGCACATGGATACCAGATACTTTGCGTCGTATGGTTATAATTATACATTGTGTTTATTCGATGCCCATTCATTTGACTGTCGTTAAATCGAAATTACCGTGGGATTGTCAACTAATGACAGGACATTACCAACAGTAACAAAACAAGGAATTATTCATCAAAGAACACTTTCCGTAATGATTGTCATTCAAGGGAATCTGAGCACTAAAGAAATGTATTGATTAATTGATCTGTTTTCCGCACTGCCCGGTTTGTTGGTTAATCGTGATTTACACAAACATTATTTCATTTTACTAGGATGAAAAATATGGAAGTTTGTTAGGCATTTGTAAGGTTCAACTCGAAATGTTATCATTGTGGTTTCCTAATGAGTGGACATAATTATTACCCACATGTGTGAACTAAGCCTGATTCCTGAATAAGACGGTACAATGTGTCGTTCAAGATTCATAATACAAGTAAAATACCATCAAAATGTGGAAAATAACAAAAATCAACAATACTGCTTGACATTGATAATATTTTAACCTTGCAAAATGAATCTTGAACGAAACATTGAACCGTCATTCAGGCCTACGATACTCTGAAATCAATATAATTATTTTTTTCTGTAGAGGGAAAATATTGCAAGCACACATTAAGCTCTAGTGTAAGGGGGCACGATCATGTTTAATACTTCTTAACCTCAATATTGCAAAAGGGACGATCATTGATGATAAAAAGGGGAATCCGACTTAACTTTATTTTTTTGAACAGTTCTGTCTTTTTCATCAACGTGGCTCTTCAGACACAGATTTGGAATAAAAATTCATTAACATAATGATTTTATTTAAACACTTTTCGTTATAGTTTTTTTTTTACTGATATTAGTTATGAATGAGAAGAATGAAGTATGAAGTACAAAATATAATTATAAAAAACTTAAAAATTGCATTTTCGCTTAGTTGTTACTTATTGCACAGCCGTATCCAGCGTTTGTGATTTCTAGAAATACGAATTGATCCCTATATAATTTCGCAGTCTTATACTGGATTAGAATTTATAAACCATCTTCCATGCTTTTGGCATCTGTCAACCTATGAGCTATCAAGGTAGGTATGCTTATATTAGTTTATAATTGATTTTAATTATTCCAAAGCGGAATTCTAAACATAATCCATTTTCCAACATCGTCGAAAGAATTGAAATCCGTTCCCTCGTCGTTGCCACGTCCTTGCCTCGTACGACGTGTGAGTCAGTCAGACAAAAGGTCATCGTGTTATTAGTGCGGGCCTAGTTAGCTGAGTGCTGCCATTGATTCTCTCCGGTACCGTACTGAATCTTGTATGAGTGGTGTGTTCGGGATCCTCTGGAGACCCTACTCTACTCCACTCTACTCCACTCTCCTCCACTCTGCTCCGCGCCCCTTTAATCCGGGGCCGTACCGTGCACAACGGCATAGGTTAATACATGATAAGCGTAGGTACTCATCTGTATGTAAACAGACACACACATTCACATTGACTTGGGGTATTTTTAGATGGCGGTTAACGTTATTCTAGATGGTCGTTAATGTTAGTTAATTTTATTTTTGATGACAGTTAATGTTTTTTTGTAGGTGGCGGTTGATTTCTAGTTGGTGGTTAATGTTATTTAAGGATTATTGTCCTTGTATATTATATGAGGTGAATTTGTGATCAAATTTCTTGGAAATCCAGGCTATATATTTTATAAGGAGAGTGACGTATCTTGTATTTATCTGTTGAAGGAGGGTGTTCGTTCGATCTACTTTCTTCTCTATTTGATAACATGGCAGTTGTTTCTTAAATTTTCCTAGACAGTTATCCCAAAATTATTTACTTGTCTGTAAATTCCGTTCAAGATATGTACGTGTTCATGGAAATATGATTAAAGACAGATTTGGCCAAACTGGAATAGTTTTTTTTAAATGTTTAACGTAACTACAGAAACAGTGCCCATAATTGTGCAACTTTCCACTAGTTAAAAAATAGGTTAAATTAAAATGCAAATTACATAAACATACATAGCACACAAAGATCATTCATAGTAAAACGATGATAACACAGATACAAAAATAGATACAATAAAAGTTACAATTATGAAAGAAAAGGAAGGCAAATGGAAAAAATTGTGAAGACAACAATTTAAATTCTAAATTGCCAAGGAATTCACAAAGGAACTATCTGGTAAAAATAAATAAATTCATATAATTTTTGAAGTCACACACACCCTCATGCACACAATTGATTTCCAGTGAGGGATTTTAATTTAAGAGCGCATTTCTTTTCCAGTATGCAATGATCGACGCTCTCCATGAGCACAAAGGCAAAGAAAAAAGTAATTTACTAAAAATAAATGGACAATAGAAACTGAATGAATATTTTTAATTTACATTAGAATACAAAATGTTTAATATTAATAACACTCCCGTAGGCACAATGTTGTTCGTTTCTGTTTTCACTAAATTCTTATCCTGAGAGCAAACAAATGGTAAACCCTAGAGCCGCCCTTGTAACGTGCTAGACGGACACTCAGGAGTTGAGGGATCCCCCACACAAACTATCCGCTGCACCTGCTGCATGATGGACCGACCTTCAACGTGTTGCGACCCCCGTGATAACGGTACTGCGAGGAAAAAATACGACTCTTAGAATAGAAACACGAAGTTTTAAAATCTGATTTAGTACAGAAATCTTAAAGTATCCTATCAATATAACTCATTAAATACATTTTAAAAATACTTTAATTTAAAAATCTAAAAATTATATACTTCGTTGAATTTGCAAGAAGTATAACTTTCACAAACTTGATACTTTGAACTAAAAGTAAATAATTTGGTATATTATTGTATATTTTTGTACTTGGACGCGTATTTTTTGTTGTTTTGCCTTCTATATCAATTAGCTAAGCTCAATTCGATAAAAGCCATCGATAATTTTAAAGTTATTTCCTCAAGGTTTTCATCTATCAAAAGCGAATACTTTTCTGTACCAATTGCGCGTGTCCTTTTACCCTTTAACTACAAACTATGTCTACCATGACTCAGCTATCATAATACTAAGTTGGTAATATCTTATAAGTCACTTGAGTAGGGGAGGCTCATTTTACGAAAATTGTATTTTACGGTAAATATTGACATCGTGTCTAGATTTGCACAAACGTACACGATCTTCAGCCCATCGCCGATACTTTATGTATGTAGTATTACAGTTTATGGTTTGTTGTACCGTGAATGGTTATCCAATAGATTCTAAAAATACCACCGCACAACTGAAGGCGAAAGTATTGGAGGAAGTAGAAACTTTATTTACAAGTTTCATGGGGAGATCGCTTCAGATTCAACTTTCGAACTTCTTTCCTCGATTTGTGAAAGCTCTCGATACATGTTCTATCTAATGAAAGTTTGACTCAACGGGCATAATTTTAATTTCCGGGACGAGTTTTCTCTCTGATTGTGATAATAGCTTAATAAGAAATTCGGTTTGTTCTAAATTCCCCACGTGTACGTCTTAGTTTTTATCGATTTATCGATCAAACGAATGTTTTAATGGACGTTTTACTTTGTAAAAAAAGTTTGCCCGAGATCATCAAACCATAACAAATCTTATCAAATCCAAAAGTCAATAATTTTGTTGTTTGAAATAAACAAAATAACTTTTTTCGATGGATGTAGTGTTTTTTAATGATTCATCCACGATATAGTTTTCATACAAGTTTCAAAAGAACAAAATGTGTATTGCATTTCGGGTATTATATCCTCAATTGCAAAAGGCAGATCCAGTTTAAATCTATCTCTTTCTGTTGAAACTGCATTGAGCTGTAGCACAGCGTAGTTGTTCGACCTAGGCTGGGTAGAATCCCAAAGGGCAGTAACAGCCACACGCTCTGACCCCCCCCCCCCCTTCCACACCGAGTCACAGGTTAATTAATTATACCAAAGGCTGTGTACCAATTTCGTTATGTACTACCCTTTGAAAAACGCTGCGATATTTTGATTTTTGTGAGTGGCGGACGTGGAAAATAGAGAGAAAGAGAATATGTAGTTAGGCTTCGCACTGCGAATCCCCATGACACTCGTACAAATACACACAGTGACGAAATGTCTGTGTTACAGTAATCCTTGTATATAGTTGGTAGTTCTAGTTGCTCCAGTTGCCAAGTATACTTAAATAGATTGATACGATTTGTTAACTCGATTAAACACCCACCATATTATAATAATTGTAATTATAGTTGGATGCAGAAGAAGTAATCTTCCCTGGAGGTATTGTAATATTGTGGCGCCTTTACATACAAATTTAAATATGCAATATAACGCAAAAACAATGATGAAATAATGATCAAACTTTAATTTTTAACTGAAATAGTTTAATGAAATAATACGTTTCATATTAGTTGCATTGCAATATTAATGAACAAATGAAGTCCAACGTCATACTAATTTCATTTCATTGTTTTCTTATCTTTTTCCATGCATTCTTTTCCTTCGTTTTTTCTATCTCTTTTTTCTCTTTCATACCTTTTTTTATTTGATTCATTAATATGCATTTAAATCCTTTTTATTTTATAAATGTTGTGTTACTTTCTATTAGTTTATTATAGCTGTCCTCTTTGTGAATATTTTATATAAATTTAGGATAGACGTTAAATAAATAAATAAAATAAATAAATAAATAAAATCTAATTACTTTTACAATTATCTATTCACCAAGGACAATAATGGCCTCGTGTAAGTATTAAAAATTGTACTTTTCGCATTTCTGTCACTTGAAGACAGTTATTGGACCAGTGTTAAAAAATATAAAAATCGAAGTTTAATCTCTTATTTGGTAGACTGCATTAAAATGTTTTTTTTTTAGATACTATAGTATTGATTTAAATAAATGCAGAGAGAAAAATTTAAATGACTGCTTTTGTTCATACTTTTTTTGGTTTTAAGATCCCTATTGCATGGATGTTTAATATTCCATGCGCTTGGAATACGCCAACCACAGCCTCAAGCGTGATGTTCCACAATCGCCGACATATTTAAAACTTTTCCTAACAATCGAGAGGTGAAACTTTTCGTTTTTGTCCGTCTGTCCGTCCGTCTGTCTGTCTGTAGCTCTCTAACAATTTCCGCTCCAATCTCTCTTTCGTTGAACATTCCATTTCGAATAATTATGTTTTGTTTACGGTAGCTGACTTTGGTTCGCTTCTAACAAGTTTCATCAAAGTCCCCGGGCTAAACTCACTGCCTTGTTTACGTGGTTACCTCCACTCCACTGCCAGCTGTGCTCGCACAATCTTTACTTGTAAACTCTTTCGCATTACTTTTGTTCATATTTTTAACATCCTCCACTTACTTGTTATTCTCTAATAATTTATTTCACAATGTGTTTCAATGTGTTCGGTAGTTACGTTTTAGGGTTTTAATGCTACGAAATGCTAGTTTTGACGCTACAATTTAAAAAAAATGTTATAATCAATTGAGTGTTATTCTTTCATAGGGCAACAGCACTAGAGACCAATAAAGGTTTATTAAAATATACTAAAACTAATATCACCGACCACACAAGCTGGGCACGATTCCACCCGCGGGCGGTGAGCCGGTGACAGAACCAACAAGGCTTCGGAACATCATTCGAATTAATGATGTGCCTCGTTGCTGGGATGTCATCAAAGTCAATTTTTAATGTACAGAAATTTATAACACTATTTTTTAAATTTAATTTGATTGTGCAATTCCGAAGCCAAGAACTGATGGACTCAAGTCCACATTAGCAGTTCAAAAATCTTCTGCCTATAACGGGAATCGAACCCTGGACCTTCTTTGGAAGCAGAGACGCTAACCACAAGACCAACGAGAGACGTTGCCCTTCAACATAGATGTTATAAAATGATTTTTGGTGACCCTTGGGGTTAGACGCTTCTGTCAGAAGTCTTACAAATAAGTCAATTACTAAAATAACAAGCAAGCTTTGAAAACACTTCCGAAGTAGGCAGCAGAGCCACACGTGTCACTCACAACTCACTCATAGAATCCATTCCATCTTTGCTAAGTCACTTACCCCTCGCCCAGCTTAGACTTAGCAGAAGATTTCTTACAGAGCCCATCAGAAAGTTTTCTCTTCGATTCCACCGAATCCTAATATTTCTACCTCCAAACAAACTATAAAAACATTACGACTCTGGATTCGTCTCAAGAGAAAGCCCAATCTCTATAAAAAGACCGATATGACCAATTTTTATCTAAGACCCGAAATCCCTTGTATGATTAGATTACCGTCCTATTTTGAGGAATCGTTTCCTGGTACTCCGATCGAATTTTTGGCAGTTTTTCTCCTATTTTCTTTCTGATATTTTTGTTGGTTTCGCCTCTTTATCTGTTTCTAACACAGGTTTGGTATCGTGAGGTCTAAAGGGAACGATCGCTTGTCGACAACCCTCCCAAAGATATCTATTTCTTATTCATAGACAATTTTTTTTTCTTTGAAACAATGCTTGGATTGACTTCTTCTCTCAGAAGGAAGAGAATCTAAAACCACAATAAAGAGACAAATTATTAAACAACATCTATATTAAGGTAGATGGTTTATTTTGTAAATTCGTCTTGAGAAACCTGCCCAAGGGCATTTCATGCTCTTCGCCAGGTATATCTGTGAATACTTAAGAGGATGGGATAGTCGCGAAATTAAAACCACGCGAAATTACAGTTTTTTCGTGATATTTCGAGAACGATGCAAAATATCTAAAAACTGATTGCAGACAGCCCTGTGGTTTTGGGAGAACTATAGCTTGTACGAAAACATATTGTAATGTGATGGTAATTAAGTTTTTTATTTGATATATTTAATAAATAAATTCATTTCTTATACAAACCGCACCGATTATTATATTTGAATATTTTTTCTTGCATTATATTGCTCTAACAAAATCACAGGGCTGTCTGCAATCAGTTTTTAGATATTTTGCATCGTTCTAGAGATATCACGAAAAAACTGTAATTTCTTGTGATTTTAATTTCACTACTATCCCTCCCTCTTAAGTATTCTTGAGTAAGGGTATAGTTACGAAGGGAATGTCTCAGGGCTATGAGGACTCAACTTCTTGCATTCACGTTGACGCCAGAATAAAACCTGGGTAAACTTTCAGTCATAATTGTCATACATCATCTCTTTTGCAGGAGTTGATGGGATTCGCTATCACGGTGCTAAATATATGAAGTACCGTGTTGCCTATTATTTACCAGAACACTAATTAAAACTCTGTTTTTTTTAAATTCATTAATCTTGATCTCTAAGTTTATTTATATATCTCCTATGATTTCAACTTTCATTGGTAGTCGACGGCACGCATACTTATGGATCTCTATGCTAAAGCCCGGTTTAGATGGTCCAATTTCTATCGTATTTAGTATATTTACTATAGATAATAAAATAAAGATAATATTAATAAATATAAATAAAGATAATGAAATCATTCATAGATAATAAATAAAAGACTGTCTCATGTTTATTGATTTTTTGTGTAAGAAAAAAATTGGATCATCTAACCACCAAACTATGGACTTAAGTTTAATTTTGAAAATCCTAGTCAGTTTTTACATCACAACCTCATAATACATTCAAGTATATGTAAACCCTAAATAAGATAACAAATTGTTGGTGACAGAAGTTCTCGTCAAGAAATCAGGCGGTATAACGAACGATATACTTGCGTTTCTGCATTTAAGGTTAATTCAATCATTTATGATAATGTTCCACACTTATTACATCCAATGTAAAAATCTAGAGGTTTGTTGCCATAACGAGCTCCGGCGGTATTTTACCGAAATTAACGGTACATGTCACCAATCACCATGCAGCGCAAGGATGTTGTCCATCGCCCACTCTGGCACACATCTGATTTTTAGTTATAGGTGCTTCACACCAGGGACTTACCAGGGGAGAGGCTTCGAGCCCCACAACCATTCCCCAAAACAGACCAACGGATTAAATTAAATTAAATTTGTTTACTTAATAGTATTCTGATTATAAAATATATTGTAGCTCACACAGGTTAGGTAGATGTGCTAACATTGTTCGAACCTCGCCATTTTGTAAATGTAACGTAGAGTAGCGAGCGTCTCCACTTGACTCTTATGGCTCGAATGTCTGTTTTTTTTTCTGTAACTGCTTCGGTACAGGTCACACCGTTTCTCTGATCGACCTGAAATTTTGCACACTACCACCTAGCGGTTGCTGTATAGTTTTTTGAACCACAATCCGACGTTGGTTATAACATAAAAAAAAAATGTTCCGATCGTTATGAAATTTTGCAAGGGTCCAATAAGTACAACATTCTCTTCTATTTTACAAATTTTCAGCTAAATTGGTCAAGACCTTAAAGACTTATTGGTATGTAACATTATGGGAATGTCGTACTTTGGTCGTGTTGCTCGTACTGGTGCTCGCTCAACAACGCGACGGGACTTTAGCGTTTTCCTAATTATTTACAAAAGTTATTTATTATTATTTTATTAGTAGTAGTCCCTGCGCCTTCTGAAGCATCTACCTTGCACTGGGCCAACAGTTGCAACTCACGGGTCCTACTCGCAACACTAATCTAGACACAACAATGTCCCCCGTATTCGGTACCTACATCTATCATAAAGTATACACAAACAAAACGTGAGTCAAGGATTCGCCAAAAGAAAATTACTGTCACAGATTTTATACTCGTGGAGGTGGAGACTGGAAACGTGGGGTTTTACTGCGCTCTCCGCCTAGGAAAACATTAGATGACTTCGTGATGTTGGATTGAAATCAGATAAGCTCTCGTAGTGTTTGACGTATTGTTGGAAATCTATTGTTGAGTTTTATATGATAATATGATGGTATTATGCTAATGGAGGATGGCTCACAATCCTTTCTACACGACCGATGTATCAAGGTGATATACTTGAACGAAGATCATTTTAATTAAATCATTTCCATCCGACGGATTCAGCTCAAGCGTAGCGCAGGATTCTTTGATCAGAACGTCCCGAATTCGATGCCCACCACCGGCAATCCTGACTGAATGTTTTCTTAAGTTTTTTTTAGTCGATCATTAATGCGAATCTAATGAATCGAGTTCTACACAGCCCTAGGACATTCCCTTCCTTCACAACGACCCTAACTAAAAATACCTAGTTAGGCACATGAGGAGGGGCATCCCTGGGGCTCTATGGAAAGTGAGCGAACATTTAAATTCCCTGGGCAGGTTTGCCACGAAGAATTTTAAAATTTTAATTGCATCACGTTTATCTATAACAATTTTAAAATGATTTAACATTTTGTTTTTAGTAAGATATCCGCAAGGAACCTGTTGAAAGATGAATTAGATATTTACATTACATTGTTCTTAACAATGTCGTTATTATTAAGATTATAATATGTTGAATACAATTGTTTTCAGTATTATTACTACTTGTTTTAGTTTCTAGTTTCACTATCGTAGTAAAACAGTCGAGAGTACAAAGTTACTAACGTTACATTTCCGACGCTCCAACAGCAACAGTCCTCGGCAACATAAATCAGTATTGACTTCAGAGATAAGCTAACTTGAAATGTTACGCACTAGGAACCATTATATTATTATTATCCGGAACCATGGCAATGTGTAGATACAACGCCCACAGCTTTAGAACAATATTTCCTATAAATTATTACCAGCGATACAAGTTAATTATTACGGTGGGCGGATTCCCGTTGGCATTTCAACTTCTTCACAACTTTGTGCCTCCAAGATAATTTGATTAACATTCGCTATGTTATAAAAACACGCGCACGCGCACACGTACACGCACACGCACACCCACACCCACACCCACACCCACACGCACACGCACACGCACACGCACACGCACACGCACACGCACACGCACACGCACAAGAAAATATTTATAAAATATCGAATGTTTTAGTACGAACAAGCTGGTATAGTATGAATCGGTGAATTATAAGTTAGTCGGGGGGTTATATTAAATGCAAAAACTTTAATTTTGATAATGCCACATTTTAAAACTTATATTTTAGTCTAGTTGGTTGAATTAAGGTCAATTTAGTACTTTATACTCAGACCGATCTTTTTTCTGCCCAAAATACGTTCACAAAACAAAATCCCAACCCGTATTTTAGGAAATAGCGTTGATAGCTGGATACATAAACACGATCTAACAGAATAAATCACAAACCCGATGATAACGACAAAAACCCACAACAAGTTTTTAAAAAAAATGTCCTCCGTAATGGTCGCCAGTAATTCGTCACATAGACCATCGATAAATTGACAATCGCATTTCCCGAATCAGGGTAGCGCGCTCTTGCTCGCTCGCCCGCCCGCACGCAATCAGCCCATTCCCTTCCAACTGATTTTAAAGCGTTTTTCACCGTTGGGAAATCGGTTTTTCCTGTCTCGTCCGATTCTCATTAGTTATCGGGAAAGCCGAGAGAAGTGAGGTCATTATAGTCGCTATTGCTGCGATCCGTTCTTGACAATCACCAACTCGCAATGGACTTGAGAGGGTCAAAAACCGAGGTTAATTTCGAGAAATAAATAACGTTCCTTGCTTCAACACGGTTAAGGGAGTGACAGAGTAATGGCCGGAGTAATTTTATCGGAAAGTCGAAGAGACTGGAGCAATGTGTTTTGTGTAGTCATTTACCTCTTCGTATCCAGATGGGTTGTATTGGGGAGATGAGGTGAGACTAGGAGACTTTTCATAGTATATTTGCCCTCGGAAATTCTCCCCTTTTCTGTTGAGGCAAACCTGTTATTTATTTAGGATTATTTATTTAACCTCTGTTTTATAAAGGTATACATTTGATTTACAAAGGAAGACTACAAAACAAAACTCATTACATAAATGCAGACAAAATAATGAACGGTAATGAAGCAAAGTTTGAAATTAAAATCACAACAATGTGTAGTAGGACAAAAAATATTATAACATATTATTCAAATAACCAAATGTAAATTAGGGAAAAGAAAAATCGGAAAGAAAATTTGATTTATTAGACGATCCCATTCAAAAGAATGTGAGGTTTGCCCAAAATCAGAAACAGAAAATTAGGGAATAACTAACTTTAGCTTCTTTACCCCAATTTTTATATTAACGCATTTTATTAACCTTAAAATATACATACATAGACGCGCAGACATAACTAATAACAAGATTTTTGGATGAGCGAAGCGAAGACTTCAATTTCACTGACCCCCCAAAAAATTTAGCTCGGTTGTTTTTTTGTTTTGTTTTGTTTTGTTTTGTTTTTTTTTTTTGTTTTTTTGTCTGTTTGTTCGCACGATTCCGGGCAAACGGCATATGCGATCTTGATGAAAATTGAAGGGGACCTTCGAAATCTCTGAACTTAGACGTGCCACGTTTTTGGGTACAATCGAAGAAATATTTCTCATGAATATCGCACTTTTACGATTTTTTTCGATTTTTAGTGCGATATTTTCGAGACATTTGGGCCGATTCTGACCAAACGGGTAGGGCTACAACGTTCATATTTCACATGGACATTAAGGTAATGGTGATGTATTACTTTCTGAAAGAAAAAGTTGAAAAAATTAGACATAATCTATAGAAATAAAGCTTTTAATATAAGTTTTTTGACTTTTTGTGCGATATTTTCGTGCCATTTGGGTCAATTCTGACCAAACGGGTGAGGCTACAACGTTCATATTTCACATGGACATTAAGGTAATGGTGATGTATTGCTTTCTGAAAGAAAAAGTTGGAAAAGTTAGTCAGAATCTATAGAAATAAGGCTTTTAATATAAGTTTTTTGACTTTTAGTGCGATATTTTCGTGCCATTTGGGCCAATTCTGACCAAAACGGGTGGGCCTTCAACGTTCATATTATACATGGACATTAAGGTTATGGTGATGTAGTACCTATTATATAAAAAGTTGAAAAAGTTAGACAGAATACATAGAAATAAAGCTTTTAATATAAGTTTTTACGGTAATAATACCAATTGACAGGTACAAAGAAATTTGACAACAATCACTTACAATGCGTAGTAGCAAAACAAAGCACTTGCAAAAGTAAAGATATCCCACGCAAACTAAAAACTTTAAAAAGCTCATCCATCAACGCGCGGGACTTTAGCGTTTCCTAGTGTATGGAAATGAAAAGAAAGCGTGAAAAATATGAATGCCATAAAACAGAATAAATTCATAATTAATAAATAATAACAGGATACTTTTACAATGCAAATACAACATAAACTATAATTTATAACTTAAAGCGAAAATATAGACAGTTTCGTACAAAAAGTAATTTCCTGAGAATGTGTATGATCATTTGTATGTCTAAATGTACAATACAGATTGAAAATAAATATTAATAGTAATTTATTTGTATATTTATTTTTATTTATTTATTTATTTATTTAACGTCTATCCTATTCAGTTAAAAAACTGATTTACAAAGGAGGACAACAATAAATCTACTTACATAGATGTCACAACAATGAACTAACAGAAGTAAATATTTGAAATACTACGAATACAATAATTTTGGTAAAAAAATTTAAAAAGGATATTGAATGCAATTAGTTAGTGAACCAAATTAAAAAGAGGGAAAAGAAAAGAAAGAAAAGAAAGGAAAAGAAAAGAAAAGAAAAGAAGAAGGAAAAAAGAGGAAAAAGGAAAAGAAAGAAAAAATCATCAAAAAAGAAAGAAGAAAAAACATTTGCCCCTTGTTCTTAATATTCCGTCACGCCTTCTTTAAGACGAGTATATTTGTAAGGTCTAGGGTAGATGACGTCACGGACAAGGTTTCTAGCTCTAGTACCTCACTAAGTACTGACTTCATTATTGTCTGGTTTTCGGTATTTGGCATCTACCTCATTGCACAATGTCCACTTTGAATATAGTTACAAAGACCAGCAAGTTCAGCCCCTCTTTAAACCGTGGTTTACCCGAACCTAAACACTGTCAGGATTTGACCAAAACAATCTGGCGATAGTTTGAATAATATAGGTTGTTGAAAGCCGTTGCTTGGACTGGTGCGTGGTTGGTCGGTTTAAGGTCTTAGGCGGCTACAAAGGGAATAGTTGAGAACGAAGGGACATTAATAAACAATTATGAATAACAAGGGGGAGGAGCTTATGACATACTGGCATGCGTAACCTCACATGTAGGCATATAGGCTCTTGGGTAGCCCTCGACTTATTTGTGTGTCCTTTTGGGACTAGCTTAACATAGGCCTACACTGATTTAGCCAAGTTCATATTGAGGGTACAACTGTTTATTTATTTATTTATGCTTACAGTAAGGTATGGAGGTAAATGCGTCAAAATGTGTTTTACCTAACGATTTCGACTCGCACTATACCTACCATAATATGGTTCCAAAAATGGACATTCATAGACTGTTTAAAATTAATCTTGTATGGGATTTTGGTTAAGCGAGGAAAGGTGTGATTAAAATAAAATTGATTTATTTTATTGTATCTTGTAATTTATTTCAATTTAATTTAAATATACGAATTGAGGGTTTGGAAATCTTTGTTGACTCTTCTGAACCTTAACTATTGATACTTATTATTTTCTTTATTTTGATCTTAATTATAAGGGTGACTTTTTTTCAAGATTAAAGTAATATAAATTGATTTACGTGAACTGGATTCATCGTACAATCGTTAATTATTATTATTACGCTTTAAATAAAAAAAAATATATTTATTATTTAGAATATAATTATTTTTTATTATAATAATAACTTGATATCATTCTTATCACTAAAAATACAATACTAATTGTAATAAAATGTTTTTACAAAAACCTTCTTGTGTCAAATACATACAATTAAAATAGCATGGGTAGGGTATATAACGTTACAATTTCAATTATATTGAAACGATCTTGATGCTCTTGTAATACATAAATGTAAATATATGAATTGATACAGAAATGTTCCAATATATTACCGTGTTTGATATCTCGAAGGAAACTAACTAAAGTGTCTCGCTTTAGTCCGAGCCACGTGGCCGTCTGCGTTGGTCTCCCGGTCACGGCCAGTTTCAACTTCCTCCGTGATATCAGAAAGCTGTTGTAAAAACGTGATATTGTTATTTTTGATTCGTGGCACGGGTGCCAAACAAACAGGGAGGACATTATCGTTTAGGCTGACCGCTAGTAGATCGGAAAATCACTTCTTGAAGGCCTTAAGCTAAGTTACAACATACACGGAGGACTTCTTGGCAAGAATCTAGAGGAAAGTTTGAAGGGAAATGTTGAAGAGAAGGCTGGTGCAAATGTGGCTTTTTGAAGAATGTTTCTTGGAAATGTTTATTTAAAGTATTCTCACCCTTATCTAAAAACCACGAAGTAAAATCGAAATGATTCCTTTTCTTTGGCGTAATAAATTATGTGAACATAAATCTTTTACCACAAAAAATACGTTTTCTATTAATTGTTGTTCAATGAATTCATGTATATTCACATCTTTTTTACATTTTATTTCTAATTTATATAACGATTTGTTGTATCTAAATTTACTATAAAGTCATCTATATTTCTCATTCAAAATCTAAAATTTTAGGTAGACAACATTTTGAATGTACTCTATCAAATGAATCTTGATAGTTTGTGATTTTCATTCGGTGTCAACTAAATAAAAATATGGGATTTATGGAAATTGTCCTAAAATTCACAGACTAGGAATTGTTTACAAATGTTTGATTAGGGTATTTTTTCTTCTTCTCTCTTATACGTCGACTTTTATGAATGGCCACTCCTCCACTTCCTTCAAGAACTTTCTTCTATTTTAAAGCAGTGATTCATTAACGAAAACTAATTGCATTTTTCTGGACATTAAAATATCGCTGTAGAAAATGTTGTTTTTTCTACCGTTAATTCTTCAAATCGGTTTTTAATTGATTCTTATCTTGATGTAGCTAACAATGTGACACTGATCCGTAAAAACTAAATATATAACTCGTGTAATTCATGTTTCGTTTTTAATTGGTTTTGTCTCGCAATGTTAATATTAAACTTTTGGGTCACATTGCTAAAGCAACTGTGCTACTGAACTGAATTAAACTTTTCGATTACCAAAACTGAACATTTCACTGACTTCTGGGATTGGCAGGTCAAATCAAGCGGTATGTTGATGAATATAACACTTTTATATTTAAGCTTATCTACAAATCAAAATCATAATAAAATATAGGCTTCTAAAAGGCTGCCCAACTTAATATCTGTGAAAAGTTACAATTTCATTCCGCCCCCCCCCCCCCCCCCTTAAATGTCATTATGCTGTTCAGATTTATTACATCTAACTATATCGGAAATTAATCATTTAAAAACTTATTTTTTTAATGGTTTTGTTGTAATGAAATCAAATAAATTACTTCAACGCAGAAGTAATTCGTGTTGTAGGATTTATAAATTAATATTTTTGTTAGTTTCCACCATCAAAACCATTGCAATCTTACAAACTAACAGTCAACACCAACCGCATAGTGCTGGTAAGAGCAGATGGAGGGTTCGAGAGCTGGTGTAACGGCTTCGTTCTTCTCGACGTCTGCTCGGCAGTCTGGGTTAGTGGAGGAACCTGTATGGCTGTCAAGGCTACACCATCCTTTCGGATTGGAAGTAAAGCCGTTGGTCCCCTTGGTACTTTTCGAAAGGAGTCCCCTCCTTCCTTCTATTCATACTTCATCCTCATCCATCACCACTCATCGTCTCGAATAGCCTTCGTGCATTTATATGATACAAATCAATCTATCAAAACCAACCAACATTCATCCCTCGTCCCATGCCTTTAGATTAAATTCAAAACGTTTTAGTATTTTCAGTTATAAATGTGACATGATCACTGCTGTGGACGGGCAGATTAAACCTGATTTCCTGTTTAATTCCATAATTATGAACTTAATGTGTACGTATATACATTAAAACTATAAATACAACACATAATCTAAAAACTGGTTGATTTTGAATTTTGTTCTTTAACGTCTCATATTAATGCACACAGGCTATTTAGACGATGAGTCTTGATAGATAACTATGAAAAACGATTACAAAAATCCATACCTTATGCGGGATTCGAACCCACGTCTTCGTAGAGCCATATGCTGAGGACCAGCGCCCTAATCATATGTGCCACCGCGGAGGGCTTAAAAACTTATTAGCTACATTAAGCAACTTCGTATAATGTATGTTACATCCCTGTAGTTAAACTACACCTACTCTGCATACCGAGTAGGATTAACTAATGGATGTATTTCTATCTACAAGGGAATCCCACCATAAACTCGAAATAAACATCAACATGAAATGAAATTCATTATAGAAGTCAAATAGTCGTCGTAGTCGGAGCGTTAAATTGTGCCCACTCATTTAGGCGACAATCTTCACCCCCCCCCCTCCTATTTTCTCCGCCCTCTAGTTTACCGCTCGACTCGCAAAGGCAGCAAGTAATTCCGCCCATAATCTTCCCACTGGTTCCTCCGTGTAGGTTTCCGTGCGCGGCCTCGGTCATCTCTGTTCTCTGTCTACCACATAGAGAGATACGTGTCCGCAATGAAAACGGGTCCGCGCCGGAGATTTTCTTCCCTCAGGGTCTAATTTCGGGAACCTATTCAGTCCTTGTTTGGAGTCCCGCTTAAAGCGGTGCAATCTCCTGGATCCTACGGGTTTTATAACGTTTAGGGATGAAAGGATGGAATATTATGATATGTCGTGAAGCTAAATAAGCAAAAACACATTTTATCTGTAGCGTGTGATCTTTCTGTTTACACAAGCACAACATTAACGCCGTTATTGAAGATCACATATTAAATTCTGTTCTGTCCTTTTGCAATTACTTTGTAGGTGAATTGAAGCTACCGCTTTGGAGGAAGTAGAACTCATTTGATGTTAGGGTAATTAATATCCCTGCAGTCATTACACATATGTAAGGTACGGTATATACTTTGCGCAATTGATAATTAAGAGTTTGTATATCTAAGTTCCTATCATCTTAATATCAAGAACAAAAAAAACAATATCATCATCAAAGTAGGATAAAATGTTGTTTGTGTTGAAATACATTACTTGTCAAACCCAGGTTATTAATGTTTTCTTTATTAAATATTTGTTTGAAAAAGTAGCATAATAGGGAATTTCTTATCTTAGTTAATAAACTTATACATGAAGTATCGATGGTGGCATTGAACGTTTCCATTTCTATTTTAAGGAATCACATTGACTGGCACAAGATGTACATTATTAATTTCGCGTATTAGCATGTAAACCCCATTTTTACAACACTGTAACAACATGAATATTATTATCGATTTAGTTAGACGTTTAACACTGTGGTAGGTGGAATTGATAATATTTAAAACTACAAATACTGGTCAGATTGTATTTTGTAATTTCTGGATTGTATTAAAGACAGTGAATAGTATTTTTCTTCTGTGTACATGTGGCAATAATTGTATCAAAATCAAATCGTTAGACGTGTTTAAGAGTGAACTATTGAATTCATTAAATATTCAAGATATTAATATTGTGTGTACTGTATAGATTAACCTGTATTGTTACTTTGGATATAATTTGTAAATTTGATGTTTATTGTAGAAAAAAATCGTTATATGCCTACGTTAAAAATCTTATTTATGAAAGAAATGTTCATGTAAGCTTAGTACGATAAGTTAAAATTGGAAATGTAATTTAAAGTACAAAATATGTATGTACGTGTAACTACAAGCTGATTTCAGCTCATAAATACTGTTCTTATATCATCTATCTCTACAAAGGTTTTGTTTTTGTTAAAGAAAACGATCTCTCTGTAAGGTTTGCCCATAAAGTATGGCCAAAAAATATAAAAGTTTTAGAAACAAAAATAATACATTCTTTTATAGTCATACGTTCTCTTACAGTAGTAATTCATGTTTTCGTTCTCATATTCTACTTAAATAATGTTTTGGTGCATACGACAAAACTAACCTCTCCATTATCTGGTGTCCAACCAAATGTGTTATATGTTTGTTGTTGTGGCATTAATATGCTTATTTGCTCTATGGATGGTATTAGAATTATTACTATCCCATGCAATTCCCCACATGACATAATTCGTATTTGCGGTCATCTGCTAAGTCCAATCATTTGTTGATTGACACCACAATTTATTACCTCCCCTGTGAGATTGTCAATTATTGATTCGGGGACAACAAAATAACACAGATATGTGATTCGAAATGTGATGCAAGGCCAGGTAATTCACAAGAATTCTTAGCTGCGTCACGAACGAAGTATCTTCACCGAAATGATTATCCAACGCTATGGTCGTAAATACGTTCCAGCATTCTTTATTAGTGTTAATTTGCAGAAGTTTGTGAATTGGAGAGAATTGAATTACAAGGATGAAATCTGATTGAGATTTGAAGATAATTGCCTTGGCCAGGAGTAAAATATAATTTTGTGCATTCACATGTATTCGGAAATATCCGAAAGGAAAAGCGAATTTCAGGCTGTTTGCTTTGTTTTCAATTTCATAAATAGCCCCACAAAATCAGGGATATAACTTTGAGTTGGATTAATTCATTGAACAAAAAACATGATTATTTCGTATTATATTGTACTTTCGGAAAAGATACACAAAGAAAAATATAAGTATTTACGGAAAATGTTTTGGTATTTTTAAAGTAATAAGCTCGCAACTATAGAAGGAAAAATATTACAATCTCTTTATCTGTCCCTTTTTATAATCAATGGCTGGTGTGTTGAAAAAAGTTATCTTGTTGTTGAAGAATTGTTTTTCTATTATCTTCGAACACTACCAACACGTAGTAAAATATATGCAAGTTATTTGTGTAAGATCTTGGTAGATTTTGAAGCATAGTTTAAACCTTTTTTTAGCTTTGTTTGCTCTTTGCATTCTTAGTTGAAACACCCACAACAAAAAACATTATTCAAACGTTGTTATTTTCATACATATTGACCACTAGTCTACGTTTCGCGTTTTGTGGAAATTTATAGTTGTTTTTATGACTCCCATAGCATTTGTTTTATTTTGATGGAAAATGCCCGTTGATGTTTATGATGTGTATTAGGTTTAAGGGCGCGTCAACCATTAGGTCATATTTCGCCTAAAAAGCTTCCGAATGCGATTCTTGCGTCCGACGCTTCGTCTACAACTATCGTATACAACGCTTAGCGAGATAAGCGAGATTCAGAGTTATACCAGTAATTTATACTCGACGAAATGTATAAACAAACAAATATATTATGGGATTTATACTTTCATTAATTATTGTATTAAATTAAGCAATTTTACACCCAACAGTAATAACTGATTCAAAGGCTTTTTCGATTTTGTGTTGTTTGATAAATTAATTTAAATGAGAACATCCCTACTCTGGACAATTTGTTTGATTTATTTTTTATTGATTCACTAAAATTAAAATACGCTATCGGATTATTGTGTTAATATTTTGATTGATAATTTGTAATTTTCCAATTACATGTTTTACATAAAGCTTTGACAGTCATAATAACACACATACTTCTGCTTCCAAAATCACGAATCAAACTTAAATAACCATATTGATATTAATGTATTGTTACACTAACTGTTAATCTATGAGGCAAAAGCTTGGGAATGTAGATGCAATAATACATTATTTGGGATCGTGTTATATTTACAATTCTTACAGTCTAAATTGTCGTTAAGTTTAAAACAAGACCTAGATTTATGTATCTTTGGCATAAGTATAATAATTTGACCTCCAAATCTAAACTTAACTGTGCTTCAACCAAAACTCGTGAACAATTTGTATCATATTAGTTTTGGATTGGATTAATTTTTATGTGCCTACCTTTCAACTACAAAATACTTTAAATTAAATACAAAATAGCAGAACCCACGATAATGACGTTTTAACAGTTACTATTACATTGGTATGTATTTAAATTTGTTCAAATGTGGCAAACATAATATTTGATTGTAGTTTTTCAAATTAATTACAAACGTACTTTGTTATTGTTTGGGGCATTAATTTCAATTTGGTATAAATTGAATTACTCTAAAATGAAAAATAGCAACTGTTTGTGGTACTTAGCCTGTTGATGATAAATTCGGTAATTATAACACTGCTGTTCTATCCCTAGGCAGATTTCCGTAGGCTACCCGCACAGCACACCATCACATCACATCCACGTAGTTTGGTGTGGGCTGTGGTGTTAGTGGGGAGGGGGAGGGGGGGATGTGCGTCATTAATCAATTAGTTATTAAGCGATGTACAAATGGAGTTTGATTCGCATAGACCTTTGTGAATATGAGAATCAGTATTGCAAGTAAATAAATAAAAGTCGCATATACAATATTATTGTTGTGTAACTAACATGCCAAATGGTGCACAGGATGGTAAATATTAATATAACTCACAGTGTTTTAAAGCAGAAAATTTAACTTTAGTATACATTGGTTGGCAATTCCTTCCCTCAGTACAACACCCTTGATCGACGATAAGGTCATAGGAAATTTGACCGATCACCGGTGGCCAAAATAAACCATCGACCATCGTTATCGGAATAGAGTGTCGATTTGTAATAACTTTACATGGAAAAAATAATTTTAATCCTTATCTAGGCCTACGTTGGCTATTATATTTGTTTCATTTGATTTTGATATTTAAAAAAAATAACTTAATGGCAGGAATAGTTTTTTTAAATTTCTGAAACATTGTAAAAGTTATCTGCTAAAATAATGTATATATTGTAAAATAAACTCTTCTTCTAACTTTAAAACTAATGTAATGAGACGTATCGAGAAAATACCATTATAAATACAACTGCATAATATGTTTATAGTTATATTGAGAAATCGAGAAATGTAGGTTCTAAATGTAACGAGTCAAGGTTTCTGCTTCGTTTGAATAACAGTGGGAAAATGTGCTTAGGAGCCCTGATAAAGAATCCATATATGTGCATTTTATACTTTAGTTTATTATGGTAGCCCTGCCCATTTTCCTAACCCTTTCAGTACTTTATTTTTCCTTACTACTAAGTAATTTAAAGTTCATAATTCGAGTTTGGCATTTTTATAAGATTTTTAGTCTTTTTAATATATTTTATAGTGGATTTTTTTGAAAATTTTGGGAAATTTAGGATTTTGAATAAAAGCAACATTTTAAGATAAAATTTAAAATATAAGTGCATTTCTAAAACGTGATTTTTTCGGCTTTTTTGTTTTTGCATATTTTGGATTTTGTGTACCTCAAATACCTGCAATACTAGAGATATATCACATTTCCAGGACAAAAAAAATTTTCTCGTTTTTAACTGTTTTTGTAGAATTGTTTTTTAATCTTCTATAAAATTGGTACCATGTGTGCCATTGGCATGGGGAAAAATATATTTTGTTTAACCCAAACAAAATCAAAATTTAAAAAATCGGAATATAATTAAAAACTCCTTTGATTACTCGCATTTAATTTACAAAGTTTATGTTCACAATTGAGGCCACAGAGACTGAAAAGGGTTAAACTATACTGGTATTACATACGAACCTATTGTCAAGCGCGTAATAAAAAAAAGATGATTAATTAAAATTTTAATACTGCACATAGACTTCTGTTGATAGTTTCACCTAGAAGTTTCAACGTATATTCCTGTTACATATTTTATAAAGGTCAATGCAATTTATCCCCAAGTACAATCTTCCATTCTTCTTGGAAAATGTGTCTGGAACGTGTAAATCGCAGCCGACTCTCCTGTACAGTGACAGGTACTTTGTTCCTCGTGTGATTGATGGCTGATTGTGACGTGGAGTTATAAGCTCAGACTGATCCCTCCAGTCGGAGCTTCCATGTAATGATCACCTTATGTCGTAGCAGAGATGAAAGCTAACGAACAACAGGTGATTTATAGGGGAGGAGGAGGTGAAATAATGGAAATTAATCAATCAATTAATTTATGATGATGATGAGAATTTGATGATTTTCTTGAAGTGAACTCTGCAACGTTTTTCTTCTCATTACAAATTTGTGACTTTTCATTGTCTACACACACATTTTTATTAAATGCTACCTACTATTTGGTACCAACAGACTGAATTTATTATTATGTTTAGTTATATCTTTCAAAATTTAATATAAAGGTGACCGGATAAAGTTACAATTTAGGTATAGGATGGGAAGATGGTTGGAGGGTCTTTCCAAGGACTGTAAGGAAGACTCAATCCCATTATTAACATTTTAAAATTAGTTTCTTAAAGGGTTACATTAAAACATCAAAATAATACAGTCAGTCGAACAAGAATAATACTTGATTCGTACTTAGTTTGACAATGCGTTAACTATTTGTTTTGATAACTGGTATTGGTTCAAATAAGTTCAAGTCGTATACAACACTTATACTATATTAAGAACTAATTAATAAAAATGTATACGTTAAGAATTAAAATGACAAGATGAAAGTAACATACACAGTATAATACATCGTGCACAGAAAAACGCAGTGAAATAAATAAAGAGATACTGATGTCAAATAACTAGGAAAACGCTTAAGTCCCGGCGCGTTGTTGGATGAGCGTAATTGGTGCACTAAGTTGCCATGTGTTACGCGGATTTTTACTGTTGTTCTGTGAAAAAATCATTAATTAGTCGAAGATTTTTTTTAAATAAATGAAATTAAATAAAAAATTAACTTTATTTTTTTAATTAATCGTAATTTTAAAAAAGAAAAAAATCGCAAAAATGAAATTTTCATAAGAAATAGTTATTTGATTGCGCTCAAGTCTTACACAAAAATATATTAATTCATAAAATTAAGGTTCTGTGAAAAAATCATTACAATAGGATAAAGCATGTAGGGCCTAGGTGTTATAAGTCAAAGAATTGTTTTAAAAATTAAAAAAACCGTAAAATTTAGATTTTCATGAGAAATAATTTTTCGATTACGCTCAAATTTCACACGAATATCTTAATTCATAAAATAAAGGTTCTGTGAAAAAATCATTACAATCGGATAGAGCATGTAGGAGTTATAAGTCGAAGAAATGTTTTAAAATTCGAAAAAAATCGTAAAATTGCGTTTTTTATGAGAAAAAAATTTCCCGATTGCGCTCAAAAACGTGGCAGTTCTAAGTTCAGAGATTTCGAAGGCCTCCATAAAATTTCATCACAATCGAAGTATCGGTTTAGCTGGAATCGTGTTAACAGACACACAAAAATACAAAAAGAAAGAAAGAAATAAAAAAAAAACATTCCGGATTTTTTTTCCAGTGTAGTGAAATGGAATCTTCGCTTCGCTCGCTACGCTCATCCAATTAAATATATCCAAAATATAAGTGCAACAAATAAAATAGTTAGACTACCTTTTATAAACATATTACAAGATCAAGTTCACGTACTTTATTTATCCGTAAGGGCAATGCCAAGCTGGTTCACCCGGATTCTCCGCCAGGATCGCATGATCGGGGTTTGGTCACTGGACTCTTTACATTGTGGTTCCAGTGAAACTTACACATCCAAACGTCGATCGTCCTGCACTCTGGTCGGAAATCTGTCACCCACCACAACAATAATGCACTTCCGTCAAAATGTTGTACACAATCCTATTTTATCAACGTCCAGACAACTGTGACCAAAGCCCGATCGCTCTGCGCTCTGGTGGGAGATTAGTTTTACCATTGCCCTGACACAAGATTGCAGACAGAAAACACATATGGGAAGGAAAGGCTTGTTTTGGTCGTTTTGTGCCCAAACGCGAATTTATTTTTTAACGAAATGTAGTACTAATTAGAAAAATTAAATATTCAATACCATATTTTCCAGAATTCAAAATATGACATCACTACTTCCTACTTTCTACCTCCGACCTCCTACCCCCGCATTGCATGCCATTAGTGGTCCGTGGACCACAGGTTTACGACCACTGCCCTACAGCATAGTTTACTACCACGCAGAAATTAATTAATTATTACTGCCCCTGGCTCCAGTTAAAGAAAAACTACAATATCCGTACATTAAATACACATAACCCAGAAGCGATTTCAATTACAAAAGTAAAAACCCTCATTGCGATATTCGAAAACCGTAGTATGTATGACACGTGTCCGATGTGTACACAGCGCACGTAAGCGATTAATTGAATATTGTCATGTGGCTATGACATTTATTGGCGAATTCTCCGAAACCAACGCCCACATTTCCATTATCGATTCTTTCGTAAATCAAGGGAAACAACAATTGATACTATATATCCAATCAATTCGTTGTTCCTA
The DNA here is from genome assembly GCA_024449915.1 of Sweltsa coloradensis. Classification (NCBI taxonomy): domain Eukaryota; kingdom Metazoa; phylum Arthropoda; class Insecta; order Plecoptera; family Chloroperlidae; genus Sweltsa; species Sweltsa coloradensis. Next base: position 171,136 of record JAMZAV010000369.1, read on the forward strand.
TCCATGTTTTCGCTTAGAACGTGCCCAGTGGCCATTGATGCTATCCGTGCCTACATGTTTATGAAAAAAGTGCATTATTATCCTACAATTCGGCGAGGGATGCGTGTTCGTAATTTATCACCCTTAGATAATTTGGTCGCATGGTGTGTGTGAATTTGTGATAACTGGCCGAGGTAGAAGCTCGTTTTGCTGACCGGGCATTGCTGCGAAAAAAAAAACAGAGGTACGCAGAAAATCTACGGTTACATTAATAATTCTCGTGAATGAAATCAAAATAAAATATAGACGTATTTGGAAGCTGCATGGGTGTTTTTTAATGCCATTATGGATGTATTCATTTGCATTTTACTCTCTCGTTTTAACGATGAGCAGTCGGTTTAGCTGTGTTATTGTTAGATGATAAAGGTGAAGGTACTAACACCACTGTGGTCCATGTTATTTTGTGGGCGCGCCTCCGGTATGAGTTTATTTTGTTTTAGGTGTGAAGTTGAGTGTAGGCTACATACGTTAATAATGAATCAATCTATGCGATCCAGTACGCATATTTCACAATTAATTAATCGATAATGAATACAAAAATAGTGAAATATCCGTAATTCCCTCAATTTTGGTGAACTTTAGAATTTTTTTCCAATTGTACAGATTTTTGTAAATCAAATTTTAATACTGGTTATCAACGTTTAAATACACGTTAAAGCTCAGGTTAATTTGGTTAAATCGTTAGATACACGGTTTGGTGAGAATTTCCTAAATTGGTATCCGCGTTTTGGATTTTCCATTTTTTCAATTTTTGGACTTACCTATCACTTTGATTTTTCAAGGCTTATTCTTGGCAACCAAGTACTCTTTTAACATTCATGCGAAATTTTTTAATTATATATTCAACCGTTCAGCTGCAATCGTCAACACCTGAGCGCGCGCATTTGAGTTGCTAAGGCCGCGGGATCAATATGACCTCGCCGCCCCGCATCGACTCTTTAATCTGGCTAGGGCTTGTGTGGTGTAGGAAGATAAATACTATTACTGATTCCAGATTATATGATCGTTGGCAATAAAGAGGACCAAAGAAGCTGCTTGAAACAGAATCTTATTTATTAAATAGTGCTTTTATGATTGTGTATTTTGTGTGTTTGTGTATATTATGTCTTCTATATTTTAGCTATACTGTATTCTAGACGTCTCTTTGTCAACAATAGCATGCTGATATATTGTTTATATCAAAAGATATCTTATTTAATTTAACCTACACTTTTGTTAGATATTGACAAATCTTATACTTATGTATGTAAAGTCTCTTGGATACTATTAAAAACAAACAAACAGACAAGTTATTTCAAACACAATTTTTATTCCCTTAACTAATTCAAATAACTATTAAAAATGGTATTTTAACTACGATTACTAAATATTATCAAATTTGTAATTATGGTTTATTATATTTATTGTAAAATAAAAATAAAAAACTTATAATCTTCATTTTTATATAAATGATGTAAATGTCTCTTTTGAAAGGTATAATGTATATTCAAACAGAATCAGTTGGCCTATTTCCTTTAAGTTATATATTACAATTATCTTCCATAGCATTCAATGCTTAAAAGAGAATTTATAGCTGGTTTGATTCGAGAAGGTTTTCAATATAAAACATTTAGAAATAAAAACTAGAATCGTTTGCTCTACGAGTCAAACGGATAATATTAATTATGCATTTGACAGTCTAGTCTTTAATATCTCTCACTAAATGTTAAATCATATTCTTCAATTTAATAGTATCTACTTGTATCTCGAATCATAAATAAACCTCTTTGAATCTTATTATGCATTACTCATGCTTATTTAATGGGACCAATTCAGAATAAATGTTTATTACTTATTTATTAAAGGAAAAAACTCCTTTTACATCAAGCCACATTTCTTATTTATGAAATGAAATCTAAGCAAACAAAAATGCATCTCTTTGAGGCACTTCTGTCTTAAAATTTAACTTATTATTAATTTTATCATATTAATTATTTACTCACATTTCCATTAATTTTAAATAAAACATTTAACAGCGACAAATTGAAATTTATACAGTGAGGGAGGGAGAAAGAGTAAGAAAGAAACGGCTTTATTATAGGCCAAGTCAAGAAGCGGCAATCAAGGCTCTATTAGAAATAATTTGCTATTCATGAAATTAATATTTATTTAGGCGATATAGATGGCAAACATGGAACAATGCAGATGTGGATAACTACAAGGCAGCGTTCCTTTCAATAGGTCTAATGTGTGTACCTGTAAGGGTGGTCTGTTGTTTGCGGTGAGGGATGGAAGAGGCTACATTATTGATCATATTTGAGGCTGGTTTATTTAGTGTGGTCTATATGAGAATTGAAAGGTGGATGGTACCTGCTCCTCCCTCAAGATTACACTACGTTACACTCAACCATAACACACTACACAACAATACATGGCACTACATTATGATGCACTGCATTGCACTATACACTTTACCATAATATACTACACTACAATACATAACACTGCACTGCACTAGAATCGACTAAGATTATAGTACACTACTTAATACTACAGTATAATTCATTACTCTACACTACACTTTATTACACTACACTTTTCCATAATATAATACACTAGAATATAAAACACTACACTACGATGCACTACACTATACTTCCTTGTCATGACGCCGTCCGCTGTGGCGCTTAAAAAAAGTCATGTATCGTCATCTATCACCACTCATCGTCTCAAATAGCTATAAAAATAATCATCAATCTATACTTCATTACACTCTGCTATACCATCACTGTACCACAATACACTAGAGTAATCTATACTCCAGCACACTGTTTTACATAATACTACACTACAGTACACAGCTACTGATACTCTACCCCATGTGCACCCGTTATTTTAGTATGTTCGTGTTTTGAAAACTCTTATTGCATTTAAAAAACAATTATCGTCACCAATCCAAAGTATGATTGGTCATATTCTGTTTAGTTTTTATCATGTTCGATCCATCTATTCCAATCCAAAAAAAGTCTAGTTCACAAAATATTAATTGTTTCTTTCTTGTTTTCAGGTAGGACTAACAGCAACACGCCCTTATTGTTAGTGCCTGATTATCAATTGTTTTTACAAAGTGAGTAACCATACAAATTACTACTTCATTTTGGTTGTTGATGGGACACCGCTGTGTATTATTTTAATAAATTAATTAATTTTACGTCTATCCCATTCAGTTATAAAACAGATTTACAATAATTAATTTACGAAATAAAATTATAATGATACTTAGAAAAGCACGAAAACAAAATTTTTATTTCGAATGAATTCAAATTATAATGAAATTTACACTTACTGGAACTTTAACCCATACCCTACTACCCACTTGATATATTACTGGGGCGTGGGCACAAAGCACAATATTATAAACATGTTTTGGTTTTAGATTGTTTACAATTTTCAATTGAGCCAAATCAAATATTGTAACTAAGCGCAGTAAGTTCTCATAATTTGGCTTAATTATTAAAGCATAATATACTTATCTAACAATATTCATTTTGTCCCCCAGGTGGGGGGAGGGGGGGATTGATGTAACATCAATAAAGTTGCATTATTGTTTTTCAATATTAATATAAATAAATCGCTCGGATTGTAGTCCATACACCCGGTCACAAGATGTTTTCAAATTTTATTTCAGTCATGGATGAATAAAGAAATTATCATTTTTTTGAAAATCTCTAACAATATCGTTAAAACCCTCAACCGACTTCACCCCGGCTTCCTTCTCCATTCTTTACTGTATTGGTGTAAGTTATTTGATCATAACTTTCTCTACATGATGAAACCCACTTTCCCGGCAAATATTTGAACTGGGTGTTTAGTTTTCTTTAGCCCCCGTGAAACAACACTTGATGTTTATTTACGTTCCACTCACCCATCCTGTGAGGACTCCATCGCATCTCCACATCATCTTCTTCTTCTTCTTTTCTCCGCGGTTTTCTTTGCTTCTTGTTTATTTGGCCAGGCAGGAGACCATGGCGGCCATGTTTGTTTGTCTTGTATCATCCCTGGATACATTTTACGTCTTGTTGATTCACCGTCGTCTAACTAGTCATTTGGAGAGTGGACTTATTTATTTGTTATTCGACTTGATAACGTTACAATTTCTCAACACAAAAACAGGTTATTTCCAAGAATTGCTAAATATATCTGGTTATTGAAGATTCATACATTTTTTGTGCTATTACACGTAGAAAAATGTTTACCGCTTAAAAGCTCATATAATCTGAAGTAAAAACGTCGATGTTGGACCACATGGCAACCGGTCACTATAGTCAAAAGTGTTAATGTGTTCTCAAAACTTATTCATTTATGGACAGTAATCCAGAAATTAATAAAAAACCACCTCACCTCGTCCACCTACGGGAGTGTTTTCCGATTTTTAAATTATTATTTATTATTATTATTATTAGCTAAATTGAGAATTTTTTCACTTATATCAACAATTTGGTGAATATTTGTTTTATTGGTTATTTCTGGGTAATAAATTGCAAGTTCCTCTCAATCACATACAACACAAACACACAAATTTGAATTAATTCCACTTCATCATGCATATTATGCACACTCATTAGTAAGGTACTGGATTGTTCGGGGGTTTTTAGGGGTTTCAAAAATAATTGCATCGAAGAGAAAATATCACAATATTATTGTAAACCGTTAAACGAAAACTTTTCTTTCTTTCTTTCTTTCTTTCTTTCTTCCTTTCTTTCTTTCTTTCTTTCTTTCTTTCTTTCTTTCTTTCTTTCTTTCTTTCTTTAACGTCTATCCTATTCAGTTAAAAAACTGATTTACAAAGGAGGACAACTAAATAAATCTAATTACATAGAAACAGACGCAGCAATGAACTATACAGTTTCTCCTACTGATTTTTACGTGGAGATTAATCTATTAAATTTCCTCCCACAAATATTGGAAACTAAGTGCACCGCCCTATTGGACGCGATCACATAGAATTGCACGGAAAGCAAATACCAAGTACTCGGTAAGTGTATGTATGGTTGTGTGAAGAGAACTTTTCAAGTCTTCTGTGTGACTAAGATCGAGAACGCGATAGCTCAACGTTCCATACAAAGCCGAAGTGAGGCGGGAACAGGCGAAGTCGTTAACTTAAAATGAGCAATGAGTGTATTAAAACTATGTACTTCAACTTCTTTCAAAGCTAAATGAGGTAGACGGTGTCTTTTCAAATTGTAACGCCGAGTTTATGGGCGTGTTACACCAACCAAACTTATAGGTTATTTGCAGGAATAGTTAAATTCAAGGTTCTAAAAATCAACATTTGAATTGACCGAAAGTCAAAATTAAAGAAAAAATTTATTAATTCATTGCGTTTTATTAGTGATTTTTTTCCCAACCCTCATTAAAATCAGAATACAATTCTGTCGGGCAATTCTATATTAAGTAAGTGCTTTACATACCCAATAATGTTATTTAAAATGATTAATAAATCTATTTTAGACCAATTCATATTCTGCCTTCTCATTCAGTGCAGTGCAAACTTCCCATTCGAGCTTGCCCAGTGAGGTTTGCAAGCATTCAGTGAAATCACGCCCAATACTTCACCCCTTCAATTGCAAATCCTGTGGTCACCACCCCTTGTGATTCCTCATTTCCTCCCTCCTATTTGCCCATTCCTAACCACTCAACGCCACGATATCAATTGTAATTACTGACAATTGGTACTATTAGTATACAGTATTACACATGCAACGTTGCAAACAAGAGCTGCATCTTGCCGCAAGAATAGTCGCATTTATTTGATAGACCTATCAACAAACTTTGGCAGGTGTGTCTTTGGTGAATTAAAAAATCGATTTACAAATTCGAGGAATAAAAATATAAAACGGAAAATTAATCATTTACAATGTTATTGGATGAGCGAAGCGAAGACTTCAATTTCACTGACCCCCAAAAAATTTAGCTCGGGTGTTTTTTTTTTTTTTGTTTTTTTTTGTTTTTTTTTTTTGTTTGTTTTTCTGTCTGTTTGTTAACTCTCTACCAGGCAAACGGCATATCCGATCTTGATGAAAATTTGACAGGACCTTCGAAATCTCTGAACTTAGAGGTGTATTGTTTTTGGGTACAATCGAAGAAATATTTCTCATGAATATCGTACTTTTACGATTTTTTTCGATTTTTAATGCGATATTTTCGTGACATTTGGGCCAATTCTGACCAAACAAGTGGGGCTACAACGTTCATATTATACATGGACATTAAGGGTTTATGGTGATGTAGTACCCTTTTAAAAGAAAAAGTTGAAATAGTTAGCCAGAACCCATAGAAATAAAGCTTTTTAATATAAGTTTTTTGAGTTTTTGTGCAATATTTTCGTGCCATTTGGGCCAATTCTGACCAAACGGGTGGGGCTACAACGTTCATATTATACATGGACATTAAGGTTATGGGGGATGTAGTACCTTTTGAAAGAAAAAGTTGAAATAGTTAGCCAGAACCCATTAGAAATAAAGCTTTTAATATAAGTTTTTTACGGTAAATAATACCAAATTGACAGGTAGCAAAAGAACTTGACAACAATCACCTACAATGCGTAGGCAGCAAAACAAAGCACTTGCAAAAGTAAAGAAAATCCCATGCAAACTAAAAATTTTAAAAGCTCATCCATCAACGCGGCGGGACTTTAGCGTTTTCCTAGTTAATTGAATTTTTGGGATCGTAGCTCTTCTATATGGATTCCTGCGAGTGTCACGTCTCACCCTAAAAACCAAACATGACATTTGATTGACATGCGGTTGACATTTCCCTTCTACAAGGATGATACAGAATGTTTTAGGTGGCTCTTGCGATCAGGAGGACGGGGCTTGCCTTAATTAAAAAGAGGAACCCTTCCGAACCCGGCACCTCCACCAAAAGTGATCAGCTCCCTTCGAAATTTGATTGGTACATCTTCTTCGACAAATTAGTGCTCGCTGCGTATTTTGTGTAATCCCTTACCGTGCTTGTTTTATTAAACCTTGTGATTATTCTTAGCTATGATGATACAAATACATACATACAATTTGGTACAATGTAGCTTTTCGCCAAAAACCTTACACTACACATTTACTTAAGAGCGCGTTCCTTGACCTGCAGGCATAAATTATTACATCTTAATACAATACTTGACATACTTGATAATGAAGGACATATGTACGCCCCTGTCAAATAATATTTTATATTTTTCATAGATCAATCAGAAAAAACGTAGTTATTTGGGTGTTTTGGACCATTTTGACAGATTCTAAATTCTAGAAAATTGAATTTATTATTTTAAAGTGCTGTGATTGATGCCTTCGTAATAATTTTTTACACAATTCAATTAAATCACAAATTGAGGCCTCTAAAATTGTCTGAGAAATTTGAAAGCGCGAAAAATGAGCAGCCTGCCTCCTCTTAAGACACCGTCAAGATTTGGATGGATGGCCTCTTCGTATTAATGGTGAAGAATTCTATTAATGAGTGAGAACTAGTATACAACATCGAGCCTACTTCTTATTTTGTTTATTTGTTTTAGGGCGCGTCTACCTTTAGGTCATAATTCTCGGAGGATGAAATATTTTTTGACTTCTTGAACAGTCTCGATAAAATAGCCGAGAAACAATTTAATTTTGTAGCAATTCTACAAATTTAAGATATCATTTTTGTCAAGTAACTCCGTTTTTGTTGTTAACGTAAGTATATGCAGCACTGTACACTGGCAAAACCACCATTCTATGCACTGTCTACGTAGGTTTTGTGTTGTACGGCAGTACAGACCCAACCAATCATGTAAAACAACTGCGGTCTCTAGCCCAGTAAATTATATCTAGCGTTTTAACGAATGACCTGCTGTTGAGTTTAACCCAAATCATTTCTCCACCTACAAAAACATCCTGATATTTCGTCCCGAACTGCTCTAGATAAATGAACATAGAATTAAATGTCAACTCCCCTAGGTTAACTCGGATCTCTAGTCATACATAAAGCACGTGTGCTTTCTGCCCGGGGTCGTTGCTAACTTTCTGATGTGGTTACGCAGTAATTACGTCATGTCGGCCCTAGACGGATTGGCCTCACGAATACTTGTCGGTTTCTAAGCGAGTGATTAATATTGCAAGAAAGACTAGTGATGTTTTGTCCGGTTTATGAGGTTGGCTAATTTTGGTGTATGTGTTCGGATAACATGTGTCGCGGGGGTTGGAGAGATAACTTAACAGTTAGATGGGTTTGGTAGTTGGCAGTGGGGTGATATGTTAGAGATGAGATGATAGAAGGTGTGTGAAGGAATATGAGATGAATTAGGAGTAAGGGCGTGAACTATAGTGTGTGTATCCAGCTGTGGTGTGGGGAGTGGGGTGATATGTTAGAGATGAGATGATAGAAAGTGTGTAAAGGAATATGAGACGAATAATAGGCAAGCACGTAAACTATAGTGTATTTTCCGAGCGCAAAGTGAAAGATACATCGTAATATTAGTTGTGGGTTTATTCCTTCAGACGATCCAGGATCATGGCTAGGGCTATTCTACTTCGATTAAAATCATATGTTATATAGGTAGTATAAGGTAAACAAAATGCTGAACATTACTTTCTGTGGATAGAATATGTATTTAATACAGAAATGTTCTTGACAATGGATTTTTACTTCACCATAAAACAATTATCAACGTTGAACGTTACGCGCAATTTTCCAAAAAAAGGTTAACGTATCCCACACAAATTTAGTTGTTGGCACATAGCTAGTAAACTGTTCACGATCATGTACTTAATTGAATCACATTTTACTATAGTTTTCCATTACCTCAAAGAATATACAAAATTATCAAAGTAAACGTTTTTATCACCACATAAAGAACCATTTAACTATCTAACTAAATACAAACAGCTGTAAAAATATGGTCAAAAAGCAACAAGTAATAACAAAGCCATTTTAAAGGAGTCAATTTGAGTAAATATTTTAAAAACTAAAAATTATTTAACCTTATTTTACTACTTTTTAAATTATCAAAATATATGTTTCGAAGATAAGTCAAAAGCAACCAAGAAAATTTAAAGGATCCTATTTGTGTAATGGTTCCTCCAACTCTAGGGATGTTCGTATTTCCTACGCTGTGAATAGTATTCCAGTAGCCTTATGTCATTATGTGGTATAAACTTGTTAGAGGGCATACCCACCCACACATCCCAAGTTCCACCTGTACTTCTCTCAGTGATTCATTGAACCGTACTTCACCTCATCTCAATACCCCGAACTTGAGATAACCCAACAACAGAGTTTAGTTCACATTGCGCCCGCGGCCCTCCAAGGAATGACCAGCGCCGTGCACAATCTCCCGAGATAACCTCGCACGGCGGCCAACTTAGGTTTCAATATTTTGACGTGCGGTGCGCTCGAGATGCTATTAGTTAATGTATTATCCTACCGGGAGTCGTAAGCAGTTAGTTTCGAGCGCAAGAAAGGTAGCTACAAGCTTGATAGGAGGGGATGAGGGTAATTCACGTCACAACGGTAAGCTAGACTGAAGATGAATGATGGGTAAATGAGAGTAAGAAGTTAATGGATAGTCTAAGTAAGGTTGTCAGAGTGTTTTGGGGGGGGGGTCGAGCGTGTAAGGTGGAAATATAACTTAATGTAATTATTCAGAGTAAGTTTTGAGGGGAAAGTATTTCTGTTTCGGAGAGTTCTTGTTGTGTGTTTAACTAGGTGGATGTAATTTTGCCGATCTGGGGGAGTTTGAAGCAGGTAGAGTAGGTTCCCAGCAAACACAACCGTGCGGGGAGACACCGGTATTAGTCCGGGCACTCTGGGCAGCGTGCGGGCTACGGGCTGCGTCGGGTGCTCAAGCTCAGGGCGTCCGTGCGGGGGCCCGGCCGGGCAATTTTTTTTAAATATAGCTGACCTAGCCCGTTAGCTAACCGGCCGTAGCCTGTACATGCCCCGTGAATGTATTTCTTCGTTCGCCCAGCCATTAACCGACGGGACCCATGCATCCATTCCCCAGACTGCCCAGGCGCTCCCCGGCCGTAGCCAGTACATGCCCCGTCAATGTATTTCTTTGTTCCCCCCAGGCATTACCCGGACGGACCCATGCAATGTAACTGTTCTATTAGCTGCCCTGCACACTAACCAAGACACAAAATGAATTCTGTTCTTGTTTAACAACTCGTTAGTGTATTCCTCTACAATGAATTTTTGGATGAGCGTAGCGAGCGAAGCGAAGATTCCATTTCACTACACTGGAGAAAAAAATCCGGAATGTTTAGTTTGTTTTTTTGTTTTTTTGTATTTTTGGCTGTTTGTTAACACGATTCCGGCTAAACCGATACTCCAATTGTGATGAAATTTTGTGGTGGCCTTTGAAATCTCTGAACTTAGAACTGCCACGTTTTTTAGCGCAATCGAAAAATTATTTCTTATGAAAATCGCAATTTTACGATTTTTTTCGATTTTGAAAATTTCTTCGACTTATAACACCTACATGCTTTATTCGATTGTAATGATTGTTTAACAGAACCTTAATTTTATAAATTGATATATTCGTGTGAAATTTGAGCGCAATCAAAAAATTATTTCTTATAATAATTGCAATTTTGGGATTTTTTATTTTTTATTTCTTCGACTTATAACACGTACATGCTTTATCTCATTGTAATAATTTTTTCACAGAACCTTTATTTTATAAATTAATAAATTCGTGTGAAATTTGAACGTAATCGAATAATTTTATTTTATGAAAATCGCAATTTTACGCTTTTTTCGTTTTTAAACAATTACGCTCAACCAACAACGCACCTGAAAAAGCGTTTGCGAAGTTTCCTAGTTATTATCATTGCTTACAATATGATAGCTTTTGGCCTGCTTAAATTTTCTCTTGTAATACAGTTTAAAGAAAATGCAACACTGTATACTATAGTTTAACTTTTTACCAACTGAAACAAAAAGATATGAACATCTCTAATGAAGTCATTTAATTTTGGTTGCATAAACCAATAGAATAAGTACCGTTATCTTATGAACGTATCATTCAGCATCGCATCGGACAGCATATACTTTATTTATGCATATGCACCCGCCTCGGCCTGTATCAACTACAGGAACACAATTTCGAACATGCGCTTCAAAACAGAAACGGCTTGGAATAGCATAATAATTTAGTGCACCCATTTAAAAAATAAACTGCATACTATTTGTGTAATATATTGAACACTATTCATACACATCCAAATAGTTAAAAGGCGATACTGATGGGCCATAGAGAAAGCGCACAATTTTAATGAGCGTAGCGAGCGAAGCGAAGATTCATTTCACTACACTGAGAAAAAAAATCCGGAATGTTTTTTTCTTTCTTTCTGTATTTTTGTCTGACTGTTAGCACGATTCCGGCTAAACCGATTCTCCAATTGCGATGAAATTTTCTGGGACCTTCGAAATCTCTGAACTTAGAACTGCCACATTTTTTAGCGCAATCGAAAAAATATTTCTTATGAAAATCGCAATTTTACGATTTTTTTCGAATTTTAAAATTTCCTTGACTTATAACACCTACATGCTTATCCGATTGTAATGATTTTTTTACAGAACCTTAATTTTATGAATTTATATATTCGTGTGAAATTAGAGCGCAATCAAAAAATTATATCTCATGATAATGGAAATTTTACGACTTTGTTTATTTTTTTAAATTTCTTCGACTTATAACATCGACATGCTTCCGATTGTAATAATTTTTTACAGAACCTTAATTTTTATGAGTTTATATATTTTGCGTGAAATTTTAGTGTAATTGAATAATTATTTCTTATGAAAATCGCAATTTTATACTTTTTACTTTTTAAACATTAGCTCATCCAACAACGGCCCTGAAAAAGCGTTTGCAGCTTCCTATTCTACTTCGTAAATCGATTTGCTGTTGATCTATAGGTGGTTTTCCCCCCTTTTTTTTTTTTTTTTTTTTTAATTACACAACTTTTGTATTTAAAATGTATACTAAAAAGTTCCTTATAAATTTTCAAAATTAAAATAGGTTTTAGGAAAAGAAAAAAACCATTTAAATAAAACTTTAAATAAAAAAAAAAAACCAACAAAAATTTGAGGGTAAATCCTATCACCCTTTTATTTATTGTGAGTTTGTAAAAAAAACAGTTAATACCAAAAAAAGGTGTTTTGTCAAAATGTTCTAAAATTTTTCCCTTTTTTTTTATTAAATTAAACCGCTTTTCCTTATATCATTTTTAAAAACACTTTAAGATTCTGTTTAGTCTGGCTTTTTCATTTTTATTCCTGATTTTAAAAACTTTTTGTTAAAGAAAATTATTAAAAATGCCAAAAAATTGCTTGAGCCTCTTTTTGTCGTTTAGTGAAGTCTATATTTATCATCTTTTTTGTCGTTGTTTTAAAATCTGGTTGAATTTCTTTTATTTTGTTAAAATCCACTCCGGTTTCTTCCCCTATACACCGGAAATTCTGTGCTTTAAACGTGCTTCAAAACCACACAGTTTAAACGGGGCTCCGGGCTTATTTTTGTCTTGTAGCTTTGCAGCCGGGGGTATGGCTTGTTGAAACCGGAGAGAGTTCCCTTCAGGGGGGTCGGTAGAAAGGGTTTGGGTGCGGGTTTGCCCCACACCCTCCCCCAAACTCTTTGGGGGAAATTTTTTTTCAAAAATGGTTTGAAGTTAATTTTGTTGTTGGGTCAGTTGTTTCGTTGTATTTTCCTCGGATTTTTAGCATTTCTCGGGGCAATTTTCAAGTATTCTACATACTGGTTTAAGGCACTCGGGACTCCCATTTTCGATTTTTTTTTCGGAAATGGGAGTTATTTGCCCCCCACCCCCTTTGATGTTTAAATAAAGTTTTCCTTCCTTATGAAAAACACTTGGTGCGAGGGAGGTCAAACCAAACCCCCTGTCTTAAAACCTTTTTTCGTAGCTGTTCTGGGGTTAACTCTATGAATACCACTCCATAAATTCCCTTTGCGAGTTCGATTTTTTGTTGTAGCTTGCGAGGGGGCGGGATTTGGGCTGTAAACCCTATTTTACTGAGCAAAAATTTTGTTACCATACTTTTGTATAAATTCAATTTCTTTGATGTATTCTTTTAAATTTGACTTATGCTTTTAAGTAATCCCAATTTTCGTCAATCGTTGCTTGGATTTTGGTAGTTTTAATTTTATGCCCATGTTTTGAAAGACGTCCCTTTTGAAAAGTCTGTGATTACTTCCGTTATTTGATTTCCCATTTACCCAGAGGGATGAAGGCGGTTTTTTTGTTTGTTGAGCAGGCTCCCGCATTTTTCTCTTTGTTGTATTTTCCTTTATATTTTTTTAATATCTTCGGGATTCGATATTGCTACCTTTAGGTCGTCCGCGTAGCCTGACGAAAAGCTTCATATTGTTAAAGGGGATTCCTTTTATCGTGTCTGAAAATTTCGTAGAAAGGGCCTAGGGTCAGTACAAATTGCCTTGCAATGGACACCCTTTCGTTCGTCTTTTTATCTTTATCTTGTTTGATAAAACCCCTTTTAATTATGATTTGAGAAGAGCTACGTTTATAACCTTTCCCGTATACATTGATGACTTTTTGGGACAACCAATTTTTCCCGCATTTTTCCACAAATATTCGGGGGAAACTCTGTCAAAGGCTTTATTAATCTAGGCTGATTAAAGCTGCTGCTTCTTTTGGGGTTTTTATAAAAAGTATTATCGTGTTACAAATCGTTGCAAAATTTTTATTGTTATTTTTTTGTTTGACAGAGGGGTTTTTCCTTCTTCTATAAATTTAGGCTAAACAAAATTTTAAAAGTCCCCCTAGAACCTTGTGAAATTTTTTAAAAACCGATGAAAGGGTGTTGGCCTAAAATCCTTTATGTTTTTTAGTTTGTTGCTTTGGTATGAGAATAATATTCCCTTTTGGATTTTGGATACGTCAATGTTAGGATTATTTACATTTCGTTGAACAGGTTTTTTCCAGATCTTTTTTAGTAGGCCCCAGAAATTTTATAAAAACTAGGTTTGCCATCTGGGCTGGAAGCGGGTTGTTTTTTTTTTTCTCATATCGTCTTTTCTAACTTAATGTTGGGAATCGGTTCCAAAGTCACCGCATCCAGGCTTCGATTTTTGGTTTTCATGTCGTTAAGAGTTCTTTACCCCCCATATTTCTGGCTTATCTTCGAAGATTTTTTTTTTAAAAAAGGTTAACTTTCGCGGAGAAATTTTTTATTTTTTGAAGTTCTTCCCCAGTGGATGTACTAATTAATTTTGTAATTATCCCTTTGGCCCTTTTTTCGTTCTTTTGGGCCCTGTAATATAACTTACCTCTCTTCTTCCCTACCGACGGGATTTTTGCTCTCCCATCGACCCTTTAAAAAATTTTTCTCTTTTGGTTCATATTTTTCCCCTTTATTTTTTTTATTTGTTGTCTAAAAAAGTTAACGGGGTCTTATTTTGTGTCTGTTCTTTAAAAAGGGCGTTTAGGGCTTGATTGTAAAAGCTCATTGTGTTTTTTTCCTGTCTTGGGCTTTAGTTACGCTAGAGTTTTAAAATATTGTTTTTTTCCTCGGGTTTTAAATGCCCTAGTCCACCATGTTGTTAAATTGGATGTTTCTTTTTTTATTTGTAAACTTTGCCAAATTTCGGAAATCGTGTTTAGCTTCGTTTGTTTTGAAGAGAGCCCGGTTTTACTTTCCCCTGTTCCTAGCCAATGGAAGAGGTAATTTGTTACACTAGTTGCGATTAACGGTGGTGGTCGCTAAAAGCTACCGGTTTTTAGTGTATTTTGTAAACTGTTTTTTTAAAGATCGTGATATATATATTCTATCTAGGGGAGAGGCTGTGTTTCCCCTCACTATGTGAAGTTATTATTGCCTTATGTTTTAAAGCCCCCAGTCCTTTAAATTTGGGATCCTTCGATAAGGTTTTTAAAGCAACAAATTTTATAAACCCACCCGTTTGGTCGGGGGGGATTCATAACAAGTTAAAACCCCCCAAATTTTTATGTGTTTCGGGGTCTCTGTCGTAAGTGATACAGGATTCAGTGTTGAAGAGGGGTTTTTTCGTTCTAAACGACCTTGTGACCCTGAAGGTGCATATTGTTGATCAATGTCGTGTTTCTCATTGCTATATATTCTGCCCTTTGGGTGCCTTTTAAACTCGGGTATGTTTTTTTCCCCCCCTGTACACTATCGCGGTCCCCTTTTGATTGGGCTATTTTACAAATTTCAAAAGGTGACAAAAAAAATCCAAATTTTCTTTTTTAACTTTTGCATGAAGAGAATGTCGTTTCGTTATCCCGCAGGTATTCTTTTAAAAGTTTGAGACACTTTGTTTTTAACCCTTTACGTTGTGGTCGCAAAATTTTTAACATTACCATTTACTAACCTTCTTGAGTTTTTGACTCGGGGGGGGTTATCAGGAACCTTTCCGTCGTCGCTTTGATCAATCATTAAAGGGTTTTTCAGTTGGCTTGGTTGCTGTCTTTTGGGGTCTTTTGAAGGGGGCTGGTAGGGAAAACTGTCTGGGTTCTGGGTTTTTGTGCGGACTGTTCGCATTGGCGTTTGGGGTCTCTTTGGGTTTGTGGGGTCGTCGTCGTCCAGGATTCGGTCCCGGGCATTTTGTCATCAGGGTGGGGGGTTTTTTATTTTATTTGCGAGTCTTTTTATATTGGGGGATCCGGGGTGTTTGTTGGTTGGTGTTTGGGGGTCGTCATTTCTTCTAGTTCCATTTGGGGGCAGTCCAAGGGGACTTGTGATGGCTCGGTCTTGGAACTGTTTCGGTTTTCTTTTTGCTTCGGGTTTTTTGTTTGGTTGGGGGTGAGACTTTGATGCCTTATTTTTTTTTAGGACTTGTTTTCGGTTCTAACGGTAGCTGGATTATGGGGCTTGGTCGTTTTGATGACGTTAGGGTTAGGGGTTGATATTAATATTTTGATTCCTGCGTTTGGGACAGTCCTGTCGCATGTGTTCACTTTCGTTACATATCATGCATGTTTTTGGCTGACCATTGTAAGTAACTAGACATTTTATGCCTTGCACGTGTATATACGAGGGAACGTGTTTTTTTTAAATTTATTGTTATTCCCCTAACACCATTTTTGACTGGGTAGGGCATGTTTCGTCCCCAAACTTCGTCGCTTACTGATAGAATTTTGCCATAGTCCACCATCGCGTTTACAATGTCTCTGTTGGGCTTATCGACGGGATAGTTGTGCACACGTATTGTGTTTAGACCGTCTTCGTTTGTTAGGTAAACGTTTTTATGTTCTCCGCTCTCGTCTTCGTACTGGAGGTCTTCTTGGCTTATACGCGAACATTTTTCCACCAGTAAGGCATTAACTAGTTTAACATAGACTGTACCTTTGAATTATCTAGTTGAATCGATTCAACCTGGTCGCACGTAAACTGTCAGGGTGTCCTTGATCCACTTATGGATGTAGTACGGTGACGGTAACGGGAATATTTCTCGAAAGTTTAGTCCGATGTATTTTTTCTCGTGTTTTCCATGTTTGAACGGTTTGACTCTATTTACGTGAAGAAAAAACTTTACTACTCCGCACTTCGCACTGTGTACACTTCAATTCACTGTTGTGTCCGCGTGCACTCACATACAACCTACCTCGACCGTAGTAAGCATCAAGTTCTTCGGGTCCGTAAACTTGTCCCCCCCACCAAAACATTTCGTCTCAAAAACTTTTCATAATTTTGGCACCAATTAGGCACCTTTTTGCACCCAGCCCGAATTTTGCCCCCCTAATACTTTCGGAGATACGGCCATTTCAAAGGGGGGGCTACGGTTACGCTGACCCCCCCTTATTGCGAATTTCGACTCAAGAACCAGTGCCATATTTTGCAGCCAATTATGCACCATTTTGCACCCAGTCCCGAATTTTGGCACCCCAATTACTTTCGGAGATACGGGCCCGTTTCAAAAAGGGGGGGCTAAAGTTTACAGCTATCCCTCCTATGCGGAGAATTTTTCAACTCACAAACTAATGTGCATATTTTGCACAAATTATGCACCATTTTGCCAAGTCCGAATTTTGCACCCTGATAATAATTTCGGAGATACGGCCATTTCCAAAAGGGGGGGCTAAGTCTTACGCTTGACCCCCCCTTATGCGAATTTCAACTCAAAACCAAGTGCATAATTTTTGGCACCAATTATGCACAGTTTTGCAACACCAGTCCCGAATTTTGCACCCCATACTTCGGAGATAACGGCCGTTTTTCAAAAAGGGGGGGTTTCTAAAGTTATATCGCTATCCTCCTAGATGCGAATTTCAACTCAAAACTATGTGCTAATTTTGCACCAATTAGCCCATTTTGCAACCCAATCACAGAATTTTTGCACCCCAATACTTTCGGATATACGGCCATTTCAAAAATGGGGGGGCTAAGTTGGGTCCATTAAGCTTGGCTCCCCCAAACTAAGAATCATCGAACCGAAAATTAGTCTCAATTTTTGGGGGGGGGGGACAACTATTTTGCACTTTTTTTTGGCACTCCGAAATCTAGATTTTTTGCAACCCCTACATACCCTACCATTTCGCGCATTCGCATTTCAAATTGGGGGAGCCAAGTTATGGTGGCTCCTGCCCACTTTGGAATTTCGAACCGAAAATAGTCTTCATATTTTTGCACTAGTTTTTGCACTTTTTTGGCACCCAAATCAGATTTTTGCACCCTCTACCTTTCGCAGCATTTGCATTTCAAATTGGGGAGCCAAGTTAATGGTGGCTCCCCCACATTGGAACTTTCGCGTACCGAAAATAGTCTCATGGATTTTTTTTGCACTATTTTTGCACTTTTTTGCCCCCAAATTCAGATTTTTGCACCCGACCATTTCGCAGATTTTTGCATTTCAATTGGGGGAAGCGCCAAGTTAATGGTGGCTCCCACATTGGAATTTTCGTACGAGAGAAAATAGTCTCATATTTTTGCACTATTTTTACACTTTTTTACAACCGCAAATCTAGATTTTTTGCACCCCCCCACCAATTCGCAAGCATTTCCGATTTCAAATTGGGGGGACCACAAAACGTATGGTGGATCCCCTACATTGGAATTTCGAACCGAGAAAATAGTCTCATATTTTTTTTCAACTATTGTTTGTCTTTTTTTGCACCCAAATCTACATTTTTGCACCCCACCAATTCGCAAGCATTTTCGCATTTCAAATTGGGGGAGGCCAGTAAATGCTTTTCAAAATCATTTTGAGAAGTGGGACCGGGCCTAATTAGCAGCTAATTCTGCACTCTTAAAATGACAAGTCCCTTGATTTTTTGCACTCCTGCTGCGGTAACTCTGTCGAAATATACGGGGGGTGAAATATGGACTATATGAGGAAGGCAAATGAGAATGGTGCTATTTTCCAAAGTAGAGAATAAACGTTTTTTCTAAATGATGAACGGAAGTCCAAAAAACAGGCGGCTCTTAACTAAGCTGCTATAAATCTCTCCTCAAATAGCTAAGTGCTGTTTTTTTCAACCCCTAAAGTATAGCATCTACAGGAGGTGAAATTAGGAACAAATAACAACATTATAATTCGAAATACAAAGAAGGAACGTTTATTAAAATACTGTTAGTCTGTACATTCAGTACAAAAATTACTGGAATCTTAATAAGCTGCAATTAAAGCACTTCTCAAATTGCCAAGCTGCTCATTTTTGCACCCCAAAACTATAGAATCTACAGTGAGTGAAATAATGAAAAAATAAACAAATAATAATTTCGAATAACAATAAAGTTCGTTTCAAACTAATGTATCAGAATCCTAAATTACATAGGCTCTAAATTGCTGCTGTAAATACGCTCTCAAATAACCCAAGTCGGTTGATTTCCCCGCACCCCCTAAACTATAGAAATCTGCAGTGAGGTGAGATAAGAATTAATAAACCCATATTTTCGAAAATCCAAATGAGGGATCGTTTTATCAAATCATGTATCAGAATCAAATTACTAGCTCTAAAAATTTAGCGTTGCTATTAATACTCTCACAAATATCAAGTGCTGAGTTTTGCACCCCCTAAACTATGATCTGCAGTGAGGGTGAAATAAGAATAAATAAACAATAAATATTTCGAAAATCCAAATAAGTATCGTTTATTTCTCAAATCATGTATAAGAAGTCAAATTTGAGGCTGCTACTTAGCTGCGCTATTATATTCCTCAAATAACCAATGTGCTTGATTTCTTTCACCCCTTAACTTATAGAATCCACAGTAAGGTGAAATAATAAATAAATACACAAATAATTTCGAAATTCAATAAAAGCATCGTTTATTCAAAATCATGTATCAGAAGTCAATTACTAGGCTCTAAATTAGCTCTATTAAATACTCCTCACATCTTACCAAGTGCTGATTTTTTGCACCCCTAAACTAAAGAATCTACAGTGAGTAATGAATAAGAAATAATAAACAAATAATATTTCGAATCCAAATAAAGTATCGTTTATTCAAAATCATGTAATAAGAATTCAAAATTTGTAGGCTCTAAATAAGCTACTAAAAATATTCTCTCAAATAACCACCGTGGCTGATTTTTGCCCCCTTAAACTATAGAATCCACAGTGAGGTGAAATAAGAAATAAATAAACAAATAATATTTCGAAATTGAAATAAAGCATCGTTTATCATAATCATGTATCAGAAGTCAAAATTACAAGGCTCTAAATTAGCTGCTATAATACTCTCACAAATTATTAAGTGATGATTTTTGCCCCCTTAACCATAGAATCTACCGTGAGGTGAAATAAGAACAAATAAACCAATATATTTCGAATCCTAAATAAAGTATCGTTTATCAAAATCATGTATTACAGAAGTCAAAATTACTGAGGCTCTCTGTAATTAGCTGGCTATAAATACTCTCACAACTTACCAAGTGCTGATTATTCTTTGCACCCCTTTAGCTATAGAATCCACAGTTGCAGGTGAAATAAAATAAATAAACCAAATAATATTTCGTGAAATTCAAATAAAAGCATCGTTTTATCAAAATCAAGGTTCGAAGTCACAAGTTACTAGCTCTAAATTAGCTGTCTATTAATACACTCCGCTCAAATAACCAAGTGCTGATTTCTGCATCCCTTTAACTATAGATTCTACTTTATGTGACACACATGAAACAATTAACAATAATATTTCGAAATCCCAGAAGGGTTCGTTTATCTAAATACTGTAACAGAATTGAAATTACTGGGCTCTAATTAAGCAGTTATAACTTCTCTCTAAAATTGGCCATGTCCTGATTTTTTGCCACGCCAAAAACAGTCTCTTTTAAGTGTTTTTTTACTCATAATATTTTAATTTTTCATAAAGTTAGTTGTAACTCAATAAAATTGTAATTAAATAATAGTCTTCGGCCGTAACAATGTTTTGTTTTTAAATATGTATTCTTTTGTCTAAACCTGACATGCACAATTTTAAAAATCATACTGTAAGTTATTACAATGAAAACTTTTACCAAGATGTGTCATGTATGTCAAGAAATTATTGGGTTTCGAATAGGAACAAAAACTTACCCTTCTAGCCCAAATATTTGAGCATGAATGTATCCTGGGTATATTCATTGATTCACTAATCAGCGTCCTGGTTCGAGGGTTACTCCACGTATTGACCAAATGAGGCATTTTAAAAAATCAGTTGTGCAAAATGGTGCATGTTGGTGGAAATAATCAGTGTTCTCAAAAATTAATGACCACTTAACAGGGGTGTTAAATATTAAGATAGTATTCACCTTTCCAAATATTTTCGTCTGAAATCTGAAAAAAAAAAAAAAAATGGTGTATTTAAAGTTCCATAAATTACTGCTTCCGAAAACTTTGTTTCGAAGAATGGGGCTACCATTAATTGGGCCCGTCCCAATAATGGAATGTTTTTACACAAGATTGAAGGAGGGGAACAAAAATAAAAAAGTTGGGGTGCAAAATGGATATTTATCCGTACTGCACCTGACATACCTACATGTACATGTATAGATAATGTACATAGGTACCTTTTATGGTTTGTTTTAATATTCGTTTTGTTGGAATGGTGGGAGGGGTTGTGTTGTGGGGAAACTTTAATAGCCCGAATATAACTACGGAACGGTAACGGAAACTACTCAGCTCTACTGTGAACAGTTTTCGGATTAACAAATTTGTATCTTGGGTGTGCTTTTTGTCGGATCTAAGTAGTCTTCTTTTTTTCTTTGTTATAGTTTTTGTTGTATCATCATTTGAAGATTTGTCGCTTTTTCAAATCTTGATTTTTAACTTATTCTGTACCACTTATTTCAATGCAATGACTCACATTAAATATTTTTGTGTAAGGATGCTTTTTTTGTGGATATTCCTACCATAATATAGGAGGTTAAATGTATTGAAACATATCTTTAAGATACTCTTTTATGTACAACAAGCTGGTTTACCTAGTAATCACGGCAAGGAATTACCTAGTGGCAATTAGACACCCTGCGTCGTGTAACCATTATATATAAAAACTTACACGCATGCTACATCAAAAACGTATACTAATGAGGATGTCATATCAATCAGTGTTCTCAAATTCGTGTCCATAGGCATTTATATAAAATAATTTGTTGGTGACTCTAGTATTCATATTTCTTAAATCTGTACAAATACAAAATTCGTGCCTAAAGAACAATTTACATAATTCGAGAAAAAGTGTGTTCTGATAATGTAAACGGAGTCTACATATCACCTACAAAAATCACAACAATCGCACAACTGCGGGAGCGGGTGAAATTCACCCTCAAAATTTGATTAGTCCGGATGTTAAATCATACTATGTTCATAATATTTATTAGTTAATCATTTTGTGTGACGTGGGATGTGGCACTCACGATAGCTCGCACACAGATCTTCAAACCATACGGAAATGTTTATTAATACAGATTTCCAGAAGTTCAAAAAACCATCCCGACGGTTCGAACTCAGTTTCCCAATTCAGGTAGTCGCATTTGCCAACTAAAACCACGATCCCGGATGGATTTTTTTTAACTTCTAAATTGTATTAACTATTAACAATTCCAACGCACATGAGTGTTTCCCGACTATCCCAAATCGAGAAAAAAATACGGGAAGTGTGTTTGATTCATGATTAAGAAAATTCATTAGCCGATACATTAACTTATTTACACAATTACCATATAATGTAATAATTCCGCTCGCAAGGATCCTTCCGCTTCTCTCCATTGGGCGATTTAGTCCGCACCGTGGTTTAATATGCTGCTGTCTAATCGATACAATTTCTCCCTTGCACCTACTTATGAGAGTTTACAGAACAGAGTATAAAATCCTGCTGTTTGTTATTTTTTAGTTTTGGTTCACATTCTACACAATATTTGTTTAATGAGTAAATAAGTAATATATTCATTATCTCTGCCCTGTCTATTCAGAAGTGTGCAGCATAGGATAGACACATATTATTATTATACCATTATTTTCATAAGTAAATATGCTTGAGTTGAAGTGGTAAAATGAAAGTGTAAAAAAAACTAATCAAAATGTTCGATACTCAAAACATATTCGCACACCTTCTGGAGACTCTAACGAGCGATAAATGACTATAGGCTCTAATACCATTTATCAAATTCAACGTTCCCACTTCTATCAGCCATATGTGTGCAATGTCAGCGAATTTAGTGATACATTTTTAAATATACTTAGGAAGGCATCGCCAACGCGTTTCTGTGCGTTGTTGGATGAGCGTTAATTGGTGGGGGTGCATTGAGCTGCCATGTGTTCATTGAGTGCGATTACGCTCCAATTCACAAGAATATGTTTAATTTATAAAATAAGGATCTGTGAAAAACAATTATTTAGTCGGATAAAGCATGTAGGTGGTAATAAGTCAAAGAAATGTTTTTTTTAAATCGAAACAATCGTAAAAATTGTGATTTTCAAGAAAAATAATTTCTTGATTGCGCTCAAAAATTCCACACATAATTAATTCATAAAATAAGGTTCTGTGCAAATAATTACAATCGGATGAAAGCATATAGGGTTCTCAAGTTACGTTTTTTTTTAAATAGATAAAAATCTTATAAATTTGCAATTTTTCATAAGAAACTAATTTTTCGATGGGCGCTCATACAATCAATAAATAAATAAATAAATTTTATTTAGAGTCCTACCCACTCAGTTATATCACTGATTTTTAGTGGGGGACCTTTAATCAAAGCGACCAAGGCACAACACTGCAGGCCCCGTACGCAATCGACGAGTGAGGCGATAACCAACCAACAGATCGATATTTTTAATAGGAAATATAGCAATCAGTGGTAGGACAGTGCGAACACACCGCGAATCAACGCCAGAATTAAACCAGGCCGATTCAGACAACTCTGAAAATTATTAAGTATGTTGCTATTCGTTGCTAGGACGGCTCCAAATGTCACCGTTTACAAACGGTGAAACTTCGTGGCGTTCTAAGTTTAACAGGATTTTGAAGGTCTGACCAGAAAATTTAATCGCAATTAAAGTATCGATTAAGCCGGAATCGTGCTAACAAACACACAAATTAGGAAAATAATCGTTAAAATTGCGATAAAATCATAAGAACAAATTTTTGTTGTGCTCAAATTTCACAAAAATATATAATTCAAAAATGAAGTGGTGTGAAAAATCATCACAATCAGATAAAGCTATGTAGGTGTTATAAGTCAAAGATATGGTTTATATTTTTTTTTAATCGTCAAATTGCGATTTTTTTATGAAAATAATTTTGGATTACGCTCAGATTTTACAACGAAATATATCAATTCATAATAGGTAATGTTTTAACAATTTAACAATCGGATAAAGCATGGTATG
Source organism: Sweltsa coloradensis (assembly GCA_024449915.1). Lineage (NCBI taxonomy): Eukaryota > Metazoa > Arthropoda > Insecta > Plecoptera > Chloroperlidae > Sweltsa > Sweltsa coloradensis. The sequence continues at coordinate 194,993 of JAMZAV010000369.1, forward strand.
TTTATAGCCCGAAGAAATGTTTGTAAAATTGAAAAAAAAAATCGTCAAACTGCGATTTTTCTATGAAAAATATTTTTTCGATCGGGATTTTTCCTACGTGCAGTTTCTAAGTCCAAGATTTCAAGGTTTCCAGAAAATTTTATTCTGCAATTGGAGTAATCGGTTTAGCCGGAATCGTGTTAATCAAACACCAAAAATACAGAAAAACGGATTTTTTTTCTCCATGTAGTGAAATAAATCTTCGCTTCGTCGCTCGTTCCTCTTCCAAAAAATCTTCCCTCAACAATATATTTTATATCGATCAATTTGCTCTCATTCTCAAACAATAATTAAAATACATTCCCAAAACAATACAATGTGCTTGTGGTGGCAGCTAGGGTGCTTCAGCAAAACCGCATTTGCGCTATTGATATTACAATCAGGCACCTTACACAACAGCCAAGTTTTTTTTAAATTTTCGCGAGGTGTTCACCCTCGTCATCAAGTTAGAAGTAAAATAAATTCAAAACCGTAATAAGCTGGATTCTAGGAGTCAATGACATCTGGGAAATCCTGATGACACATGTAATTTTGGTTGGAATAATAAAACTCCCTTCTGATTATCACGATGTAATTACACGATTGTCATTATTTTTATTAACTATAAGCTGGCCTCCATTATAATAAGCAATGTAAAAAAGCGCACAATGTTTGTGGTTTTTGTGCAACGTTCAAATTACTCATGTGCATTGTTGCATTTCAGGTAATTGTGATATAGTGCCGTGAGAAAAGAAACGACTATATAAGTTAACTTGAGGAATAGATTCCGGATTTTGTCCAAAACTTTTAGGTTTAACATGTAGCTATCTTCAAACTTTGACCCGATAATCGGTCTCTACGAGGACGTGGGTTTCGAATCCCGCCTAATGCAATAGTTTTTTTATCGTCCTTATCAGGGGGGGGGGGGGTCATGTATCAACCCACTCGTCGTCTTCGATTGCCTTCGTGCATTAATGGATACAGTCCCACTATAAACCACCTACTTCAACCCTCGCTACCCCCACCCCGCGGGCCGGCAGTGTTATATTTGGATGAACGTAGCGAGCGGTAAGCGAACAACTTCATTTCCACTATGACCCATCAAAAAATTTAGCTCCAATTTTTTTTTTTTTCGGTCTGTTCGCACTCTACCGGGCAAACGGGCATATGCGATCTTGATGAAAATTGGAGGGGACCTCGTTTTCCCTGAACTTAGACGTGCCCACTATGCCACGTTTTTGGGTACAACCGAAGAAATATTTCTTAACAACACCAGTCTTTTACGATTTTTTTTGTCGATTTTCTATAGTTGCGATATTTTCGTCACATTTGGGGATTAAATTTGTGTGATAGTAATTAAATAGCAGCTATAAAGAGCCTAGTAATTTGGACTTCTGAACATGATTTTGATAACGATACTTTATTTAGGATTTCGAATATTATTTGTTTATTTATTTCTTTTTCACCTTCACTGCAGATTCTGTAGTTTAGGGGTGCAAAAATCAGCACTTGATAATTTGAAGAGGAGTTTAACAGCAGCTAATATTTAGGGCTAGCATTTTGTGACTTTTCTGATACATGATTTTGATAATCGATCTTATATGAATTTCGAATCATTTATTTTGTTTATTTATTTTCTTATTTCACTTTACTATAGATTCTATAGTTGAAGGGTGCAAAAATCATCACTTGATAATTTTGTGACGAGTATGTGTACGCTAATTTAGTGAGCCTAGTAATTTTGACTTCTGATACTGATTTTGATAAACGTGCTTTATTTGAATTTTCGAAATATTATTTTTTTATTTATTTCTTATTTGCACCTCACTTGTGGATTCTACTAGTTTAGGGGTGCAAGATCAGCAGCTTGGGTTATTTGAAGAGAATATTAATAGCAGGCTAATTTAGAGCCTACAATTTTGACTGTTCTTTATGCATGATTTTGGGGGGGGGGGTAAAAACGATACTTTATTTGGGATTTCGAAATATTATTTGTTTATTTATTTCTTATTTAACCTCACTGCAGATTCTAATAGTTATAGGGGTGCAAAATCAGCACTTGAATAATTTTGTGAGAGTATTGAATAGCCGCTACTTTAGAGCCAGTAAATTTGACTTCTGATATCAGATGTTGATAAACCGATTCTTTATTTTGGATTTCGAAATTTATTTGTTTATTTATTTCTTCATTTCACCTCACTGCAGATTCTATTAGTTTAGGGGTGCAAAAATCCAGCACTTCATAATTGTGAGAGTATTTATAGCAGCTCATTAAGAAGCCTCGTATTTTGACTCTCTTATACATGATTTTGATAACGATACTTATTTGGATTTGAATATTATTTGTTTATTTATTTCTATTTCACCTCCACTGCAGTTCCTATAGTTTTCGGGGTGGCAAAACAGTCGCACATATAATTTGTGAGGAGTTATAATTAGCTAGCTCATTTAGGCCCTAGTAATTTTGACTTTCTGATACATGATTTTGATAACGATAACTTTATTTGGATTTCGAATAATTATTTTGTTTATTTATTTCTTAGTTTCACCTCACTGTAATTCTATATTTTAGGGTGCAAAAATCCATCAGTTGACAATTGAGAGTGCTTTAATATCAGCTTATAGTGCATAGTGCTTTTGACTTCTGACCCATGATTTTTGATACGATCCCTCATTTGGATTTCGAAATATTATTGGTTAATTTATTCCTTAGTCTCACCTCACTGCAATTCTATAGTTTAGGGGTGCAAAATCAGCGACTTGGTTATTTGAGAGTAATAATAGCAGCTTATTTAGAGCCTATTAATTTTTTGACTTCTGATACATGATTTTGATAAACGATCCCATTTGGATTTCGAAATATTATTTGGTTTTTTATTCTTTTATCTCACCTCACATGCAGATTCTATAGGTTTAGGGGTGGCAAAAATCAACAACTTCGTTTATTTGAGAGGATGTTATTTACGCAGCAAATTTAAGCTATTAATTTGACTTCTGATAACAACATTATTTTGAACGATACTTTATTTTGGATTTCGAAATATTCTTTTGTTTTTATTTTTTTCATATTTCCACCTTCCCTGTAGATTCTATAGTTTTGGGGTGCAAAAATTGAGCATATGGAAATTTGAGAGTGCTTTAATTGGCAGCTTATTAAGAATTCTTCCGTAAATTTTGTCCTCTGTTACAGACTAACAGTATTATTAATAAAACGTTCCTTCTTTGTATTTCGAATTATTATTTTGTTTATTTTTGCTTTCAGATTTCCCTCCCTGGTAGATTCTATACTTTTGGTGTGAAAAATCAGCACTTAGCTATTTGAGAGCAGCATTATAGCAGCTTATTAAGAGCCCTGTTTTTTTGGATCTTCCGTTTTCATCATTTAGAAAAACGTTGTACTTCTCTACTTTGGAAATCGCATTCTCATTTGTTAATTATTCCATATTTCAACCCCCTGTAGATTCGACAGTTTAGGGGTGCAAAAATCAGGACTTGTCATGTTAAGAGTGCATAATTAGCTGCTAATTAGAGCCCGGTCCCACTTCTCTCTTCCAACTGATTTTGAAAAAAGCAATTTAACTTGGCTCCCTCCAATTTGAATGTAAATGCTGCGAAAAATGGTGGGGGTGCAAAAAGGTAGATTTGGGTGCAAAAAAGTGCAAAAATAGTGCAAAATTATGAGACTATTTTTCGTTTTCGATTTTCCAATGTGGGGGAAGCCCTATTAACTTGGCTCCCCAATTATGAAATGGCGAAATGCTTGCGAATTGGTGGGGGTGGCAAAAATGGTAGATTTGGGTGGCAAATAAAGTTGCAAAATAGTGCAACAATATTAGACTATTTTCGGTTTCGAAATTCCAATGTAGGTGGAGCCACCATTAACTTGGCTCCCCCAAAATTTTGAAATGTAAATGCTGCGAATTGAGAGAAAAAGGGGGTTGCAACAATCTAGATTGGTGGCTAAAAAGTGTAAAAATATGCAAAATTGATAGACTATTTTCGTACGAATTCCAATGTGGGTGAGCCACCATTACTTGGCTCCCCCAATTTGAAATGCAAAATGCTGGAAATGGTACAGGGGTGCAAAAATCTAGATTTGGGTGGCAAAAACAAGTGCAAAAATAGTGCAAAAATATGAGACTATTTTCGGTTTCGAAATTCCAAAGTGGGGGAGCCACCATAACTTGGCTTCCCCCAATTTTGCATGCGGAATGCTGGCGAAATGGTGGGGGTGCAAAAACAAACATCTAGATTTGGGTGCAAAAAAGTGCAAAATATGTGCAAAAATATGATGACTCTTTTCGGTTCGAGATTCTCATTTGGGGTGAGCCCAAGTTAATGGACCCAAAACTTAGCCCCCCCCGTTTTGAAATGGCGCGTAACTATCTCCGTAAATATTGGGGTGCAAAATTCGGGACTTGGGTGTCAAAATGGTGCATAATTGGTGCAACAATTAATGCAATAGTTATGAGTTTGAATTCGCATTAGGAAGGATCGCGTAACTTAGCCCCCTTTTTGAAACGGCCGTATCTTCCCGAAAAGTATTGGCCGTGCAAAATTCCGGACTTGGGGTGCAAAATGGTGCATAATTGGTGCGAAATTATGCACATGGTTTTGAGTCCACATTCGCACTAAGGGGGGGGTCGCGTAAACTTAGCCCCCCCTTTTTGAAACGGCCAGTATCTCCGAACGTATATTAGGGTGCAAAATTCGGGACTTGGGTGCAAATGTGTGCTAATTGGTGCAAATTATGCACATAGTTGTTTGGAGTTGAATTTCGGCATTAGGGGGATAGCGTAAACTTAGCCCCCCCTTTTTGAAAAACGGCCGTACTTCCTCCGAAAGTATTGTGGGTGCAAAAGTTCGGATCTTGGTGCAAAATGGTGCATAAATTGGTGCAAAATTATGCACTTGGTTTTGAGTCGAGAAATTCGCATAAGGGGGTCAGCGTGTAAACTTAGCCCCCCCCCTTTTTGAAATGGCCTTATCTCCGAAATATTGGTGCCAAAAATTCGTGGACTTGGTTGCAAAATGGTGCATAATTGGTTGCAAAATTATGCACATAGTTTTGAGTTGAAATTCGCATTGAGGGGGATAGCGTAAACTAGCCCTCCCTTTTTTAACGCCGTTCTCCGAAGTATTGGTGTGGCAAAATTTCGGGACCTTGGGTGCAAAATGGGTGATCATTGGTGCAAAATTATGCACTTGTTTTGAGCTCGAAATTTCGCAATAAGGGGGGGGTCAGCGTACACTTAGCCCCCCCTTTTTTGAATGGCCGTATCGCCGAAAATAATGGGGGGCAAAATTCGGGACTTGGGTGCAAAATGGTGCATAATTGGTGCAAAATTATGAACATGTTTTTGAGACGAAATGTTTTGGTGGGGGGACAAGTTTACGGACCCAAGTTCTTCCGTGGCGTAACGGTTAACGGCTTGGCTTACAGATGGAGACGCGTGCTGCTGGATCGAGTTCGAGACACTTACACTTGAAATTTTATAACAACTTGTAATTTAAATGTGTTGAATATCCACCTACAGGCAATCGACTGATGTCACAGCTTGAGACAATAAAGCGATATAATACTGATATTTTATCAATCAAACTTTTTAATTTAGGTTTTACATTTAGCTCACAGATCGCGCTACGGATGCTACGTTAGATATTGTCAATGGACGGGCATAGGCAGGGGACCGTGCGGGCGTGGACAGGGCGAGAGTATACGGTTAACGGCCGGGCACCGGCCGGGCATCAAGCGGTTTCTAAACAACGGGGCACGCACGGGCTATGGCCGGGGCAGCTACTGGTAGCCCGTACGGTCCCCCGTCACGGCCGAGGGGACACTCCTAGGCGGTACCCGTACGGGCAGCCCGAGCGGGCACCGGCCGGTACGTCACATTTGTGTTTGCTGGGTTATTGTTATGATGCCCAGAGCTGTTTGAATGAGAGTTTACATGAGTTGTTTTAAGAGCGTGGGTTGAATTAATGTTGTGAGAATCAAGTTCTACATTATGGTTTACAGAGAAAATGTATTCTGTTTACAAGAAACATTTGACGCATCGGAAGATTGTTTTAAGTGGTCTGTATTGAATCGTTTGACAAGTAAGTCTGCACTTAAAAATTTTGATCAATAAAAAAATCATGATTAAAAAAAACTTTCTGAAAGTCTACTAATTTGTAATAATGTGTTATCCTTGTTTGTTGGCAAGCTTTTGTATAAACACTCTTCCAAGTCTTCAACCAAACAAAGAAACATACACATATACATATACACAAAATATATAATACACAATTTTAGAGTTTACAAATGTACGTTATGTACGTGTAATGAGTTGATGCTAACGGGAACGTGAAAAGCTAATAATTTAAATACATTAAAATTTTGAAAATAAATTCTAGAGTTCGTATGTGTTTTTAGACTATTGGAATACACTGCCAAAGTCAGAAGTTTTTTAACTTCTGATTTGGACTTAAGTCCATCAGTTCTTGTCTTAGGAGTTTGTAAACGGTGACTTTGGAGCCGTCCTAGCAACGAAGCACATAATAATTTCAGAGTTGTGCTGAATCGGCCTTGTTGATTCTGGCGTTGATTCGCGGGTGTTCGCACTGTCCATACCACTGATTGCTATATTTCCTATTAAAAGTAACGATCTTTGGTTGGTTATCGCTCACTCGTCGATTGCGTCGGGGCCTACAGGGTTGGCTTAGTCGCTTTGATTAAAGTCCCCCACTGAAATTTTTAAAAACCCTTTTAACAAATTTTTTAGTTTTTATTTTTTTATTCTTGAATAGTTTTTATTTTTTTTTTTTGCATTTTTAAAAAATGGTTTAAAAAAATATTTTTATTTTTAAAAACTTTTTTTTCGTGCAAAAAATTTAAAAAATCAAAAAAATGGGGGGAACAGTCCTTTAGGGTTAAAGGTTTTAAACCTCAAAAAAAACTTTTCACTGGTAAATACAAATTGAAACAAGCACCCACTAGCCCAGGAAAATTCCCGGTTCTTCCCCCCCTTTTAGCTTATTCCCTAGGAAATTCCTTTTTAAAAAATAAGATAATACTTTTAATATTTAACCCAGGTTTTTTTGGGTTTTTCCCAAAAAAATTTTTTATTTTAAAAACTTTAAATTTTGTTTAAAAATTTACTAAACTACCAGGAAAACCTTTTTTTTGGGGGTTAAATTGTAAAACAAAAACCAATGAAAATTTGCCCCCAAAGCGAAAAAATTTTTAAAAAGGTCCTACCCCCCCAGAATCTTCAAAAAAAAATTGTTTTTAAAAGTTTTTTTAAATTTAAAAAAATTAAAAATTTTTTTTGGTTAATTTTTAAGCTTTTGAAAAAACCCTTAAAAAATATCGGAAAAAAGCCTTTTTTTTTTTCATGGGATTTAAAAAGTCTTTATTTTGAAGACAGTTTAAGGTCTTTTTCTGAAATTCGAAATTTTTGATTTTAAAGCCCGAATAAAAAATGGGATTTTTTTTTTTTGGCCCCCGTTTTTTAACTTTTACCTTAAAAAGAAACGTGTGCTTGTTATGGGAATATTGATGTGGAGAGGTTTTAAGGGCCCCTTTTGGGTTTTTTCCGTTAAGAATTTGCCCACAAACAGACTTTTAAAAAATTCAAAAATCCCCCACGTTGTCTTTTTTTGATAATACTACTTTTACTAGGGGGTTCACAAAATGGGGATAAATAAATAATGCTTTTTTTATTTGCTAAAAAACCTCCCCATTAAAAGAAAGACCCCCCTTTACAAACAAATCTGGGATTTCCCTTGATCAATAATTAAAAAAGGGGTTTAATGCCAAAAATAAAATTTTTTCCCTCTAAGCTTTTTTTTTCCTTTTTTTAAAAACAATTAATTTTCAATAATTTTTGATTTTGAAAAAAAAAAACTTTTAAAGAAAAAGGCCCCTTTCCCATTTCAAGGCATTATCCTTATTTTTCCCCCTAAAAAAGTTTTTAAAAATTTTTTTTAAAAACTTTTTGGAAGGGGAAGGAATAAAGGGGACTTTTTTGATTTCCAAATTGTAAAAAAAAAATTTGGGGGGACAAAAAGTAAACTTTTAAAACCACAAAACAAAAAAAAATTCGAGAAACCAAAAACGTAAAAAAAACAAAACCGGGTTTAAATTGAGAAACCCTAAAACCGTTAATTCGTTTAAAAAAAATTTTGCCTTTTAATTTTTTAAATTCTGTTTTTTTTGGTTTTTTTTTGTTTTTTTTTTCCCGGATTTGACAAAATTAAGTAAATCGGAATTTCACGATTTTTTTATTCAAAATCAATAATCTTTAATTTAGGGAATAAGCGTAGGTTCATAGATGACCTTTTTTAATTTTGGGGGTGAAATATGATCCCCTTTTATAACCGTTAAAGGAGTATTAAAGCAAAAATTTTTAATTTGCATATTTTTTTTTAAATTTTCGGAATTTAAGAACCCCGGGCAGCCCACAAATAATTTTAAAAAAAACCACCTTAGAGCTGCGAATTTTTTAAAGTTTATAATGGAAACCGGTGAGTAGCCAAAAATTTGGAGTAAAACTTGGCTTTTAAAAATATTGAGCAAGTTCGAAGCAAAAACATTTTTTAGAAAACCTGCCTAAAAAAAAAAACCCTGTAGCATAACCCCCGCCCACACGAATTAGTACATATTTTGTAAAATGAAAAATAACTTTTTTCTCTTACATGTTCCCGCTTTCATTGAAATGTTATTGCTGTTTTTTTATTTTGGGGCCTTATTGTGACATGTTTTACGCCCAAAAGGGAAATTTTAGCCCCAACTTACAACAAAAACATAATGATATGATGAAAATAGAAAAAATATAAAATGAATGTAAGTAGTGGTGTTGTATTTTGAGCGTGTGTGAATAAGGTTAAGTGAGTGAAGGGAATTAATTTTAGTACCTACCGAGTGACAGAATAATACAAAGTAAAAAGTTAAAAAAGCAGTTATACCTTAACTTGAGTTCCGGAAGCGTGAATTTGATTGTGAAATCGAATAGGTTTTAAATGGCAAAAGATGCAAAGTAGGACGCAATTTCATCACAAACGGAAAATTGAGGTTTATAGAAAACAAAGATGAAACTTTTTTAAAACGTTTCACGAGGGAAACGTAGTTCAAAGATTTATTAAAGATAACAAAGAGGTTTTTTTGGGCAACTTTGTAGGGAATATTTATTTATTTTATTTAAACCAAAACGCATACTTAACATAGATTCTTACAAAAACTTATTGAATTAAACTCCGACTTCTTTTATATTAAATTGGATAATAATTCCCCAACTTCATAAAAATACAGGATTACGCTTTAAATATAGTTTAAAAAATCACCCTTTACACTAAAGCCACCAAGATTTGGAATATTAACGGCTAATTTTTGAAAAATTCATAACACAAAAAAATTAAAATTTATCAAAAGTATTTATACGTGTGGGAAAAGTGTTTATTGATCTGTTTATTTGCTTCTTTTAATTTTGTTGTTTGTAGATTGACTGATGTTCCATATCCCTTTGAAATAGGTTTTTAATTTAAATTTTTGATAACTCCCTTTTTGAAATATTTTAGTTTTTTTAAGGGAATTTTTTAAAGAAGTAAAATTAAAGACCTTTGGGCATCTGTCCCAATAATAAATAATTTGTTTTCGTTTAACTCTGTAAATCAATTTAAGAATAACATTTTTAAATAAAAATTTTTTGTACTGTACTCGAATTTTTTTAAAGGGTATGCCAAGTATCTGAACAACGGATGTCATCGATTTTTTGAGTATGAAATTTTTTTTTTTTGATCAAAATTTAAAAACCCCGTGTTAAATCGACTAATGTTAAATTTTTGGAGTTAAAGCAGCTAGACGCCTGCATATCTTTCATAAGGGGCCCCGATCACCAGGATATTTTTAAATCAAAAAGAGGTATTTTTCCTTTTCGCATTAAGAAATATTTCTTAAAAGTAAATCCAATAGTTTTCAGTTGACAAAGACTTTTCCACATGATTTTTTTATTCGACAACGTTGCACATATGATTGAGACAAAAACTTTCCGGTTTTTCGTTGTATAAGTGGACTCGATATTAGCCCCAAAAGTGCCTAACCGATCACCCTTCCCTTTCCATTACCCTGGATTATCCCCTTTCAACCAAACCCCTTCTATTTTTTTTTTTTTTTCAGTGACACTTTTTCTTCTCACACGCGCGATTCTATGGGGGGACTTTTTACACGCTTCTTATTTTCTCCCTCTTCACGCTTTTAAAGCATATTCACTCTAAACCCGGCTGGGTCCCCTCCGAAATATATTCGTTTTTTCGAAAGTTTATAATTGAACCCAAAATCTATTAAAGAAGGATTTTTAAAATACTTTTTCCTTCCATTTTCGTTCGCCTTTTAAAAAAAATGAAAAACCCTGGATGAAATTTAAATTTTTGAGTCAACGGAGAAGAGTAGGAACCTATGGGGATGGAGCTAGGGTTTTTGCGTTAGCGAGGGGGGAAAAGTGGAAGGGGGGGGGATTTGTATAGATTTTGATGAGAGGCCAAGGAATAATTAAAAAATTTGTAAATGTTTAAATTTAAAATTAAAAATTTAAAAAATCAGAATCAATACCTGCAAAGTAAGGGGGGTGGGTTTTTTTTAGCGGTCGAAGGTTGTTATTAGGGAAAGGGGAATATCCTTTGGGGGTTATAAGATTTTAAGAACTTCACAATACGGTTGACGGGGAATAAATTTTAAACTTTAGATTACACACACACAGCACCACAATATGTAATTTTATTACGACATGCATTATTCAGATCATTTATGTAGCGTTGGTATCCATCACTTCATCACTTCATATCAAGTTTAGTTTACTTTTTCCCACATTTAAAAGGTGTGGTACAATACCAAAAAATATTTTACTTTTTGTTTATCAGTTTTTTTAACGAATAGAACATCGCTAATGAAAAGGCAATATGACATTTATATTTGACGATTAGAGAAAAAAACCCTTTTTTTTTTTAAACAGAAATTTTCAATGAACACAGTATTTTTTTAAAATAGCATAACTTAAGTTTATTATTATTTTTGTGCATTTTGTTTTTTAGTTTTTTTTATATTGCATCCTTTGCCCCCAAATTATAAGTTTCAAAAAAAATGTTTTTATTTTTTGGGAAATAAGAGATTTTGACCACCTGATTAAAGTTGGGGCCATTTTTTCGCTTAGTTTTAAAAAAAAGATTTTTTGTTCGAAACTTTGGACCTATTTTTTAAGACCCCCACTCTGAAGAAAGCAGTGTTTTTATCGATAGTGGAAAAAAGAATATTTCTCAAGTATCCAAATGGTGACTATCTTCGGAAACGCCACGCACAAAAACGTGATTGTTAAATATTTATTTTTTCTCATATATTACTTTCCCCTCGAAATCATTTGGGTTTTATTGACGCTTGTTTGGGTTGGGGGTGCAAAAAAAAGGGTCAGTTCAATTTAATTAAATCGGGTTGGGGGGGGAAACAATGGACCCGAGCTGTTTTTAACGTTGGGGCAAAGCACGATTTATTTTTCGTTTTCCCTGTTATTCCAAACTCAATCTGAATTCCCGTTGTTTTTTTAAAATTGTTTTTTAGTGTTTTGGGGTTTTTAATACATTTGGGTTTCCAAACCCATACGAACGTATCTCCCAAAAAAAAATATTACAATTTTTTAATAAAAAATATTTTTATCTTTATTAAAAAAAAACATCAAAAAAATACTGTTTAGGTATGGATTTTTTAAAACGCCCATAAAATGCCGCCGGATCAAAACAATTTTTCTTTATTACCCTTTTGTTTTTTTAGAACGGTAATTTTTTTCATTGCTAAATAATAAGAGTTTGGTAGTAATGGAATAATTTTAAATTTAGGTCTTTTACAAAAGGGGAAAAAAAAAATACATTGTTTCTTATTAAATAGAGTTGTAAACGTCACTTAATTTGGTTGGGAAACTTATTAACTACACGTCAACTTTTTTTTTGTTTTCGATAGGGACACGTGAAAGTAATTTTAAGAAAAGGGATTTCATTTTTTTGACAATAGAAAACATCAGTTTGTGTAGGAAATTTCCGTTTAGGAGACTTTAAAGGGTTATAGTATAAACTTTGGTTACATTTGGGAATTTAGAATCAAACGGGAGAAAAAAAAGGTTTTTAATAGCGGTTTTTAAAACCCCGGGGTACCCCCCAGTCAAAAGCTTAGCTCAGCTTTGTGGGTGGAATAGTGCCAGCTTTTTCGGTTTTATTTTTGTGTCTGCATTTAGTTTTTAGATTATTTTAAAAACCATCAACTTTTAACTTTAACCCGGGGTTTCTTTCTTTTAATCGCGATAAGGGAAATTGGGGGGGGCTTTTTTAACTTTTTAAAGAGATATCAGTGTCTCCTTTGTAAATCAGTTTCTTTAAATAAATAGGATGATTTAAAAAAACAAACAAAAAATAAATAAAAATTTTATCGGTGTTTTCTTAAATATGCCCGTCTCTAGAGGATTTTTCGCTGCGATGGGTCGGTTTTTAGGGGTTTTATAAATCAAAGTAAAGCCCCCACTGAAAACAGTTATGTGACGGATGGGTGGGCTCGTAATATAAATTTATTATTTAATTTCTTTCCCCCTTTTTTGAACCCTTTTGATAAAAGGTAACAGGAAGTTAAATTAAGTTTTAACATTCTTTGTTTCCATTGATTTGTTTAAAGGATAAACGCTTTGTGATGGGGGGTTTTTCTAAAAAATAAATAAATAAAACAACTTTCGGATAAGAATTTTATCTTGGCCCCGGCCCCCAAAGGGGGTTTTTAAAATTGGTGTAAGCATGCGCTAAACCGCAGGTTTAGTTGTGGGGTTTAAACAAATTTTGGGACCCCCTTTAAGAATTTAAAATTTCAATTTAAGTCTGTTAAGTTTTCGCACGCTAGTTTAAATTGAAAGTTAAAAAAAATTTTAACGGTGTAAAATACTTGAAAATTTTTCTTTTAAAAAACACAAGTAAATTTTATTTGCCAAAATTTAAATAGAAATGAATAATGTTACAGAAAATTTACATCAAACGAAAAGATAGTGCTCCATCGAAAAAATGCAGGAAGGATCACCGGGGCTAGTTTTAGCCCAACAGCGGCCCTTATTTTAAATAATGATCGCTCATGGCCCGCTCGGCCCGCCGATACCCCTAGCATTGCATTTTTTCGATGGAGCAGCTATACAAGTACTAAAAAGTCAGTCGATGAGGTCTTAAAACTGTATTGTTTAATTAATGATTTGCTTATGTTTAAATATGTATTAAATTATATGATCCCATTTCGTAGCACAGAACATACTTTTAAAAATAAAAACAGTAAGAGATGACTGTGCGTCACACGCGAGATTTGTTTCAGAAGGTTGCCAGTTCGATACCCACCACCGTCAATCCTGACAAAGATATTCCCAAGTTATTACACAGTCCAAAGGCGAATGCAGGTATTGAGTCCTTTGACGTTATCTCCGAACTTTCTTCACCCTTTACTAAAGTAAGTGTCACGACGTTTGACAATTTACCCGAGACAGGTTTCTAACCAACAGTTTATTTATTAAACTCATCATTTCACACATTAAATACTTAATCAACCTCCAGATCGCCAACATTTCTTACATGCATCGGGGTACCATAAAAAGTAACACGTCTTCTTCATATTTGTTTAATATTCGTGGTATCGCATCGTAAAACTTTGCAGGGAATAAGAAGTAAGAAGTTAATTAATTTCCCAACCTATCTAGGGTTTATGTTCGTCAAATGTATAGTATAATTGCTTGTCTTAGCGGCGCGGGTGATGTTTTATGAATTATTAATAACTCAATTAGTCTGTAGTTTTATATCCCCGACGCTGCTATCTCTGTCGCACTCGGTGTAGGGGATACCTGCACTCTCTCCCTCTCTCTTGCACTCACTCTCTCCAGAGCGCACGTGGGGTGGACAGGGGTGAACATGGGCGACTCAAGTGAATAGATTGCGAAACCAATGGGGGCGAGATATTAATTTAGACATTTTTCTTCTTTTATTTTTTTCCTTTCTTTTTTTCCGATTTTTTATTGGTTCATTAATTAATTTCACTTTGCATGAAAAATATCCAATTTCAATATTTAAAAAGTTGTTGTGTTGCTCTACATTGTAACTTCACTTAACTATCGTTCTTGAATATGTCTGCATTGATGTTATTCGTTTTATTTAGCTATTCTCTATTGTAAATCTTTATAGTATAGACATGAAATAAATTAAAATAAGTATACATGAGAGAGTCTAATTTGCTCGTGTGATTGTATTTGACGCAACACCTACTTCTGGAGGCCTAATCTAATTTTATTTTCTGGTATTTAATAAAATGTATTGTGGTTTTATGTTAAAAGATTTTTTCTATGTATTGAAATTAACACTAATTTTAAATTGAATAGTCACGATGCACTTTTGGGGGTTTTCAGCCTCAAAAATAATTTGTTACTACATATTATTTTTGTTTTAACTAAAATAAATGACCGTTAAAAATTATATCTCATTACACTCTGATTTTACGCTCTGATCATTAAATTTGAGAAAATTGGCGTTTTGGTGAATTTTTTGAATTTGCATCAACTACCAAATTTTTTGTTTCACATTGATACTAGACCATAGTACACCAATGTAAAAATTAGCCATTTAGAAAATTCTGCTCTGAAACTGAACACAAATATACACTCAGATACGCTAAAAATATGCTTTTCAACATTACACCCCTTCATATACCATATTATTTTTATTTTGACCGAACCACGAGCCTAAATTTTAAAAATAAAACCGTTTATTTACAGAAGGGATATACGGTTACGTCAATAATGGCATATCCTTTTTTTGATCAAGTCCTGCAAGGTCACGGGTATAAAGACAAATGGATTTCTTATTGGAGATTTTTGACGATAGGACCAAGCTCGAAAGTTACGAAGTTCAATTTTTTCACGGGTCATAGTGAACCCAATATTTTTCTGATATTCGGTACATTAAAAAAAGTAACCAATTTGAAATATATTTTTTGGGTTTAGCGGGAGGGTTTACAATGAATTTCAATAAAAAAAAAAATACAGGGCTTTTTATCCAGCTAGGGTAGGGGACTAGGGCATAAGGTTACGTTAGTTGTTTATGCGAGGGCACTTAACGAAACATTTGTAGGTGAAAAGGTCTAGGTGAATAACCCTTTAAATGTTCTATAGTAAACCTCTGAGAGGAGGAAGATTATCTTCTCACACACAATTTTGATCACTTACAAAAAAAAATTACATTGTATATTTAATAATTATTCAAGTCATCAACCTCGAACATATCTATATTACCGGTGAAAGGGTTAATTCTTCCCTTCTTGTACACCCCTATCCCATTTGATATTACTCGTTGAGAAAATGGGGTAGTTATTTTTCGTGCGCTGCTCATTTGAGTCGCCGCACATTGAGGGAGGCTGTGTGGGTCCGCCGGGTAATAAGAAAACACTTTCGCCAAGACGTGGGGTGGCGTCGGTCGTGGGGGGGGGGGGGTCGCCGTCCCCTCCCCTCAGAACAACTCTTGTAGACAGGTAATTAGCGGCCGCCAAGTTTCAATCCCTGGCGAGTAGCTTCCATTATCTCAGGATGTTTTATTTGGTTAACCTGGAAATCTTCTACGTTGTCTCTAACTTGGACCCCCTTCCCTTGTCCGTCTCTCTTTGGGGTAACTCGTCAACCTGTTACGAGAGAGGTAGCCCACGAGTAACGCGCGATACACTAATCGATTGGGGTTTTATAATAGCGTGTATATTATTGTATATATTTAAACTTTTTTTGATAATTTATTATTAAATTTGACTTTTATTCTGTTTTCGAGCAGATATACTTAATGTTTTATTATTAAAATAAAAAATAAAATAAAATAAATTTTATTTAGAGTCTACCCACTCAGTTATATAACTGATTTTCAGTGGATTATTTTAGATTTATTTATTTATTTAACGTCTATCCTATTCAGTTATAAAAACTGATTTACAAAGACAAAATAATGAACAATGAATAGTAAAACAATAAATTCGAATTGTATGAATGTTATTTTTATTCTGTGTCCTTGTGGCAATTGTATCAGTACAACACAGTTTTGTTTTACTTAAAAAATACAATTCCTCTCTATAAACAATAAATTTAAATGAATTAAAATGAACCAAACGTAAAAAGGAAGAAAATGAAAAGAAAAACGAACATGAAACAAAAAATAAATGCACTAATCAGGAGCAAGG
The DNA here is from genome assembly GCA_024449915.1 of Sweltsa coloradensis. Taxonomy (NCBI): domain Eukaryota; kingdom Metazoa; phylum Arthropoda; class Insecta; order Plecoptera; family Chloroperlidae; genus Sweltsa; species Sweltsa coloradensis. Next base: position 211,257 of record JAMZAV010000369.1, read on the forward strand.
GTGTGCTCTGGGAGAATACTTTGGGTGAACAGTCTCCCTAGTTCTCTCCCTCTTGTGTCCAGGAACAGAGTGGCATGGCTGGTAGTTTCTATACAAGTCGTGGGTTTCAACGGAGCTCTGAATATTTCATCATCTCAATTAATCACGTTGTATAGTCAAGTTTAAATTAGTAGATCAATGAAGAAATTTCTCTCTCTCTCTCTCTCTCTCTCTCTTCTCTTGCATGTCGTTACTGTGGCTCTTTGGTTTGGTTAGAGGTTCAATTATACCTCCAATTTAAAAGATCTAGGGTTTTGATTTAATAAGGCCATTACTTACACACTTTTCTTTCCCATAATTTTGTGTTTAAGGTTGCGATATTCTCGTTTTGATATTGTTTTGATTTATATTAATCATAAAATATGAATAATACATGACAATAATTACATTCAATTACAATACCTTTGTATTCGTTTAAATGATTGATTGATTGGTTGATTCAGGTCTTTATTTCAAAGCGGGGTTAAGGATAGCAAAACCTTATCTTCCATCCAACTTTTTTTTTAAGAAAAATGTATACCTCGACTTTATTTATGCTAATTAACATAAATGTTCTATTATTAAAAAGTAAATAATTCAACATATTAATGGCATACAATCATAGAACCTTGTGTAAAATGCAGCGTGATAAGCTTCAATCGTTCGAAAGTCAGATATTTTATATGAGAGTATGTTTTTGCATAAACGGGATTAGAGTTCACTTGCTGCGTCACATAAGTTAATTATTATGTCCGGTCACCAAATTATATCAAATTTGCGTTGACGAAAAAATGTGCTGAATTTATAAATAGCAAAACATACGGCTAAATAGACTTTTATAAACATTCTTATACAGTGGCTGAACTTCGTTTCAAGGGCCCGCCCGCAAAATTTCTATGGGGGCCCCTAACACATACACCCATACACATGCTCAATGTTGTATTCAGGCTTTACATCCCGGGGGGATGGGGGGGTATTATATAAGGACCAAGTACAGGGGGGTTTGGGGGCGAAACCCCTCAATAATAGCGCCGCAGGCGAAAAATTTTGAAAATTAGGTTTTTAGAGTGCGTTTGGTGCGTTTTAGAAAAAAGTTGTGGGCTGAATGCAATACCAAAATAATGTAGTTTTTGTGTGTTGTTGTGTTGTAGACGCTAAAAGTTCCTAAATATCAGCTAAATTTCACCTTTCAACCGCTAGATTCACAAAACGGTCATTTTAGCAACGAAAACAAAAACAATAATTTCCAAACATACTGTTTTTTTTTTACTAAGTTTTATTTTAACGGGGCCCCTAAACGGGCCTGGGCTCGCCCGCAGTTGCGGGCCCCGCGGGCGCCTAGTTCCGCCACTGTTTTAATAGCAATTGCATATTCGTCGATATTATATAAATAGTTGTCACTATAAAATATTAGCGTTTACCAAGAAGGAATATTCGCAAACACCGACATATTATTTATTAACCGGATGTGTAAATAGTCAAATGTGGTGTACATGCTTCATCAGCTGTTTATTTTTCTCGGTGCATGTACGGCGATAAAGCCTACTCTACACGCCAAAGATTGTAGATGAAATACACCGTGTTCGCTACGGTATTTTAATAGCTACAATACGTTCACTTCGTTCGCCTGTCTTTAATGATTAATTCCCTTTGACAAAATGATAAATATATCGCATGGAATTCCCATATTAATTCCCACATTATAATTTCATATCTTGACTCTCGTTCTAAATTATCGTCAGGCTAAAACTAATGACTGCAGTCAAGTAGATAGTGGAACAACATATTCATTGCGTCATAGTTTGCGTATACAAGAACACTTCTGTGATGTGACGGAAAATCGAAATAGAATGAAATATCCGGCATAAAAAAACCGTCGACAGAACAATAACGCTTGAAATCAAGGGGAATCAACAACAACTCTTTCTTTTTCCTCGAAATGGGAAATGATAAGAACATTTGCGTCGGTTCCGGTACGCATTCAAAACATTGTTTCTAAAAGATAATTACGATGATTTTATTGGGCATGGTTGTCATTTTAGTATTATTAATTCATGTGAGTGGGGATTCGTGTTAGGTGTTTTGTCAATATTTTGGTTTTTGACGTGTACTTGATCTGGAGCCTGTGGAGGGCGTCAAAACACAACACCACGGTAATAACGTTGAGTACAAGCTCTTAGATGCTTAGTTGTTGAAAACGCGATTGAGAGAAAGGCACGCGTTGGAATACGTTCTAATCAATTATATTTAACATCTCTAGTAGGCTAGATTGTCAGTCTCCAATACGTCCGCGTACGCGCGAGCGTACCAAATTGACCTATTCAAGATGGCGATTTGTCGCTTCAATTTAGTATGCTTTAGATTATGTTTTAAATTCGATTAAGCATTTTTCCGGATTGTTTTGATTTGGTTTTAGCTTGTGCAGCATGGGAATGCACAAACAGAAACAATAAGAAGTTAATGCATAAGGGAATTTAGTAATTTAATGGCTAATATGCTTACCTTTCAACCAGACAGCCACCTTGAAAAATATTTGAGCTACAAATCGCTACAACCTACTTTAACATACAAACTGACCTATTCAAGATGGCTTCTAATAGTAATTGTTACGCCAGTGGACCAATGATTGGGGATCTAGCCTTCTATAGATGTTAAATATCATTGGGTCTAACATTTTTAGAATTGAATAACACTGTGCTCACCACAGTTTTATATTTGTGCTTTGTAAAGATTTAGGCCTACGTGCTTTTGTTCACCTAAATAGACCTATTGAGATTTTTATGTGTTTTGATATACTAATGTATTTTGCACATACGGACGGACAGAAAAACAATGAATATAGGGACTCTGCTCCCTAATAATTAAAATTGTCATGTTCGTTTATTTTTAAATGTACGTCGATCTTGGCAGTAGTTTTAGTTGGAAGAACGCACTTTACTCCTGCTCCTTATTATGTTTATATATTCTTGCACAAGAATTCAACTTTCTTCACGATTTGCAAACTTCGTCATAATAATATAAATAATATATAAACATCAATCTGGTTGCTTTGTTGCAAAGTTTACTCGGTTGCCTTACGTGCAGAATTATAGAACATTTTGCGGCGCGGGTTTATAGAATATTTCTGTATGAACTCCCTCGCATAGCGTAGTAGTTAAGTTTTGTCGGTTGTTGAGATATGAGTGATGGGGATTTAAGTTGAAGCAAATGCCAGGGCTTCTTAAAATAATGGTATAGCTACAAGTGGAGGAAATGAGATTCTTAAAATATTAAGTTGGTCGGAAGAGCAGGAGGGGGGGGGGGGGGAGTTAAGAAGAGAGCGAGGTGAAGATGGAGATGGGATAACACGGGAAGATGTAGATAATTAAAAACAGGGAAATGAAGCTAACAAAGTTGGATCGTTAATGTAGTGAGCGTATGTACAAGTAAAGGTATAGTAAAAACTTAAAAATTTTCTTCGGTTAGTAAAATTTAATACTTTTAAGAAAAACATACGCTTTTCGTTTTATGGAAAAGTCTATTTTAGTTTTTGTACATTTACATATAATACAAATTTCGTTATTACAAATTTGCAACTGTTTTTCTAAAGTAAAACAATTACATTTTTCAAAATAAATTATTTCAACTTCAGGATTTACTAATGCAAAGTCAAATCCCAGTCAAAGAAACATCGTATATTAAAGCATTAGTATATTTTGTCGTTGCTCATAATAAGATTTCTACCTTTTGTAAAAATAAATCCTGACGTTTGGTTAACCCATTCAGTGGAGAAATAAATTGGCCAAAATTAAGTTATTTTATAGAAATAATTTCAAATAACTAATTTTTTCTAAGATTTTTTAGTGTTTTTAAAATATTTTTATCGTGTTTTTTAAGGAATTTTTGGATTTTGAATTGAAGCTTTATTTTAGTTTTTGGTGTTAATTTGATGTACATTCCTAAAACAAGATTTTTTACTGAATTTATTGCATATTTTACATTATTTTATATCTCAAATATAGCAATACTACAAATAAATTACTTTTCCGGGACAAACCATATTTTTTTCATTTTTAGCCATTTTTGCAGATGTGTATTTTCAATTTGCTCTAAAAAAGGCACTTTTTGTCCAATCGGGATGGGAAAAATGTATCTATTTTTAATGCACGGAAAAAATTGGGGTCAAATTGAAAAACTATCTTTACTCTGATATAAATTTGAAGTGTGTCATACAGTGGACAAATTGAAAAAACTATCTTTTACTCTGATATAAATTTTGAAAGTTGGTGTCCATTACAGTGGACGATTCCACTGAATGACGATAAATATTTTCAAAATAAGATTTTAGAGGTCTGTTATTCGATGCCAATATTTTATACCTTTTATGAACGAAATTCCTAATATTTCATGCAATATATTAAAATATTGCAATGCATCTAATTTTGGGGAAAAAAACACTGAATGAAATTAAAAACAATCTGACATTCTTAAGTATTCGGATTTTGTTGGGCTAGAAATTTTATAAACTAGCAGTCGTCAGCCTACTTTACTTATTCCTGAATCTTTAAAATAAACTTATATTATGATTCACAAACATGAAACACTCAACTTCCAAACCACGCGTTTAATGTACGAAAAGAAAACTGTCTACGCTTCCTAACGGGCTGATCTTATATTTAATTCCGCAGCCTTGGGTTATAAATTCTAAGAAACATGATATACTTTTATCGCCTGATTTTATGCATTCGTCTGATCGAGATTAACGTTCAACTTAAAGTGGCCATATTCGATATAAAACTTTTATGGATTCGACATGTTCGGCGCCATTAAACTTTAAACACCCGTTTTCAGAAGTTTTTGTTGTGAAAACAAACAAAATTAAAGTTGTTAACAGTTATCACTTTGAAACATGCTTTGTTAAACGCCTTAAAATACCATCGACGGATGTGTAACTTTTTTTAAACGGAAGGTAGCAGCTAAGTAGATAACAAAATGCAGAAGTAAACAAATTTATTTTATATATCTTTGTAACTCAACTCAAGTTTTATTTTACGCACGTCGGGAACCCATATCAAATGCGATGAGAGGCAGGCTTTTTACCACACACATTTTGGCAAAACATCTTGTTCCTTTGATTAGTGCATGGGACTCGCCATTGAATTTTCTGATGTACTGGGCCTCTCTGACGTCACAATAGTAAAGTTTAAACTTTTATACACAATAAACCATACCTCGGATTAATCTCGCATTTTCTTCCCTTGTAGTTTGACGTTTACCCGGATATTAAACGCAATAGCAAAAAAATAAGTTTAGCACGCCTTTAAAACACTTGCCTAACTCATAACCGATTCAGCTTATATAAAATACCTTCCCATTTTTAAAATATCGAGTGTTTTTACTGTCAATGTTCCCCTAATAATTAATTTATTAACGTGTCTAGATAGTGATCTGTCGGACAATGGTCATGGTGAACCGCACGCCACTGTGAGATCAGATCTAAAACGCACCCTTATCATGCAGACCCCGTGTAACCGCGCAATTTCCATGCGACACGACTGGCTCGGAACTCGGCCGATTGAGATGTGATTTTGATTCTTATCTTGTTCAAACAAATTGCGTTCCTGGGGTTTCATAATGAATTAATACATATTTTATAAGTTTTTACGTTTTTGTTGTGGTCGTGAGGTGGATTTTTAACAATATTATTTATTATCGCTTGTATAAATTAAAACCAAACATTTTTAAATTTCGTTAAAGATATTTAATTTGTTATCTATTTATGTTGCAAACTACAAACATTGGTAGAAAAGCATGCGAAGTACGTCGTATTATGATATGAATATAATCGTTCGATGTCGGCTAGATTCCTAGATTGATATATAATACATGGTGGGGCTTATTGATTCAATTGCTATTAAATTATTAAATTTATTATATGAGCTGCATAAATGCCCAACCGCATTTGAATATTGAAATTGTAAAACTTTTAGTAGTAAAGCTGACTGAGGAATATTGTATGCCCCCTTTGAGGTATATTACTAGATATTTTGGAATTTGGGTAATTGGGCCAATTGCCCAGACTCAACTCCTTGCATTCACATTAACGAAACGTGGAAACGTGGACAAAACTTTCAGTCAGGATTGCCGGTGTGGGTGTACAGGAATCAAGATCTCCTGAATCAGAGTCTCGAGCTTTACGCTTGAGCCACATCTGTCGAGGACTAATTTTGAATACCGTGATAGACTTAAACAAAAAATAAACCTACGTAGTCCATAATTACAAATAAAATAGTCTATGAAAGTGGAAATTATGTAATTTGGATGTTAAAAGCTTTTATCACTAGAATTATTTCTCTCCTGGAATAGTTTAAAAGTACTTTACCGTAATTATACACATCCAATTTTTATGACAAATACAACTTTTCAAAACTATTTTGACAACATAATAACCCAGTAGCCGAAAAAGATTGTTGGTGAGTTTGGCCTTTGACGTCGTCTTGTCACGAATACTTAAGCTTAATTTTCCAAACTTTAAATTAAAATATGTTTTTAATACTCAATTTATGAGTTGCAGATATTGATGATTGATTGATTGATTGATTGACCCTTGATTGTCTACCTCTTATGTTGATTTTGTGCGACATGCTCATAGAAGAAGCTCATGCCTTGCGCGTAATATTGTGGTGGTCGCCAGTTCGATTCCTCTTAAACAGCTGGTGACACCCCCTCAACACCCTTTATAACCTAGTTCGTCACCTAATGTAGGTCACACTAGGTAAAACTCGTGTGTTCCCTACAGAGGACATCAATAACGTTTTCTGTGCGAGATGGTAAAATTCTTTTGTGCGTTGCATACCTATAAAACCCCTCTTCCAAAATCTAATAAAATATTTATGGAAACACATCCGGGCCCACGTATGCGAATTTCCCTTTGCGCTCCGCCAGTAGGCCTACTATTAGTGGGGATTAAAATTGCATCGCAGGTGGTCTAATGTGTGTGCCCACACATACCATCATACTGATTAGGCCATCAATGCCACCTAGTTTACACTGAACTGCGAAACCTACCGGCCATTCCGTAACTCCACAGATAACCAGAGATGATAAATATTTCCTCTGGGTTTAAGCCATGGGCACACTAACTGAAAACTTTAGCCTATATGATTTTATTGACTTAATTACTCTTGTAGATATAAACCATGGGCTCAATGACTGATGATTTTAGCGTAGTTAATTTTATTTGATTATTTATTCTAGGTATACCATGGGTTCACAAAATGGAACTCTTTACCCCTAGTAAATAAAATAAAAATAAATTCGTATTTAGAGCCTACTCATCTCAGTCACATAACTGATTTTCAGTGGGGAACATTAAACTAAAGCCGACCAATTCAACCCTGAAGGCGCCGACACCATCGACAAGCGAACATTGACCAACTAGAGACCGGCATATTTAAGTAGCAAACACCGATCAATCAAGCTGGACACGATTCCACCCGCGGACAGCGCCAGAATCAACAAGGCTGATGCGGAACAACTTAGAATTTATTATCTTCCTCGTTAATTGCTAAGACTGCTCCAAAGTCACCGTTTACACATTTCTAAGCCAACTAATGTACTTAAGTCCAAATCAGAAGTTTAAACTTCTGCCTAAAGCGGGAATCGAATTCTGGATCTTCTACATTGGAAGCAGAGCCTCTATTTACAAACACTGGGGGCACTAACTAATGGCTGAAGCATATTTTATTGAATTATTTCTTGTGGGTATATATAAACTATGGGCGCATTAACTGAAAACTTTAGCGTATAGTTGATTTTATTTTATTATTTGTGATTTGTACGCGCGCTGCATTTCATATCCTAGTTGTGTATTATGAAATAACTTCCCTGAAGTTGGCTACGGTGTTTTCTAGCGTAAGTCGGATGCGCTTTCAAAATCCATTAGGTGATTATTAATTTAAAGGTAGTTTTGAGAAAGCATCGGGGAAAATAGAAAACAAGAACATTGAGGTTGGATATTTCGAGTTTCGCGGTTTCGTTTGCTCAAAATAAGCTCGTAGGTTTAGTTTTCAAAGAGAAGTCTTGACTTTTTGTTCCGCTAGTGAACTTTACTTGCACATCTGTCAGGATTGTGAGATTAAAGCATTTTCTTGTAAAGGGAAGTGTGCACAGTGCTGAAGAAGCCACTAATGCTTTTGGGATAGGAGAAGACCTGTATGTCTGTAATGTGACTATTCATAATGGTATAAAGTCGAGTACGTGATGGTCCCTTTGACGTTAGTAAAATTTATAAAAAGGTAAGTTTTAGACACAATATAAACTCATCCAAGGTACCTACTTTATTTTAATCATTTCATGGGAACAAATTGCTATTTCAGTATAGTATATACCATCCTACGCTACTTTAAAGGTACTTTAAGGGGGTTTAGACCTAGGTCTAGGAGTTAATTTTTATTATATGAAATATTTGCATTTCTAAAAAGGAATTTTATTTCAAATCACAAATACAATCAAATCATAACGATAAAATCATGGCGAGACAAAGAAATCATTACATGAAATATCATACAAAGTACCAAAACACTAATAACACACAGGCATGTGTAATACAAAATTCAGAAACAGCTTGAACTGACTCCATTTTTAAATAAACTTATGCATGTTTAATAATAAATAACAATAACTTGTATCACAATTTAACGCGAATGCAATATTTTAATTGTTTCAGCCTTGATACATATGAAGAATTATTAAACACGGCCTACATAACATATACATGACACCGATTTATTTTTATAATAATTCATTGAAGTGTATATTTCTTTACCTTGTTTTCCAAATTTTATAGGTTTGCTAATGATTTTAATAATGGTGTTCTATTTTAATTATATTTATTGTTACAAGGTTGGCAGTCACCAAGTATGTTTGAGCTCTGCTCTTTTCTGCCATCCTCGTGACACATTTAATTAATGAATGTGTTGCGGAACAAATAATAAAATAATAATACTTATAATAATTAATATATACATACATTTCATTAAGTACAATCACAAAAACGCTTAGATATTCGAATACCATTTACTAATTTAAAAAAATAACAAAATAATTAAATCATTAGAAAGTAATTTGTCAACAGTTTACTATTAATTTCTCTCTCTGTTCTCTCTTCCCTGAATGCGTACACACGCAATTCACGGTTTTAGACAGCAATGATATAGGTCGATAGGAAACGCGTTGTTATGAGTTGGGGGGGGGGGGGGGGAGAAAAATATCGAGCAGGCCAGAGAGATATTCAGGGTTCTCTGCTTGGAAAAGTAAGAAGCTTTTGTTCCCACGATAAAAGAAACACGCAAATAAACCAAAGGAATTGGCTTATGGAAATGTCGACGTAGTAAAAACTGAGTATATGCAATTGTGGCTTTTATTGGCGAAGTGTTTCCGTATGGAAGTGGTAGAGGTATTAGAGGCCATCCATCACAGGGTGTCAAACCTAACAAAATAAACGTCAACAATCGATAGACAACACACTCTTGCCAACCCTCAAACACGAAAACAACTTCGGGACCAATCAAAATCACGAGGGAAATGCCGAAAGTGAAATTTTATTTTCCATCTCAGCGGGAATTCAAAACCGATATTTTTATACGTAAAGGCGCAAAAACGTGGGCTTGAACTGTGTAGAGGAATAGCGCAATGCGTCAGGGACACAAATAAACACCAGGATGTTTCAATTCATTTTAATCTGTTTGCGTCACTGAATATACACTGTGCCGTACTGTAAAACACAAAACGAATATTTGCAAAGAGAGCTGTATTTAATTGAAGGAGATTGATTTTAATTACACAAATTATCTTATTTATTACAGTTTGGTAGATTTTCAAATCAAATAGTATTTACCTTAATTCAATATAGAAAGTATAAATAATACTCCATAAAGTGATTAATTTCTTGGTGAAAATTCGTTGCACACAAACATTTGACTTCACAAACTATTTCACAACACAAAATTACGGAAAAAATAATTTCTAGGTTTAAAATACCAATCTATGTACATTTTAAAATAGAAAAACTTCAGCAGTCAAGAAAAATAATCTCGATTTACAAATTTAATAAATTTAAAATAAACATATAATAGAACAAAACATAAACATAAACATATAAACCGTTAAATAAAATAAAATCCTTTGTACGTTCTCTCCTATCTCCCATACCACTTTATAATGATTTAACACACTCGTGCTAACCAAATGTAATTAAAATGGAATTTAAGTGATTGGATTGGAAATTGCTTAACGTCTCATATTTATGCACTTTGGCTAATCGAGACGATCTTAAACACTAAAGTACACGTGTACAATAATAAGACTTCAACTTGGCTATGCCATTTTATTACACAATATGACTTAACAACTTTTTCACAAATTCATGCTCAATATCATAATGCTATTTTACTTTCCTCTAGAAAATAAGAGTGATGTTCTATGTTACGAAGGGCAAAGTTAAACAGTTAGACGTATGGCTCTAATTTAGCGAGATTATTATTGTGGCGTTCTCTTTGATTAAACGAGTCTGCTGTTTTAAATACGGAACCCCCCTATAGATAGATATTCTCCTCACATGGCGGACCTTTGGACCGGGCTGCGACCCAAACATTAATTTTGTTTTTACTTCCCTTCGCCCGCGACTCGGTCAATTAGCTACGACAAACACATTTCATTAGGTTATCAAAACGTAAACTTTTTCGTATAATTTTGGTGGAAATTCAGATGAACATTACGTTTATTTTCATTTTGTGAATATGCACAGAAAAATTAACATCTATGTATTTTTTTAAAGTAAAACGTATGCGCTCATTTCTTTATAGGAAGCTATATTAAAGGGGGCGCCTACAGAGCATTTAAATAAAAATGGTTTAATGGAATAAATGATATATTTTTTTATCATTCTTTATTACAATCTTTCCTAGATGTTCACGTATAAACATTCATTTAGTAAAACTCAAAACAACTATAATAACGCATTTTAATTATGTGCTGTTTTTTTTCTAAGTAAAAAGTACGATAAGCATCCATTTTATTTAACATTTAAAATAATTAAAAACTGTTTAATGAAATAAATAATTATTTGATAGTTAAAACCAAGACTATTAGACAGGGAAGATATCAAACACTTACCAAAAGTGAGTAGATTTTCGGAAGCTCCGCTTCCTTCCTCAGACGCGCACTTTTGGTAAGTGTTTTTATTTCTGATTGTGGTTATTTTTTTTATTGACCTTGTAACTTTTCCTACGTGAACGATAAGAGTAGTAGCATTCATTTTTGAAAATAGTTACAAATAGGAAAATATATTTTAATTTTTTTTAGAGGGAAAAGTACCATCAACCATTTAATTCTGTTTGGAGAAACAGCGAAACCGCAAACACAAACAAATCAGTATACCTATCAAAAAAGCTCAATTTCCCTCATCCAGTTATAAAATAATAATTACGAGTATTTTGTCCACGGACTGTATATAAACGCATCACACGTAATTGCCAACTCGCTAAAAGTACGAATATCGGAGCATCATTGGTCCATCTCTGTGTGCGGAGTACTCTACAGTTGCACCAATCAACTCCGAGGGTGTATTATTAATATCCCCTGTCGATATACCCCTGCATCGCCGTGACCCGGCATACAGTGACAGGCTAGAGGGTGAGAACACCACATATCAGCGCAAGCAGAGAAACCATGTGCGCCATCATAGCCAACCTTGACAATTTACATTTCAATAAGAACTAATTTGGATATTTAAAAATTTAACTTTATAGAACAAGTTTTTGTATTTAATAGTTTAAATGAACTTATAACTGTTCTTTTGTGAAACAATTTTTTTAAATTACTGATTGCAATATTTTGAAATCTATTCACTTTTATTCTTCTGTAAAACAATAATACAACATTTAACATTACAAATATTAAATAATATTTATTAATCAAATCGGCTATTTTTTTTTTTCCCCAAAGGGAACAGAAATTTTCCCTTCAAACTTTTAAAATAAATAAATGAACCCCGTTTTTAGAGTCTACCCATTTCAGTCACTAACTGATTTTCATGGGGGGCAGTAAACAAAGGGCGAAAAAGCTAACCCGGGAAACCCCCGCCCGCAATCAAAGGGGAGTGTGCAATACCCCACCAAAGATCGTATTTTTAATGGAAATATAGCAACCAGGGGGAGGACATTGAAAACAACCCCCGCGGGATAAACTTCAGAATCAAAAAGGGCCCCGATTCAGAACAGTTAAAATTTATTGTTTGCCTCGTTGTTTTGGGAGGGTTTCAAAATCCCCGGAAAAACCAAATTTAAAATTTAAAAAAACTTCTGATTTTTGGGGGGTAATCGATCCCCTAAAACCTTCTGCATTGAAAGCAGGTAGGTTTAATTTAAAAAAATTTTAACCCGAGCCACACAACAAGCCCAAACCCGGGGCCACACACACCTTAAATTTCCCGTGGGGGCCTTTATTTTTTATGTAGTGACCCAAGGGTACGGTATTATTTAAAAAATAGGGGGGCAAAGGGCCTTTTTTAAATTAAACAGTCGTCAAAAAAGAAAAACCCCAATAAAATGATACCGTTCTTTCTAGGGGTTCAAAAATTCTCGTTGTTGGTGGGCGGTGCCGGGTATTTCTAGGGGCAATTTTGGGGTTTTACTCTAGGCCCCCCCCCTTTTGGACTTTCACCTTTTGGGGGGACTTTTTTTCCCGGGGAAAAATTTTATAAATTTTTTAAATTTTTAATATTTTTGGGATTAATAAAAAAATTAAATTAAAAAAAAATAAAAGGAAATTTCTAATTACCCGTAGGGGGTATTTGGAGTCGTATCGTGGGGCATTAAAAGGTTCCATTTTTTATTCTTGGGAAATGGCCTAAAAGGGAATTTTTTGGTTGTATTTTGAAAATTCATTTCTTGTTTTTTGTATTTAAATTTAATTTAAACCCTTTTAATTGTTTTAAATCAATGAATTTTTTTTTTTTGGGGGTGTCCTTGTAGGCAATTGTATTTGTACAACGGTTTTTTTTTGGGGTTAAAAAAAAGGATGGGACCCCCAAGGTTTATTACGGGTGATCTTTTCGTTCTACCTTTTTTCCGGGAAAGCTGAAATTAGTTTGTTGAAAGCGGGAAAAAACAAATTTGTGGCAAAGGGTTTGGGAAATTTTGATTAAAATGTTTTGTTCTTTTGCGGGGGGGGTTTTGTTTAGCTTTTAATTTCAACGTTTTGGGGTTTGGTGGTAATGTTAATTTTGGGCAAAGATTCCGGGCGGATAACCGACAGGGGTCATGGGGAGTGGAGTTTTTTACTAGCGTTGTCAAATCTGTTCGTGAAGGGGTAGGGGGGGGGGCCTTTTCCCCCCCGGCCTAGTTTGCAAAGTTTGGGTAAGTTTTTAACATTTTATCCCCCCGTTTTTAATTTTTCTTTTCCTTCGTCCCCCTTCCCTAAAACTGCGTAAAATATTTTTACGGAAACTTTGGGAAAACATCTGGGTTAATTTTTTGGTGAGTGGGAAAAATTTTTAAAAAATCCGGGTTTTAAAATCCCGACTAACCTTACATCTCAATCACAACGCGAAACAAACTATGCGGTAGGTCAGGGTTCAAATTTCTTATCACCGGGCAACCCTGGGGTAAAGGGGTTTTGTTAAAGGGGGCAAATGTTGAGTTGTTTTAACCCGTCTTTGGGCTTTCCTTTCTTATCATACATGTAACTTAAAATTTTCCCCCTCCTTGCCCAAAGCCGAGTGCCATTTTACAAAAAAAAAAGAATATTTAAAATTTTTGGGAGCTAAAAATCGGTAAAAACCAAAAGCCGCCCAATTAATAAAAAACGCAAAATTAACAAAGTAATTATCTACTTATTTCAACACCAGCCCAACGCTCTGCAAACAGGGGCCTGGTTATAAACGCAACAAAAAATTTAAAGATCAAAGTAAAAAGGTTTCCCTTTAAAGGACTCAAGCCCCAATTTTTAAAAAATTAATAAATTTTTCCTTTGGGGAAAAATTTTAAGAAAAAAAAATACAATTACAAAATTATTTTTCCCTACCTTTGCCTAATAAGAGGCTTTTAAATTAAATTTTTAAATTCCCCGTGTCACTTTTGACCTCCAAACACCGGGAAAACTCAACATGGTACAGGGTCAACCCAAATTTTAAAAGTATTAATTTTTAATTTAAAAGGGGTTTTTTTTGGCATAAATTTGAATAATAATATTTAATGATTGGTATTTCATCGAAATTTTGGGGGCCCTTTAAGGGGCGTAAAATTTCCCAAAGGGCATGAAAAGGGTTCGACGAAATCCAATTGTAATAATTTTGGGGGGGGGAAAATCACATGCCCGGCGAGATCAGGAGAACACGTGGTGGGGGCAGACAACACAAAATCAAGAAAGCAGCGGGTCCGTTGTAAAAAAAAGGATTTTTTTTGGGCAGGGGAAAAAAGGTTCCATTTTAGCACGTGGTGCTATCGATAAACTTTTTTATTTTTTGACAATCGGGGCCCTATAACCCAAAAAACACGGCCCTCCGCCGGTCCCCACACACGCCAAACACCTCCTTTTCCCAGCTCGAACGACCTTTTTCTTTTTGGGGGGCCTTTTCAAAACCCTCGGTGTCCTGCGGCCCAACCCTCCCACTATACCCCCCTTCCCCTCAGGACTTTTAGTCGGTTTCAAGGGTAAGCCCCCTGGGAAACCTTTTTATTTTGTTTTCTATTTAAACCTCCCCTGTCCGTCCTTGGGTTTTTAGTCACTTTTTTTTTTTAACGGGTTTAAATTTTTGTTCGGGAAAGGGGCTTCTCCCAACCTCATACGATAAAAGCCGTGGGCAGGAAAACACTTTAGGCCTTTGGTTTGGCCGGGAGCTTTTATTTCCGGCTTTCATCCGTTTTCTCTAACTTTCAATGAAAAACGGGTTTACAATGATAAATTTTCCCAAAAAAACAATTTTAAAAACGTTAAAAATTTTTTGTTAAAAAATATCCAAATCTATGGACAAAGGGCGGCTATCTCTTAGTTCTCCTCATGGTTCCCAAATTTCTACTTTAAATTAACAAAAACTTCCGTTAATAAAACCTTAAATTTTTAAAAAATTAATTACTAATTTTTCCCCCTTCCCCTTTTTGGGCTCCTGTCATTACTACCTTTTAAATTAGTTTTTATTAATAACAGTGGTTGGGGACCGTTCCATTTTTTTAAACTAATATTAAAAAAGGTTCATATGCAAATTCCCTTGTTTGGGCATACAAAAATCTCGTATTTTTTGGGAATTTAATACGGTAGGTCAGGGAATGTTACAATTACCCCACCCTTTTGTTTTCAAGACATTGGTACATATGTATTGAAAAAAATTCTTATTAATATCCCTTAAATTTAAATTTCCCCAAAAATTTAAATTTCAACTTTTAACTTTCATAAAATTAAAACTATTTCTTAAATGGAACTCATTAATTTTTTATTAAATTTAAATTTAATTATAAAAGTTTTTTTTTAAAATACCCCAAGGCACCTAGTTTTAGATAACGCCCTCGTGGGTCTATTCTAACCCTAATCCCCGCGCGTCCAAAAGTTACCTAAAGGAAAATTTAAATTTAAAATTTAATTGTAAATTAATAAAAACCCCAAAAGAAAATTTTTAATTCAAAGTAAAAAAAAGTAAAATTGTAAAAATCTGTTGAAAATACGGGTTTTGAGCAAACCCGAAACTATGGGGGTTGTCCGACTTCCGCGTTCCTAGTCTGTCGGGGAAATCTTGGCTCGGGGCAAACCAGCTGGGGACAAAAAACCCAAAACCCCTTCACCCCCCCTAGACTCGTTTTTCTCCCTTGGCAAAAAAGTCTTGGGGCCCCCAAGGGCCCCTCGGGGCTGTGAACAACGCGACCCCCCCACAAACCGCCCGACGACATTGGATCTGCGCATTCACTCTCATCTTTTTCTGTCCCGCAGGTAAACCTCTCAACCACAACAAAAACCCTCAAAACGGGGCCACCCCAAAACTCACTAAAGCGGGGATAACTAAAACAGCTTTTTCCAAATTTTTTCTAACAAAAAAATGGGGGATAACTTTTCAAAACTGGTCGTTTAAACCCAAACACACTAAACCTACAAACGCTACCCCAAAACAAATAACCTTTTGACAGTGGGGCCCCCATTTTCTCTAACAATTTTACAATACAAGTCATCCTACTTTGGGTTTTAATTTTAATTAATTTTAAAACACATTTTACATTTATAATTGATTATTGTAACCCATCATTGTTCCTCGACGAATTTTTATTTTCTCTAATTAGGTCACCAAAAAAATCGGGAACCCCCGGGGCATCTACATTCTAAAAATTTAAAAATTTTCCCAAAATTAAAAATTTATGACAACCCCTCTTTTAAGATAACATAACCGCTCCCTACTTAAAAGAAAACACAATCTTTTCAAAAAAAAAAATCCTACCCTTCCCCATATCCTGTGGCGGTATCTTTTTTTACCCCTCCTCTTCTACCCACCCAGTTTACCTCTCTCCCCTCTACTTCCAGTCATGCCCTTTCCCTTAATTCAGTAATGCTGTTTACATAATCGTCCCCTTAAATTTGGCTATACAAAACTAAACCAAAAAAATTTGGGAAAATTTTTTTCAAATTTTAATCCCATTAAACCCCTTATTTTCTATTTTGGGGTTTAATTTACATATTATCCGGGTCCAAAAATCAAAAAAAACAACTCAAAAAATTAACACATTTAATCGCCACTGCCAAAAAAAACATTTTATATTCATCAAAAACATTTCTTTATTAACTTAAATTTTGTTCCCCTTGCCCTATAGGGGGTTTAAAGTTAAAAATTTGTTCCTCCCTTTGATCCCCTTGTTTTTTGGGGTTAAATTATACCTGTTTACACCTGCGATAGAAAACCACCTCTAGAGGTCCCCCCCAAAATAAAGGGAAAAAAACCTTTTTATTTTCCGGCCCATAAACTTCGACACATTAACAAACTTTAGTAACACCCTTATCCCCACTTTAAATACTTTTTTTGGGGACGAATTGACTTTCAGGGCCCCCTGATTTTTTTTGGCTTCTGCTTTAGTGTGTAGTTTTTCTGAGGGCTAACATTATCTTGTGGGCTTTGGGGTAATCAAACTTTCCCCTCCTCTGGCAAAGTTTTCCCTAAAGGTGATTTTTGGGTTTTTAAAAACCCTTCGGGTTTAAAAGGGGTAACTCATATGGAGTTTACCCTTTACTATCAGATAGGGGATGAATTTACCCAAACCTTTCAAATTTTGGGGTTTAGCCACTTGCCCAACTTTGCATGATTCTGAGGGGCAGAACGCCCCTACATAATTTTCCCTTTTCTCGCTTTAACTCGTTCAACAGGGTTAGACTGAGGATGTCTGTTTGGGAGCTGAAAATAACCCATTTACCCCTTTTTCTCTTAAATGCTTCATTCCACTCGGGGCTATAAACCCTGCGATCCGGGGTCTGATAAAAAAAGATGGGGGTCTGCACCATATGCATGATAAAGGCTTGGCCCTTTTTTAAAGTAACAGCTGGGGCAGCCCCTGTTTTAAAAATTGGGGTAGGGGGCTTTAACAATTTTAGAAAGATATCTAAAATACAATCACATATTTAAAAACCCGCAAAACCCTTTGAGGGGGAAGGGGTCCAAAAATACCACGGGGAAACCATTATTCCAATGCCTGTGGGAAATTATTGGTGTTTTTAATGTTTCCTCTTTTCTGTCCTAATAGGAAAATGCTTTGTTCTTTGACACTATCACTTTCCCTGTTACAAATTTTCCAACTTTTTTTGGCAAAGTGATAACCATGAAATTTAATTTCTTGCAATCCCATCATACATTTCCCTTTGCACCGAGTGCCCTATTCAAGGTTTCACTCAAAATTACCTCCCCTCTTTTGGGCTTTTGGGAAAAGCACAATTTCCCAACCCTTGTTGATTTCTTTTCGGGGGAAAATTTTTTTTTTTTGGATCATGTTTTCCCTTGTATTTTCTTCTTTTTTATTGTCTATTTCAGCCCATGATTGACCCAAATTTTTTTAAAAAAATTCCAATCTTTTAAATTCATCAATTTTTCTCATTTGTTTCTGTAGTTCATTACTGACGCATTTTATTACAGGTGCTATCAACACATCTCGCGCTGTCTTGGTTGCCCTTTGGGGTTTCCCCACTCTCGCGTGGGGGGGGGGGGAACCTACTGAGTGTATCTGAAATTTTCCATTTGATTTTCCGGTACAAGGGGAATATTGTAAATTTAAATTTGTTAAATTTCAAAAAAAGAAATTCCATCTTTTTAAATCTGCTTGACATTAATCCTTTGCATAAGAATGTCAGGGGGTTTTTAAATTGGTCGTGATAATTATCAATTCTGCCCCTAGTATTAAATTTTCCCTAAACTTCTTTAAAAACCCCCCCCCCAAAATTTGGCCAATGGGGCCCCTTTTTCCCTGATACTTAAAATGCATTTTCGTTTCCCCCGGGTTTCACTTTGATGCATACAGATTTTTTTTTCTCGCCCGCTTTCATCCTTTTGAAACAGGTATGCCCTGGGGGCCCCGGTTTTCCGCAAAGCGTCGCATTTTTTAGATTAAAGGGCTTTTTATATTCGGGGAATTTTGTTGTATCTTTTCCTATGAAAAAAGGTTTCTTGCTTTTTTTGGGGGGGCTTCATCCTGTGCGGGCCCGTCCAAAACCCACTTTACCCCCCTTTCCCTTGGGGGCAAAACTACGTTGTTGTGCAAAATCTCCGGCTAGATTTTTTATAAAAAAAAAACATATCCCAAAAAAAACCTTTTAAAACTGTCTATTTTTTTTGGGTTTTCTGGGGCCAAATTATGAATGATATTTGGGTTTACGGGGGATGGGATTTTAAAACCCCTGGGTTTTCCTAAGAGTCCCCTTTGGAAGGGTACACTGCTTTAAAAAAAACCCGTGTTTTTGGCCAATTTAATTAGTTCCCTCCAACCCCTTCCCAAAAAGCTCCAAAAAAACCCTTTCACATGTCAAAGGGATGTTCCCGAAATTTTCTTAAAAAAATTTAAGATTTTCGGCGACATAGATTTTACGGGAAGTACTTATGTCACCCCGGCAAAAAAAATTTCATAGCCCTGGTAAACGTTGCTACTGAACTTAAAACCGAAAGGGGGGGAGTCGAAAAAAAACTAAAAACATATTGATTATTTTGAATAAATTTTTAGAGGTCTACTTTTTTCTAATTTGCACCTCCCAGAAACTCGCTCCCCATATAAATTTTAAAGTTGGGTTTCCCTAAACTCCCCAAACCCTTTTGTAACAATTCTTGTGGTGGACACGGCTATTAAATACTCGGGTCCCTTAATCGTTTTTTTTTTAAAATGTCTTGCATAAACCCCAAAACCCTACTGCCCCTCCTTTTTGGGTCACAAACTCCCCTTTGGGGTTTAATGTAAGAATTTCGTACTTCGCTATTTGGGCCAAAATCTAACATTTTATTGATCTCATCTTCAACAGCTTGTTTTTGAGCATATGGTATTGGATAATTTCTTTCAAAATAACCCTCATTATCCTTCATTTTTCATTAAACTTCAAACCCGGCCTTTTTTCCTGGTGAAAATTTTTAAAAAACTTCCTGTTTGTTTTGGGGGATTTGGGTTATTAGTTTTTTTTTTTTGTTCCTGTGTAAGGTGTAAATTTTCCTTGTTTTTTAACTCTCCCCTTTTGTTTTTTACTTAAAATTTCCCTTGAAATTTTTATCATAAATTTTTTAAATAGCATTGTATTCTTGATTAATAACTTACTTGACATATGGGAGTTAAGCCTTGATCTTCTTCTGAATTAATCCTTTGCATATTAATCAACTGATTATTTACCCATTGCCCCATTTGATTTTAATCTTTTAAAGGGGAAATCTATTACTACCTTATTTTCATTTTAAACCAAATCGACCCCAAGTTTTTATTTCCCTTTAAAATTTTAAATACTAAAAGACATTTGGGGCTTTTGTTATTTTTTATCCCCCCAATGAAAACATCCAAAAAAACCCTTTTTTATTTATTTTTTTCTTCTTTTTTTTATGGCCCCTAGTATGAAATTTCCCAAACTCCCGGGCAAAGTAAAAACAACTCCTCCATTCTACTAGCTCTTCAAAAAATTCTTCCGGATACAGGGAGACCCACTCCACGGGTTTTGCGCGTTACCCCCTTTTTTAAGGTTTAACCTTACAAAAGGAAAATTTTAAAATTTTCCCTTTTTTGTTAATAAAAATTTTTTCTTCCAAAAAAAACTCCGGGGTTTTTGGAAGATACTGTTTATTTTCCTTAGCGGGTTTTTTAAATAGGCGACTGTTAAAACCCGTCCCCTTTTCCCCCCATTTCTCTTCTATTTAAAAATGGGGGCCCTGTTTTGGGAACCTTGGGAGGGAAAACCCTTTCCCCGGGCTACTGACATTTTATCGGGGCTACCTCGGTTGGTTCATTTCTCCCTTTATTTTCTCGGGTTCCCTCACGGTTATTGTTTTGTTGTAGCTGTTCCCAAAGTGTTATTTTTTGGGGTTTAAGCTTGTCCCCCAGTTTGGGGGGTAGTTATTGCCTCCGGAATTATATCCACTTTTTTTCCGGGGGGTCTTTTCCCTTCTGTAACCCCTGAACTAACACCTCCTTTGTTTTTCTCTGTTGCATTTACCACATAGGAAATGTTGGGGCCCTTTCAAGATTCCCTTTAAACACTTTTATCCCTTTGTAATTTTAATCTTGCTTTTGTGACAATAAAGGCCTTTACCTCCTCAAAGGGAAAAGCGGTAGGGGTTTTTCTTCAAATTTAAATCAGGTTTTAGGGCAATGGAGGGGCAGTAGCCCACTTTTTTACAAGGGGGTTGTACGTAACCCGACATGATGAAAACCCCCTTACCAGTGTTTTTCCCATTTTTAAACCTGATTAATAACCCTTGGCCCTTTTTCGTGGGCCATTCCAGTATCCCTTTTTAAGAAAAGTTTTTAAAAAGCACGTATTTTCCAAATCATTTTTCCCGAAACCAGGGTTTTTTTTTCCGGGGCCGGGACAGGCCCTTGTATTATTAAACTGACCTTGCTCTCTTCGTTGCATTGTACTTGTAAATCGTTTATTCCTTTAAACGAATGAACTCGACCCGGGGTGTAGGCCCCCCCCACTCTGGGGAATTTAAAGTCTTCTCTACGGGGTTTATTTCCAATGTATTCCTCCTTTTCCCATTTTATTCCGGTTATCATATTCATTTGGTAAGTGGGGGATGCTGCTAATTCCCCCTGTTTGTTTTTTTGATTTCTTTTTAAAAAGTTTTTTCTTCCCTAACCGGGGGGCTCTTTTGTTTAAAGAAATCTATTGTCTCCCCCACCTTTTTCCCGTATCTGATTGTTGACAAAACAAAATTTTTTTTTGCTTTTTCATAAAACCCTTTCCCCAATTTTTTGTCCCCTTTTGGGTTTTTTTTTCCTTCCCCTTTTCTCGGTCTTTCTTGGGGGGCCTTGATTAAATGTTTCGCAGGTTTTCCCACCCCTTGGGTTTAAAATTTATGGTTTTTGATGAGTTTTTTTATTTCCTTGTTCTTCCGTCCCCTCCCCTCCCCGGGTATTTATGTCCTGTTTTTAGTTGTCCCCAAATTTCCCTTTTCCCAATCTGAAAATTCCCTTTTTTTGTTTCCCAAAATTTAAAATTTAAGTAATATTTTTCCCCGTTTTTCGATTTTATTAGCCCCATTGTCTCGTTTATTATCTTCCCCTTTTTTTGTCTTTTTTTTTTTTTTTTGGGAAATTTTCTTTTTTCAATTTTTATTTTCGTTTACCCGACTGATTTTTTTTTTGACTCCCCTTTTCCCTTTTTTTTTGTTGGATTAAAGTCCGTCCCCGACCTTCCGCGATTTTTTTGGGGACGGTTTTCATTTTTTTTCTGTTTCCCCCTTTTTTTTTCAAATTTTTTTGTTTTTTTTCTTTCTTCCCTCCTTTCATCTGGTTTTCTAACTTTTCCCTTCCCTTTTCTTTGCCTGTTTTTTCCTTTCTTGGAGCTACTATTTCCCCGCGTTGTTTTTATTTTTTTCCCCAAAATCCTGTAGTTTTTTTATCAATTTTTTCCAAAATTTTTTCCCCCATTTCCTTTGACTGTTTTTTTCTTATTTTTCAAATCAATCCTGAATTTTTTTCAGATTTTTCACCCAAATTTCTATTATTACTCCCATTAATCTTTGAAAAAGGGGCCTCCTTGTTTGTTTACTTTTCTGGGCCCCTATCTTACTTCCGCCAAATTTTTCCCCTCCTCTGATTCTGTATTTTTTTCCCGGTTTTTTTGTTATGCCCCCGAAATCCCACTTTACTATACCCTCATTTTGAAATCTGTTAATATGGGTTTTGTTTTCCCGTTAAAGTTCGAGTTCCCCCGTAGTTGAACTGTTTTTCCCTTTATTGGCATCTTTCATTTTCTAGATTTAAATACTTTTAACATATCAAGGGAAATCATCACCTTTCTCAAAATCCATCTCTGTTATCGTGGGACTATTAAAAAAACCCCCCTGCCTGCTTTTTATCCATATTGCAAAAATTTTATATTATCTTTTTTTATTATTTTATTAATTTAAATCGATTCGCTGTTCATTACTTTTTTGTAAAATCACCCAAAAAAAAAAATTTAAATTCACAAAAAAATTTAAATTTTAAAAAAAGTTTTTTTCTTTTACAATTTTTAAAATTTTTAAAATTTTTTTTAAATTAACCCCCGGGGAATGGTTAAATTTCGAGGCCCCACGTTACCCGGGGACAATTGAAACTTTTACCCCCTCCCCTTGCCCAAACCGGGTGACAGTTACCAAAAAAAAAAAAAGAATATTTAAATTTTTTCTACTCAAAAACGGTAGAAAACAAAGACGCCCAATTTTAAAAAAAAACCAACAAATTAACAAGTAAATTTTCTACTTACTCAACACCAATCCCCCTCTGCCCAAAAGCTGCTGGTTATAAAAGCACACAAAAAAATAAAGATCTAGTGAAAAAGGATTCCCTTTGGACCCCCAAGCTACAATTATAAAAATTAATCAAATTTCCCTTGTTTAAATTTAAAAACAAAAAATTTCCAAATTTCAAAATTATGTGCCTTTCCTGCCCCAATAGAGCTTTTAAATTAAAGTTTTATTCCCCCGTTCCCCCTTTTTACCCGTCCAAAAACCTGTAAACTCAACAGTGAGTTTCAGGGTCAAAAACCCAAAAAATAAGTATTAAGTTTAAATTAAAGGGTTTTTTTCATGAAATTGAATTTAAAAATAAAATTTTAAAGATTGGTTAAATCATCGTAATTATTGTTTGTATCCCTTTTAAATTCTGAAATCCAAAAACGTGATTTCGGGGGGGCGGGCCCCTTTAAACCCCTTTTTAATAATGTGGGGGGGGAAAATCAATTTCGGCGAAAAAAATCAGGAGAACCCTGGGCGCAGAAAAGAAACAAAATCAAGAAAAGAGGGTGGTCGTTGTAAACCAAAATGACGTTTTGTTTTTTCACGGGGAAAAATTCCATGTACACGTGGTCGCCGATCAGATACTTTTACGTTTGACAATAGGCCCTTTTCAAACCAACAAGGCCTTTCCCCGTCACACACAAAAGGGCCACGCACAAACACCTCCCCTTTTCAAAGGGTCGACAAAGACCTCTTTTGCTGGTTGCCTTTTCCCCATCTCGGGGTCCTGGCGGCAACCCTCCCTATAACACCCCCCCCCTCATGACTGTTATCGTTCAAGGTAAGAGCCCCCCCCAAGGAAAACCCTTTTTGTTGTTTCTAAATTTAAACCCGCCTGTCGCGTCCTTGGTTTAGTCACTTTTTCACTTTTGACTGAGTAAAACTTTGTTCTGGAAGCTTCTTTTCCCAACCCCCATACGATGAAAACGTAGCAGGATAAAACGTTGGGCCCCCCGGGGGCCCCGGGGGGGGCATTATTTCCGCGTTCATCCGTTTCTCTTTAAATCAATGTAATCGTTACAAAGATAAATTTTACCCAAAAAACAACTTAAAAATTAATTAAATTTTGTTAAACAAAATCAAAATCTTTTTGGACTTTAAACGGGTTTTCTCTTAGTTCTCCTCATTTGGGTTCCTAAAAAAACTAAATTTAAATTAAAAAAAACACTCCGTTAATGCCCAAAAGAAAATTAATTTCAAATTTTCCCTTCCCCTTGCTCCTGTCATTTCTTCCTTTAAATTTTTAATTATTAATTAAAAGTGGGTTTATGACCGTTACAGGTTTTTAAATAATAAATTTAAGGAATTTTTTTATGCAAATTTTACTTGATTTGATACTAAAATCTCGTATTATTTGGAAATTTTTAATTTTCCGGGTTTAAAAGGGGGGATGGGGTGTTACTACAATCACCCTTAAGGGTTTTTCAAAATATTAATTCAAATACGATTTTTTTATTTTTTTACTTAATTTATTTTTGGGGTCGGACAAGGTTTTTCGTAAAAGGGGAAATGGGGTTTTTACGACTTTAAAAATTTTGTTATTTTTAAATTTTATTAAGGAATATTTTTGTGTAAATTTTTTCGATAGAACATATAAAATTTTTAAATACGGAAAAACTTTGTTTTGAGGGTTTAAAACCCGGGTTTTTTTAATAAAATTTTACTTATGAAAATTTAAAAATATATTTGCAAACCAAAAACTTCACACTACAACAATTTTTAAAAAATCATGTTAAAAAAATTTCACCCCCAACTTTCTCTTTTCCGAAATTTGGGTACATAATAATTTTAGCTTAAAATAACCCCCTTTAAAAGGAAAAATATTACATGCAACACACAATTTTAAGTATTTTAAAAAGAAAATAAATACCCATTTCGTTAAATTTTAAATTGGAAAAAAACCCTTTAGAGTAAATTTTTAAAAAAACGGGTTTTTAAAGAGTTGGGGGAAAGGAAACAAAAGGCCCCCACATCATTGTAAAATTTATTTTATTGGGGAAACCCAAATTTAAATGGCATTTGATTAATTAACTGGTTTTAACGGAAAAAATTGCCCTCGTATCTTTTATCAAAGTAAATTTCTTTTGAAAAAGGGATTTACTTTTATAAATTACTCCTGATACCCGACTAGGGAAAAAAATTATTCGTTGTTCCATTGAGGAGGTTTTTTTATGAAAAAACCATTCCCTTTTTTGAGTTAATTGGGTGGGTTTCGGGAAAATAAAAGCTATCATGGAATGCCCATACTGGTTTTTTTAAAAACGATTTTTTATGGGAAGGGGATAACTTACTTTTTGCTTAAGAAAAAAGGGATTTTTTTTATTTTAGGGGGAATCTAAAAAAAAAAACCAAAATTAAAAAAATAAAGAGGGGGAAAGAACATAACATAACATTGTTAAAGTTTTTTACAATATTTAAAACAAAGGGCCAAAAACTAAAGTAAAATCTAAAAGGCAAACAACAGCTTTAAAAATGGGGAAATAGACTTTTTATGAAAATCTATTTTAACGTATTCTGCCCCTTTTTTGTTTTTAAAATTTTAAAAGTTTTTGTCTTCAAAAAATAATAAAGGGAAGTGGCAATTTTTCTTTTTTTCACTTTTCATTTAAAAAAAGGGATCTAAAGGAAAGAAAACAAGAAAGTATCCGTATTTCTCTGCACGACATCTAAACTAAAAGTTTTTTCATCGATTTAACAATTTTTGTTTTTTCATTTTTACACCGTATTTAAATTTGTTTGGACCGAAAAGCGCTCCCACATTGGGCCCAAACATCCCCTTCTTTAAATTTTATTTCGTTTGGGGCAAAAAATTTAGTTTTAACAAATTTTTGGAAAAACCCCGTCAAGAAAAACCATCGCGAAAACTCTACCTGGGTGTGCACCATATTTTTACCCTGTATTTAGAGCTTAATAAAAGATTCATTTTTACAAATTTTTCTAGTTTTTATTTATAAAAATATATTTTATTTCCACTTATTTAATAATTTTAATGAAAATTTATTTTTTTTTTTAGTACTCCTTTATTACTATTTTTTTACTTTCCCTTGGGGGAAAAAAATCCCCCTCTTGGGGGGTTTCGAAATAGGGAAACCCGGGGTTGTTGGAAGTCTTGATTCTGGGAGCTAGAAAATCCCGGACGAGATTTGTCCAAAATTTTTTTGCGTTAAGGGGGTTTGAAATCTTTTAGAGGGGAGGGTTTGGGGTATTTTTAATTTTTTCCCTTTTTAAAATATTTTTACTTCTTCTTTTTTTCTTTTATTTATATTTTCTTGGCCAAACTTATTTTCTTTAAATTTTCCCTTAAATTTCATGTCCCCTTTTTACCTTCTTTTCCCTCTCAATTAATTTATCGTTATTTAAGTACCTAAATTAAAATTTTTCCAATTTTTTTCATCTTTTTTGGTAAAGAAAGGGATTCTTCTGTCCATCCCCAGTCCCGCACCTTTTGGTTTTTCTTGCATTTCTTTGTAACTTACTTACTTCACAATTTTAAATTAAATTATAATTTTTGAATTAACTTTATACTGAAATTAAACAGTGCTTTTTTTTTCTTTTATTTAGCTTATAACATTGTTAAATTTTTTGTTAAAAAAATTTTAGATTTTTTAAATTTTTTTTTACGGATTCAAAATATCAAAAGTATAAACCCTTAATACAAAAAAATGGAACTAAAAAATCCCTATTTTTCCTCACTTTTTCTGTCCTTCGTCCGGGCCCGTCCGCTCACGATGACAACCGAACACTATCTTTTATCCACATCGGGTTTGTTGTTGATTTTTTGCCCTTCAAACAGGATGATAACAATGTTTTTGGGGCCCCTTAAATGGTTTTAAAAGGGGGGGGGGGTTCTTTTTTGTTGTGTTTTTTTTACCGGGCCCGGGGGACCTCCACCAAAGATTTCCATAGGGAATAAATTCCCAAATCGTGTGTTTTTTCTGTTTTTTTTTTGTTGTAAAATAGGGTTCCCCCCTCCCTTAAATTTGGGTTTTTTAAAAACTCATGGTTTGCATACAAAATTAATATTAATTTAAAATTCGTGTTAAAAAAAAAAATTTTAAAAGGTGAAATTTTCCCACGAATTATTTATTAAAATTTGTTCCCCCGAAAATTTCCCTTATGACTGAGAAACTTCGGGAATAATAAACCCTTTTTGGGCAGGGGTAAAGATTTCTGGGAAATTTTTTCCTAATTTCCGTATGCATGACATCCTCGTTTTTTGCCAACCCCTGGGCCACGCGCAACGGGTAACATAAACATAAACATTTTGTATTCCGCATTTTGAAGACGATTAATGATTATAACAAGTAAAACATTCGATGTTTTAAATCGTTTAGTATTCATGTAAGAAAAAGATTTCATCGACAATTGAGAATAATATTGTGTTAATTTTTTGCTTTTACAATTTACTCGTTATAATATATTCCATTTTAAATCATCTCATAACAGATGCCATTATTCGTACGGGGATTTTAAACATTCTTTTTATATGTATTTGAAATTAAACGAGAAACGTTTTTACTTTCTCGAGGTATGGTAAAAGCTACATTCATATCATTGTGTTCTTCAACAATGTCACCCGCATTTCGTAGTTAAATTCCTCGAAAGTGTTTGAATAGACGCAACGAAGTGAAAGCTGAAGCGCACGATTCAATTTCAGTGCTTGTTATGAACCGAGTGTTTTTAATTTTAAAAATTCACTTGGTATGAATCGAATTCTTACTCTTTCTCTACGAGAAAAAATGTCTTCACCAATAATAGTATTTGTTTTACCATTCGGTTGAATAGACGTGATAGTTTATTCATAGATAACCAAATACATTTCGAAATATGTTTCAAGTATATTAATTTGCGTCGCTTTATTGTTTATTTATTTTATTTATTTAACGTATATCCTATTCAGCTATGAAAAATGATTTTTATTGGTACAATAACGAAATCGTTCTTAAAATATAAAATTATATTATGGTTATCTATTCACATTGGTATTAAATCATTAAATTTTTTTGTGCATTGTAGCCAATACATATATAAGAAGTAGTAACATGCTTTCCGTACCGGGAACAAAAAAATGTTTTTCACTCCTAGAAACAGACTTTATTTGTCGTGTCAAAACAAATAATATGCAAATTAATTTCCCTAGGATTGTGTGTTAAAACGATATAACGTAAAATCTACACGGTAAAACGTGTTTATACTCTGAAATATGTCAAGTCACATAATTAATTATAACCCAATTAATTGTTATACCATTGCGTTTCAGTTCCCAATTCCCCCGTGAAACACGTCTAAATTCCTTGTATTCCTGTGTCCAATGGAAATAAATGGTGTTTCGGCGTGCATGTGCATACCTCCATATCACGCTATAGTACAGCGGCAGCCATTGCGATTTCTCATCTCACACACTTCGGGTGCGATTAGTACTTCGCGTTTCCGGCAGCTAGATCGCGCTAGTGAACGCGCAACACATGCGAATTCATTTTGCACCCGAATGTAAGACGTAGAGACGATCGTAGCGGGAACTAAACGCTTGAGTACAATTAATTCAAGGGAAAACGTCAGATTAAGATAGTTAAAGTTCTTAACTTCTGTTCAGTGACTGGGAAGCATAGACGTTATTTTTAATGGATCCCAACACGCTATTTATTACTTGTAACGCCCACAAATTAATTTCTCTTTTTACGTTTTGACTGGGAAATTAAGATTAACCGGTGCGTTTGTGCGTATAATTGGGTCTGTAAATAAGTTCCGGTTTCAGTGTGCTAGAGTTTCGGTTCAATACCCCTTGACTTAGTTCCTCAACTGTTATTTATCCTTGTCCAATGTTATTGTTGTAATATTGACTGATCATAAGTGGGGGGAATATTTGTAGCAAATGTGCCCCACTTTATTTACTAACAAGGTAATGTTGCGTAGATGGTAAGGTAGTAATCCAAGCATATCCGAATGCACACATATATATTTAGGACATTCTTTATGTTATGATTGCTGATGTTGGCATAGACATTTCGCCACCTGAGTAACGTATGCTAGCACTGAGTACCCTGGTTGACACTTACTGGTGTGATTGGTATCAACGATAACCAGCTACTTTGAAGGGATCTGATTGGAAGTTGCAATCTTTTATTGTAGAGAATTTTACATATATTTCGCAACCAGGCTTGACCACATATCGGTTTGTCGGCAATGTATGGTTGTGGTCAATGCACACAAACTCATTGGCAACGTTGTTGAGGAACATAGTTAATCGTCAATCGTACGTGATCTTCCCAAATCTCAAGGTCTATACGAAACTGTGTTTCTGGCAAAAGCTATTGATAATAACAACTGTTAATTTTACATGTTTATGTTTGTGTTTTGTCCTATACATTAAATTTGCGCTCGTGGAATGAATATTCTGTTGCAAATAAAGGCTTAACAATAAAAATATTAGTGGTAGAGCACAATGCACTTGATTATGTGACATGTGTAAACCTCTTTACTTAAATAAATGAATACTCCTGTGCATTGTAGTACTTGATTCTAGATAATCACATACTGAAATAAGGCTGTAAAGAGAAAACATAAGAATTTTCTCTGGATCACTTTAAAGTTATTAATTTTCTTTTGGAGTTGTGATTCGCATTTCTTTTTTTATTTACCGCAAATAAGCATCCAAAAAGGTTTAAAGTAGTAATTTCCAAAGCTTGTTAAGAAGAAAATTTGAATTAGATTTGATAAGTCAAAATGTTCTCTGATTAGGTACTAATACGCATATCCTTTCTTAATAAGTAACCACCCAAAAGTTACGAATGTTTTGGGTTGAAAATTGAGGTCATTGTGTGGTCTAGAATGGATGTGAAAATTTGACGATCAAGCGGGTTTTAAACGGACAATAATTTAACATTGTAAAAAAGTTAGTTGAAGTTCATACAACCGTCTTATACCGACGCAATTAGTACAGATTCTTGCGTCCTATGTTGTGAGTGAGGTGTGGGGTGTGGGGTCCGGCTGCAGCTAGTGCCGGGGGGGGGGGGGGGCGCAGTGGGAGCCCAGGGCAGCAGTGCCCATAACTCGCGAACACTCAGAAGGGGAGTCCCGAGGGAACAGACGGGAGGGAGAGCGGGAAGTGGTAAATGGCTTGTTTCGTTCTATACTGGACGTCAGGGTTTAGAAATCACTGCTGGAGAGGCGGACAATATCTCGCGCGCTGGTTTACTAGCCTTGGTTGACGGGTCATTATTAGGTTACGATGCATGTTGGAGGGGGGTAGTCATATTTAGTGTGTTAAGCAGGTAATATGTTCAAATAATCTTAACAAATTTAGGTTAGGAAGAAAACCAAAAAAATTACCTCACAATTTTCAATTTAATTATCTTGTTTTAATCGGGTTGACATAAGCTGAAATTCTAAAATTAGTCAAACGTGTAATTGTTTGTTCATGTTAAGATTTTTTCTAAATTGTGAGTGTTGCACATTTATTTATCATAAATTGTTTATTGTAAATTAGGACGGACGAGAGAGATAAAATTGTAGTGTTTATGTTGTGTTTATCAATAGGTTTATAGTGATCAATATCATAGAAAATATATGTTATGTGGTTTGCTTGGACGTGATCGTTGTTTATTACAATGCTTGTTCGGCGACGAGGATATAATTCCCCACCCTTGCAGCCTGTCTGGAGTATAGACCTAGGGCGGTATGATGCGGAACGTCCCGGGGTCAGGGCAGGGGCGAAGATTGTCCGCTACTTAGTCTAAACCTCCACGGGATCAACGTCGACATCGGAACTTTCCGGCAATCTCCGGAGAAATCACCCGACGTCCTCTTAACAACCCATACCATCCCACTCTGTCTGCATTTGCCTTGCAAAGAAGTTTATTTTATATCGGGGCTTTAAGGATTCGAATCCAACTGGACAAGCCAAGTTGAATCACAAGAGAATTGGCGATTTAATTTTCTACTTTGCCGTATTTGCGATTTTCTTCTCTTTGTTATTGGAACTTGTTCGACTATATCCAACTCGAGAATTCGAATCAGGACAAACGTGGAAGTATTTTTTGGAATTCTTTTTTTTTATTGGAAGATAAGCTGCAAAACGTTGACCTTAGCAATAAGTGGGGGGCCCTGGAGTGGCCACATAGGGAACGTACGATTCTAAAGACGTTCCTTTCCCCCGACCAACCGAGGCTTGTTGAGTTCTGATGATCCAAGACGGAGTAGAAATATGTCAACGTTCATAAATGTGGACGGACGATGTCTTTAGTCGTAGTTAGATCGATGGTAGAGTCGGGAGTTATGAGAAGTGTGTAGGGTGGGTAGGACGGGATAATGGTCTGTTTGTTGTACTGATAAGTGAGTGGAGAAAGAGTGATTGTGAGCTGGACGCAGACAAAAGAAGACGCGGGGGGGGGGGACAAATTTGAGAGGCTGTGGTGGGAATGGGTGAAGAAAATAAACCAGTGCGTTCAGTTCAGTCCAGATCAAACCAACGAGTACGGGTAGGCTACTTGTTCGATTCCCGCCACTGGCATTTTAAATACTAGATTGTTTTTGATTGTACACCTTTAACAAGGCTCGTGCTACTGGTTTTGAGTAGCATAAAATAACCTTTAACAATTTCTCCAAAACTCCTTAACTGACAATTAAATGTATGTATTTCTATATTAATTTCGATTTTGTTCCATGTTTTCCATTGTTAACATTTTTTGCAAACTCATCAGCAGACACTCTCAAAATTTAGCACAATACGTAACAATGCACCACTGAATATACTAGTTATTATTATTATTAAGAGTCTTGTTCAGCACTATTTAAAAATACCCTGTTAAGCATGTCTATAAATAGATGGCTAGATGGAAGTGATATTATGCATGATTCGCAACAAAATATATCGACTATCGGGGGAATGTTATGAACATTAAACAAATATACAGAAATATCAAAACATATATATAAAAGATATATGATCATTTATTAAAAAGAAAATCAATTATAAAAAAGAACATGAGAAATGCTAGTTTTGCTGGGCAGTTCAAACACGGGTTTATTTCTTGAACGCATTCAAATATGAAAATGTAAAACTTTAAATAATTGTAAAATGGTAAAATATAATCTCTCCTACTATAGGACTAATCTCTGCCTGTGCTCCAGTATAGCCCCGTGTAGCGGCCATGCACTGTAACTATAGCATGTCCCCCCGGATAGAGGGGGATAGAAAAACATGCCTACTTCACCTCAGTTTGGGCTCGACGAATTATTTATAATGCAGCTCTTGTTATTGACTCTAAAAGAAGCAGGACACGCTATGAAGGCGCGTCTACACGAGAGCAAATCACTTGAAACACACGGATACACGTCGCCTGCCGAGACTGGCCCGCGTGTATCATCTTATTTTATGCGTGGCGATCTGAACTATGCCTTGGGGACAAGGTAATAAAATTTGACGGGGAAATATATTTTGAATCAAAAATGCAATATCCTAATAGCTACAAAATAATAATTCACTTATAGAAATGACATTCTGGTGTAAATGATTGAAATAGTCCCTCGTTTCTAAAAATATAATGAGCTTTGCTTTTAATTTTTTCTTTTTAATTTTGTCTCGAATTCTACTTTTTCTGTGTAATTTCCGTATTTTGTTGATTGTAGGTATTCTGTTGTGAAACGAGTAACTTTTGTACGAAATAATTTTGTTTAAAACTCAAATTTTGCTACATTTGCGTCAATAAAAGAGGTGAACATTCTGTGAATGTACAGGCCCAATGTGCTATCTTGTCTTTCATTATATTCAAAGACACGATCCATATAAACATTAAGTTTCTCAATTGCATTAAAGATGAGAGAACAAATGGGTAATGGAATGGGGAATCAGAAATGCTAGCGCTGATTAGAACTCCAACGTTCCCATTGTCCCACCCATTGTTTCTTCAACTGTTCACATCTGGTAGTAGACTAGTGATTAACAACGCGTCAAGATGTTTTGACTGACCAGACCTCCAAACCAGACAATTATCAAGATATCACCCACATCGCTTCTCTCTCTCTCTCTCTCTCTCTCTCTCTCTCTCTCCTCCAGCTTTAGTGCCGGATTCTACTTTAGCTAAACCGCAAAGTGCTTTAAACTCCTAAACTATACACCTTTATACGACACCAATCAATCAATCAACAATTCAAATGTTTAAGCCTTCACCACTTAGCGAATTTTTTACGGCTTGATTTATTACGTCGAAATCTTGCGACGAGTTTGAATGTTGAAATATAGCGAATTGGCCGCCCAATACTAATGTATGCATTAAGTAGTTTTCGTTACATTTGTTTGGTTCTCTTTGCCACTTTAGGCGTTGCAGAGTATTAATCATAGTTGAATAGAAGAAAGCAAATGGTCATCAATAATTTACCTATGAGATTCACACTACACTTTACTTTATTAGATCCATAATGCGAGAAGAAGAAGTTAAGAAGTACGCCTACCTATGTGGGAGACCCGGGTTCGAACCCCGGTCGGGATGGATTTTGTAAATTCTGTATTGTATTAAATATAAATAAGGAGAACCACAAAGTTTAATTCAGATTTGAAATATAATTTAGTGATTAATAATTTACTTTGGGGGGTTTTCGACCTGCATGAAATTTAATGTCCCCCACTGAAAATCAGTTCTTTTACTGAGTGGGTACACTCTTATTTATTTATTGATTTATTTAAGAAAAATATTTCATTGAAAATTTGTTGTTTCCTTCTTTTGTTTTGTGATTTGTGTGCTGTACACTCCTGGCTAACCAACTCCAATTGTGTTTATGTATCTGTGTGATTCTCTGATCGAAGCAACTGCTATACGTGGGTATCATTATTTCTCATGAATGTTGTTACGATTTTTGCATAAGTTCTTGCGCAAACATTGATGTTATATTGTAATCGTTTTTCAGGACCAAGATAGAATTTCAACGAGCGCTTTAATCGAGATAAATACGTTTTGTTGAAACAACAAATACTAGTAATGATGTTTTTTACGTCGATTTAAAAATACGCACTACGCGCGGGACACCGAATTGAATATGTTCGTATCTCTTATTTGTGAGTGAGTTTATCCATTTGTCTCTGCACCATGCTTGTATTACTCTTTTGATTTAACACTATACGATTGTGCATCAGCGCGCAATATGTATCTACCTCATGCAGAAACACATGGTACGTGTGAACACACTAATGATCGTCGAGCTTGCAACTTTGTCCGAACGGTGACTTTCGAGATTTAGTTCTGTGGGGTTTGGGGTAATCTAGAAGGTCATTAGGGGATTTTGTTTTTTCACAAGACTGCTGGGAAATTTCATATTTGTGTGCTTGCACACACAAAATAAAGAATTGGCAACACGCGAACTCGATGTTTTTTCCTGTTTTATTATTTTCTTCTTTGCAATGGTGAAAGCGACGTGCCTATTCTACATGATTGCAACAATTCAATCAGAATATCTTTGACGTTATTAAATTGACTGCCTTCTCCGGACTTTTTTCTATATGGATTTCCCATTAATTTGAGATAGTTTCTTTGAAATAATTTCCTTTTCGTTAACACCCACAGTAATTATGACGGTTAAACTCGATTCTTCTAAATCAAAATTTGATTTCTATGTACTATATTTTAAAAACATAGTTACAATATCCTTGCCAAAAATCTTAGAATGTATGGTAATGCTTTGAAGAAAGTGGGGGAGGGGGCAGAAATATGGCCTTGCGAATGAGAGCACTTAGAAATACATAACAGCTTTCATCATCTTCCCATGCACGATTTCCCAAATGTTGATTTCTTATTCTTTGAATTCTGAAGGCCTGGGTGTTCCTAACTTAAGAAACCGTGCACCCATAATAATACAAATCGAATTGATTTAAAAGAATTATCATTGTATAAAATTCTCTGCCGTATTTTCCTCCTTGAAAACGTGTTTATAATGGCATAAGAAAATATCCCGAAAAGAAAAGGAAAAGTGAAAAAGCGAAAAAACCTCGGCGTTCTGAGCCCTTGCTATAACATTCCCACTGAATCAATCTAAGGGTAGCCATTGATGAATGTTTTTACAAACCTAATGCGTTTCCCGGAACCAGTTTGTCGTTCGTACGGTAGAATGGAAGTGGTTAGGCCTCCACGTGCGTCTGCGTGCCTGACGGTTCTCCCGGTTGTCAATCAATTATTCATCTAGGTTGTAGTGACGACATCAAAGCTTGATTTAGACGTATGTCCGGATGTTATGGAGTTGTTAATGGTTGTTTTTTATGTATTGTTTTGTCGTTTCGTGGGTGACGCGCATGAATAAAGGTTTTTCGTTGAGGTTTAGGGATTTATTTTCGGTTCCCATGGATGTTTTGTTTTTCCATTGGGAGTTAGGAACAGCGTGTTTCAATAATTTGGTTTGGATTCTACGAATTTGAAATTGTGCACTGTTGTTTTTAAGAGAAATGAAAAAGTTGACACGTGTCCTTTTTAAAGAATACATTTACTTTATATATTATTATTCCGAATTGAATTTCCGTATCCGGATGAAATAAGTCTACCCCAAAAAACAGCGGCATCTATGTCCCTCTCATTTGCCTGTAATAAATCGTCTTGGTTCCGAATTGAAAACAAGTAATTATGGAAGCGAAGCCCCCCTATAAGGACCATTTTTCTGTCAGTCCGTCCACCCATCCATCCGTGCGTGTGTCACGTCTCACGATAAAACCGAACATGTCATTAGATTCACATATTATTTTGTGAGATTGCTCTCAACAATACAGAATATCTTTGTGATTCTATGAGGTCAAGGTTAAAGACTACCACCAATATTAAAACCAAGCAAAATTACTATTTTTATAGTGTTATCTCGAAAACGCTGCAAAGTATCTAAAAACTGATTGCTGACGGCTATGTGGTTTCATTAGAACAAAATAATGCAAGAACAAATATTCAAATATAATAATCGGTGCGTTTGTATTTCAAATATGCATTTTATTAATTAATTATCAAATAAAAAACTTAATTACCATCACATTACAATATTTTTTCGTGTAGGCTATCGTTCGCACATAACCACATAGCTGTCTGTAAACAGTTTTGCGATATTTTGCAGTGTATCGAGATATATATTTTTTTAAACAGTAATTTCACGTGATTTTAATATTATTGGTAGTCTTAACCATTAAGGGTGCGGAGTTAGCATTTTAAGATAGTTTTTCCTTACCCGGCACCTCCACCAAAAATGTCAATGCATCAAAACGATTTATTTGTGTATTCTTTTTCGAAAGCCTGTTGAAGTTTGATGATATTGATTAGCTCATTATTATTTAGGGTACTTCGGTTCCGTGTTTGTTTAATATAATCAAGTCAATAATATATCATCATTTCATCATTTCGTAAGCTCTAAGACTTTACGTGTAAGTGTTATAACGGTACATATTATGACATTTACAATTTCTTGAACTGATTAATCAAATTCTTAAAGATATTCTTTACTCAAAAGACATCAACTAACATATATTTCGAACAAGATTTTTAATTCAGCCAATGGTCATGACCCTTAAAAGCAAAAAAAGCATCACACCTTGTTGTATACGTTGCTCTCGGCAAACGACAAGGATGACAATACAAAAGGATCGTTTTAAATTTTAAATATTATCGTATAAACTCAAAATGTTGAATTTAACTCTTAAATTCTAAAAGTGTACGTGACACGAACTAAGCGTTGCCCACTCTGTGTAACCCCTGCAAGATCTCCTTTACAGTAGGACGGCTACTGTGGAATACTTCCCTAGTCACAACTCACTGGCAATCGATTCTCCAAGGACGGGCGAGGGTGCTGGCCTTAAGTGCGCCAACCAAGTGTGGAGCAAATCGTTTCTGTTGTTACCGTATTAGCACTTGTCGATACATTTATTAAAATTACGATACGCTCCACAATAGGCGAGAAACAAGGAATAGTACCGCTAGTGATATATATATAATATGCTTATTTACGAGACTAATTATCGTTTGCTAGCATACAAAGTGTAGGATTAGCTTAACGTTTGTACACTTTATCGTATTTTAGAGATGGTTTAGTACATACGATTGAACACGTGTTTGTGACATATAATCGTAAACAAGCACGGTACACAGGGAGAGAAGCTACTTAAAACGTTTGGAAGTATATGACCCGGCACCTCCACCAAAGAGGCGAACCCTTTTAAGTGGTAAGCCTACCCGGCACCTCCACCAAAGAGGCGAACCCTTTAAGTGGTAAGTCCTCCCCAGTACCTCCACCAAAGAGACGAACCCTTTAAGTGGTAAGCTACCCGGCACCTCCACTATTTATATGCGGAAAAAGAGCTACCAAACCGATCAGCGCTCGGTTTATTAATGTGTTTCTGTATTCTTCTTCAACGTTCATTTGATTAATTAGCTTCGCTCCCTTTTTTGGGTAATTCCGTACCCGTGCTTGTTAGTTATTTATCAATCAATTCTCGTACGGGCGTGATATCGGGAAGTAGTGTTTGTTGTTCAAGGTCACGAATGGCCCATGAAGAACAAAAATAACATTAATATGTCATTTCGATTAACAATTTCACCTACGGGAGTGTTTTCCGGATAACCAAATCGAGAAATGCCATTAGCAGGTTCAAACCCACATCCCTTGAACCCTAACCGTAAGAGCCACCACGGAAACGTCTTGAGGTACGACTCAACATCCTCGCAGTGAGCGTGAAACTCCTGTAGTAATCTTGCACTTCAACATCAACTCCTCCAGATGGATCTATCTGCGTCTCCTCTCAAGGTCTCCACTGACAGTGACAGCCTCCGCGGGCTTGTCGCTGCTTATACGGTCGTCTAGTGAACCACACCTTGGGAGGTCAGGCCTTCTCGCCCCTGCCAGGTGCATATCTAACTAACAATATAATTGTATGTGTTTTATTCCCACCAATTTGTCTACATCCGTATATAATTATGTATAAATATTTTTTGGTTTCCTAACTAGTTTGTCTTAGTTAAGGAATGAAGCTGTTACTCCCTTTATCTAGTTTTTATTTGTTAGCCATTCATCTTCGTTAACTACAATAAAATACTTCTCGATTTGGTTAGTCGGGAAACACTCCCATAGGTGTAATTGTTATTATTTACTACAGTTCAGAAATCCCACATTCCAGCCGGGAGATCCTTGGTTCGATTCCCTGTTGGGGCGGACTTTTTTAATTTCTGACTTGTAGTTAATAATAATAAAATACTTTTACTTAACATAAAATAAACATTTCTAAGCACTGTTACTTAATAGTAGTTATAAATAATGAGGAGTTCAACGGTTCAACGCAGACAACCTGCAATCCTGCCTTGAGTTGGGTTTCTCAGTCAATAATGCATGCTAGGTTTCATTTCCATAGAACATATTTTTGGACATGTCCTACCAATTTCCAAGTACTATACAGTCTCCTGAAGTGGTCAAGCTTGCTACTAAAGAAGAGGTCGACTTGGGGCTAAAATCCCTTTCAAAACAGTTTCATTTCTACGAAAACCTATCCAGAGTTAATATGCTCGTGTTCAAGTGAATAAATAGTTATATATGTACCCGAGTATGTACCTGGGGATTTTTGGAGAGGAATACCCATATCCAATGACTATTGAATAACTCGTTTTGACTGATTGTTGTTGGTGGGCACCGAACCGGCGACCTGACTTAATGACAGAATGGGTAGACTCTAAATACGAATGTATTTATTTTACGAGCTATATTTCAATGAGAAGCCCTTTACTCATTCGTCTAATTTATTAACCTTATCCATCCTCCCCTCGAGAGTCGGAAGTGTGGTATCAACTTTGCATTATTCAACACACTAATGAGTTAGAACTATATCTAGTGTTGACGCTTTGTTTCTTAGTGGACGTGTTGTGATTCTAATCAAGTTCGGAAACTCCAGTCTTAACCTCTTCTGGCTGCGTAGAAGCTTGATTGATGGATGGTTGAATGACTTGGGTTTTGGAACGGTCTCAGGGTGCGGGCTATAC
Organism: Sweltsa coloradensis; assembly: GCA_024449915.1. Taxonomy (NCBI): domain Eukaryota; kingdom Metazoa; phylum Arthropoda; class Insecta; order Plecoptera; family Chloroperlidae; genus Sweltsa; species Sweltsa coloradensis. Next base: position 250,221 of record JAMZAV010000369.1, read on the forward strand.
TCGTGAGCATATGCTAATACGATAGGTTTATACAAGTAGTGCGTGGAGGTACACCGATAGGGGTGGCTTATGCGTACACGCAATACTCGAATTTAAGAGGTTGCCAGATCAAGACCCGACACCGACTATCCTGACTAAAGGTTCTTGTAAGATGTGATTTCTAAAGTTATTTCTTGTATAATAGCTCTTGTAAATTCATTCCTATCCCAAAATTGGTGATGATTTACAAAATATTACCCATTTCTTGAACAGACACAATTTTTAGTTTCATTCGGAGACAAAAACAATCAAATCGATCCACTGTTCGATTGTTAATTGCTGTTTTCTTTGTTACAGGTATTGGCACGACATTGTTGGATAAAATTTGGGAAAGAACGGTCTCCCAACAGAACAGAAAATGTGAGTCTCTGCGCCATTTGTCGTTTTGATTTTTAAAAATGTTCGATTTTGGTCATTATTGTCATTGAAAGTAAAAGTAAGTTGTTCATTCAAAAATTAGTTGTAACACGAACACACAATTAAATTCAGAGGGACATATATTAAAAATAAATACAAATAAATTGGAGAAATGTTGATGGTTGACAAATAGCTATCGCGCTCGGCCGGAAAGAATCCGACGTATATGAAACTTTACATACTTGTCAAACATGGACAGCCCTACAGTCGTAGATTATCGATATTTCATATTCATTTGTTCATTAGCCAGGATCAATCCACGAATATGGTAAATTATAAACTTTTTAATAAAATCCAAAATCCCGTAAATCAATCTAATGTTTTTAATTGTTTAAATGTGGTGTTTTGAAAAGTGTTACTGTTGAGCCCTGAATTTTCGCGTTCTTGACAAAAACCCAAAATTTCAAACGTATGTGCTGTCAGTCAAACGAGCGAACAGAAATATGCTTGAAAACGCATGTCCTATATCCTCTTAAATTGATTTTCACAAAATCTTGACCCGGGTTAAAATGATTTTTAAAACTGTAATATTTAATTGTGTAGTTTTTTGAAAGTGGTGGTACGATTCCTTGTAATAATCCCATGAAGTGATTAAACGTACCGGAGTCTCGTTTCCTAACGCCCGATCATCATTAAGACATGAGTGGTGCGTACGTCTGACCGTCTTGTGAATGGGAGGGCGTGACGATCCTGTCGATGTAATTACAACCGTCAAGTCAGCCTGGGCGTGATGAGACGCGAGATATGACGAGTCATCACGGCCAAGTCTTCGTTATATTGTCTGCTGTAACCATCCAACATCAGACCGGAGTTAGAATAACAAGCACGGGGACGGGAGCAACCAAATAGGAAAAGCGATGCACTGTTCAAAATATTTTCGTCAAATTACTGCAAATGTCGTTGGAAGTACTGCTTACTAAACAAATTCCAGTTTTTCTACTGCAAGTCCGATTTCTTTATTTTACTGCAAATGTTGTGTTTTACGACTTGAAAAAGCGTAGTAAATTTTCGAACAAGATTGGCAATCTAAATCATTCTTTTTGTTATTTTTACTGAGTTTTGAGTTGTCGAAGTTTTACGCAAATGTTTATTTTCTTACTACATGATCCAGTATTAATTACGGCTTTTTTATTCCTTTTTTAAACTCAATATTGGCAATTAAAAATCTAGTCCAATGCCGTAATTTTTCGGCAAATGTTTTGTTATTCGACTACATGAAACAGTTTTGTTTAAAAGCATTTTATTTCGTTTTTGAACTCGTATCGGCAAATTTAAATCTAGTCAACATGCCGTAATTTTACGCAATGTTTAGTAATTTGACTACATAAAACCCAGTATGATAAAAGCATTTTATTCCGTTTTTTTAACCCCAATATTGGCAATTAAAAATCTAGTCAATATGCCGTAATTTTACGGCAAATTTTTAGTTATTTGACTACATGATCCAGCAAAATTTCGACCCGTACGAATATTATTTTAGTATTCGTCAGGTTGAAATTTCTCCTCCTGTATTGGGATTAATGGAGCATTACAATTATTTAAATTTAACAATTAAACTATGAAAACAACGTTCCTGTAAGAAAGACAAGCATCATATGATAGCTAGTACAAGATTATATTGCATATAATTCAGGGTATTAAAATCTCGGAAGTCAGCGAGGCTCGAACCTGGTACACCTGGAGAGAGAGTAAAACACTGTCCTAGCCCAATAACCCAATACACCAAGACACCGTATCCCTGAACGCGTCTGTAGTGAATCATGTTTGGGAGATGTAGTTATTTTTTAATGAGAAATTCAATACGAAAAGTAGGGTTTTCGGATTCCTGGTCATATTATATAACAATATAACGATGGGCCCTATAATATAATTAATATTTAATTATTAATGTCCCTCCTGGGGGTCGAAATTTGGGTCCTTTCGGAAATCCGCCATGCATGGTGATATAAGATATTAATCTACCCCTCTGTGTCGAATAACCGTTCTTTTAAACGCTGTTAACTGGTCACTAGAAAGAGAATATTATGAAAATATGATTACATTATTACTTTGACAACTTTTTTAAAATGGTGAAGATTGGAACCATATTGGGCATTGTTACAATTTCATAGGGATAATTGTTTCGGTCTGCCAATGGATATTTTATCTACCCTTCGGGATCGAATTCCTTGTCCTTTAAAGTCTGCTAACTGTCCATTTTAAGTGGATATTATTCCAAAAGAAGACATTTACGACCTAAAAAGTTGAATATTAGAACCATACCGATCAATTTATGATTCACTGTTTGAGGAATTATTGGTTCGCCCGCATTTTATTTCAAGCTGCAAATTATATTTTTATTATTTTATTTATTTTATTTAAGTCAACATTTGCCGTATATTTCAGAAAGTAGATGATTTGATTGGTGAAATAGTTTAGTTTACTAAAAACTGACAATTGATGATATTCTTACTATATGCAGTAAAACACTGATTACTACGTCCGTACAATAAAGTGAAAATTTACCGTAGATTTACAGAAACTAGATGATTTGTTTGGTGACATAGTTTAGTTTACTTACAACTGACAATTGTAATATTCTTACTAAAAGCAGTAAGAACACTGATTACCACTTCCGTTCAATAAAGTGATCATTTTCCGTAAAATTCCCCGAAAGTAATGATTTCCCCTGGTTAAAAAAATTTAGTTTACTTTCTTCTGTCACTTGATAATATTCTAACTATATGCGTAAGACACTGATTACTTGTCCGTAAATAAAGTGATCATTTGCCGTAAATTTACAGAAAACGGTATTTTTTTGCAACATTAACTCGTTGATTAACTATTTGTCTAGGAATATATTGATATTAGTTTCGTCGAAGTTCCAGACTGTGATAACCCTTTATTTTAAGAAGTCGTTGTCTTAATTTTCCTTTGATGGGTGCATTCAACTTAAACTAATTTGATTAGTTTTTTTACTGCATTTGTCGTCTAATTTGTAGTTTACTACAACATTTTTCAGTAAATTAAAAAAACTGAATACGTGCACTAAATTTACTAATAAACATTTGCAGTAATTTGACGATTTTTTTAAACAGTGTGGGGAAAAGGGCATAAGTCAATAATGGCGAATTTCAGGAGTGCCTTTTGAAGTTTGTAAGTAAATAGTTAGTAGTTAGTTAGTAGTAATTATGTCCATTGCACCAATGCTAACATTGTCTATTGTAAGGAAGATTTATGACTTGTGCCTCTTTTCCTAACAGAAGTAGAAAAATTGAGGAAAAAAATGACGGGTCAAAATCGCCCAAATTTGACTTGTGACCCTTTTCCCGCCGTCCGTCCACATTTTTTCTCAATTTTTCTACTTATGTGTTAGGAAAAGGGGTACAAGTCCTAAATCTTCTTTAAAATAGGCTATGTTAGCATTGGTGCGATGGATATAACTATAAGTCAATAACGCAAATTCACCTATGGGAAAAGAACACAACTCAACTCCTGAAAATTCGCCATTATGACATTCCCCCTTTTCCCCACCCACCACAGATATTATGTGACATGCGTTTAGGCAAATTCCTGTTCGCTGGACGGCTGACTAACACCACAGTTGTTGAACTTTGAAGTGGACTGAGTGATTTATTAACACGGAATATATAAGTGTAATATAACACATCATTTTAGGGGGGCACTTCGTTATACAACAAAATTGCGTCTTTAGAAATTCTAACATAAATATTAAAGACAGTAAAAAAAAAATCCACTACGCTCATTTGTATAACATAGTTATATTTTGGACATAATTATGTTTGCTTTTTTTTTAGTGGAATAATACAACTATTTTATTTTATAGCAATATCAACGTTTCGAAAATTAATAAAAACTATTTCCGTCATCAGGTTTTTATGAAAAACAAAAATTATATTATCAAAAGTATATCAAAAGTAACAAAGACAATAGCCAAGGAAGATAAGATTTAACATTTTATTATTTTATTGTTGTAAAATAAAGGGTTGTATTCCATTAAATTGTTTTAAATATTATATCATGAAGTCTTCTAATTTTTAAGTTTTTTATTTGTGATATTCATGCATTATTTAGTTCACGTTAAGTTCATAACTTGGCTTAGTTAGTTGGAGAGTACGCCTTTTCTAATTAAAGTACCATGTTTTACATGAGCGTAGTAGACAAAAGCCAAAGGAAGATAAGATTTAAAAATTTTATTATTTTATTGTTGTAAAATAAAGGGTTGTATTCCATTAAATTGTTTTAAATATTATATCATGAAGTCTTCTAATTTTTAAGTTTTTTATTTGTGATGTTCATGCATTATTTAGTTCACGTTAAGTTCATAACTTAACTTATTTAGTTAGTAGGAGAGAACGTCTTTTTCAATTAAAGTACCATGTTTAACATGAGCATAATATAACAATTCGTCGCAGAAGTCTGTACATAGTTGAACAAGCCTCCTTGTGATGCAATGGTAGTGTGGGATGATGCGATTGTCTTCAACGAACTAACTCTTGTTTGTCTAATTGATACACGAAATTACTGGGCGGAGCCTCTTCATACCAAACAACTTCCATCTTTCATCTTCACGCCTTTAATCTATTCTATAATGAACGACTTACGTTGAAAATCATCGCCCACCTATTCTTGAAATTAGTCGTAATCATTTGTTATAATGAACTGTGTAGGTTTGTGTTTAATATGTTTGAAGTGTTTCTGTTCTGTAAGCAGAAACCTGTGTTATGAGATAATGTAGTATTCAATCATGAAAGTTTCTACAACCTACGAGCTGAAATTAAAACATCCACACACATTTTATATAATACGTCACACATCTTCATTGCTCGGTTAACCAAAACATCTGCCCGGATAGCAGAGGTCCTTGTTCATCCCAGCGGTTGAGCTTAATTAGTAATTTCTGACTAAAATACCAGTCTCAATTAATAACAAATGAATGAATTATCAATTTCACCCACAGGAGTATTTCCCGATCATTGAACTCGAGAAATTAACTAGCATCATAGTTGAATACTTAATTACCAATGCATGTATACACGAAATATTTGAACTTATAAGTTCAATCCTGAGAGGCTTATTAATTACATATACTATGTTTATGACAATTAGTTCCTACAAATATGGAGTGTCCTTGCGGTTCAGAGTTAGATTCCAGCTCGCGTTGATCTATGGATCTACGGTTTCTAACGTAAAGAGACAATCATTCCATGATTACCAATGACAACGGTTCTGAGTTTCTTTGTTGAGGGGATAAAGATGCTTATTTGATATCATGTCAGTGTACTGGACCCTTTGAGCTTGTTTTCGTAATATATGATTTGAATCATAAAGTTGATTGAAACTTAAAATGTATCTTAATTTATCACAATAGGTTTTTAACAAACAGTCGCATATATTTTTCCATGCCGGTTATCAAAACCATTGATGCCAAACCAAAATTGGGTGCCTTAATTCTTAATTTCTTCCACAAAAACCTTATTCTTAACTTTTTTTTCCTTTTTTCATTTAGACAACTTGTTATTACTTTTTTCGATTCGATTCATTTTAATTCAGTTAATTCAATTAAGATTCCTTTTTGGATGAGCGAAGCGAAGATTCCATTTCACTACACTGGAGAAAAAAATCCGGAATGTTTTTTTTTTCTTTCTGTTTGTATTATTGTGTGTCTGTTAGCACGATTCCGGCTGAACCGATACTCCAATTGCGATGACATTTCATGGAGAACTTCGAAATCTTTGAACCAAGAACTGCCACGTTTTTGAGCGCAATCGAAAAATTATTTCTCATGGAAATCGTTATTTTACGATTTTTTTCGATTTTTAAAAAAATTCTTCGACTTATAACACCTACATGCTTTATCTGAATGTAATGATTTTTTCACAGAGAACCTTTATTTTTCGAATTTATATATTCGTGTGAAATTCGAGCGCAATAAAATAATTATGCCTCATAAAAATTGCAATTTTACGATTTTTAAATTTTTAAAAAACTTTCTTCGACTTATGACGCCAACATGCTTTATCCGATTGTAATGATTTTTTCATAGAACCTTAATTTTATTAATTTTTATATTCGTGTGAAGTTTGAGCGCAATCGAAAAATAAATTTTCATGAAAATCACAATTTTACGATTTTTCGATTTTTTTAAACATTATTTGACTTATAACACCTATACATGCTTTCTCCGATTGCAATAATTTTTTCACAGAACCTTAATTTTATTAATTAATATATTCGTGTAAAATTTGAGCGCAATTATAAAAAAATAATCTTTCATGAAAATCGCAATTTAATGTTTATTTTTTTTTACATTTCTTTGACTTATAACACCTACATGCTTTATCCGATTGTTACGATTTTTATACAGAACTTTTGTTTTGTAAATTAATATATTGGTGTAAAATTTTAGCCCAATCGAAAAATAATTTCTCATGAAAATCGCAATTTTACGCTTTTTTTCCTTTAAAAAAAATTACGCTCATCCAACAACGCACCTGAAAAAGCGTTTGCGAAGCTTCCTAGTGTACACAATGAATATATACATTTTTAGATGACTTATTGATACATTGATGTTGTTATATTGTTATTTTACAATTAGTTTTATTATTGTTTTGTATTGTTCGTTATTATGTAATCTGAGTTTTATTTATTGTGAATCAGATTTTATAACTGAATAGAACAGATATTAATAAAAAAAATCGTGAAATAAAACTGAATGGTACCATCTAGCGAACCAGCGTGACTAGAGAAGGAAAACTTTAGGATTGGAGACTTGAGCAACTTTCCCCAATGGAGAATAGAGAAAATTGAAAAGAAACTCGCCTCGAATATTCGACCCTTGAAAATATTATACCACTCGAAGAATATGAATGATTGGGTATTTGTATAATTCAGTTGAGAAAAAAAGATTTTGCGGTTTTTGCCATGCTGACTTATCACTCAAAATTTTAATATGAAAGAGTTCGGAAATGTGGGGAAATGTTTGAATGCAAAACATGAAACCTCCGATAGGGATATTTGAAATATGAACCCATCACGCCAAAGATTAAAATAGATCATAAATCCGTTATTGCCAGTCGCCCTAGTTTTACGGTGCGTAACGGACACGGCTATGATCTAGCGACGGTTTCGGGAACGGTTTATTGATAACTTACATTCTGAAACACTGGATGGCTTCACTTAGAATAGTCTTGATTCTTGAATGTTGTTTAGAGGTAAGTAAATATTTACGAAAAGGTTTGTTGTTAATATATCAGGTTAAATGTTTCGGCTAAATGTTTCAAAAATATTTGTGCATTTGTGGATTGTAGGTAATTAATGTAGACTTTCTTTGAAAATTTAATTTTGAATAATATGAATTGTGTTGTGTTAAATGCACCATAAACAAATTATCTGGGAAAAAATTATATGATTATTAATTTATCGTTGTTTACGTGCCACCTTTTGAATCGTGCACGTCAAACGAAACTCGATTCTTCAGAAACTATTGGGCTGAAACATATATAAACAAGCAATATATTAGTGTATAAAAACATATCACCATTACAATTATTTCTTTAAACAATTTAACAAAAAGAAGTACTCTGGCTTGGATGTAGGAGAAAACGAAACAATGTAACGTTCTCTTTTAAAAGTATGTAAAAGAAAAACAAACTTTAATTGTATAATGGCTTACAATAACACAGAACAAAATGTAAGACGAAGATAAATAAGAAACTGTTAAAATAATCTCTGAACATTAGAACAAAGAATTTGAATATCAGTCTAGAATACAACAGAACGTTCCCCCGTAGCTCATTGTTTACAAGTAGAGTTAGAAGTAACTTCCTTGGTACAAGTTGTTTTAATCAGCATAGCATGGTATCCGTCTTCTCTTATTACTTCACAACTTAACTTGAAAATTATCTCCACTACTCGTTGTAATAACAATTCCCGACTGCAATTTGTTCAGCTTACTCTAGAGTTCATTGAGAATGAAACCTGAAACCCTATTTGTGTGCAAGTCTTACTCATTAGATACAATCTTCATCACATAGGACATTTCTGTGAGCTCCGAGCCAGCAAGGAGGATCGCATACCTTAAATCAACGAACTATAAAGGCTAGCTGAACACACACATGATTAAACGATGTTTTGAAAGGGCGATAAAAGTCGTTTTTAAATGTACTAAATTGAAAATTTCATTTAAATTCAATGATTTGTTTGAGAGATATGAGGGTTGAGATATTTTCGTGTGACGTCATATATTCCTCCCGTAGTTGTCTCAGAATGTGCGAGAGAATCCGAGAGAGGAATATCTTCGCTATTAGCTGACATATAGCATGAATTTCATCTCGCAGTTCTGCAATAATATGTTTTAGGTATGAACTTCCACACAGTACTAATATTAGGCATGAATAACAATATTCCATTGCAGTAACTAGGAATTTGTATATATAGGTACTGAACTCAATATTATGTGGAGTAATTCAATATCGTTTGTTATATTTGAAATCATTATCTGTTACTCAACTCAATCACTTTTGTTATACTTATAATTTTCAATTGTACGAATCTATTTCGTTAATTTTACCTTCGTATTTTTCCTTTCTACATTATATTCCACGCCGATCGAACATTTTCAGCAAAGAAAGTGGTGAAGTATTCATTTCGAGTATTTCATCGACCAATGAGCGAGCTCAACAATTATGTTCCACTAATGGAAGAAGTAAAAAAACCCATCTACAGCAAAAAACCTTATTGCGTCATCAATTTTACCCTTCGGAACAACCCTTAAAGAATTTTAACGATTATTTCTAAGCTTATACATGGGTAGGGATATAAAACAATGGGACGTTATTGAAGAAGTAATTGATTTTAGGACAGGTTATATACGTTATTACCAAAGTGAAGCTCGTTCGGTTTGTTGGAGATTTTGTAGTTTTTTCCTAGAGGCGAACTTACGAAAACTCTCCGAGGGAAAGAAAGTTTCGCTATCAATCTCTTGGCGAGCGTCTGTTCCGGCGTCGCGACGCCCGTTAGAACGACGCTTGGTGCTATAGGGGCAGACTCTATTGCACACCTGAGAGGGACAAAGAAACACTTTAGCACATTGTACGGGCAGGACACGACGAACAAGGGGAAACACTAGGGTTATTCCAATTGGAAGGACTTTTATGCTAGGAGCTATGTCATGTGGTAATCGAATATTAACATGCGCTGGTAAAACCCCTAGGAAGGTCATTAGTTTTTTTAAGATACAGAGATAATCAACATACTCTCTTATGAATGATAATTTTATTTTTTTCATTTTTTTTATTTATTAAACGTCTATTCTATTCAGTTAAAAGACTGATTTACAAAGGAGGACAACTAAATAAATCTTATTACAAAGATGCAGACACAACAATGAATACTAGTTAAGTTCATATATTTGATAAAGTAATATACAACAACAATGCATCAATAACACAATAGTTTTGGTAACGAATTCAAAAAGGGTATTAATTGCAAATAATTAACGAACCAATGTAGAGGGGGGGGGGGGAGGAGAGAAAATAATAAGGGAAAAAATGCAAAAAGAAAGAAAAGATAAAAAAATCTTCAAAAAAGAAAACCGAAAAGCAAAAAACTGATTTTCTAGACGATCTCACTCAAAGGAATATGAGGTATGCCAAAAACAGGAAAAGCAAATCAGGGAGTAATCAAACTTTTGCAGAAGAAACCACCGAAAACGACTCTTCATTCTTGTGTTCAAATTTTGATAACAATTTAGTACAAAAGATCTTTACTCTGATCACTTCGTATTTCATTACTTGGCTATGGAAAACATGTTTTTACCATTTTTTTTATTCTTGTGAGGGTTATTGGGGCGTTCTATTTAGGTTAAACATAAGGTCATATTTGATTTAAAGGAGGATTTAATAAGAATTTGATTGGAAATCATAAAATCTCGATACTAAAATTCACGACGAACATGGCTCTACGAGAAGAAATCACTAGGGTTATCCCAATTGGAATGACTTTTATACTAGGAACTATATTATGTGGTACATGCTCCGGTATAGCCACCTAGGAAGGTCATTAGTTTCGACAAAAAAGATACATTAATTTATCAGGAATTGAGATAATCTACATACGTTCTCATGATTCATACGTTCATAAAAGTCACATCAATCATAAATTGTGTATGGAAAATGTGTTTTAAAATAATTAAATTCTTGTGAGGGTTATAGTTTGTGTTTTTTTTGTTTAAAATAAGGTCATACTCAATAAGAATTGAATTGGAAATCATAGTCTCGTTTCATAAATTAAGAATTTACAAAATTTGAAACGTCTTGCATGAAATGCTTATAATTTCGGTAGTAATAATGTGATTTATGCACATTGTTGTCATTCGTACGATTGCATAATATATTTAAAAACGGGGGTTGAGACAGTGACATTCAGAAATAAAATTTTTGGAGGAAATATGGCCATGGGCTTATTCGCTCTGACTTGCCTTGACTATATCTAGGAATAGAGTGCGTGGAAAATATTAGACAGTTTTGTTCCAACCCTTTCAGGCCCGATTTAAATCCGTGTAAATTTGGAAATTTTTATCGAACAATTTGAGTTTGGCATTTTTTCTATGATTTTTAGTATTTTTAAATATTTGTTATCATGGTTTTTAAGGATTTTGAATTAAAGCTACATTTTGAGTTAAAATTAAAATTCTAGAAACACACCTAAAACAATATTTTTTCTGATTTTCTTTGCAAATTTTGGATTTTGTGTTATCCTAAATACCTGCAATACTAGAGATATATCAGATTTCAGTACAAACCATTTTTTGTTTGTTTTTAGCTGTTTTTTTGCAGATGGCTATCTTCAATCTTCTCTAAAAAAGGTACCATTGGTACCATTGGCATGGGAAAAAAATTAAAAATAGTGGTAAATTATTATTAAATTTTAAAAAACTTGATGTCCCCGTTTGGGGAAGCAGGGTCTGAGAGGGTTTAAAGTAATAATTTTCTTAGAAATGTATTGAATTCGCAACATTCGAAATTTTAGCCACGCGTGTATGGGTTCACCCACCTTTATCGGTAGACTAATGACCTGAAGCCTCTTTCTCTATTCCTTCATCAAAAGTTGTACAGTAAGTTATTCTTCAATGCACAAGCCTGTGATTCTGACGCAAGTAAAACAATTACTTGCGTGTTGAAATACTAAAGGTAGCCAACCTATAAACGAAACACAAACTTTCTCGGAAAAATTAATTAAACTTCTGATTTCTAACAACGAGAGATATCTCGCGCGTTTCTAATTTTAATTTCACCTCTGCACGGATTGTTTTTGGATACCTTCATAGTTTGACACCCGTTTAGCATGGCACAGTACACTAGAGGGGGGGGGGGATTTAACAGACGTTGCACATCATCCAACCCTCTTTTAATAAAGATAATTGAATTTTTGTTTGTGTTTGACGAAGAAAAATATCAGCAAAGAAAGAAAAGCCATTGAAGTTATGTTCTATATTTGAAAAAAAATCGGCTTTTCTTTCGGTTCGGTTGTCTTTTCTTTAAAAAATCGACAACGTTTTCTTCTCGTTTTTCTCTTGAATGGTTCAGCGGATTCAATTATTTACTAATAAAGGAAAATGCGGAAAGAATATTTAACGTTGTTAAGTGGCCCAAGTTTCTCTCTCCCTTTGTGCGCAAAATGAGACTTCCCCCCTCCTCCCCTCCCCCCTCCCGCCACTAAGACTAATGATATACCGTACTTTGAATACGCTTCTAAATTCATTATGACTGAGTTTTCAGTCAGATTCAGTCGAGCATGTAATTTTTATTTTCTAATTGGTAAAGAAATTACATTTTATTGTGTTAAGTAGCAACGCTGGAAATGAGGAGATGAAAATGTAACGAGGATAGTGATTGTTACGAAGGCTTGTCGTCCTGCTTTACTCTCGCATTTAATTGGCATTTATTAATGCAGAAAGTTCAAGGTTCGTTTTCCCTTCCAATTACTCTATCATTGGATTCCATGCTGCATCTTAGTTTTAACAACTGCAATAGATTCTCTTATAAGGAGAGAAAGGTGATTTTATTATGTACATAATATTTTAGTTTCTCCAAAAAGAATCTCATGCCTCAGGATATCGGCATTATCTAACGCATGTTTTGCTATCAACGAAAGATGCTCTCTGATTAGCATTATTTTCCTTGATTCTAGTCCCAATTTGCACGACAGGTTTATTCAATGTAGACCGAACCACATTTACATAGAATTTCATAAACCTCACTACCTTGAAAATTGAAACAGAATTTTACATTTTGACTGGCATCATACAATTTTGAATTTTTTACATGGCTTGAATAGAGTTTGAATTTGTTCAATTCATATAAAATAATATAAGTCGTTTAAACGTCAAGAGTTTAAAATAATAGAACAAGAAACGACCCGTAAAATATATGATTTCTGTAATATTATTGTTAATTAATTATATATTCACGTGAATATCACGTCAATATTTCAACTAAAGTTACAGAATTTACAGTATATAATCGCAAAAGAAAGCCAAAGTACTGTGATACAGTGTGAATCTTTATTTCTCATAGTTCGCCTTTGAGAGTTGGTATCAGTGTTGGTATCAGTGTTGGTATCACTGGTGCGGTGAGACGCTTCAAACTTGAGAACAATTCAAGAGGATCTCTTGAGTCTGTCAGTCGCAGAAGACTGAGCAGGCCTGCCAACAAAAGAATAAAATAACTTTCCAGCTAGGTGAAGAAATAAATAAAACGAGGAACTTTCATTTTCATTTCAAATATATTTCTCCACCTTTCTGTGGAATATATTTGGTAGTAAATAAACATACAAGGACGCCAGTAGTTATGTGACAATGTCCCGAATGAAAGTTTTAGAGTTTGGCTTTATCTTCTATCTTTTAAACTTGCCTCTGAAAATAGTTTATGGTTTGCTATCTCAAAGTGTTAACAGAACCAGGACATTGTGTAAACTTATAATTTACCGTGATAAAGTGGCAAATTGTGCTGTGTTGTGTTTCCTAAAACAACAATAAGAGGAAAATAATGTTTCTCACTTATTAAGAATGATTTTTTCAGTTTTGTCTTGTTCTCCAATTAAAGATTTTACAATTTAGCCGATTCTCGAATAATTTATTCATTACTTTCAATTTTTTATTGATATTGGCCTTTTTTCATATAAATTCATTTTCTTAAATGTAATCTGCATGGGGAGTGGAATGACGGGGGGAACTTTAGCATGTTAATCCACCCAATAAGTTAACTGATCATAGTATCATATTTTGCATTATATGATTTGAGTCAAATGTTTCACCTTATTACATCAACCACAAGCAAACATAATTTTTAAGTCTTACCTTCACATTATTTGACAGGCAACGACTACGTTTTATCTACTTTTACTCGTGTGTAGAATGTCATATTATATACTAGGCCGCTTCGCTAACGCTTTTTCCAGTCGCGTTGAATGTATGAGCTTTTATGGTTGATTATCGTTGCCCTAAAAGTACATTTTCTATAATAAATATTTCAATGATTGTCCTTAAAATCATAATATATCTAATTTCCGTAATTTTGAACGTTCTCATAAAGTCTCGTCAAGATCGGAGTAGCCGTTTGCCCGTGTCGCGGGCCAAATATCACGAAAATGTCGCATTAAAAATCGAAAAATATCGAAAAAGTACGATATTCATCAGAAATATTTCTTCGATTTCACCTAAAAACTTGGGAGATAAGATTTCGGAGGTCCCCTCTATTTTCATAAAGATCGCATATGCCGTTTGAACGGTAAAGAGCGAACAAACAGAAAAACAAACAAACAAAAGAAAACAAAAGCATCCGAGCTATTTTTCTCGGGGTAACTGAAATTGACGTCTTCGCCTCGCTCATCCAACTACATAGGGTTTCAATTATTAGTCTTTTCTTACATTTATTGATTGGTTCCATTCAATTTCTAAAATGAGTAACTACAATTTACTTTTGTTTTACATATTATCATCTATTAAATTGTTTTTTATTTCTAAAAATGCATGTACACTTCGGTCCGTTTGATCAAATCGAAACCTAACACACGCACCTCACAATATTTCCACCCCTTAAATAGATTAAATCACCAACTTTTTGTTCGTAGCATACATAATTCCGCCCCCCAATAATCGTCCAACATCCCCAAAGAAATGAGCCACATTAAACTACCTTCCATTTGAGTATAGTTCAATCTCTTGAAAACCTTCACTTGTTTTCTTTTAATGCCCTCCATTATCTCGACAATCCCCTTGAATAAAGGCACAGTCTCAATGCCCAGGCTATAAAGCCCCTCCACGTAGAAAACCTCCGCCTTTTAGTCACCATTGTTCCTACCTAGCCGCATATCAAATAGCCTCATAATTAACCACAGGGTCGGTGTAGATATCACTCCGCGTTTTATTTAGTTACTACTAAAGACCAACTAAAACAGTTACCAACTGTTTTACTTTGCATTGCAAAGTGAATGGTAGAGTTCGTTCCGTAGATCCTACATCGTTTTCCATTAACAAACCCTTTGCTATTATCCTACGTTCTTTGCGAGGTAATGTATGCGTTTTCTGTTAGACTTGAATGGCTAAACTGCGTTTACGAGAGATTACATGATAAAGGTTAGGTTGTGCCCCCTTCTCCCCCCTAGCTAACCTCGAACCCGGCTGTTCTCAAGACGCACGGATCGAATGAGGGGGTAGCTCTATGACCTTGACCCGCCGCGCTTTGCCTCGTATGATGGTGATATTATTAACTGCATTGTTTATGAGGCTCAGCATTATATGAAGCGTAGCTAATTGCAACAATGAGTGGGTGATTAATGAATTAGGTTGCTAAGCCTGGAAAGGGGTTAAGTCAGCCCCATCCGGAGGCTCTTTGGGTAAAGTTCCCCTGCCGATGTGAAATACTGCCGATAGAGACTGTTCAGCGATGAACCTAGTGCTCTACTATGGGAGGATTTAGACATGTGACAGACACTTACCCAATGCGATGCAGACTACTACTACTACTTCTCCGTCACGAATTGGATATAAAATGGCGCCCAACTTTTATTCGTTTTGTTTTCTTTATCCTTATCTGTTTTATCATATCTATAAAAATTAGTATGCCTGTTTCACATCTTTAAAATAATGTTTGCCATTATTGACGTACTCGAATAACTTTTCTGTAAATCATCTTCTTTTTGTTTCTGTAATTTGTGCAAGTGCTTCAGTCAAAATCTGCTGGTTACCAAGAATGGGTGTACTTTCGGAACGCATATTTTTGCATATTTGGGTGTATATTTGTGCACTGTTTCTGAACATAACTGTCTAAAAGACCATTTTATAGTTCTAAGATGCTTTAGTATCTATGCGAAACAAAAAATGAGTCAATTTAAGAAATTCACCAAAACCCAAATTTTCTCAAATTTCAGGATCAAAACGATTTAAAAATTTGAGTTAAATCATAGGTTCAAAATATAATTTTTTATAACTGTCATTTTAGTGTAGCATTAATCTTGATTATGTGGCAAAAAGTATGTTTTTGGTGTGGTGGTTTTTGGTTTTGGTGGGCAGCTTCCGAGTTCAAACCAAGGTTCAAACCGGCTGTTCGAAACCAGTGTATACCCGCCTACTACCTCTTCTATCGGTTACTCCTCGAACTCCCGACGTCTCCAAACCGCAGAGCTCACTTCACACCCCTCTTGAACTTGAGGGCTTTGCATGTTAACTAGTTGCATACTTCACACCTCTAGAGTAACAAGTGTGCTGTAGTATTATGTTACTACCACCCCATTCAATGCTGTGACGTCACTATGTTCTAATAGTAGCTTCATAGCGCAGAATGGTGACCGAGATTCAGTATCCAGACCCATTTAATTCTAAAATTGTTCCTTAATTTCATGTCATTTCAGTGGCAACGGAAAAGCCTCTTAAAAATGGAACACAATCAAAAATGACAATTTTCGCGTTGACCAAATTTTAAAGTCGGATCAGATGGTACAAAAAAACAAATCAATCTGATAGGCATGAGGTCAATTGAGAAGTTGAGAGAGATAGTGAGAAATATGGTTCGTTAATATGGTCATCTATTCTAAATCGAAGTTTGGGTGTGAATAGGTCAAAGTAAATACAAAAAGAGTGGCGAGGGGGACGGGGGGCTAAAGAAACCTAATGTTCACAAGTTGCATCGCAGTAATTTGTGACATTCCCACCCACTCCTCCGCAAGGGTGTGGTGGTAGAGGGGTATGCTGGAGGGGTGGACGGCGTGGAACAGAAGAACGAGGCAGAGGATGGCCAGTAAGGTTAGAGCGAGAGTTTCCGACTAGTCGCGCCCTTCACCCCCAAGCAGGGACTACCTGTTGTACCATTTATATTGTGTCTAACAATTATAAAGTTAATAAAGATACCTTACGTGTGACTATTTCTTCATATATTACGAATATAGCGAGAGACAGCACAACTGGCGCCCAACGATTTAATTACCAGTTTGTTTTAGTGGAGTGCGTGTACGCCGGTCTTTCCCGCGGTGAGACTTTCATGTGGTATTAGACTAATATATTGTTTATCGTGTGTTCGAGACTTTCGGGTGGTATTAGACTTAATATTGTTTATCGTGCGTTCGAGACTTTCGTGTGGTATTAGACTTAATATTGTTTACCGCGTGTTCGTCTGATTTGTAAATTACTATCGAAATGCCGAGAGGGCGTCCACGCCATGATCCAAGTGACGAGCCGGAGGTGGCTATCAAGAACTAATGTCGAAAATGGACACTGTGCTAGGCCGGTTGACTTCATTGGAAGAGTCGAACCGACGACTGTCGACGTCGGCACAACCACCCGACTCAGGTAGGCCTCCTCGATCTGAGGTAGTGCACGATCGTTCGCAGGCTGTTCCAGTGGCGGCGGTTCCAACTCCAATGCCTTGGATGGTTCCCGTGTTCCCAACATTCGGGGACGACGAAAAAGTTCACCCGATAGAATTTTTAGACGAGTTGGAACAGTTGTTTGCGCAATTCGCAATACCGCAACAACAATGGCTATCAATTGCGCTACGCCATTTGACAGGCTCCGCGAAAAATTGGGCGTCGGCGTTCCGACGCTCCTGGCTTACGTGGGACGAGTTTGCGCAAAGTTTTAAAGCCATGTTTTGGTCGAATGATAAGCAAGACTTAGTGGCACAAAAGTTCTCTCTTGATTTTTATGACAGAAGAATTCACGGCACGATGAGCGATTTTTTCTTATCGTGGATGAATAAACTAAAATACGTGTCGACGGACACTATGTCAGATGCCACGTTCGTGCGTCGTTTTTCACATTTATTACCTGCGAATGTGGAAAACACGATATTGGCCGCGAAGGTGAAGACGCCGGACGCGATGATGTTAATCCTGCGGGACTTAGACGACGCAGCGTCGCGACGCCGAGAACGTGACAGTGGGTTGCGTACCGTCACCTATCCGGACCGTGACCGCAGAACTTCGCATCAGGCGCCTCCCTATCGGACGAACGTCAGCCCAGCTGTATCCAGCCATCCGGGATCCGCGTCGGGGAACTGGCGAGACAACGGCCAGCAGCGTCGCAACGGCGACGCCACCTCTGGACGAAAGGTCAACATGCTGACGTGCACAGAGTCAGCCATCTACACTGATCCCGCCGCCGAGACCGAGCTTGCAGTCGGTGACCAGGACCTAGACGCCGCCGCACATCCGGAGTCGGGAAACGAGCTGTAACTGGCCAGGTAACTCCACTGTCACCAGTTACACCAGTCAGGAGTTCGAACCTGGTAAGTGGCATCAATACTATTACGACAGTCGTGGTCGACGACCACGAGTCGTTGCGTGATCACCTCCTGTCCGAAGACGTCGGAGAGGGCGCAGAGAACGTCCTTAAAACACCGGAAATACCTATAAGTGTGTGTGGTCTAAACATTGATGTTTTAATTGATACAGGTAGCGAGATAACGTGTATATCACAACAGTTTTGGAACACGTTAATCTCCGTACAACCCGATTTGCCACGATTACCATCTCCCACTGTTACGGTAACGGGAGCGTTTGACGGTAAAAATCAATCAGTAAATGAACAGACTTATCTCCCTGTAATAATTGATCATGTATTGCATGAGATACCAATGTTAATTGTACCTTGTTTATATCGTAAAATGATCATAGGATCCGATTGGCTTCAATGTAAAAATGCTGTGGTAGATTTCCGCAGTCAGGTGTTATGCATTTCTGTAGATGAAGGAACGCAGAGGATAGGTTTTACTAGTTCTAACGATGTAATTGAGACAGATGTTACCGTCCCTTGTCACTTCTTGAGAACCCTAGAATTGAAAAATCGTGTTCATTTATTGGGCAGTTAAAACCTATTGAAGAAACGACACACAGGTCTTCTCAGAGCGGGTGGAGGGACAGTCAAGTCTTTGCCTGTCACGCAACCACAAAAGGAAGAGATTTCTAGTTTACTGTTGGGGCATGCATCAGTCTTCTCTGACAGGCCTGGGAGGGTCAACAATTATGTTCTGAAATAGAAATGACAGGACACAACTCCGTTTTCTCAGAAGTCCTACCCATCCCCCACTCTAAAACGTAGTGCTGTGGAACAACAAATACAACAAATGCTTGCTTGGGAGATAATAGAACCGGCACGCGGCCTATACCAATCCCCTAGTTTTTGTATGTAAAACCTAATGGAAAGATTCGAACATGCCTCGATGCACGCCTACTCAACTCCAGACTAGCACCACAAAATGACACACCTATGCCTATGGAAGAACTGTTACAAACGTTCCATGGAAAAAAATTCTTTTCTACGTTCGATTTAACTTTTTCATTCTGGCAACTCCCTTTGAAACATGAACATAGGAAGTATACGGCCTTCGTATATAATGGAATTACATACCAATACACGTAGTTCCATTGGCTTGCAATCTAGCGTGGCTGGCTTGACACCTGTTTGAATAAAGTATTCACACCAGAAATAAAAGCATGCACCACTGTTTATGTAGATGATCTTATTGTTGCGAGTGAGGATATAGAATCGCACATACGTGACATAAAGTTGGTGTTAAATGCATTTACCGAAGTGGCTATGACTATCAACTTCGGCAAATGTCAATTCTTACGTGCCGAGGTCGATTTTGTAGGGCATATCATATCGGCGGAGGGGGTAAGGGTTGACAAAGAAAAAACAAAGCCCATACTAGAGTACCCTCGGCCTCTCAATGTCAAACAATTACGCAGATTCCTGGGTTTGTGTACATACTTTAAGAGATTCTGTGACCGATATTCACACACGACTGCACCTTTACTCACGCTTCTAAAGAAGGGTGTGAAATGGTCGTGGTCGAAAGAAATGAATGAAACGTTTGAGAACGTCAAACTGTTGTTTTAGACACAGTCATGTTGCGCCACCCTATTCCAACATTGCAATATCATGTTGCCACGGACAGTTCGGATGTGGGGATAGGGGCCCACTTATTTCAAATCGATCAAAATGGAGAACGTCGCGTGATCGCATTCGCGAGCAGATCTCTAAAATGTCAAGAACGGCGTTATTTTACGACCGAGAAAGAAGGACTTGCAGTTGTTTACGCGTTACAAAAATTCCGTGTATATTTACTTGGCCGTAAATTCACCGTCTGGACCGACCACAAGAGTTTGTCGTTCATGCGACAATGTAGGCTACTCAGCGGACGCATTACCAGGTGGATCTTGGTACTGCAAGAGTACGATTTTGATGTCCGGTACTGTCCAGGGCGCGAGAACGTTGTTGCTGATGCGTTGAGTCGCGCGCCGGTCAATGGGGGACAACATAGCGATGAGGAATGTTTGCGTATTCACACGATAGCTCAAGTAGTAGATACTGCTACAACTAACCTCTCGGACTGGGTCAGGCAACTACCTGAACGTCAAAGAGCTGACCCCACATTAGGGCTACTCATCCGTAAAATACACGACTCCAAGGACGATCGAGCTAATTACGGAGACTATACAATTCATGACAATATATTATGTCACAGGGGTAAAGCCGACAATGAATGGCGAGCCATAGTTCCCACGAATGATTGTGCACAAGTAATCACAAACTTTCACGAGGCTTATGGCCACGTGGGATCATATAAAATATACAAAATAATATCGGAACACTTCTACTGGAAGAATATGCGGCGCTCGATAGTGAAGGTCACACGATCGTGTGACGTCTGTCAGAAGGCTAAATGCGCGACACGAGGGTTGTCGGGAGAGATGGCACACATTATTCCGGATAGGGCAAATATGCTTGCCACGACAGACATATATGGGCCATTGCCAACCAGCAGAGGAGGTGTGAATTACATATTGGTATTCCTCGACGCATTCACCAAGTACGTGACGTTGTACGCATTAAAACGAGCTACAACGACGGCTATTCTAAACAAACTGACGACAGACTACATTCCTAATATAGGCCGTCCGCTCAAACTGTTAGCAGATCACGGGAGCCAGTTTACCGCGAAGAGATGGTACCGCGTGTTGGAAGACGAGGGTATTAAACCCTTACATTCGTCAATACGACACCCACAAAGCAACCCTACCGAGAGGGTCATGCGCGAGCTAGGGAGGGGTTCGTACCTACTGCCAAGACAAACACACCAACTGGGTATCATGTTTGCCATATATACAAAAAATGGTTAATGTTCTGACGCATGAGAGTACCGGCTTTACACCATATGAGCTGCAATTTGGCCGGAATCCGCAAAGTGTAATTGCTGATATCCTTCAACTTCCGCCTCCTACGTCGCCACCTCTGACGACGCCTCAGAAGACAGTTTCTTGCACACAAACGTCTGTCCTCTAAGGCAGCGAAACGGAAACTCTCCCACGATGCACGAACAAAGTGTACTGTATTTCTACCCGGAGACAAGGTACTATTAAAGAGTAATCACGTGTCTAGTGCCATAAACAAACAGATCGAAAAGTTCTTCTTGATTTTTGAGGGCCCCTACATTGTTAATAGACGCGTGAGCCAGAATACCTATCAACTTTCTGATGATAACGATCGCGATAAGGGCATCTTTAATGTAGTCAATTTGAAACGTTATTTCACACCTGTTGAAGCTTGACGAGCATAATTGTCCGATCTCGCTGTGACAATATGGACTTCTCAGAATGAATATTGTTTTATGCTACTAGGTATCAATGATAGTTGATTATGTACTAATTCCTATTTTGCTTATCTTTTATATGATTATCCATGGCTTATGTTATCGATTCATAATATTCAATGTATTGTCTCACGGCGATTAACTATTATAATGTGTGTAGTTTATATTCAGATTTTACAGTAATATTATGTTTTCTGAAGTGGTAACTAACGTATCTTTGGATTTCTTATCTTATTCTTATTGAATTAATAAAAATCTACATCTAAATATCTAAATTCTCATGTTAAGTATAAAATAATCACATTCATGTCAATTATTGTTAAGCACATTAGGGTACCTACGTTTTATGTAATTCAATTGTATTATTTTATGTTTAAAGCTATAACTTCATATCATTATTCAACGTACTGGATGTTTTTCTTTTTGTCAAGGAACCATGTGTGTATTCTTGTTTTATTGTATTGTAGAAAATAGACATGTTTCCTTTCCTTTATTTCAATAAGGCGATGTGGTTAAATTACTGTAGAACAATAACATTCAGTAATTACGATTGTATTTTGTTGATGTTTACTGTGTGAACTTGATTGACGTAAATGTCACTTTAATTTTAAAAAATTTTATTCTCGCCTGTGTTTCATCATCACACCCGGAATAAAATCTGGGGGGAGTATTGTGACATTCCCACCCCCTCCTCCGCAAGGGTGTGGTGGTAGAGGGGTATGCTGGAGGGGTGGACGGCGTGGAACAGAAGAACGAGGCAGAGGATGGCCAGTAAGGTTAGAGCGAGAGTTCCGGCTAGTCGCGCCCTTCACCCCCAAGCAGGGACTACCTGTTTGTACCATTTATATTGTGTCTAACAATTAATAAAGTTAATAAAGATACCTTACGTGTGACTATTTCTTCATATATTACGAATATAGCGAGAGACAGCACAAATTTATTGTTTAAATTTAGGCTGTGCCGTATTTAACTTTTACCCTGCGCATACCTTTGAGTATCAGTAGATTAGGTGCATTTGAATTTAGTGTTTTAGCTTATATATCTAAATCTATATTAGTTTAAATTGATGAAAATGTTTTAAGTGGGATTTCTCCCCCCCCCCCAAGGTTTTCCGTAAGTTTAAATTTTTATGGGTTTGTAACACATTACTACATTTTTTACTTTAATTTTCCCACATTATATAATGTTCCATTAAAAGAGCAAAAACATTAAACAATGTCGTTTTTTAAACGGGGGGAGAAAATATTTGCACCTATAAGCGCAATTTATTATTAAAGGTTCGGGTGCTCAAATCTTGTTTGAATCTGTTTATTTTACCATATTTAACGCATGGTATATTTTCATTCATTTGGTGCACTTTATGCATGTAAAATGCACGCAGTCGGACATATAATATGGAAAAGCTTATTTTATGAAAGTATGTTGCGACTATTTACGGTGTATATAAATAAGGTGGCGTTACTAAAAGCATTTTCATCGTATAAATGGTAATTTTCCGCCATGTTTTTATCTCGGAGTGTAGGTAGTGTGTAGTTTGTGTTTAATATTACTCTGTGAATGAAACTAATAAATATACACAATTATTTCAAGAAAGAAAGATCCGCCTTAAAGGAAATACATGGAAATTGCTCTTACGTTAACTGAATTCAGTTTTAAAGGTTGATTTACATAGAAGGATAATGCAAAACATCAACAACACAAAATGCTTACAAAAGATATAAAGAACAGTCGTCTTAATATTTACAAAATAAATTTAAAACTATATTCAATGCACAAAATTGGAAAATATCCATGATCGATGTAAAATATAAATATTGTTTGTAAAAAAACAGGTCGAATTGAAACGAATTGGATTTAATTGAAAAAATCAAGTTGAAATACATGTAGAAGAAATAAGTGTTTGATTAAAAAAATATCGAAATCAGGAAGAAAAATAAAAAGTAAATTCTGCTTGCTCTGTCAGATAACCCTACATTTAACAAAATATGAGGATTCTCAATAACGAAAACGCTTACTTAGAGAGTGGATTTGTAGTTTTGTACAATTTTTCATGTTTAAAAATAAATGCAATTTTATTTATTTTATTTATTTATTTATTTAACGTCTATCCTATCAGTTATAAAAAACTGATTTACAAAGGAGGACAACTAAATAAATCTAATACATAGATGCAGACACAACAATGAACTACATTTAAGTAAATATTTGAAATAGTAATATTACAACAATGCATTAAATAACTCAACAATTTGATAACAAATAAAAAGGATATTAAATGCAATTTATAAATGAATCAAATATATAAAAAAAGGGGGAGGGGAAAAAAAAAAAAGAAAAAAAAAAAGAAAAAGAAAAAAAAGAAAAAAGAAAAAAGAAAAGGAAAAAAAAAGAAAAGAAAAGAAAGAAAGAAAGAAAGAAAGAAAGAAAAAAGAAAAAAAAAACATTAAAAAAGAAAAACGAAAAGAAAAAACTGATTTATTAGACGATCCACTCAAACGAATATGAGGTTTGCCAAAATCAGGAACAGCAAATCAGGGAGTAACCAATCTTTCCGCGGAAGAAAACCACCGAAACGCGAATCTTCATTCTTGTGTTCAACCATCATTCTTGTGTTCAAATCTTGATAACAATTTAGTACAAAAGATCTTGACTTTAATATATAATTATATCAGATATATATAATTATTTAAAATTGTTCAAGTCAAAAACTGATCACAGCAATGATACAGGACACCTAACTCAAGTTGCAAGTTCCACCAGTGGGCGGCAACCAGACAATCTAGGCAGAAAAATATCAATTGAAAATACATTGAATACATCAAAATCAAAGCAATAATAAAACAACAAAGAGAACAGCAAAATCATAAATAAAAACAAACGAAGATAAATTAACATTACATAAACACAGTGACAATGCCCACAAATAAATAGTAAAAATCAATTCTTCTTTGTTCTTCGATTCATTATCATTGCTTCAATTTTACTTTTAAATTGTACTATTCCTAGCTCAGTAAACTGGCTTCTAATATCATAAGAAATTGAATTCCAAAAGGATACTCCTCTGTACAAGAATGACTTTCTTAATGATTCAGGAATTAATTTAGGAACTTTCAAAGAGTTCATTAGAATAGAATTTCTATCACGATCAACAAATTGAAAAATATTGGGTAAAATACCTGAATACATACCTTTCAATACTTTGTATGTATTTACCAGTACGCTATATTTCATTCTTTCCTCAATCGTGAAGCAATCAGATTGTAAATCTTGGCTTATAGGAATTGAATCAAACAGATGGTCAATTCTCTTCTGAAGTACAACATATTCGGTAGAAGGTCTTACTGCCCAAACCACTAAACAATAACAATAAGAGTGAATAAAAGAATCTACAAGTAACCTCAACATCTCTCTCTACTACAAACCTCTACATTCTACATAAAAATCCTATAACTGAACAAACTATACTACATACATATTCATAATGTTTCTTAAAATTTAAATTACAATCTAAGAAAACTCCAAGATATTTAAATTCATATACTCTAGAAATTAGCTTACCATTACAATTCAACGTCAAATGAATATCATTCATGCTTCTATCATTAGCCTATGAAAAATCATAAAATTTGTTTTACTATAATTAATATCAAGTTCCTGAGTTTTAAACCAATCATCCATCCTCTTTAAAACTTCTTGAAGACGTCTTACGATCTCTTCAACATCCACACCTTCTAAATAAAAGACCAAGTCATCAGCATAT
The DNA here is from genome assembly GCA_024449915.1 of Sweltsa coloradensis. Lineage (NCBI taxonomy): Eukaryota > Metazoa > Arthropoda > Insecta > Plecoptera > Chloroperlidae > Sweltsa > Sweltsa coloradensis. The sequence continues at coordinate 275,586 of JAMZAV010000369.1, forward strand.
AAAATATAATTGATTCCTCCCATTATAGTAGATATATCATCTATGTAAAGAATAAATAAAAGGGGTCCTAATATTGATCCTTGTGGTACTCCACAAAATATATTGAATACTTTTGAACTATATTTTGCAAGATTGATAAACATTTTTCTTTTAAAAAGTAATCCGCTAATATTGATAACAAATAAGGACTTATGTTATACCTGGGTTTTTTAGTTTTATTTAAAAGAGGTAAAAAAGGTACTGAATCAAATGCTTTCCTAAGATCAACAAAAACAGCTCCAACCTTACCATTCCGCTTGTCAATCCCTTTATAGATAAAATCTGTAAATGCTAGAAGGGCACTTTGCGTTGATCTACCTTTCCTAAAACCATGTTGGTTTTCACTTAAACCTTCAGATGCATCCACTTCATGTAATAACCTCATGTGCAAAATATTTTCAATAATTTTCCCTACAATTGGAAGAGTTGATATAGGTCGATAAGAATTCCTATCACTCTTTTTACCTTTACCTTTATAAATAGGTGTTACCCTTGCCAATTTCAGCTGTGTTGGGAAATCACCTACAAGAAAGAAATGGGAAATTAGATACGCTAATAATCCGACTATTGATGCGCATTTCTTGAATACTATGCATGGAATCTCTTGAAGTGTTGTCGAGCTTTTAATTTTAAGGCGTTTAATTGCTGAAATGACTTCTTCATTAGTTACCTTTTGAATTTTGAATTTGTATTAATGGCTTGGTGCTTCTTGTTTTGAGGAGATCCATTTCGATTTTTTTTTACTTAACGGCCAAAAAAGAAACCAACAATCATGAATCAATATTTAAGTTTTGCATTTTTGTACTTAATACTTCACACTTTCATAAGTTACTAGTTATCATTTCAAGTTGTTGTTTAAATGTAATTGAATTGTATTTGAAAAATTGTAATTGTAATTGCTATTGAGACTCGAGAGCAACTTTCATTAAAATCCCGAACTTTTTTTAAACCAGAATAAATGTTTGTGACTACACGTTGAAATTAATGTCTCCTCCAACAATTCTTTACTTCATTCTCCACTTCTCTCAACATTTTCCTCAATTACAAAAGTAAAATTATGAAGTTCTGAATAAAAATTCTGAATGAAAGCGATCATATTAAATCATGACGTGAAATATAAACTTTTAATTTCAGTGAATGTTACCGTGAAACGAATACGTTTCTGGTTCCTGTCAATAGCTGTCATTCGCCTGGATTTAATTAATTAATCTACCTTTCAATCCAACAAGTTTCAATCAAACACTATTTCTGTTCGTAAAAAACACACTCGTATCCGAAAACTCCTGATCCCTCATACATTCCTAGTTGTTTTTACGATCATAAATCTATTTATACAATCTCTCCTTATCTTCATACTTTTTACTTGAAACTTTCATCAATGTCCATTTTTCTTGTTTCTTGCTACATTTAGCTTCTTCGACACGCATTTGGACGTGGTTGATTCGGATGGCTTTTAGAAATTTGCAGAAATCCAGCTAATTTCACATGCAGTGTACAGTGTAGATCAATTTTCAACCTCCAATTTTCACCCTAAAAATTTATATTTGAAAATTTATATTTCTATTTAATTTAAATTCTTAAATTTAACAAAACTGTTGTGTTTTTACCAAAATTGTTGTATTTTTTACCAAAACTGATGTGTTGTAATGCATTGTTGTTGTAATATTACTATTTCAAATATTGACTTATGTAGTTCATTGTTGTGTCTGCATCTATATTATTAGATTTATTCAGTTGCCCTCCGTTGAAAATGTTTTTTAACTGAACAGGATAGACGTTAAATAAATAAATAAAATACAATTTTTTTTTTGAGTAAGTTTATAAAGAATAAACGCATTGCCCGTACAGGGCATATTTAAACTTTTCAAATAGTTATCTCCTACACACTATTGGGCAGTTTCTACAAATACTTGATTGGTGGCATGTTTACGGTCAGCTCAGGCACTTTTTGTAAAATGTGCTCTGATAGCGACAATCACACATTTGAGTTGACTTTGGTGCAAACCACAACCCGACAGGACGAACGATAAAGCTTCAGACTAAAAACCTCAGCATTATGCGTCAAAGTCGATCTGATCTACTCGAGCTCATCCAACAGTCTTAATATAGTAGCTAGCTATCTAGATATCTTCATTCTGTGTTGCTATTTGATGTTATCATTTTGTTTATTTATCATTTAAGTTGTGTTTACAATAGCTTTCTAAGGATATAGAGCTTATAAAAATATTTAAATGAGTTTAAACATTGATGGATAAAATTAGTAAGGGTATTACTGGGGATACACATGTGTACAATATGGGCATGAGGTCATAACTAGGAATGAATAAAATAATTATGTGTCTGGATTGTACTATTTTTAATATCACACTAGTAAAGTAAACCATATGGCATACTCAACCTTGTACTAAACCAAACGAGATATATCCAAATCCTTCTATACAGCTCAATATATCGTCTCGAAATTACCTCTGGTAACATAAAGTTTTATACAGGAAGTAAAGGAAGGATATAAACATTTAATTTTTGGCTATAAACAAATGTATTAGCTATAACGAAAGATTCTTTCCAACCGCACTTTCCTGGTTTTACTGTCTCTTTGCACCTGACAAAATTAGTGTCAGATATATTGTTTTGTTGTCTTCAATTCTGCTATAAACCCTCAACGCAGAATAGGAATCTAAACGTGAAATAGAAAACATTTGTCACATTAAAGTCTTACAGAAAGGTCAAAGTTAGGTTATTCTCTGATTTGCTGTTCCTGATTTTTTGCAAACCTCAATTCGTTTGAGTGGGATTGTGTAATAAATCAAATTTTAAGTTGTTTTTCGTTTGGTGTTTTTTATTTTCTCGTAAAAAAATTATTTTAATTTATTTCACTTTATATTGTTAACATATAGGCCTACATTTTTAAAATGTTATCAAAATTGTTATCTTACTATACATTGTTGATTATTTTGTCGGCATTTATTTAATGACCCTTATTTAGTTATCTTCCTTTGCAAATCAGTTTTTATAACTGAATAGGAGTAGGATACACTTTAAATAAATAAATACAATTTCTACCAACTCCTAGATAATATAAACGCAATGCGTAATCGTTAATGAATCTTTGTCATTATTGATAGTACATTAGTAAGAATATCCAAATGTACTAAATTGACCATCGATTTACAAGCCAACACTTTTAAAATGATTAGATTATTAAAGAAAGAAATATATACACACATAATAAATTTTGTACTCGTTTTAGTTCATTTCAATTCCGTTTATGTATTGTTCTTTTTTTATTCAAATGACCTTGATTTAAAACAATTATTTACCCCGAGTACTAGGGTTGTACTCAGTCGAGTATTCAAACACAGGGTAGTACACTTAACGTTAGATCACGTGATGAGCCAGTTTCTTGATTGCAGACTTTTCAGTCATAAACTTTCCTGTAAGTGGGTTTTAAGTGTGCCTTGATTACAGTGCAGATCAACAAGTTTATTTTCGTAGATATTACGAAATGGATCTTACTCTTTATTGGCATGCAAATTTCTTTCGCCCAAGGGGTGCACTATAGGGGTAGTTAATTTATGCAAAGTGGTTGGACTGAGTAAACCAATAGCTAAACTTCCCCCCTCCCCCTTTCCTTCTACAACTACCCCCTCACTCCACACCCCCACCACTTATATAGGTCACGTGGTAACGGATAATTGGAGCGATTGAAGAAAGTTATTCAGCTCGTTTTTATGTAATTTACGGAAAGTGAGATTTAGTTGGTGAAAGATATCTCACAGTGCATTAACCTCTGTAGTAGTAAGTTTCATTATTAGAGGTACACGAATTCAGCAGTTTAGCTAAGAGATGTTGTATCGGAGCACTTATGTTTTTTTATACGCTATAAAATAAGCAAATAAGCATTGTATAACATCGATTTCCTTTAAAATATTTACGTAACTTTTTTAATATCCCACTATTTATATAAGTATTATAAGATCTTCATCTGGAAATTCTAGGACATGTTTTTCAAGCAAATATATAGATTTATCGGAAATTAATTGTGTTATAAAATATGTTTACGGCTTAGGCATATTTATTTTCAAAATTACCGTTTGTTGAATAATTTGCAGGGCCCACCTCAATAATTGTGATATCCCCTAGTATTTTGTTCATAAAACAATGTTTTTGTTGATTTTTTGCTGTGTTCAAATCAATATTTTTACTAATATAAATGGTTTATTAAAATTCGAACAAACACTGGCGTAGTTCCAGCTTATATTTACAGCTATGCTTGAAGAGTAGTGGCTTCATAAGCAAAGGTTTTTCTAACCCACTATATTTAAGGTGGTTAATAATGCTTTACGGGTGTATTAACAGCATGCTATTGCCTACCTTGACGGAATTATGCACAATCGATATTCCCCTTTGAATAATTTACATATACTCGGCCTTTAGGGGTTGATTCTGATATATAAGCGTTGGAATTTTTGTTCTTTGCTTTATTAATGTGCGACAAATGCATTTTTTAAATAACTTTGCAGAGTGTTATAACGCCATGTTACTATCACTCTTTGCTAAAGTTTAACTTTAATTTATGACTTTGAAAGAATGTCGATTAAATTCAAGACAATTTTTATGAGATTGGAAGATGATAACATATTTCGCTGGCCTGACTTCTTCACTTCTTTAAATTGTGACGCTTTTCTCGGGTTGTGGAATTGTAATAAAAATCAACTGATGGTATCTGTTTGCCTTTGCAGTAATGTAATTGAAATTATTTAACTTTCCTGAGAATTCAACTCGTTTCACATCTTTTACTTTTATTTGCTTCATAAAACTAAATTTCTCAAGAATACAAAACTGTTTTGTAAATTTGTTAAGTATCTCACATCAAAAGGTGAATTAAATTATAAGGGTGGTATCGTATTCAGTATTCGTGTGTTTTGTCCACGTAGCCTATCTGCAACGTACAATGTCAAAGTCTGTCATTGTATGTTTTGGGATTATTTATTTACAACTTGTGTTGCATAGATAGACTGAATCTACTTCCATGGAGAAAATACTATTTTTTAAGCAATTATATTTATCTCTCTTTATTAACTAAATCTTTCCTATTATTTTTATTATTTATCCATGATTATTTACATCATTTTTGTTTTTGTGTTACAATTGTTTCTTGTTTGAAAATTGAAATTTTACATTTCATATGTTCGAAATGGTTTTATATTAAAGAACGTTTTCATTAATATTGCTCATTTATTTCTATTATTTATGAGAATTGACCCCCAAGCGCAGCACATAATCGAAAACATACATGTATGCGTACCACATGAGCAAATATTAGCAATCGGGTTCTATTTACTAGTTGTACACTATATAATATATACACGTGGTCATATGAGTTATTAAATATACCCCCAGATAACCTATATTTCTCATTGGCCATCCATTGATATATATTTTTTAAATAAACCAATATTGTATTTACTTTGTTCGAAAAACATGGCAAACTGTGATTAATTTATTTTGTTTGTATACTATAAAATACTCTTATGATACGTACGGGAGGGCTTCAAAATGTACTTATTCTATTGAATCCAAATTCCAGTAGTTCCAAGTTGCAATATGTATAAATAATTTTATAATAAATTACATTACAATTAGTATTTTAAAAGTTTATTTTTTATTTTTACATACAGAGTTGTTTATTTAAAGAAAGATAATAATAAATCTATGACATTCGACATTGCAGTTATTAATAAAATCACACATTATTTCGAACATATATGTTAATTCCCGAATAATATAGAATAATAAGAAGAATGTGTCTGTTATAAAATACACTTTTAATGCATAAGTTAGTAATTGTATTAAAATCCTTTATATTTTATTACAACGTTCGTTTGTCGTGCGCTGTGGTAATAAATCCCCCAGCGCCACCTCCGCTCTCTAAGATAGTAAACAACAAAGAGCTTCTTTAAGCATATTGGTTTTCTGTCCGGGTTATTTAGGCCACCGCGCGCCCCCCGCGGCCAAACTTTGAATACAGCCAGTGACAAGTGACGATATCATTATGGCGGAACAATAAGACGCCTGCTGTAATTATTAGGATAGCCGGGACGCGAGTCGCTCTAGGCGGCCGTGGGATGACGATGCAGAGCTCGCGTTGTGGTGCGCGAATTAAACGGCTACACCTTCTATTGTGGTGGCCGGGTACACGACGCTGATTCCGTGCTCTTATTCTTTCATAACTGGTTTGTGAAGTGATGGAAATAATTTTTATTGTAACAGTCTGGATGAACTCAAAGCTATTCTACAGAACTCGACGCTACTTTGAATATCATGATAGGTATTTATAACTGGACAAAGTTTATTTACATGACTAATTTTATTACGTTACTTATTTTCATTTCATTGAATCAAACTGTTGTAAGTTGTAACAAACATTTTTTCACAATTCTGTGACAGAAAGTATTTTTTCTCTCCTCGCAAAATCTGTCGCATTTCTTGTAAAATAAGCAATAATGAAAATAATAAAAAATGTATTTCCAGAGATGTGCGCATGGGCAATTTGCAAATCTTGTAAGTAGATGTTCGCTGTGTGAATTATTGGGTCAAGTCTCGAATTATTGCCGATTCGACACAAATGTTACTATATGTATTTTTTCTTATATCAGTTGGTTCACTTACAAGATGATTGAATGCTGACTTTGAGAAAGTCTAATAGATACATTTTATATTTAGAGTCTAGCGACTCATTTACACAACTTATTTTCAGTACGACTTTATTAAACTATACCAGGAGTCGATAACCTTTTTTGTCTTAGGAACCAATAGAAAATTTGAAAGTGATTGCTAGTGAGAGCCATAGTTGGATAATTGAAAAATAATTACATCATATAATTTAAGTTAAATTTTTTTAAGGTACAAATGAACCACATAATAATGTTTTAAATTTTTATGTGTAGTGAGCTGTTCAAGCAATGTTAATTTTGTGGTTGAATTTTTGATACAATAATTTGAAAATGTGGTCTGTATGTGGATAGTTTAAACTTTATACCTGGGTAATGTTAATAAAATTGATGCTTTATAACACGTGTACGCACCAATATGTAGAACCTGCACAGTCATGGCTTCTTCCGCCGTTCAGCACAGTATATTTAATGGTATACTAGGAAAACGCTAAAGTCCCGCCGCGTTGATGGATAGCGGTTTTTGTAAGTTTTTTGTTTGCGTTTTTTGCGTTTGTTTGCACTTTTCCTTTGCAAGTGCTTTTTGAATGCATTGTAGGTGATTGTTGTCAAGTTTCTATTGTTATACTTGTTAATTGGTATTATAAACCTCAAAAAACTCATATTAAAACCTTTGTTTCTGTGGATTCTGACTAACTTTTTCAACTTTTTCTTTCAAAAGGTACTACATCACCATAACCTTAATGTCCATGTGAAATCTGAACGTTGTAGTCCCACCCGTTTGGTCAGAATCGGTCCAAATGTGACGAAAATATCGCACTAAAAATTAAAAAACTAATATTAAAACCTTTATTTCTATAGATTCTAGCTAATTTTTTCAACATTTTGTCTTTGAAAAGGTACTTCAACACCATAATCTTAATGTCCATGTGAAATATGAACGTTGTAGCCCCACCCGTTTGGTCAGAATCGGCCCAAATGTGACGAAAATATCGCACTAAAAATCGAAAAAAATCGTAAAAGTACGATATTCATGAGAAATATTTCTTCGATTGCACCCAAAAACAATACACCTCTAAGTTCAGAGAAAACGAAGGTCCCCTCAAATTTTCATCAAGATCGCATATGCCGTTTGCCCGGAATCGAGCGAACAAACAGACGGAAAAAAAAAAAAAAACAAAAAAACATTGGAGCTAAATTTTTTGGGGGGGTCAGTGAAATTGAAGTTTTCGCTTCGCTCGCTACGCTCGCTACGCTCATCCAATAAAACTGTTCTATGACTATTCAAAAAATGTCACTCAACGTTACTTTTTTATTGGAAGTAAACTTCACATAATACACAGAGATAAAGTTGTGGCTTGCATAGTTATCATATGTTTCATTCTAGACAAATAAGTGACACACAACCCTACGTGTAACATCATAATATTATACATTTTGAACAGAAAATATAATTTAGTGCCCATGTAGCACCGACTTGGATATCCCACTAGCAATAAACATTGTTGAATTTTTTCGATAAACCCCACTTTTCATGCATCGTTGATCGCCATATTTTGAATGAGTCCCAAGATGGTAATTTTTTACACCATTTCCTACTCTTCCATCCCCCGTTTTAACCCCTTCCTCTTTTAACCCTTTCACTCAACCTCTTCCATTCTCCAGCCTTATTATATATAGGCATACATAGATGCGCTTGCCATGTAGAACTCGCCCCTTCATGATCTATGGTATTACATGTAGGATGTTTGAAACTTGGATGCAAAACTTGCTGAAATATGATGTATTTTAGTAAGGCGTTTCACCCGAACTATCGTATGAGCAGCTCCTATATACACGAACAAATTGAATATCAAGTTGATATTATCTATTTCATCCTTGGTAGTAGCTCATAAATGTTGTTAGATTATAAAGCCTACGAATACGACTGATCTTTTATTAACTTGTGTGATATTATTTACTTGCATTTTTCCAGGTGTGTTGTAATATTTAATTTAGGTTTTTATTAAAAATATTGTTATATGCTCTGATAGCGACTTGCGCTCATCCTTGTAAACATCGTCCCAAAAATTTAAATATTTTGACTAAAAATTGAGAGTCGAAAAGTGATCATTAAAATTAAATGAACATTTAACATTGTAAAAACAGTTGGCCCATGCTCAAGCAAAAATGTTTTTGTGCAACGAATTCATATATTCTCTTGTGAGGTATTCCATTAGGTCCTGCAACAGGATCTGCTTGTTGGCCCGTGAGTCATGCCAACCTCGTATGACATAACTCCCAGTTCCGTGAACGTCGCGGCTTGGAACGTGGCGCCTATTTTCGACAGTGGTTTGGCGAGTTGCGGCTATTATGTATTCACAATGAGTGACTGACTATAGCTGCACCGAAGCGGGAGTTTAATACTTGTTCGGCGACTTTTTCACGAGATATTCACTTAGTGAATATATAAAGCAAGGGTGGACAAAGTTTGAAATCAAATCAGGTGATTTTTTTAAAATCCAAAATCTTCATATTATTGTGATGATCGGTTTATTTGTATTTTATTTCTAACAATGGACATTATCTAGCACAGGCCTATACATATAGCATTGCATTAAGGACAATCCTATCCAGAAGTAATGTGAAATTAGAAGTAGTTGTAAATTAAAGTGAAACATTTAATGTTCTCATCCTTGTCTTGTAGATTAGTTTAGTACTTTCGTGGCCATTTTGTTAAAGACTGCCAGCTAATGACATTACGAATATTTAAAAAAAACAAATTCGCTATTCAATAAAGATGTTGGTAATTTTTGTCTCAACTAGACATAAGTCCAGTTTAAAGAATACACGACGGAAATGACAACAATATCACATACCTAAACAGTCTAACTTTAATATTAATTTAATTGTTATATTGTCATATTTCTTTTGTATTTTAAACTTTCATTCGTGTTTTCAAATCTGCACTATAGATCTAAAATGTAAAGCAGTTTGCGTTTTGCGTTTCCGTTCTGAAACATTAATTTGTACAATAATCATGTAATACAAATGGAGACATTCCTAAGTTTAGATGTTAAATTTAACAACAAAATAATACTAGAAAAAATGTTACTGCAATTTTTAATTCTGAATTGATGTTGATACTTGTACAATGGGTGGTTATAATAATACACACGTTTTTGGAACTCACATTTTTAATTTTTTTAATTATACATTAGAACTTTGCTATGGGGTGCCGTATTATTTTCCCGCCAGAGTAGATAGCGCTGCGAGCGATCCGGCCATTTTCACGGTCGGGAAAATGGTCGTACGGCACCCCATATATGTTTATGTGTTTCATTATTGCCATTAAAAAGGTGCTGTAAGCACTGGACTGAAAATATAACAACGTTTTTATTTATAATAAATAAAGAATGTAGAGTCAAGTTCAAAGCATGTGTGTATTTTTTCAAGAAAACTTCAAACCTCAACCTTGACATTTTGTTGATGTGTTTGTTCGTCTGTTGTCTGGCCACCCCTGTGAATGTGACAACAGCATCCTGTACAGACGGCTATATTAGTCTCTAAGATCGAGGTAATGATATTAACTCATGTGTCTTCCCATAAAGATAGCTCAAAATAACGCATGAGACTCTGATTCGGAAGGTCTCGGCCTCGAATCCCGCCACCAGCAATCCAGACTGAAATTTTTTGCGAGGTTTTCTTCAGTCGTTAATGCAAATTCAAGGGATGAGTTCTCTTAAACACCCTCGAACATCCCTTTACATCAACCCTTACTTCAACATATAATCAGTCGTCCGCGGTGGCACTCGATGATAGGACTTGGGTTCGAATCCCACATAAGGCATGTTTTTTTGTAGTCGTCCTCCATCGCCATCTATCACCACTTATCGTCTCGAAGCCTTAGTGCATTAACATGAAACTTTAGGCAACAAAAATCATCATCAACATACCAATCAGATAATTAAAGAGGCTTTAATTTTCTTAGTAGCATTGGCAACGGCCATTATTCAGTCTGAACACATAATCGGGTTTGAAAGTGTGCAAAACAGTCACAACTTTTAAAAAATCCTCTTAATTCTAAGTAACAATCATTAGATGATAGTTTCTTAATTCCATGAACGATGTCGACTGATAAGGAGTGGTGTGAGGAGAGTTAGGAAATTTCACTCATTTTAAACTAGTGTGTGATAATAGTCGAGTGACCGTGAAAACTTTGTAAATACAATAACGCGTATGATAACTTGTCGATCGACAACAACTAATTAAATAGATCTCCACGGCTAACAGTTACATCACTGACACGCAAAAATGCTAAGACTACCGCTCTCAGCATTACTTATTCTTTTTACAAAGTATTCGCTGTCGATCGACTATTAGTTAGTTAGATAATGTTGTTTTAGGGCACTCAGAGTTATCAGTGCCCATGTCAATTGTATTGGAATCTTCCAAATTTTCTTTTTCCATAATTGTGGATTACCACCATGTTTTCTTCTTTCCAATGGGAGGAACGTAAGGGAAGACGAGGGGGGTTAATGGGAAGGAGTGAGGATGATGGATAAGATGGGTTAAACTGGGTGGGAACGGAGGAGTGCTCGTTGCAGAGAGGGCCGGCAAGTATGTAGAAGAAAAAAGTGAAATAAGAAAATAAATATGGGTAAGGCTGTGTGAATGAAGAAAGGTGTGATAAAAGTTGCGCGAGAGCTCTCTCTGCAACACGCAACCCAACTGGCCAGAGCTCGCCCTTAGTTTTGGGGAATACACTACTCCCCTACTCACAGGCCAAACCACGGGAAGGTAGCGATCGACTATTGTCGCACGAACTAGTAAATAGATCATCTGATATATCGAAGTCAGCTGTTCAATTCCCATTCCCCCCTATTGTTCGCTTTTTGTCCACGAAAAATTCAGGTTTTAACGTGAAATTGTTGCGTACTAAATTGTTGCACTTCAAAATTTCTGGCACCCTGATAATATAAACCAGACTGTGTGCATCCCCACGTGCAGTAATATTGCTTTCTCTCACTTTGAAGCGTTTTGAATAATCAAAGGGTCAATTTAATGAAAGTTGGAATTGTGATCAATGATTTAGCGGTTGATTCGTCCCATCCTTTCTAGCAAGGGTGGTGGTGTGGTGCCTGTTATTGGCATTTATACAAAGGAAACTCTTTTTGAGGTTCAGTTTAATAGATTCGTTTGGCTAAATGGTATTTGCTAATTAGATGAGAATACATGGAACGCGCTGTGCAAACGCGTGGGGTTATATGAGGTAAAGATGCGTATAGGTAGGTCTGTCTGTTTGTTTGTGATCGTGTTTGTTTTGTTTGTTAGTTGGTTCGAATGAGCAATGAAGTAATGGGGGGGAAACTGTATATCGCTCTATGTAATTGATTGGAAAATGATTGGATTCAATAATGTGGTTTACATTTGATTTCAATAGGAAAATTAAAGATGAGAGTCATCGATATTAAATGCAAAAACATCTACCTAATAAAAATAAAATATGTACATTATGTTATACAACTCCGCATGTTGAATTTCTAGATTTCATTCTTTTCTCCATGGGGATTGTTAAAAATGTAAGTTTTGACCATATTTCGCGCATGTTTGGTGTATTTTCTGGAAAACAAATTATTTTTAAATTAACTTTTAAAGGGCATGCAAGCATAGAGCTAATCTTAATAAGCAATTACGTTTAAAGTATAATACATTACCAATTTACTCATTCGTCGGTCAGGGCTTGTTTACCAGAGTATGTTTTAGACAAATAGCATGTCCAAGATAATATGACGAACGTATAGCCTCAATTTTATCATCCAAACTTTGACGTGTAGAATACACGAGAAGACATCTACATATCAGACAGGTTTGGCGGTGTCGGGAATTGATCCAACGACCTCCTAGTTATATTTTATTCGCGAGTGGAAATCCAGACTGGTACACATTTCATAATTACTCATCATTACTTACTTTCAGAAGTTTATTTGCGATGTGTCACAGCCAAAGTGCAAATACTTGTAATATGCATCAACAACAAATGATATTTTACCGTCAATAGTTTGTTTTCTTATATAGATTCTTGTTTATAGTTGTTGTTGTTGTTCAGTCAATGTTGAACCATCAATATTATCATTAATGCAGTTGTATGTATTGATACAAACAACAAAAGTAGTATTTGAAAGTCTGTTCATAAAGGCACTATTTTAAAACACATGTGGATAAAAATTATTTATTTTTAATTTAAAAAGACGTTTAACAACATTAACTGACGCGTGCATAAGCAAACATACCACCTATTTCTCTCCAATAAGAATTCCTTGAATAAATGGGATGTAGTTTTTTTATATCGGCTACAAATTAAGATACACAAGATTCACAGATACATTGAACTAAGATCAGAGTGTTTTGAATTGTCGAATCAGAAATGTGATGGTGGGAGTGTCGGACCCGCGACTGGGACTGAGAGAGCCCCCCCGTATTTTAAAAAAATGAGATTAAGAAATGAGTTTACCTAGAATTTATAACTGAGAAATATATTTTTAGGAGGGCTTGGCCCTATTGCAAGCTATGCCTGATTCACTTCATTAAAAATAAAAAAATTAAGCTTCATAATTTAATCATAATAAGCTACAATTAGTGTGTTTTAAATAAACACAATTTTGTAGAATTTAAATAAGAGAGTATGAAACATATTTTAACAAAAATAATATTTTATTCAATTATTGAAAGTTTGTGGCATCTTTAATAATATTATGCCAACATTATGTCTACCAATTGGCTATTGAATGTGAATGGGTTCATATTGTTTGGTACTTATAATTTTATTCTTGTTAAATAATGTAATTATGTAACGTTTTTAACTAAAATACAATTTTTCTTCATCTACCTGGTTTTAAATGATAGTTATATTTATGATATGCTGTGTTAAAATGAACATCAAGGCATTCTAGTGTAGTTTTTACTTTGACAAGTCCATAAAATAAATCCTTGATCAGAATTGATGACTCCACTAACATCGAACTCTGTGCATTTTAATGCTATTCCGCCGTCTACTCCATAGGGAATTAATCAGAGGTGGCTCCTGAAAAATAATAAAAAAACTTTCTATGCATTTTTATTTGATGAGTCAACTCGTACCTCGGTTTAATATTCAGCAGTCATGGCCGCCAACAACAAGAATGAAATTGAAAATTCATGAAATAACATCAAGTTGATCGGCAAAAAATAACATCAGAGGAACATTAAGGACATTTTTGTCACTAGATAATGTTGAAATTGGGAATTTAAATTCAGGTTTCGTTTACGAGAGGAAATGAAAGATAAACATGAAATTAAGTTTTTCGATAGCGCTCTCTACATATTTTATTCACTATATACATAATACAAGGCTTGAGAACGGAGACGAACATTTACATTCCAAAATTCCAATTCGAAACTCGACTATCGTTGCCTTATAAATATTTAAGCGTGATTAAAGTCAAGGGGTGGCATACTTATATTCTCTATATAAACTTAGTAAGAAGCTTTTCTTAAGTTGAGTCTACCCCCAATTTATATTTCCTAACATGTAAATTATAGCGACACAAATTACGTAGCCTATAATAGGAAATATCTTCTTACGAAAGCGAACTGCTTGTGTTATATTTTCTTATTGAGAGGTACGACTTGAATAATTCATCGAACTTATTTGGGAAGATGATCTAATCAGCATCTTAGGGACAGAATACGTTCAGGATACCCAAATATATTTTAATATATTAGTTATTTTAAATGTCGCACTACGAACGATTGTTTCTGAAAGTTATACAGAACCATTTGTTAAAATAAATAATTATAAAGGGTTAATGCATGTGTAAAAAGTACATATGTTTTAAATTATACCGTTTGAAATGTTATATTTTTTTTTATAAAAATTGTTAATTGTATGCATTTTTATTTGAGAAATACGGTCATCGTTACACGTACTATAGATGTATCGTAAATCAATACTAATAAGTAATCTAGATAATATTAAAGTATCACGTTCTAAGATATCTACTTTTAGGTCAGAGTAATAAAGCCACTTGTTTACAGTAAGCAGCATATCGCAATTTTTTAATTGAATAAATAAAATTAGTGCAGAAAAAGTAGCAAAAGTTGTGAAAACTGAGTGTTTTAGTTAAGCTGTCAAAATGTTGTTGCCTAACTAAGATTTCCAAGCAAAAACATATTTTTATCGCAAGTAAACTTCCTGTTTACACCGATATTTTAACCTTATCTTTTTAAGATTATTATTATTCTAATCTTTGGAATTATTCATCTGCATAACTTGGGCAAGATAACAAAAACGCACATCATTTCGCAAAAGAACTACCCGATCTATTCCTGAGTTGTTTGCGATCTGAGCTCTGTTTAATCACCACATGCTCTACATCTGTCCTCGTATTTCGTTCCAATTCATCCCCACCCAGAATAACGGCCCTCAATTTGGCACCAACCAACCATAAAACTGTCAATTTTATTAATTTCAACCAATGTTCACGTGCGTTCGTTTGCCAGGGACATTGTGACAAGAAATTCGTATTTGTCTTCGAATAAATTTTCCCCTCTAACCAATTAACAATTCGGTGTTACACCCTAACGGCTAAATTATACGAAAATCACATCGTTGCTTTTAAAACAAACCACATTAATATTATAGATGGTTAATTCTTGTCGTTTATGTCAAGTATTTTTGAAATCTAGTGGCCTCACAACACCAATTAGGCAATCGAGACGATTTATCACTGGAAATAAACAACAAATCACATTTTTTTATTTCACATTCAAGTTAGGAAGCGAACAATTCCGTGTGGGAGAAAAGATAAAAATAAATACGAAACAGAAAAAGAACGGTAGATTTCATTTTAAACACAGATAAATTGCTTGTCGCGAAACAGGGAGTTCCATATTTGGAATATCCAGTTGCGATTGGAATGTACGAGATTTATTTTGAAGTAATCTGCGATTTCATCGGTAGACACTTGGCAGGATGGTTGCGCGTTGTGTGGGAAGACTTGTTTCTTATTGAGAGGACAAGAATAATACACCAGTTTAGATAACCGCCTGTCTCGGTAGCAGAGATATACCTACTTCTTTCTACCGTGCTCGGTAATATGTATGAGAATTAATATCATTGCTAGCCGTGGGAAGAATTTCAACGCTTCGACTGATGATTCGCATTCACGTACAAACTATTCAGTTACAAAACAAATTTTAAAGCATTTACAATAAAATGATTGAAGGAAAAATTTAACTGAGTAAGAAAAAAAAGTTAAAGTTAAATCATTACAATCAGTTAACAAGAGTGTCTTAACATATTTAATGCAAGTTTTTAAAGACATTAATACTTGGTAAAATTAATCGATTGTTGGGGAATTGTTAATCTAGAAAAAAATAAAACGAACCGGGATCGAACCTGGGTCTCCCGATTGGAACGTACGTCTTATAAACACGACACCGCCGATCCGCCTACGCATCAACAAGTCAGAAGTTATAAGGTCACCGGGTGGTCTAGCGGCTAAAACAATTCCCGCTCAAGAAGTGGGAGGCTGAGCTTTATTCACAGTCGAGTTCGATTTTTTATTTCTATATTGTAATACTTATTTCATTAATATTAATTATTTCTTGAGAAAATATCTACATAATGCAGATTTACACACAGCATTTGTCACATACAAAACATACAACACGGTATTATTGAACTTGAGTTTTTAGGTTGTTAGAATGATAAAATTATACATACATGGCATTTAAAAAATATTACTATTATAATATAATACCAGTTTAATAAGTTACTGGCTCTAAAACATTATAAAAAGAGGCTGTAAAACTTGTTGTTTGTGATAAAATAATATAAAGTTTGATTAATTTGCAAATATTCCTTTGACTGAAGTAACTAGTTCACTAATTGTGTTTATTTGAATTTATTTTTACTACTCTCTAAGATTAAAAAGATAAATAATAGTGACTATTTCGTCATATTTTTTAAAAAATATAATTTGTTTCGATTAGATTCACTATAAAGTATTGAAATTGTCCACATAAGCTGTGAATAGGCATGGTATGCAACAATAATAACAATATTAAGTAATTGAATATCAAAATCATACAAATTCATTTCTATACTTAAACCGATGTTTCGAATCCCTTTCATTCGCGTTCAAGCAGTCAATACTACATTGTTGAAAATTACGTAATTAATTATTGAATAAATAAATAAATTGTATTTAGAGTCTACCCACTCAGTTATATAACTGATTTTCAGTGTGGGACGGTAAATCAAAGCGACCAAGCCAACACTGTAGGCCCCGACGCAATCGACGAGTGAACAATAATCAACCAAAGATCGATATTGGTAATATAGCAATCAGTGGTATGGACAATGCGAACACCCGCGGATCAACTCCAGAATCAACAAGGCCGATTCAGAACAACTTCGAATTTAGTATGTGCTTCGTTGCTAGGACGGCATATCAAAGTCACCCTTTACAAACTCCTAAGACAAGAACTGATGGACTTTAAGTCGAAATTAAGAAGTTAAAAAACTTTTGACTTTGTGACGGGAATCAAACCCCGGACCTTCTTCATTGGAAGCAGTTACCTCAAGACCAACGAGCCACAAATTATGGGATTCAAACAGGTAGCGTAGAATTAGGTAACATTTCATCGGTTTTAATATTATGTTTTTGCGTTACAGCATCCGTTTTGCAAACAACTGTCTAGACTTCAGCCAATGAGCATAGAGCGTCTAATTATAACCCGGAATTAATTCCCATTGCGTATAAAAATGTCTGTTAACATTTGCGTCTAGACACAAATGATGCAAGCTTCAACTCCCAAGTTCATTCTACATTCATGAATTTAATTAGGCCATAAACCAACATTTCTGAATGTATGCAACATGAGTTTGGCTTAAGTCCAATTGGTCGGCGTACTACACGGGATACTGACTGTATATAGCGGCTCCTCGGTAAACACTTGTTTGTGCAATTTACATTCGAGTGTTAGATTGTTAACAGTTGCCCTTCTCTTGTTGCAGGTATTGGCACATCACATATGGATAAGAGTAGGGAGGACAGATCTATGGTTGCTGCTTATTTAAAGGTGAGAATTTAAATATAAAATAAAGGTGTGTCTCAATCCGAGGGCTTATTCCGCTTACAATGAATAATATTCAGAGTTTGTATTTGGGTCGATTGGATATAGAACTCAGGCCTCCCACTTTATTCCTACCCCTTACTAGACCACTAAGCCGTTTACCTAATAACTTCTGGATTAACATGTGGGCTAAACAACTGTCATCGACCACACACATTATAGAAATAGTAATCATAACTTCTATATACATCATTCAATCATGGATTTATTCTAAGTCCATGAATCAATAATACGATAATAATAATAATAATAATAAATAATAATAATAATAATAATAATAATAATAATAATAATAATATAATAATAATAATAATAATAATAATAATGAATATAAGATTTTTAAGCATAAGCCCGCTTTAAGGACATAGTTATTGATTCATAGCAGTTGTCGAAAAAGTTTGCCCCGACTGGGGTTCGAACCCAGAACCTCCGGCTTAACGTGCCATAGCTCTACCAATTAAGCTACCGAGACAACAGAACAAACCTTTACTAAACTGCCATTTGTTGTGACTGTTGACCTCCATGACATAAAATCCAACAGGAGACTGCAATGTAGCTGTCAAATCTGAAAGATCACATGGATAAATCCAAACACATCTCATCTCCCATGAGTTGGGTAGTATGAATATAAGATTTTTAAGCATAAGCCCGCTTTAAGGACATAGTTATTGATTCATAGCAGTTGTCGAAAAAGTTTGCCCCGACTGGGGTTCGAACCCAGAACGCCGGCTTAACGTGCCATAGCTCTACCAATTGAGCTACCGAGACCACAGAACAAACCTTTACTAAACTGCTATCTGTTGTGATTGTTGACCTCCATGACATAAATCCAACAGAAGACTGCAATGTAGCTGTCAAATCTGAAAGATCACATGGATAAATCCAAACACATCTCATCTCCCATGAGTTGGGTAGTATGAATATAAGATTTTTAAGCATAAGCCCGCTTTAAGGACATAGTTATTGATTCATAGCAGTTGTCGAAAAAGTTTGCCCCGACTGGGGTTCGAACCCAGAACCTCCGGCTTAACGTGCCATAGCTCTACCAATTGAGCTACCGAGACCACAGAACAAACCTTTACTAAACTGCTATCTGTTGTGATTGTTGACCTCCATGACATAAATCCAACAGAAGACTGCAATGCAGCTGTCAAATCTGAAAGATCACATGGATAAATCCAAACACATCTCATCTCCCATGAGTTGGGTAGTATGAATATAAGATTTTAAGCATAAGCCCGCTTTAAGGACATAGTTATTGATTCATAGCAGTTGTCGAAAAAGTTTGCCCCGACTGGGGTTCGAACCCAGAACCTCCGGCTTAACGTGCCATAGCTCTACCAATTGAGCTACCTAAACCACAGAACAAACCTTTACTAAACTGCTATTTGTTGTGATTGTTGACCTCCATGACATAAATCCAACAGAAGACTGCAATGTAGCTGTCAAATCTGAAAGATCACGTGGATAAATCCAAACACATCTCATCTCCCATGAGTTGGGTAGTATGAATATAAGATTTTTAAGCATAAGCCCGCTTTAAGGACATAGTTATTGATTCATAGAACCCCAGTCGGGGCAAACTTTTTCGACAACTGCTATGAATCAATAACTATGTCCTTAAAGCGGCTTATGCTTAAAAATCTTATATTCATACTACCCAACTCATGGGAGATGAGATGTGTTTGGATTTATCCATGTGATCTTTCAGATTTGACAGCTACATTGCAGTCTTCTGTTGGATTTATGTCATGGAAGTCAACAATCACAACAAATAGCAGTTTAGTAAAAATTTGTTCTGTGGTCCCGGTAGCTCAATTGGTAGAGCTATGGCACGTTAAGCCGGAGGTTCTGGGTTCGAACCCCAGTCGGGGCAAACTTTTTCGACAACTGCTATGAATCAATAACTATGTCCTTAAAGCGGGCTTATGCTTAAAAATCTTATATTCATACTACCCAACTCATGGGAGATGAGATGTGTTTGGATTTATCCATGTGATCTTTCAGATTTGACAGCTACATTGCAGTCTTCTGTTGGATTTATGTCATGGAGGTCAACAATCACAACAGATAAGCAGTTTAGTAAAGGTTGTTCTGTGGTCTCGGTAGCTCAATTGGTAGAGCTATGGCACGTTAAGCCGGAGGTTCTGGTTCGAACCCCAGTCGGGGCAAACTTTTTCGACAACTGCTATGAATCAATAACTATGTCCTTAAAGCGGGCTTATGCTTAAAAATCTTATATTCATACTACCCAACTCATGGGAGATGAGATGTGTTTGGATTTATCCATGTGATCTTTCAGATTTGACAGCTACATTGCAGTCTTCTGTTGGATTTATGTCATGGAGGTCAACAATCACAACAGATAGCAGTTTAGTAAAGGTTTGTTCTGTGGTCTCGGTAGCTCAATTGGTAGAGCTATGGCACGTTAAGCCGGAGGTTCTGGTTCGAACCCCAGTCGGGGCAAACTTTTTCGATCAAACTGCTATGAATCAATAACTATGTCCTTAAAGCGGGCTTATGCTTAAAAATCTTATATTCATACTACCCAACTCATGGGAGATGAGATGTGTTTGGATTTATCCATGTGATCTTTCAGATTTGACAGCTACATTGCAGTCTTCTGTTGGATTTATGTCTGATGGAGGTCAACAATCACAACAGATAGCAGTTTAGTAAAGGTTTGTTCTGTGGTCTCGGTAGCTCAATTGTAGGAGCTATGGCACGTTAAGCCGGAGGTTCTGGGTTCGAACCCCAGTCGGGGCAAACTTTTTCGACAACTGCTATGAATCAATAACTATGTCCTTAAAGCGGGCTTATGCTTAAAAACCTTATATTCATACTACCTAACAAATGGGAGATGAGATGTGATTGGATTATCCATGTGATCTTTCAGATTTGACAGCTACATTGCAGTCTTCTGTTGGATTTATGTCATGGAAGTCAACAATCAAACAGATAGCAGTTTAGTAAAGGTTGTTCTGTGGTCTCGGTAGCTCAATTGGTAGAGCTATGGCACGTTAAGCCGGAGGTTCTGGTTCGAACCCCAGTCGGGGCAAACTTTTTCGACAACTGCTATGATCAATAACTATGTCCTTAAAGCGGGCTTATGCTTAAAAATCTTATATTCATACTACCCAACTCATGGCCCTCTTGAGTGCAGAGATGTGTTTGGATTTATCCATGTGATCTTTCAGATTTGACAGCTACATTGCAGTCTTCTGTTGGATTTATGTCATGGAGGTCAACAATCACAACAAATAGCAGTTTCGAAAAGGTTTGTTCTGTGGTCCCGGTAGCTTAATTGGTAAAGCTATGGCACGTTAAGCCGGAGGTTCTGGGTTCGAACCCCAGTCGGGGCAAACTTTTTCGACTACTGCTATGAATCAATAATAATAATAATAATAATAATAATATATTATTATTATTATAATTATAATAATAATAATAAAAGTTATAAGTGAATGATAGCAATTGTCGTAAAAGTTTGCCCTGACTAGGGCAAGCATAACAGCTGCAAACTTAAAACTGGTATATTAAAAACAGACAACAATCAGAATTGAGGCGCTATTTACAAAAATAGACATAGTCGAAAAAACAAATTTTGCTGGAGATCAATTAAACTTCATACCATCCGTAATTAATGAAATCAAATTCATTTTTTGCTATGAAATTTTGTTAAAGTATTTCCTAGATATTCAAAAAAGCTTCAGACTAAGGCTGTTTTCTAAAATATTTTGAAAAAGTATGCATTTGTGTTCATGTAGTGTTTTAGAAAGTTATATTACAAGTGTAATATTACAGTATTTGACCGTATGACAGAAAGAGGTCGCTGTGAGCGATCACATACACTTACCACTAAATGTGCTTAGAATAGCCAAGCTTTTGTTCGAATTGTTGTCTCGCAATTCAATATTGTAAAAGACACTGTTATTTGAATAAATGTTTCATGATGCATCAGTGTTGTGTGTTATAATTTTAACAATCAGCAAAATTTACAAAACAGAAAAGAATGTCTGATGACAGCAGGCGGTCTAGCGCTCGCCTTGCACATGGGGTTGTGATTTAGCAGTCCCACAGCCTTTTTTATTTGCAAAGAAAATAATTTCATGCGTGAATGAAGGGGCAGACTGTGAATCCGTTGAACTAACCGCTCGCAGCTCATTCCAATAAAACAATTGTAAAATGTTCTCATTACTGTTTCGGTTTGAGTATCATTGGAAACACAATATTATCGACATCTTATCTATACTCTCGAAGTTTATTTGCCATCACGAGTATCATATATATCAAACACTTGGGATGGGCGCCCCCCCCCCCACACAAGTGCCCTGGTAAGTGATCGAACAATAGCCGTGATATTAAACCCCAGTATGTGCGGAATAGCCTCAAGTTGTCTATATCACTATGATATCGTTGTCGACAAATAAAAATATAGAAAGTGTTAAGAATCGCGTTTAATATGAAATGTGATCGGGAAGATAGGTTGAATTTCGTTTCACTTAAAATCATTCCGTGATCTTATTTCTTAGAGAAATATCTATTTCTTTTTGCTTTTGTTTGTGTTGTTTGAGAGGGGAAGATGTTAGAGTGGATACATGATACAGGTCTTAAGAAGTACGTTCACTCTCCTACTCAATAAAATATGTACAGTACCGTCGCATTTTATACCGTCGAGAGGAGAATCGTGAGAGAATGGGACATATTATTTGACTGTTAACAAATAGATTATAGATATTCGTTCAGCCGGAAAGAACCCGATATACATGAAACTGTGCATAATTTTCGATATAGAAATAGTTAAATAATTTACTTGAGGCATTGTGAAATAAGAGGAATAGTCTGGTGGGTACAGTAAATAGTGTAAAACTGGCTATTTGACAGAAAGCGTTTGCACACTGTTTCATTTGTAATTAAAGCATTTTTTGTTTTAATATTATTTATTTTTAGTTATTTTAATTATTAGTTTTATAAATACAATATAAAAGTTGTTTTGAAAAGTTATAATATTAATAAAAATATTTTTGATGTTTAACTTACAACAATTAAGCGACCTCATACCACCATTTTCAGTAAATGTTTTCAATAAAAATCAACAGTCAGCAATACAAGGTAGTTATATGGACAGACTTATTTATATGCGTGGCTTATCAATGTTCATTGTTAATCGGCCATAAAAAAAACGCGAGAATAAACCAAAATCAAGAATCCAAAATCGTTAAAATCAATCAATTAACCAATAAATTTTCTACCATTAATCTAACATTGCTTTTATAAATTTTTAACGACTTTTAGCAGCTGAGCGAGCGTGAATTTACCTACATTGCCAATCGCCATTTTTTTTTTTTAAATTTCAGTCTCATAATTTGTATATATATTTTATTTTTATTTTTTTTTTGGGGGGGGGGACATGACAAACAGTTGTGAATCACTCGAAGCCGGAATTGAACTGCCAACCTCACGAGTTAGAGCCCCGTTTGCTAGCAACGAGCCATTTCTATTTGGTACGAAATATTATAATGTTCGATACGTTAAGCCTCCTTCAACGATACACCCTTAAAACAGCATCTGGCGTTTCTCTGGTAGTTCCATGCTCTTAGCAATAAAGGAATTGAATTCCGTTGAAATATTTTCATCCCAGTTATAACCAGCGTATATAACAATGTTACACGCTTACATCGGTTATAAATGGCTCTTTCTCATTTCTAATGCATCACATTTTCAGTTAGACTGGAAAGTTACATCTCTAAAACAGAATTGTCGAAACTCTATAAAAAAAATACCATAATGACATTTTCCAACGTTCGTACTAGCAATTTAAAGCGAACGACTATTCTTTGCAGGATGTCCCTCCATTAAACGTCAAATGAACGTTAAAACAGAAACAGATAACGCTTTGAATATGAAACTTTTAAAGCTAATTTTAGAGAAATTGACTTTAAAACGTTCGTCAGTGAAATCAAGGCAGTTCCAATGGGAATTGTACTGGGAGGTAGTTTTAGTTATTAAGAGAGGATGACAAGTTTATTAGATTTGTTTGGAGACGCGTATTTTGAGAGGGTGGAACGACGTCAATAACTTTGTTCTAACGGGCGAGGCGTTATTACAAACCATCACGGTTTTCGATATTTTAGATTCCTTGCGTCAGAAACCGTATAATATGTTGGAAACCGATAGAAGTAGCCAATTGCTGGTCGATATTTGCTACAGCCAGTCATGACTGAGTTTTTGAAAAGGTTTTTCCTCCGTCACGAAATGAATACTCCTATAACACCTTCGGATATTTTCTCTCGAGGGGTAAATTGTATCCGGCATGTATGCCTACGAAATCTCTATTGCATATACAGTGAATTGTTACCAATATAGAAATGTCAATGTATTATTTAGTATATTCAGGTCCGGTTGGTATTTATTAGAAAATATGCTCCAAAAATAATTTTGAAAGTTAATATTTTGTAAAGAGTGTATTAAAATATTATATTGTGTCTATTCTTAACTCTACCCAATTTTACAATGGTTGATATAAAAACGCAAGTAATCGTATTGAGGTACTCATAAATAAATAGATGAGAATGTTTATCGATAGTATTGAAAATTCTACAACGTAAGTACTAAATGGTATTTGAATAAAGATGGAAGGCATTTTTAAAAAGAGAATACATAATATGTGACAGTTTTTTTGATGATCTTTTACTGCAAACATAACATTCTTGTACATAAAGTTAAAAACAACAACGACAAGTTATATTAAAAATGTTGCGTTTATATTTTAATCACTGCATCATATGATTATCAACACCAACTGAACATAATATTCGAATCATTTTATTTTTAATTTCAATTGTGTGATTTTTCTCGGTGGTAATAACATAAACATGACAAATTCATAACGAATTACAGCAATTAAATTAAACCTTCTATTTTAGTCGATCTCCTATCTGGTATAGTACTTCCTCTGACAACTTGTGTCATTCTTTTACCTGCATATTATGTGCTACCAAACCATGACCAAACTTCCTTTGAAGTTCGTGAGAATAGTCTTTCTTTAAATTATTTTCAATGTTTCTACGTACTTAACGATCAACTAAACACACTAGAGAGATCTTACTGAGATCAGTTAACATAGTAACAGAAGAAGTTAACATTCGTACAGAGCCTGATCGAGTAATTTTTACTGTTTTGGCGCCAAATTTAAAGTTCATCGCAATCGCATGTCTTACAAAAATCAAAATCCTAGATGTAACGCCTCACCCGTTTCTAATTTCCCCTGGTGCGTATAAATGTTGAACAATGAACCCTCTAACACAATAATTGCCTCTATGAGCATGAGCAGATAATTCCAAGACGTGAAACACAATATCAATTATTAGCCTAGTTTCCCAGTCGTGCAGACTTCTTGCGATCCTAGTTATCTGATAACAACCCGTAGACATCGCGTGCTCACGTGATTGACACTGATCGCTGATTGGTGGAAAGTTGATTTCAACCCCCGCCCCTCACGTCACTAGATTAAATACTTCTAGCCACCGGCGATATTCCAATAACAGTAATTCAATTTAGAAGCTCGCGAGAAGCCTAGGCGGACATTGATTATTGAGTTTCTATAGCGGCGTGTTGTAGAGAAAGTTAGACGCTCTGACAGGCGAGGGATGATTTTTCCGTGGGAGAAATATGATTTCGGATAGCGTGAAATTTTTTTATGGGTTTTGATAAGAAGGGGTATTTTATTCTGACGGTTTGAAGGAGATTAAGGGGGCACTTCCGGCTCAGAATCGCAATCAAGACATTGACCACTTTTTATACACAGTTTGCATTTATTTATTTTATTATTTTGTTCCGGATAATATTCATAAGTTGAATGTGTTACGAAGATAGCTCCAAACACACTTGGTGACTGCCAACCTTATATTTAAAAAGATAACAACAAGAAATATCATTTCAATAAAAAAATAGAATATTCATTCCAATATTATATCACAATAAGTCTAGCAGTGGATAAAACTGATGTGTAATCCCTACACCAAGCATTCTTACCAATTATTCTTACTGATTTATGCGGTTACTCCCCGAATGTACTTAACATAGCTAAAGGTTCCAACGATATTACTAAACTGTTGTCGCAGTTTGGCCACAATGAGACTTGGTGTTTCTTGCTCCTGTAACGTCTGCCCTTAATCCCTACTCCGAACTTCAAGTTGTTTCACGAAGGTTGAGTACTTTGAATATACTCTGGTAACTTGATGTCAACAGAGCTATAAGCGGGTCAGACTCGCCACGAATTCATATGTATTACTTTACCTTGAGCGAGGCTAAATAAAGACCGATAGGAATAAATACATTTAAGTAGAACGTGGTTTCGTCCTAAGAATCAATCTAATGCTGACAATATTTTATACAATACATAAGTTAATTAATCCGCTTCAATCAGAGATAGAAAGTCTATATTCATTGTTATAGTGATTACCTTGGTGCCAAAAGGATTAGGTTAGCCCGCTTAAAAATATTGTCCATACCCCCCCGCTTAAAATTAGTTATGTGACTGAGTGGGTAGACATTACACAATACATATTAATGATTTAATGAATGTTCATTAACTTAAATTATATCGTAAACATCAGTTTTAATACTAAATACGTATTAGTTTCAAGGTATTTCGAAGCGTTGCGAGTTAGGTTTGTGTTTGTAGCTATCAATGTACAAAATGTGTGTATTAGTTTTTAAATAATGTAGCACTTTATTTGTGTGTGATTAACCTCATACAATAAATTACAGACAGAAATCGTAAAAAATATTTGTTCAGTAAAAAATTTGCACACGCTCTCTTTACGAGAATATATAAAGAGTACCTTTTAAAAAGTGTGAAATGACTCGTTTCATACATTTTAATGACATTTTCGGCCGCAAAACTCTAAAAAGTATATACCTACTTAATAAATCAAAATTCATACACGAATTAATAATCTCTTCCTAAAAATTCCATAATTGCTTCGCGTCTCATTAAAAGTTTTATAAATGGACACTTTGTGAATCAGTGTATAAAAGAGAAATGGATGTGAAAGCTTTGATGATAAGGCTATAGGGGAGAAGACAAAGGATTGGAGATTTCGTCTACACCAATCAAAAGACACCTTTGTGAAAGGTACAACGAACTATCTTGACGCTGTCATCAGTGTATAATATAAACTCGTCTACCTATTGCGCGTTGTTGGGTACGATAAGTTAACTGATTCAATTAGTGAGAACTAGGTTTAGTTCTTGGCTAGATCCGGGCTCGTCATTGTGAAAACTTGTTAATTAACTGGTGATGGAGGTACGAACGTGTTGAAGAGCTAAACAAAATACTTCCCGCTGCCAAAACAACTAGAGCGACAGCAGAAATGTTTGCAGGTTTGAACGATCGTTCTATAAGTTGACAAAGTTTGTGTGGCGTTGTGAATTCATATAATAGAAACGTTGTTTATTAAAAGTAATTTATATTTGTACGGCAGTGATGATTAGACGTTGATTCGTGAAGGGAAATGGGTTGGATGGGAAAAGAAAGCTATAGCCAGAACTAATGGCCAGAAGAGGGAATACGCGGGAATTATTTAAAAAGAGTTTTCACTTCTCACTAATTCAGTAATTACCTTATATCTAGACAAATTGAACTACTCAAAGTGGGACTGTATCGCCGTTGCAAATTATAATATAATTATTACTATATTTATTTGCACGTAATTTTATTCTCGACCACAATCCAAAGTTTTATCTGAAATTGAATTATCCAAAGTGTAATTTAAAGTAGGTGTTAATGATGTTTTCGTCAGCGAATCTATACACAACAAATGTTGTTTAACAATGGTTAAACTGTGCATACAGAGGGTATTCAGTTATATAACTGAGTGGGTAGACTCTAAATAAAATTTATTTATTTATAATTTTTACCCTATTTACCCTATTTGTAAACATTATAGTTCCACTTACTTCAATATAATTTTTTTAAACGTAGTGGTGCTCCCCTCCCCTAAAAAAATATAGCGAAAGAACGATTATATTATGTTTATTGAAATTCCACAATTTAAAGAAAGCACACGTTTATGATCATTGCATGTTTATAAAAGTAAGATAAAGTAAATTATTTAAGCTACCACCAGAACAATACTATGGGCACTGAAATGTTGGTGATGAAGTCAAACGATTCGCGAATGCCCGTTGGGGTCCGAGAATCCCGAGACCAACAATCCTGACTGAAGTTTTTTCACGAGGCATTCCTCAGTCGTTAATGCGAATACAAGGGATTGTGTCCTCATAAGCAGCCCTCGGAAATTCCCTTCTCAACTACCTCCCTAATTACCTAGTTAGTCACAAGAGGGTCACATCGGGTAATTCTGAAGTGTACCCTACGGCTAGCATCATACAAAAAAATCAATAGAAAGATACTGTGGCATAAGAGACTGTACAAAATGTAAATTCTCATATTGGATTAAAATAAACTGTATTTTCGTGACTTCTGTCAATTAATTAGATTAGGTCAATACTTATGAATTTAATTAATATTATATTAATTTATTTTGTTGGTGGGCGGTCTCACACACACACACACACAGTCATATGCGTCACGATTATTACTTATATAACCGTCCCGTCCTGACCTTGGCCTTATTCTGCTCCACGACGGTCAGTCCTTTAAATGTTTTTTCGTCTTGTTTTAAATGCAAGTTTAAACACCAAGGACATATTTTATTACCGCACATGAGACAATGAAATCAGACGAGCAGCATCTTATATGCCACAGCACAGCACGATCTAACGCGAGTATTAATTCTCGGATGAGAGTTCGCCAAATAGACGATTTAGTGAAATTTATCACGTATACCGACATATCCTGCTCATAATTGGGGTAACAAGGCTAATTTTTGATTTTGTTTACTACACATACGTCTTGTACTCCAAACAATATTACTTGGATTTTTTCTCGAACATATCTCGCACGAGTACGAATTTTCTTTCTTCTGTCGGTACAAAGTAAGTATTTTGTATCGCGGTAGAAAAAATTCGTACCGTGCAAGATATGTGAGAGTATGTGTTACAAATAGAAACAAAAGTGAGCATCTAACCCAAAAATTAGGAGCAGGAATATATCTGATGTAAACGTCATAAATTTTCACTATAATAGTCTAAATTGGGGGTACTGCTCACCCCAAAAATAAATAAAAGTCTCTTCAATGTCAGATGATAATAATTCATAACATATATCTATTGTTTTGATAAACTAATATTTAGTAAAAATTTGCATTGACATCATTGACTTTCATTAACAGCCGATACTCGGCCTAGTAAGATATGTTTAAGATTACTTTTAGTATGATATTCAAGGTAACGCAAATAGAATAATAATGACCAATTAACCAACACTCCAATCGACAGATGAAGCTCGTCAAGCGTAAGGCGCGCGACACTGATTCTGGAGGTCGCGGGCTCGATACCTGCAAACAGCCATCCTGACCGTAGTGCAAAACGTCCACTTAAACAGCTTTTGGGCATTCCCTTCACGCCGACCCTAAATCAAAAACATCTACACTTGAAAAGAAGCTTGCAATGTCCCTAGATAGATTTCCCATAATATACGAAATTTTAAATATCACAAATTTTTAGTAAATCGAATATTTATCACGTTTACTCGTGAAATGATTATTTTTAACGTTAAACTACCATTTTAAAAAATATTTGGATTAAATTTACCAGACACAAATATAATTCTTGAAATTAAAGGTAAAAAAAATTCAAAGTCTGTATTTGTGAGTCAGCTGGACAGTGCTGCGAGTTTCGAGACATGACAACAAGACCGCTCGCACTTTGGACTGTGCTCTTGGTGGGAGGCAATTAACCGGAGAGCTGCCTGATTTATCACGTTTACTCGTGAAATGATATATTTTTAACGTAAACACACCATTTTTAAAAATATTGTGGATACAGAATCACAAATTATAATTCTCGTAATCTAAGAGTAAAAAAATTCAAAGTCTGTATTTGTGAGTCAGCTGGACAGTGCTGCGAGTTTCGAGACATGACAACAAGACCGCTCGCACTTTGGACTGTGCTCTTGGTGGGAGGCAATTAACAGGAGAAGTTGCCTGACTATCACAGAAAAGGTGAATTGCAGTTAGTTCTTATCAGCTTCAATGCCCCCTTCTTCTCACCCCTCCATTCTGTTCGTAATTGTTGTTGTCAGTCAGTTTGGCTACGCCGACGACACAGTTACAGTGCAGTTGTGACACAGCTACAGTGGAAACGTGTAAAGTGTTCCAACTCTTTTCGTAACCAGGTCGCTAGTTCTAGGCCTAGGACAACCGGCAGCTTCATTATCATCTTTGGTTTCCTCTTCGCTCTATCTACACTCGTTCCTAGCCATATCTCTTTATCTTCATTCAGTTTCTATCTGATGTGCTGACACACAACACCTACGCTGTCACCTCGTGACCACTGACAGCTTCCACCAAATAGGTAGGCATGAGTTTTCTGGTGAATGGGATGACAGTACGTATTTGTTTACATTTTTGGATTCTTTGTTTTTTCTTTCTGTTGTAATGTCAAATGTCATTTAACCCGTTGAAGACGACTAAATATTTGTCGAAATATTGTTACCTACATAGTTTTATTTTTTTACAAGTACAGTGTACGCCCTATAGTCCAAATAAATTATAACATTTTTAACCTCACCTGCTCTAAAAGTTTCATTATTATATTACCAATTAGGTGTCATCATTTTGATATATTCTCATTTTAATTTCAAAATTACAGTCCACTATTTTTCCTCAGGCCATATTGACTATTTTGTAATTTAGTTCTTTATTTTCAGGACACCGTAATACATAAAAGTCAAACAAAGACAGTCTAAAAGATTGTGTAGCCTGATGAATACATGTCAATAATACATACATAATACAAACAACTCATAAGCAAAACTTTACAAATAAAGGCTTTACAAAATATAACATCACATAAAACTTAACTAGTTTGCACCGTGGGTTAATGATGAGCGTAGCGAGCGAGCGAAGATTCCATTTGCACTACACTGGAGAAAAAAATCCGAGTAGTTTGTTTTTTTCTGTATTTTGTCGTACTGTTAACACGATCCGGTTAAACGGATACTCAATGCGATGAATTTATGGAGGCCTTCGAAATCTTGAAGTAAAACTGCCACGTTTTGAGCGCATCAAAAAATTATTTCTCATGAAAATCGCAATTTACAATTTTTCTTCTCATTGTTTAAATTTATTCGACTTATAACACCTACATGCTTCAATCGATTGTAATGCATTTTCTCACGACTAATTTTATGAATTGATAATCTGTGAAATTTGAGCCGTAATTGAAATTATTTCTCATGAATGCAATTAGGTTTATTTAATTCTTCGGACTTATACACCTAATGCTTTATCTGATTATAATTTTTTTTTCACAGATCTAATTTATGAATTAATAATTCGTATAAAATTTGTGCGCAATCGAATAATTATTTCTTATGAAAATTCAATATTACGATTTTTCTGTTTTAATTACGATTAATTAAAAATTAAATTAAAGTTATTTTTTATTAATTTATTAAAAAAAAATTCAACTTTAGTAATGATTTTTCACAGAACACAGAAATCCGATAACCAATGGCAGCTCAATGCACCAATTCGCTCATCCAACAACGGGCGGGACTTAAGCGTTTTCCTAATAGGAAATGTTTCTACTAGCGAGTTAGAGAGAGAGAAAGATAGGGAGATGCATTATCCCAGCACCATCTTGTTACGAGGTGCAGACGAACTAACATCCCTATCATTTTAACGGGGCTAAAGGTCACATGACTAATAGCTGGTTACAGTTGTACTTCTTTTACTCATGAGATAGTATCATTCCTTACATACATGGCGCACTTGATTGCACGTTGCTAAGTATTGTTGCCAAGTACGTCATCTGGAGACGAATGTACTAAGCATATGTAGGAGCCTCCCATGTTCCATGTTCCATGGCAGATGTCTTACATTAGGTGTATAAAGCACGTTTTACAATAATGGGTAAAGTTGTTCATAAAACATTTTGTTTTTTAGTAGTTGGATGAGCGAATCGAAAACTTCTATTTCACTTACTCTGAGAAAAAAAGCTCGGTTGTTTTTGTTTGTTTGATTTTTGTCTATTTGTTCGCTCTCTAACGGGAAAACGGCACAATATGCGATCTTGAAGAAAGTTTTAGGGGACCTTCGAAATCTCTGAACTTAGATCTGCCAAGTTTTTGGGTACAATCGAAAAACTATTTCATGAATTTCGTACTTTTACGATTTTTTTCGATTTTGTATGCGATATTTTCGGGACATTTGCTCGCGATCGGGTAAACGGCTACTCCGATCTTGATTAATCTTTATTGGGAACGTTCGAAATCACTGAACTTAGATCGCAAGTTTTGGTACATCGAAGACTATTCATGAATTCGTACTTAGATTTTTTCGATTTTGTATGTGTATTTTCGGACATTTGCGCACCGGTAATACTCCGATCTTCATTAATCTTTATGGGAACGTTCAAATACTGAACTTAGATATTTGTTATGATAGTTATATTAAGATACTATTTTATAGTTGTGATTGAAATTATAAGAACACAACAGGCTAAAAGCAAGTAATGTATTTAATAAAAACAACCTAGCTCGTTTGATCTCATGCTTTTAAAAATTAAAACCAATACTATTTTATTTTTTAGTACTATCCTCATCTTTCCTAATCTTATATAATATCGTATAATATCAAACTTGGTGTCATACACACATACAATCGCTAGCACTCAAGTATAAATTGAAATCCATTCTTCTAAAATAGAGATTACCACTCTTGACGAAAGTATTTTTATGGTTATATCTTTACACTTCTTTCCCCCTCTCAGACAAATCAGAGACAAATATATAAATAACTTCTATGCTTTTAAAAGTGCCACTACTTCCTATCTTTCAAATTCTTGAAATATTAATGATAACTGTACAAACAATAAATAAAATAAAAACAACCCGAACAATGTTAATAGGCCTACGTTACATATTAATATGCTCGGTAACCTGTGTTACACTATACTTATTTTACGAGGACGCCTTCTTTGTTACTGTAAGGTAACTGTATGAAAAAGATGGATGAATGCGCGAATGAAAGGCTAGATTTACAAATTGTTCATAATTTCAAATGTTTGTTTTCAATTTATTATCTGTAATTTATATCAGGCCAATTTTTTATGTTCTAATTATCTATAATTTTCATTATTAGTAATAGTAGTAGCAGTAGTATAGTTATTATTAATATTATCAACAACATACAAAATGTAATGAGACTCCTTAAAGGTTGGATAAAAGATAGGTTTCACTAGCCTTAATCCCGCCTTGAAATAAAGACCTAAATCAATTAATCAATCAATAATCACAAAATTACAAAAAATGCAAATTTTTGTTAATGTTAAACATTGTTACTTGCATATTATTTGATTTAACATTTGTATTAATCTCTGTATGCCATATGTAGGCCTATACGTTGTAGTGCAATTTGGCTTTGTAATACATAAAAACATCGGTAATGAGGAAGCATATCCTGTCTTTCTTTCTCGCAGTCTCGAGTGAGAAATATAATCTTAGTTCTCGGATCTCCTAGCCCGGAGTCTTGAGCCCCAAGATCAGCCTCATCAATATCTTTGGATCAATCTCAATCTCTTTTATTGGGACAGGAATGTAATTTTACATTTCCATGGATATCAACTTCGAAATTCTGATGCGATTGTTCCTTAGGGCGTTTTATCCTAGATTTACAAAACCTCAAAAGATGGAAAAGAACAAGGGATGGAATTGAACTTAATTAGATTCAGTTCGTTGACATGGAAATCACTTTTGAAATCTTTCGACTACCCCCTTCCCCCCTTCCCCTCCCCTTCCCCTAAATCAACCCCTCATCGCTTGCCAAAGACGTCGAACAACACTGATGAAAGAAAGATCCTTTTTACAAAATTAAAGGAAAGTTTTTCGAAAGTTCTGGATGCATCAATCACGACCAAGTTCGATTGGACTTTGGAAACTGGAATTAAGAAACTTAAACATCGGAATAAGAATTTTGCAAGTCTGGATTAGGGGACAAATGCCGCATCAGATGTGCTATTGTCTTTCATTCGTTTAGAAGGACTTGTTTTTATTCCGACACGAGAGGTAGCTAGGCACGATAACGTATTATTTCTGTCCCCTTTACCACGTCAATTATGATTAAATGTGTTTAAAATTGCAAAATTAACGTGAAGAATTCATAGATAAAATTTCGTTTTTAACAAAATTTATAAAACTTCCTCAAAAGCATGATAAAAGTATAGTCCAACTGAGTGCTACTTAAATCAACAGTTATTAATTAAAAATGGGAGTTTAGTTTTTCAAAAGTGTTGCTTTTTACATTTTATAATAACAAAGTCTAACTATTTCATCCAAATATTTGTTTTTCCACGGGTTTTCTTTTGTTTACATAGGAAACCTACGCAGGTACAGCTGTTCATGTTCCTTTTAGGTTAGGCCCTACTTACTAAGTGCTTAAAGTTTTTTTTATGGAACATGTGAAAGAAAAGTAAAAGGGATAATTTTAAGATCCATTGCATTCTCGTAAGAAACAAACTGTCAGGATTGCTGGAGTTTGGCATCGATTCGACGATCTCCCGATTCCGAGATTCACGTGTTGTACTCTGTCGGTGAGTTCAAGTACAATATACTTCAACTGGCATGGAAAAATCTCAAGCTCTTCAATATTTAGTCTACAGCTGTATCAAGGTCTGTTCTTTCTTACCAAAACCCTGCTGCCTAAACGAGGAAAAAATCTTGTAATATACGCTTTTTCCTTTTCTTTACATTTCCCCAAAGCTTTTTTTAACCAAGAAAGAAAAATAACGTCCTTCTTTTCAACTCCAACAAAGAGGCGCAAAGAAGCAATTATTCTTATAATGACGGTTTTGCTTCTCTGACATTAGTCATCAATATTGACATTGTGTGAATGTATCGAACATTTGCCGCTAGGGGCGCGAAGAGGTGTTCTATATTTAAATTCAAGTGTTGTGTGAAATCGAACAGCCGACGGCTTAGAATATTGAATCGTTGATTTACTTTATCCTGCCCACATGGATGTATAGACTATTTACTCAAAGTGACAACCCTATTCCCAGGACATTTCAGCATGGATGGCTTTGGTTAGACCTACTACGCGTTTCTACCATATTCTATGCAATCTGTTATTTATGCTGTAATGTTGTCTACTCTCCTACTACAGCTGTCTACCTAATGAACATACCGATAGTGTTGGCTCGAGCGCTAAGCGCTCGACTCTGATTCGGGAGGTCCCGGGTTCAATTCCCGTCGAAACCGGCAATCCTGACTGAAGTTTTTTTCCGAGGTTTCCCTTAGTCGTTAATGCGAATGCAAGGGATTGAGTCCTCTTAAATAGCCCTCGGACATCCCTTCACAATAATTGTCCTATCAGAAATATACCTAGTTTGTCACCTGAATAGGGTCACACCGGTTAAATCCGATGTGTATACCCTACAGCGGACATCCTACAAAAAGTTATATAATTTTCGAATCATCCATCGTACTTTAATAGATAAATACATTTGAAACCTAAATAAACAAAAGTAACAATAATGGCATCAAATAGTTGAATACTCAAAACATTATTAAAAATACTAAACTTTCAGACATCGGAAATGAAAAGCAATACCTACACCTACGAAGACGTACATTTTTCATTACATAAATTACAATTCATTGTCACCTAAAATTTTCAACCATATTTCATACTACCCTAAAAAACTAAACAAAAACTGCATTACTTTTGGGAGAACTGTCACCTTTTTACCTATTTGCTGAGTCATTATTTTGTTAAGGCTTATTTGATTGGGTTACTTCAAAATCAATTCTATTTTTTTATTTTTTAATTATTTCTTCCTCAAATTATACTAAGTAAACTTTTTACATTATTTTCTGCCTTTATATTCTATTTGGTCATTTCGTCGAGTTTATATAAACGGCCATCCACTGTTACTAGAAACGCTCAGTTGGACGCATGTTGAGCGAGCACGGTACGTGCAACACGACCCGAGTACGACATTCCCATAATGTTACATACCAAAAGTCTTTAAGGTCTTGACCGATTTAGCTGAAATTTGTAAAATAGAGAGAATGGATAAAATCCACCCCATCTAGAGGACTTGACATCATTTCTTTGGAAATCTATTTCACTCTTGATTACTTCTAGTGGCAGTACATAGTGACCAGAATTCTTGTGCGACTTTTCGTTGCCATGGTAACGTTACTTTGTTAAAATGTAATTTCCATCTACACTACTTATCGATCAAATAAATAACATATTCTGACCGACGGACATTCTAAATGATTTGGCTACCTCAGATTTGTCGCCGTTTAGTTTAAAAAAAAAAAAACTTTAGATTAACTTAATGTAACTTTATAACTTTTTGAAGGATTTGCCACAACAACTATTGGCATTCGAATCGTAACCCGAACTTGCGGATGGGTCAAATTTCCTCAAACTCGCAGCGACGAGGTTTTCCTTCTCTCGTTATCGACGCAAGGATGAGTCCTAAAATAGCTCGGACGATCCTTTCACATAAGTCTTTCAGCAAACTAGTTGTCACTGAAGGGTCACACGGTTTAATCATTTATTTCACTACCGGCATCTACAAATTAATTAGTATGATCATAATATGTTAAATAATACCTTATATGATCGTGTGATCTTTAGCTAATCATTAAATTCGAATCATTCTACTTATAATAAATATTTGAACCTAATACAATACAGATATGCATCATAGTCGAATACTCAAACATTATTAAAAATACAAACTTCAGATCGAATTAAACAATACTACCTACGAGCTACAACTTTCTTACATAATGCATTATTGTCACTAAATTTTCACTTATTTCACTACCAAAAACTAACAAAAACTGCATTACTTTGGGTGAACTGTACTTTACATTGTGTGTCATATTTTGTTTGCTTATTTGATTGGCGACCTTAAATCAATTCTATATTTTACATATTTTTCAAATATACTATGTAAACTTTTGCATTATTTCGCCGAGTTTATAAACGGCCATCCACTGTTATTATCGTAAGAACTATAAAATATGTATGTAATTTCTGTACTTAATGTTTTGCTATCTATTTAAAAAAAAAATTGACGGTGAGTGATAGCAAACAGATTGGATAGTTTTATTATTAGCTGTGTAAAACGTAAATTGTGTTTGTAATGTTAAAAAACTTACAAATTTACTCTTAAGCGAATTTTCATTTATATTATCTAATATTGTCGTTCAATGGTACACACATGCGTACGTCAGTTACGCCCACCCATTCACAAAAACGTACTTTAGTTCGACCGCGTTTCTAACGTATTTTATACAAACTATTCACTTTCGTGCATACGTATCCGTAACGTTATCGTGAAAATAATGATTAATGAACTTTCTGAAAATACATTGCTAGACAACCCGAATCGAAAGCAAATAGAAAATCGGTTTCGAGACGTCCCTAAAGTATAGCGGTCTAACCTTGTGGAGATAGCGTATGAAACTCTATGTTCTATTTTGCCAAGCACCGAGTCTGTTCAAAGTTGACTTACCATAACGGAATCTATCACAATTGAATCAGTTCACAATCTCACAATATCTTCGAGGCAAAACATATCAATAACATTCAATAACAAGTTTCAAATCCACTTTGACACGAGATAAAACGATATATTGAAACAGAGCCCTTCGCACATGCGCGCTCGAGGGCAAATACAGGGTTGCCAGGCTTGGGGCGAGGATTCATGCAACACCGTATCGACGGTGGAGCACGTGGCAGAGTTGTGGAGGGAGGGGGGAAGGGGGGTCCAACTTGTTAAACATGAATAGTGTGAATGATTAGAGTTATCCAAATAGAAACAAAACATTATTAGACGAGTGGGCGAAGCGAATGAGGAAATATGGCACTTCGTATGTGTGTGAAAGCTGAAAATCAGCCGAATCGCAGTACAGATTGCACTGAATTTTAAACAGACATCCGGTGTGAGTTAACTGAGAATTACTATCAAAATCAAGTAGATCCATTGCGCTTTAATTCTACAAGAAATAAAAAATTTAAAAATAGGCTGCAAAGGTGCAATATTTATTTTAACGTCAATGGTTTTGTTTTTGAAAGAAATATTTGTTATTTGTTATTTGTCATGCTATAAAAATTGCATGCCGTGACCAAGGTTCCCCCATCTTCCACTCGTAGATTGAGTAAACCTTGCAATCTTTACACATATTTCGTACTGGTTATGTTTTCCTTAGTATTGCCACAGATGATAAGACTACACTGCGTTATATGCATTCCAAAACATGTTTTATAAGTTTTTAAATACAATCCAGAAATCATCAATTATCTATCGCGACCAGGGGGATTGAATCCAGGTCTCCCACATTCCGGGTATAAGGGCGCCTTTTCCAACTAGACTACGAAAACGCCAATGTCGTTGTAAGACTAGTGAGCGAGTCACGTGTTGAATACGCGTGCACATCAGCATAAAAGTTGATTGATATATAGGTATAAATGATAGGGTTTCGAGTTTATTTTTAATAAGGGCGCGTCAACTGTAAGGCCATAATGCGCCATTCTAGCTTATAATAGGCTAGGGAGGAAAGACCAACGCTCATTTACTAATAATTATTTATATATTGATTTCTATTTGTCAGATTGAAGTAAGTGCTATATCTTAGTTATGATAAGGGGATGCAAATCCCGCGACAATCACAGCTATTTATTACTCTATTTCGTATCGATGTGGTCTGTGATACCAGTAATCGCACATACATCCTACCAGCCCGCCGTTTATTTCATTGATTCTCTCGCACACACATAAACAACCTCAGTGTGACGGCAGGGCGAGATTCATAGCCTTTATTGCTGAAAACTCACATTTCGGTATCGAATACAGTCGGATTCAAAAAGCAATTCATTACCGATTATATACTGCATCATATCATTATTATTTGTTTATTAAGGGGAATCCCTAGACCCAAATATGATTTCTTAAGAATGCAGTAAAAACGTCTGAAAAGTAAGTAGAATGTAAGAGGGTCAAAAACGGATTGAATTGGTTGCAAATTTTTTTGCGATTGAATCATAGTCAACAATGATAGGTTCAATTATTTAATAAGGGCTCAAGCAATTGAAGTTTTTAACTGCGTTTCTGTATATATTAGACATTAAACCAACTAAATATAAAGATTTTTATATTTATATATTTGGTTGGTGGTGCCAATCTTTTTCCGGTACAATGCGAATTATCCGCTGACGAACACAATCTGTGCTACTCCTTTTGTATCGATTGACCATGATACTTATGATTTAGTTAAAGATGTAGAAATTATTTCATAGAATTCCGCTGCTAAAATCAAGAACTTCAGGCTGACCAGTATGAATTACATGTTTTTTGAGGAAATGTCCGTCAAAAATTCAAAACAGTATCCACTTAATTAAGCCATTCATCTGATTATACTGCATTTTCATGACGTGTATTCATTTTAGAAATCATAATTTTTTTATACATAATATAAAATAAGATTCCATTAAATATAATACATTTGAATTAGTTTATATCGATTAATCCTAGCCTACCCATTAATTTCATACTTTTAATCCTTTTATGTGTTCATTTTCACATTTTTTATATTTTTACTAATTGTATTTTCGCATAACGTTGTATTGATTTATTTTATATATTTATACTGTTTTGTTTTATTTTTGATTCATTATGTTTATCTGAACTCTGTGTATGGACATTTAAAATGTTACTGCCTTATTCAGTTCATAGGGATAAAATCAGCAACAAACAAAATATACACGTTTTAATGGAACTTAGTTACAATATTATTTGATATTCAATGCACATTATTACTAATAGGATGTGGGTGTAATTATTTCATGCTCTGTGTTGACTGTTATGCATTAGTTTTTCCTCTGTTTTGTATATTAAATTAATTAATTAGTTTAATTATGTCACATCACTTTGTTTGATAATAATTGCATTAATTTGTAATAGTTTTCCCCTCAGGTCATTTAATTTATATTTATAACATCCCACTTTGAATTTTTGCAGTGTATTAGTCGTAACGCCAACATAACAATACAATAATGGTAGAACAAACAATGAAAGGAAGTTACTTGTCGAATTCGATTGTTCGACTCCTCATTGTGCAGAAAGCATTTTGTATCATCCTTGTTGAGAGTCAATGTCAACAAAAACGCATGTCAGTAGGATGTCGTGTTCGTTTTCTATGGTGAATCGCAACCCACTCACATACGGACGTACATAAAGGTGATAATATATAGTAGAGATTTGTTAAATTATAACAAGATTATCGGAAAAACAAGAAGAGTTTTACACTTACGCAATTTTAAAAATATTCATGATATTTGCTGATTTCGTTATGCTTTCGTAATCTTGTTGAAAAGCTGGCTCAGCTTCCTTAATTAATATGCTTATGTTTGTGTAATTATAATTAAATTGCAGACAGTATTACCTAATTATTTCCAGAAATTAGTTTCTATTTGTAAAATAAAAAGTTTCATCCAATTAACCGTTTAATAATAATAATCTCAATCTCATTTCATGTCGGGTTGAATGGTGTTCTTCATACCGATATCTAGGGCACTAAACTGTTATGTGCCATGGTGGCCGAGCTCAGTGAGGCTTCAATCTTCATCTTCATCCTGCGTGGATCCCTCTTCAGCAATTTATCCCACTCTTTCCTGTCTGACAATAGTTTCACTTCTCTCACCTCTTCCAATAATTCCCCTCTCTTCAACATCTCCATGCATCAACCTTCCTAATTTTTCTCTTGTTCTTCCTACTTTTCTTTGACCCTCCTCCGCCCCTCAAAATCTTGACTTGAT
The DNA here is from genome assembly GCA_024449915.1 of Sweltsa coloradensis. Lineage (NCBI taxonomy): Eukaryota > Metazoa > Arthropoda > Insecta > Plecoptera > Chloroperlidae > Sweltsa > Sweltsa coloradensis. Next base: position 316,429 of record JAMZAV010000369.1, read on the forward strand.
ATATATAATCTATTCCCATTCTCTTCGTGTACCCAACAACAATATTAAAACCGCGCAAAATTACGTATTTTTAGTGATATCTCGAGCTCTGAAAAAAAATCGCAAAACCATTTGCAGACAGCTATGAGGTTTTGTAAGGATTATAGCCTGCCATAAAAAAAATATTGTAATGTGATAGTAATTATTTAATTGGAATTTATTAATTAAATGCATATTTGAATTTCAAACCACACCGATTATTATATTTGAATACTTTTTGTTCCATTACATTGTCCTAACAAAACCACATAGCAGTCTGTAATCAGTTTTGAGATATTTGCATCGTTCTCGAGATAGATAGCACGAAAAACGGTAATTTCGCGTAGTTTTAATATTGGTGGTAGTCTTAAACTTTAAACGCTCCCAACTGTTAATTAACACAAACATAATCTAGATACAGAATAGTTTTATAATATTCACAAATTATACAATGTGAAAATAATTATTAAAATACTGAAACTACGTATATATTTTCAGTAAACTTCTTCTAACATGGCGTTTCTGCCGGCCGAAGTGGCTGCATGCGTCACAGGCGTATCCTACACTAGCATGTTCGTTCCAAACGCAATACCTCAATGATATTGTAACCAACATGGATCTAGACCAAACCCGCCTCGATAATCACAGGCGAACCAGCTTATTATTCAGCCCTTCATTATTTATATTTTACCAACTAAAGGCTAATTTCTCGTGGCCAGGTTTATTATTAATAACGTTGGAAAATGGGATTTTTTTTCTCGTTCGTGGGGTTACATTTTTTTGTACGTCTTATTTATAATCCAAAACACGACACAAAAGTTGAGAATACAGTGGATAAGCGATTATTTCTCTAAACGATAGATAATCGGTTAATTGATACGTATCGATAATAAATATTAATGTATTTGAGATAATCGAAAAAGTAAGTGAAAGGCAATTTGAATTTATATCTCGTTTTCAAATATCTTTCCTTGCCATGCCCGTGCGATGTCATAGATACGCGCACTTCAAAGAGCTACCCCTTCTTTTAATGCTAACAATGATTATAAACTCAAATAAAGCGACAGATTTAACGAAGCGATCAAGCCATGGCAATGCCAAGCTGGTTCGCCCGGATTCTCCGCCAAGTTCGCATATTCGGGGTTTGGTCACAGGACTCTTTAGATTGTAGTTCCAGAGGAATGACATCATCAACAATACAAGACAACTGTGACCAAACCTCGATCGTTCTGCGCTCTGGTGAGAGATTTCATTAAGTATTCCCCTATCCTCAAAACATGATGTTGATTGGCTATCGATTGATAAAAAAATATTGATACATCAATCCATATCAAATTTGAGAACAGTGATTGTATAGATATTAACATTCATATCACATGTAGACGATTCACACCAACCAAGTGAACAATTGGAGTCCATTTAAAGAACAAAACTATAAAACCATCTCCAAGTAAAGAAAACGAAAGAGGATTGTTGTCCCGGTTAAGCTAGAAGACGGAATGAGAAACGGTAAATAAGGGAAAACAAAGGATGCAGGAACAATGAACGGGATTTAACTCTGACCCTATTCGACGCCATCTTGAACGGTTCACGAGATAAGGATATAAACAAAAGAAGGTCAAATTATCTGAATTAAGTTGTGAATTGTGAGTGTAAATGTGAATTGTTGTACAATCCGTGAATTTTATACGGAACAAATCTTTGTTACTGAGTTTTGATTTTTTTTAAAGATATTACTTCAATTTTTCAAATAGTTATCGGTGAAGCATTGCTAATTGTGCGAAATAAAAACGAAAATACTCATTATTTAGGCGAAGAAGCTGCCATATGCATCACTTTTTGTCCATCATTCTGTGAGTGTGTCACGTCTCACAATAAAAACCGAATACTATTTCGATTTTCATTGCACTACAAGAAAAATTGTACATTATATTGTTTGTTGAGCCCCCCGAGAAAGTTTGAATATTTATGCACTCGGCACCACCACCGTTCGTGAAGGCTGAAACAAGCGTGAAACAAAGCGATAAGCTGCGCTCCATATTTTCGATACTTCCGTACCCAAGTTCGTCAAATGAGAATTCGTCTTATGCTGAAGAATTGACTCAATGCTAGCAGGACTACTCCAGTCGGACGATTTCTGGTTCGGTATCTAACATGTACAATCAAAGCTGATGTTGTCTTTCAAGATTGCACTAACAAGATTACAGTATTAAATAATTACATAGTAAAAAAACACTTTTAGTTAATTTAAACAATTTGGTAACATCGGATTTTAGTAGTCAGAACTAGCTTCAGTAGGTCACATCACTACAAAAAGCGGACCTCCCACAGTAAATTCAAAACTGCATATTATATCCGTCAGAATGCTACTATAATTCGTTTTGTTCCATGAGTTTGCAAAAGCAAAAAAACATTATTATGAACTTTGACTTGTTATTTGTGAAGCTTTCATAGTTAAACCTCATACATAATAACCTTTGAGCTCTGAGTCAATCCTGTACTGTGAATGACAGGTGACGTTGTAGGTATATTGAATAGTTATTATATTATTATTACTATTATTTGCACTTCAAGCTTGTAATGCTTGTTCAGTGCAAGCGAGGTACTACTATTTGTGTAGGTGACATTTTACTCCTGGTCTCTTTGGATTCACTTTATTATGTGATTTTATACGTACACAGGTTGTTGGAGAATAATGTTTACTGAACACATATCAGGGAGAGATGAGAATAAATGTTGGAACTATATATTTCTTCATGTTACACGTGAATTATCTTGCACATTTTACTAATTAACTAACATGTACTCGTACTTGCAAATAACTGAGTGCTATACTATTGTGAAACCAGCTCAATTTTTTTTTACGATTTACTAATTAATTTTTTGTGTCCACATTACGCTTTTACAAAAACTGTCTCCAAAAATATAATGAATACTGACGAAATAATGTATGGTAAAAACTCATAAAAGCGTTTAAAAGTATTGTGAATTCAACTGTGTAACGGCGTAGACCTTTGTAAATAGAAACCCAAATAATTTTAGGTATTCTGGTTACATCTATTCTCCAATTATAATATTTGTAGCCAATTGCTATTTCTCTTCGCACTTAAACAGCATAATCATGGCTTGCTGTCATTTTTTCAATAAACATTAAAACATGTAAATTATTTACGGAGCTGACACTCGACAACTTACGACTCCAACATCTATTCCTGTTTTCAGCCTGTTTCGATAAAAAACAGGACTTTCTGCAATAATGAGGACTTACTTGAACAAAATATCCAGCTACTTAATCAGAAGTTAATCTACACTACCAACCAGAAAGTTAAATACAAATAAATAAGTGTTAATATGGAGAGAAGCTCCCCCATGCATCGTTAATCGGTTCGTCCGTTTGTGCGTGCATCACATCTCAATTATGAAAACCTACCTATTACTGACATAATTTGTTTGGTTGACATTTCCCTAAAACAAGAATGATACAAAGTGTTTTGGGTGCCGGACGGGTACAGAAGCGAGACTTGTGCCCAAGAAAGTTAGAATGTCTATATAAACTCGGCATCTCAAGCAACGAAAGTTGGAGAACAAACATGGCTATAAAACGGTAAGGTTCGCTCTCTGTGTTAGGAACTCTATTCACTGTTCTTATTTAAACAAATCTTGATTTAATTTTATTGTTTATAAGATAAATGCGAGCAATCTGAGAACAGTGCATTGTTAATCAACTTAGTCACAAAATCATGTCCACAATGTCGAAAACACAATTCGTCTCCGGAAAGAAAATTTCAGGAAGTGAATAACCTACTTAGTACAAATTTCCTTTCGTGATCTAAATAACGCAAGAAAATAATTAAACCATCTAAATGTTTCCGGAAACATGGGTAGGACAAGCCAGTGATATAGCGTCTATATTTACGCTTTAATGACTAGAACTCTGTATCGATCGTCCACAACCTTACAGGAATCATGATTTATTAACCATGTTTCGTTTTATGGGCGACAATGTAGGCATGAACAAATAAGGATAATAAAATGCAAGAATCTTGGTATTATGCTATAAACCTATAAACATTGTAGGAAAAATTAATGTAAGGGGTCGTTTTTACAAAGGCAGAAATCCCATTCATATCGTGAGGAATAAAATACCGTATAAGTGATATTCCACGATACATGTCTCTATCAGTTTATATCATAACACTTATATACATATTTCTTGGTACACTATTACCTCTGGTTCAGTAATATTGTGCAATATAAAAATATAATAAATTCACTTGAATATCGATTGTTATTCCATGTTACTTGCTTGTTTATATCATTGCATATAACGTTTATGTTGTTTTTGTACGAAACTATTTCAAATAAACTGGCGGATCATGATTACATAAGTTTTTTGTGGAATGCTGCTATTGGAAAGCAATGATTTAGATAAGATTTATTTAAAATAACTAGTCATATTTAATGCCAAAAATGTAGAGATACATTGCAACACATCTCTTAGTATGGTTTAAGAACCAGCTTAATTTTAAGTTACTTCTGCAATTTATACATAGTTAATCCATAACAAATATATCGTACGATCCATAACAAAACATACACAAATAAATTAGTATAAGCATACTAGTATCTATGCTAATATAATGGACTTTCCGTACACAAACATTTCAAATTCAGATTCAAATATTTAAATTTGGTTTTAATTTTATTTCAAAAGTTTGTACGAGTGTCATGACCATCTTTAGTTTGTCAATAACATACAAAACATTTATGTAATCCCAAATGATAAAATTCTCTGAACCGTGACGATTGGTAATTTCAATATTATTGTAAAATCAACATCTTTCTAACCACGATTCAGTAACTTCTGTGTTTAATCCCCTAGTGCAATCAACTAGGGTTTTGTTGTTCTAGTTGGCAGACCTGCGAGTTAGTTTAGGCCATGGATTCGTGTCCCTCAATTAGGTAATACTACAACGATATAATCGCTCTCTCGCGTTAGCACGCTTCGCCGTTGTGGTGCCCGTCGCCGAATTATGCCCCTAATCGACAGAATAAATCTTACATTTTGTTTAATGAATGGAAATGTGTTTTCTCGTTTTATGACTCAAACGACAATAAACTCTGCATGACAAAGTTTGATTATATTTCGTGGTGAAAAAGGTTGAGGTCAAAAAACCGACTTGACTTAGATTCGATGTAGGGTAGAAATTTTAGTCTTGCACATAACATCTAAGGGGGCTCGATGAGGCTAGCACGTATATAAACGAGTTTAAGAGCATTCTATGAGGCTCACGCGAAGGCGATCTTAACCTTTCAGCTTTCTACTTTTATTTCGGTTTAGTTATTTAAATATTTTTTTATGTATTGAGAGTCTGCAATAGCAGTGATTTTTTTCTGGAACTCTTCCTGAAGCCAGTTTTTATCATTTTTTTTTTTTAGACTTTGCACATAGCTTATGGTCATGTATATACATTCTTCTATAGTGACACAGTTTTTTTAAACAATCACAAAAAAAATGTATTTTTAGGATTTAGGATTTTTGTAAAATCATCAAAATTAATAAGTTTAGGAATTAATTTGTACGTAATGCTTAACAGTGTTAAGTAATATTTTACTTTAGAAGAGGGACCATATCCTTTCTTGACAGTTATGCAAAATTGCATATCGATCGGATGACAACTGAAAGCAGGAATAGTTCTCAAAAAAGTTTCAAATAGGTATAGATCGTTAGTAATGAATCGTACGCAGTACTGTACGCACATACCTAAATTAATTAGTCTATTTCGAATTAAACATTTTGTGAATTCTCCATAATTCGCTGGATTTTTGTGAATTAAACAATGTATTCCAGTAGCTAGATTTTGCAAAGAACATTTTTTTTTACGAAGTGTAACCCACCGTTAAAATCAACTTGAACCCACATGTTGATTTTCTGCATCCTAAAATAAACAGTCTCATGGGAATTTCACAAATTTGAAACATATGTTTTGAAGTTTACAATTTTTAGACTGGACTACTGGCTCACAATGATTGTTTTTAACCTGCAAGAGTGGGTGTCAAGCCCACGGTTCTTTATTTAATTTCTTGAAAATATGTTAATATGATACTTACACGTTCAGCTGCAATCGCTGGGAACTTGAGAACGTGCACTTTTTAATTAGTAAGTGGGAAATAATATACGTCCCTATTCTTTTATATCTAACAACGAAATCGGATGGGGGTGCGATTCCGTGCGAATGTCCCACCAAACTCTTTGGCTATCGGGTCAATCGAAGTCGGCCAGCCATGCTTGAATGCTTCTCCCATATTTTCTCGTTATTCTTCTCGCTTCCCTTCTTCACTATCTTCTGGTAATAAAACAATTCAAAATAATAATTTACTTGAGATAAAGATTGCTTCTTTTACCAAATCTAGATAGAGGGTTATACCGGGAAAACTAATATACTTTCAATTTTGGACTTACAAGAACGTTTTTGTATGTGTTTTGATAAAACCAAACTAAAATTAATGAATTTCATCAAACACCCGGTTCCAACATAAGTCAGGTCGGGGGGTGACGTATCATCACCAGTTTCTCGGGTTGCGGACTTTCAGTGCTTGCTAGCCAGGCTCAACACCTCCTCATCTACTTCAATGTCTTCTATGACAGGCATTTCTACCAGTTTTCTTCATTTCTTTCTATCCTCCCAGAGTCTTTCTTCATTAATTCTATTCTATCTATATATCTAATTAATTATTTAAATTCAAAAGTTACTTTTAGGAGAACTCAGCCTGTTTAAATGTTATATTTTAAGTGATAGATTTTCATACTGCATAATATCCTTACAATGATACAATCCAATGTATTATGTAACATGTGGACATTGTACCTTGTTCGTAGCTTATATGTAATTGCAAGAGTTTTATCGAGACTACTATCAACTGTTAAAAAGCCACCCTATTGATAATTCTGAAAATAAAACATAACCCAGATATTATCGATTTGACTTATCTTAATGATAATGATATTATTTTCTACTTGTGAATATTGTTAAAGACGGATTTAGTGAATGGTATAACGTGTACCTGATATTAGATGCAAATCTAAATTGAACGATCGAAATGTGTATAATAATTGAATCCTTTTTTTTTAGGTAAACAAATCCATTATCAATCAACATTTTTACCCCTTAAAAATATACCAAAATGCAATATAAAAAGCTGTTGATAAATAAAAAACGAATATCATTTGACATTCACCCTGATCCAGCTGCTAGACGCAACGCACGCTTTCTTTCCCCCACCCAAAACACACGCATTGTGCGTGCTATATAGACCTGAACGCAATAAAACGCTTTGTAGTGAAATGTCCATCTCAAATTAGCTGATGGGATATTAGCCATAACGATATTCGAAATTAAAAATCTGTGCGCGATGGAAACAACAAAAAGGTTCAGAGGAGGAGGGGGGGGTCTCTCCTCGAAAGGTTTATACCCTCAACATTGTTGACTTCGTAAACATACAGATTTAATAATCAATTCAGCCCAGACGTGATCCATTATTTTTTCTGTCTGACGGAGCCTTAAAAAACATCCCTTGTATAAATTTAACAGGCAAATTGTTTTTAAAGATAATAATATTATCCGACCCTATGTATCCAACAATGAAGTCGGGTAGGGGGTGGGATGATCCCATCAAACTCATTGGCTCCTGGGTCTATCGAAGTCTCGTTCTTCTCCTTTATTCCCTTCATTACTTTCTTCTTAATTTGATTGTTCGTAGTTTAAGGGCGCGTCAACCGTTAGGTCATAATGCGCCACTCTAGCCTAAAGGGGATATGGGTTGGAAAGAGGGGATTCTCACGTCATGGTCGTCATCATCGTTGTCATCGTTCTTGTTGTCATGATCTTAGTCGTCGTCGTGGAGGTTGTCAAGGAAAAGTGAAAGATATCCGACGACGACCGCCAGAGCTCGCCTTAAGTTTCGGGAAATAGTATACTACCTTTCTTACTTGCTGATGTTTACGAGTTGGATTATTTCTCTTGAATCGCTTATCCTCAGATCTTTCTCACCAGCTCTTGCCACATTTCCCTGTCATCACACCCCATTTCGTTTTGAACTCTTTCCCATACTTATTTTCGTCTTTTCCACATCTATCTCTACTACCCCTTCCCACCTCAGTCTGGGTCTCCCTCGTTTTCTCCACGCTTCCCGTTCAACTTGTTCTTCCAATTCTGTATCTTTCATTCTCACCATGTGTCCAAACCACCGCAGCCTTTCTCTTCCCACTTTATAGCTCAAACTCACTATTCCCAGTTCCTTCCTGATCTTCGTAATCCGTATCTTGTCCAACATTGTCACTCTTACGACTTTCCTCAAATACTTAATTTCTGCCACTCGAATTTTTATCTCATCTTTGCCTCCAACTGGCCACGTCACAAATAAATATTCAATAACTTTTAGCCTTGGGAGCTTTGAAATACATAAACAAAGTACTTAGGTAAGAGTAAACGTGCAAGTTAATGTTAAAAAATGTGTGTTTATTTGTATGTGTGGCTCGTTGGTCTTGTGGCTAGAGGCTCTGCTTCCAATGCAGAAATTCCAGGGTTCCAATCCCGCTTTAGGCAGAATGTTTTTTAATAATCTTATGTTCATCAGTTTTTGGAGTAGGAATGTTTAAACGGTAACTTTGGAGCCGTCCTAGCAACGAGGTTCATAATAAATTCTAATGTTGTTCCGAATTAGCCGTGTTTATTCTGGCGGTGTCTGCGGATGGAATCGTGTCCAGCTTGATTGATCGGAAATTCCTACTTATAAATATTTTACGGTCTCTAGTTGGTCATTGTTGGCGCCTACATGGTTGGCTTTCAATTTAGTCTCCCACTGAAAATCAGTTATGACACTGATGGGGGTAGACTGTAAACACGTTTTTTAATGTTTAAAAGTTGAGCCGTTAAAATTAATCTAGCTGGGATCAGGTTTTGACAAATTAACAAGCAATATTGCAACGTATGCAATCCCTGCCTTCTTCAAATCTCGTCGCGCGAATCACTAAACGGTCATTTCAGCTGTCACCAGTGCGTAAGTTAGTGGAACAATCGGGGTCTTACAAGTGTTCTAATCGTTGTGAATCAGCCCTCTTAACTGGGCCCACGCATTACACGGGCGATAGCGTTGTTGCCGTGCTGGTAATTGTTTCAAGCTATCGCCGGACAATTATTTCCACCCCAATGGAAACCTACAACACTGTATTGCGTCGTACGAAGACTACAGCAGAGCAGTTATGACTGTTGGGATATAACAAGGGTTAAATGTGGGCGTGGGGGGTGAAGACTGCGCTGGAGAAGCTTAAAACGGGTTACTCTGCAACAAATAGGTAGATGTATCAATCCCGGTATTTTTTAAAAACTTATTTAGAATAACATTAAACGTTTTTAATAGTTTTGAATTTAAAATTAAAAGTGGAGGTAAAACATCCCCTTGATGTATTCCTTTTCGGTCGTCTGTGCGTATGTCACAAGTCTTATGATCAAAACCGAAATCATCCTCCGCTTGATATGCCTTTTTTGTTGACATTGCCCTTAATCAAGGATGATACAGGAATCATGATTTTTGGCGACCTTAGTTGTTTGAGGGAGTTAGAGATAATCTCCAAAAGTGGAAATATACTCGGCAACAATTTCTGTTGTTTTATTAATGGTACTCTTTCATTCAGCCAACTCTCATGGACTTATTTTGACCCTAGGGTGATTACTAAGAAGTATATAAGCGGACCCGGCACCTCCACCAAATATGTTTCAACGATGCAGCAACACGTACTATATAACGTTAAGTTTTGTAATAATTGTGTTGGGGACCCATACCTTGAATGCAACAACAAACAGAAGTAGTGGCAACCCATTAACCTTTCCTAAGTTTCTATGAAAGGCTCTGTTGCTAGGTGGTTAGTCCATTGACATGTCGTGCAGGTAATTGTTTGAAATAATCACTGAGCAATTACTGCATATCGACCTATCTCTCCGATCTCCACATTTCAATACGTCTGCTAACTTTATATGCGCATTGAATACACTATACTTTGAATGTATACACCTGGCAATTATTGTAGAACTAAGGTATAAAACAGTATTATGCGACTACGAAAAGCAACGTTGCCACATAGTTAACCGATTGTTAAATCTTGCATCTAACAATTTCAACTTTTAACTGAATACATTTGAATCTTCTTATTTGTTTCCAATCACTTGATTTCAACGTTTTACCATTGGCGTCATTTTACATCATCATTTTTACACATTCGTAAGATTGAGGAAGTTATTCGCAATTATTAGTTGTTTGTTCAAGTAAGGCTAATTTGTAATAATTACTGATTTACCATACAGATTAATTATGCATACAAAAACATATATTTTATAGCATACCGTGGTGGTACATAAGATTAAGGCCCTGGTCGTAAGCAAATTGCTCTACGAGGACGTAGGTTCGAATTCCGCATTAGGCATGTTTATACACAAATGTGCTAAATGTAACCACGGGAACCCTCGAAAGTGCTGCTGACAAAATAGAAATTGCATAATTATTTTTATCGTGAATGTAATTGTATCAAAACATATCTGAATTAATCAAAATTCTAGACTAATATACTCATTCTCTGCATTCTGACATGTCTTTATAAACATTGAATACAAATCTTTCAAAATATTCAATTAATTATTCTCAGAGTCTTGTGCAATTGTGGGAACAATTTTCGTAGAAAGTGAAAGAAAGTGGTTTTTAATTGAGCGAGCGAAGCGAGCGTCTCCACTTGACTCTTATGGCTCGAATGTCTGTTTTTTTTTTTTTTTTTTTTTTTTTTTTGTTACTGCTTCGATACAGGTCGCACCGTTTCTCTGATCGACCTGAAATTTTCACACATGTACATACCACCTAGGCGGGTTGCTGTATAGTTTTTGAACAAAATCTGATCGTTGGTTATAAAAAATAAAAAATAAAATAAAAAATAAAAAAATAAAAATGTTCCGATCGTTATGAAATTTTGCAGGGTCAATAAGTACAACATTCTCTCCTATTTTTTAAATTTTCAGCTAAATCGGTCAAGAACTTAAAGACTTATTGGTAATCATAATTCGAAAAATGATGTTAAAAAATGAAGGAGGCAGTGAAGATACAAAGATACACTTTAGAAGGCATGACGTGAATGAGTACAATGCAAAGATGTTGGAATAGTATACAGTCAGGGTCCACTAGATACTTATGCTAAGCTGCTGTAAGTTGGGTCTTGTCACCTGATGTAAACAAACCACCATCTTATATCCCTGCGTGTGTTTTAAAAATAAGCTGGTGCGCTCGGCGAACACGCTCTGTAATATTAGCCGTAGCAGAATGTGATTGTTATTTGTTTTGTTTTGACAGATCATGGACAGCAAAATTGGGCATTGTGGATTATTATCAATACTCCATTGATATTAGCCTACCTTGTGTTTATAATTGTAGTTACAACTCCAAGAATAAAGATTGTATGTGCATAAGCCTGGCTAGGCCCTCGTCTTGACTTGTGTGGTTTTTTTCATAGACAAAGGCCTAGACCTTGTAGAAGTCGTCGTAGAGCTTAGGTCTCGCGTTTCTTAGGCCTAGGGCTAGGCCTAGAAATATCAGATTCAAGTTCAATTGAGGCTTTAATTATGTTGCTTTGTTTCAAGTAAGGTAATTTGCAAAATTACTGATTTACTTTAGATTAATTATGCATACAAAAACTTATAGCCTATCGCATGCCGCGGTAGCACATACGATTTGGGTGCTGGTCCGAAGCGTATGGCTTTACGAGAACGCGGGTTCGAATCCGCATAAGGCATGTTTATTTTGTAATTGTTCTAACCCTCCGTCTATTACCACTCATCGTTTCGAATAGCCTTATGCATTTAATATGAGACGTTGAGCATCAAAGATTATCATCATCTTAGGCAAATGTATTAATTGTATTAGAAATTCTTTATATGATGAAAGCTTACGAACAAATGTGTAAATGTAACCACGGAACCATCAAAAGTGCTGCTGCAAAATAGAAATTGCATATTTTTTTTTATCGTGAATGTAATTGTATCAAAATATATCTGAATTAATCGTAATTCTAGACTTATATACCATTCTCTGAATTCTGGACACGTCTTATAAACATTGAATACGAATTTTCAAATATTCAATTAGTTATTCTCGGAGTCTTGTGCAATGTGGAAACAACTTTAGAAAAAGTGAAAGAAAGTGGTTTTTAATTACGATCATGATGAAGTTTGTTACATCTCGTCACTGCAAAAAAACGTATTTGTAGGATGCCCGCTGTAGGGTACACATCAGATTTAACCGGTGTGACCCTCTTCCAGTGACTAAATTAGTAATTTTTGGCTTTGGATATTTGTGAAGGGATGTCCGAGGACTGTTTCATAAAACTCAATCGCGCACATTCGTATATCGTCTGAGGCAAACCTCCTACAAACCTTCAGTTAGGATTGCCGGTCTCGACGGGATTTGAACCCTGTACCTCCCGAATCAGTGTCGCGTTTTTAACGCTGATGCTTGTGTCATATCATCACTGAACAATATAAGTAATAATTAGAGGTACGTAAATATATAGCGTTTTGTGAATAGATGCCATAAAGCGCCATTTTTTCATATAAAACTTACGTTTTCCAATCCTATTTTATTTTACATAGTTTCGATAATTTGTGTATGCACAATTTTATTCGGTAGATATAAGTTCTACTTTGATGATATAATATTAAAATACAAATTTTAAAAAACTTCATACGTCAAGTTTTTTAAAGTGGCTACGTGCTACAAAACACTATATAAAATACACTTAAAAATACTATATACACAAACCTCTAGTAATAATCAACCATTAAACTCTATCCCCGCATTTCAACATAGACATCTCTGAACACTGTATCCACCCACATAGTAGTAGATCGGACGCAACACAACTGTTAAAGCGGTGTTGCCAGATATGGCCGTATCGTGCGGGTAATTGGCCCGCTTATCGTGTTAACCCGTGCTTCGCGCGTACGAGGCTAATCCAGAGAAATAATAAAAGAAACTTGTTCTTTCATACTTGTTATTGCAGTTTAACAACGGTATAAAAATTATACTTGAATTATGAATACCGTGTGTCGTTGGTGTATTAGTTCTAATAACGTATGGAATTGTTCTAGGTATAGAAACAAGGAAAGGGTTTGTAACACAGATATAGTTGGATAATTTCTGGACGTAACGTGTTTACCCATTGTACAATAAAAAATATACGCAATATGCAATCGAATTTGAATAATGTAATGAATTTCTTCTTCATAAAATGACTATTAATTTCTTATATTTTCACCGATATAAGCAACAGTTTTCTGTCCGTCCGTCTGTGCGTGTGTCACGTCTCACGTTGTAACCGAATACGACGTCCGATAGACATGCGTTTTATTTGTTGGCATTGCCTTTCAACAAGGACAATACAGAATGTTTTTCGTGACCATGGGAGTTAGGAGCTTCCCCCAGAAAGTTTTGAAGTTTATGACCCGGCACCTCCACCAAAATATCAACCCAATGCAAATTATTCTTTTTTTTAAATTTTTTTCCTTGGAAGATGTGTTGATAAAGCAGGTTTATGGTCAATATGTAATATGCTCGATTACTTGTATATACAATGTGCAAAACTACAGTTTTGTGAAGCTGTATCTAGCTCTATGGGAGAAGAAAGATAACAAAGAATATTATTTAAAGTTAAATGGCTAATGGTGATTTTGTAACGACTCTCATTACCCGTAAAATGTGTTTGAACAACGAGAACCATTATGTTTTTTATTTGCACCATTTTTAATAATTAAACTAGATTGTATAACTTCAAACATAGCGCCACTCACATGCATAAACATGTGTTATAAACGATCTGATTTGTTTGTTGTCGAAAACACATTTTAAAAAAATAAAACAGAATGTGTACGACAGCACATAGAGTATTTTAAAAAGTTAAAAGTTGAAACTCTAAAAATACTCGAAACGTTTAGTTGTTATCTACCTGCTGTTGGAGGTTACGTGAATGGCACCTATTTTTGTTCAGCTTTTATTTACAAAAACAAAACACTCTCGTCAGTTACGAACAACAAACAGCCATGCTGTGTTTTCCCGCTCAAATAAATGTAAAAACATCAATAACGTGATTTTCTTGCGTGGAGGCCAATTAACAAAACATTGTTTGCTGCATGAATATTTATATCGCCCGAACTCGGCTATCCAATTAATATCCAATCAGTAGCCTAATATAGAAACGCGTTAATATTTAGTTTGAAACTCGAGCGTTTGGTGACATTTTGAATATTGAGAAACGTGCACGCCGGGGTATTTTATATTATAGCAAGCACGCAGTTAAATGTTTAGGGTGTTCTCTTGGCTAAGTAATTCTCGTACTTGGCTTATAATTAAGATGGATTAAAAATAACGAGTTTAAATATACTGAAAAGTGATTAAAATGTTAGCTTTTAGTAAGTACGCTATAAATGTTTTCAGTTCAAATATGAGTATGATAGTTTGTCTTTTCTAATCCACCATTAAAAATATGATGCCGAAGAGAGAAACTAAAGAGTTTGTATTGTGGCATTTGGAATAATTTGCTTAGAAGTAGTCTGTCTGAAAGTTAACTTGTGTTAGGGCTTTAGGACTTAGAAGCGAGGCACTCAAGGTTCAGGTAATAACGCTTTTATTTTTAAATTTCAATATATTTTTAAAAAATGTATTATTTTCCTTGAAGTCACTTAAAAATGTTTTCAGGTGATACCAAACATGAAATTTACACACTAATTTAAAATTTAATTTAACACAAATTTTGTGTTCACTACACTACAACTCACAATTAACTTATTGATTGTGATTGATCAATTAATAGTAAAAGCACTCTGTATGGACCTAATGATTTAAAAAAGGAACGTTATAACAAAATGTATAGGATTGACAATTTCAATGCTGGAATCACATTTTGCACTATTTAGTTGTGTTAGTGAAGACAGCTTGATCTCACTTAGTATACTTTTTTCGTACGCACTTTTTAAGGGTTAATATAAGCTTTGGCGTTTTGTACAATTATTCTGATATTTAACCGGATTGATACAATTATTATGGTCTGTAGATTGTTATGAATTGTAAAATTTTTCACGAATCGTAACTTAATGTGCCAGACAACAATTTTTGACGCGTTTTAGATTCGATTTCATGATTGTTTTTGTTAAGCCAGACTAGTTATTACGTGTCTAGCTCAACGATAACATCTAAGCTCATACCAACCTAACGCATTTCAATTTCACTTTCTAGGAATCGCTCGTGTAAAACACGAAAGAGGTAGCCAACCATTCGTAAATTAATTTCCAAACTCAAGAAAAACTTTATTGAGTTTTACATATTTAAAAAAGTTCACCCCTTTGAAAGATTAAAAATCGAAATCACAATATTCATAATCTTTTTGTGCGAACCGAATGTAAGCGTTTTCGTTTTAAGGGAGAGAAAAACTCCCCCTCCCCTTCCCCTCCGCACAAAGATGTCGTGACCACTTCCCCTCCCGCGGCTAATCCCCCCTCAATGTCGGATTTCTACTTGTGACGTAATTTTCATAATTCGTCGTTCGTGCAGCAAATGTTTCCGATGCCATTGTAGTCGCCATCCACTCCTCGAATCATAAAGAAATCGTTCTTTTTTCACCTTTGAACACAACAATAGGTATTTTACTCCTTTTTTCGTATTCGGAAACGGAAATTTTTTTATTGTTCGTTTATCTCATTTCTAAATTGAGGTCCATTAAACATGGAGTTGGATTGTTCGATAAGGGGGTACGAAAAACTGTTCACACAAAATAAGAGGTTTGTTCTGAAAGGAAAAGTAAGAAAAAATAAACAAAACGTTCTAGAACAGGCAAAGATTGGAGAGGTGATAGAGTGAGGATTGTTACTAGGCGGGGCCGCTTGGAGTGCTTAAAGTAAGTCTGACAATAAACGGGTCAATTAACGTTGGATCAATAAATTGTGAATAGCTTGAACAGGTGGATAAGATTCTGTACACTTTGGTAGAATGGTCGAAAGAAAAACATAATTATTACGGGATAATACGCTGAATACAGTTTGATAATAAATCGATGGAATAAGGGAGGTAGTTCAGCAGTTACATAACAATTATCGGTACGAAACTGGGAGCGTAACAACTTGATGAAATAAAAACTCTCTCAGAGTTGATTTTGGTGGAGGTGCAAAAATAAAAATATCCTTATTTTGCTGGGCTAAACACAAATGCGCGCGCTCAGGTGTTGACGATTGCAGCTGAACGGTTGGATATCAAATTTTTTATTAATGTTAATAGCGTCCCTTTACATTAATATCCACACTTGGTTGCCAAGAATTAGCCTTAAAAATTAATGCGGAAGTCCAAAACGTGAATAAAAGGAAAATCAAAAACATGGATTTCAATTCTGGAAATATCCACCAAACCGTTTATCTTACGATATAAAACCAAATTAACCTGCGAGTTAACATTGATTTTATCGTTGATATCCAGTATGAAAATTTGCATAAACAAATCTGTACATTTGAAATATGCACAAACGAGGTTGATAACGGAAGGTATATTCCAGACCCCTTGATTTGAATATGATCGAGTGCGTACCTACTTTGTTAGTGTGTTGTCAATCCACTTATGATTTATTAGACAAAAAATCAAATTTCCAAGAAAACAGCGGCCATGTTGAAAAATCAGCAATGGAGACGAATTTGTAGTGTGTATAGCAGATTTCCGTATTACCATTGAGTACATGTTCAAGTTTACCTCTCGATAAATGAACGCACTATTAACTAGACGCAGATGAATGGGGGGGACGTCGCACGTTTATGTAACGGTACTACATATTATGTCGACGAATTTCTTTTCCAATTTGTAATTTTGAGAAGCTCCCCTATGGTCCAGTACTTCAATGTCTAGCTTAAACGTATCTGTCAGGTAGTCCTAGCTAGTTCAATAATAAGAAGGCTTTTTATTGGTGGTTGCCATGATAAGTTAACAAGTTGTCACTTTTACAAATTCATACTGTAAAAAAATGTGATCTACTACAATAAAACTGGGTTAAATCCACTTGCCACTTTAACTGGAGATTAAACAACCGGGCCTAAATATATATTTCTTTATGTCTGTCTGTTCATCTGTTCGTCTGCCGGTGTATTTGTCACATTTCACGATAAAATCAGAACATGACCTCCGATTTTAAAACGGTATCTTTGTTCACATTGCTCTCCAACAAGGATGACATTAAAGGTCAAGGGACGGGGATTACCTGATTCTAAAGATTTCTATCAACCCGGCACCTCCACCAAAACATTAAGAATTTTTTACATAAGATTTTTGTCCCCTCATTAACTGTTTGTTGCATAAAATTGTAATTTTGCGTTTTTAATTTGACCGTCTACAAACTTATGCTGAAATTGTTGTACATTGAAATTAACGGACTATCAATAAATTCCAAGGATCTCCATGTTTAAAGTGGGGTAGTTATCCTCCCTTGATGAGGGTTTGTTCTTGCAATGAACGTCACCCAAGTGGATGGTATTCAACCCTTACTTACACACTTGACCTAATTAGTGTCATTTCGCTTTAATTAGACGGGAGAGATTTTCTGTTGCAATCTCCTCTCGGCTAGAAGTGTGTGGGTGGGTGTTCAGGCTGAAATCTGTGCGGAGAATGGTGATGTGAGCTGGAGAAGGAACTAAACTTTTATATTGAAGAATAAGTGGATGTTTGCTGACGTTTTCACGGGGTAATGAGATAATGAGTATGAAGTTGTGAGTTGACTTATACAGCCGCGGTGCTTTTGAGATCCATGTGTGGTAATTGAGGTAGTTATATGAGAGTGCAATACAAGCGAGTTTGTTCAGGACAACTTTATGATGCCTAATCATCAGATTCATTCAATTTATGTCTAAAAAATATTACGTTTTGCATATTGTCAAGTTCAGGGTTGATTAGCCCGTAGTATAGGTGGTATTTACCACAATAACTATTGTTTTGTGGAACGTAGCTGTATTTACATAGACTAATCACCTCAACTTTGACCGAGAATGATAGGTATTAATGGGGTGGATTCTGGGACATGTATAGAGAGGGTTAACACATTCAGAAACATTATCTCAACAAAAGGAGGCGCACTTGTATTTTAACCATAATCTTGCCTGTTAGTTAAGCTTATGCATTCTACCTGATTGAACTTGAGTTCGAACCCCCATGAAATCAGTGATTTGACTTATAATGATGAAACTTTTTCTTACTTTAAATCCCCTTGCTCTGGTTTGGTTTTGGATCAGCCGTGACTCAGTCCCGGACGTGGGAAACAGATGTTCCACCTTCTTCGGGCTTCTTGCCACTTGATCGGCTAATCCATTTGATGCTCGATGTTCACAATGCACTGCTAACTATTTACTCTTCTTGACAACTATCTTTGTCAGAAACCCATTGGACTCTCTCTTGATGACAACTTGTTCGTTCGCTGGTCAAAATGTAACTCCCCCGACGAATTACCGTTCCCTGTCCGGTCTCCGGCTGTCCACCCACATTCTCACAAACCACGTGACATCAATCGTCCAACCAAAACACTTACGGGTGTCCCACCTCAACCGAACTTACGCCTCTTTAGTCGCCAAACCGTATCAAAGTTCAAATTAACTATCAGTAATTGAAGTGTCGAAATGCAAAGTCAACAATATTTTACCACAAAGTTCCCCGAGAAAGAGCGCGTACGAATCTATTAACCGGTGTCTCAATGCCTACTCTAGCAATTCCTACGCAACGGTCATTGCACAAACAACCACGACTTACTTATACTCGTGACATCGCAATGCAGTCACTGTCTTGTCATAAAAAATAATCAATGAAACTACTAGTAACAAGGGTATGAACTACCGTTAACATGACAATATCACAAAAAATAACAATTTTTTAAAAATTTTCAACAAAAATAATATATTTTGTAATTTTTTTAATGAACTATATAAAATATATTTTGATAACCTGGTTTTTAGAAGATTGTACATGTTCTCGAATGAGGACCATGCAAAGACAATCCTTGCAGGTAATACAAAATAATACACATATCATTGAAGCAATATATGCAGAGACGATGCACACTTTTTACTTACTTGAACGGTTAACATTGCAAGGTTAGAAAAAAGAAGACCCAACGAACCTTTGTGTGATATGAATTAATTACAGAATAATATTATAAATAACGGCTATTGTATTGATGTTAAACGCGTGTTTTCGTTCCATTTCCAATACCTCTTTCCTTATTGTTTCAAGGGAATAATAGTAAAATCTACTTACGTCTCCATTCAAACCTCACTTAACAGTGTTCATTTTGTAACATACTTATTATCAAATTAGTCTATGAACAAAGGATTAGATAAAACTAATGTATTTTGTGATGACTGTGTTATAAGATATTGTGTTAAATTGAGATGTTTTAAATATTTATTATAATTATTATTTTATTACAAAAAAAATGCGTTATAGGTTGCTAGAAAAGACCATAGACCCAATCGCAATTAGCGTTCAAACAAAATAACAATACAAACTTGGAGTGAAGTCATTAATAAAATGCATTTTTACAAAACATAGAAAATAATAATTATGTGTGTTTGTGGTGAATTGTGTTGTGTGTGAAAATATTAATTATTTAATAAAAATATTTTTCTCTAATGAATGTTTTATTGAATAAGAAACACAATACATAATCTTTAAATTATAGTCTATAAAAGAGCCATGTTTGAAACCACTGAGACCGAACTTTTCAATATCTTTCTATTCCTGTGGCGTGTTGAGGTATTTAGATTTCGCCCATGAGGCACGCCACCCAAGACCTACTCAAGTTCTCCGTGCAAATTATAAATCGATTTGACACACTTTAAAAGAACACATCCATGTGTGTCCCTAGCTACTCTACTACCCTCCAAGCTAACTCATGCGAGGGGATCGATTGCCGAGGTCGACATTTGAATAACATGCGACTACTGACCTCTATTGGAACTAGTCAGTGATATGGACGCCAAACTCTTGGAGATGGCTGACCTCTCTTGGAACTAGTCAGTTATATGGACGCCAAACTCTTAGAGACTACTGACCTCTATTGGAACTAGTCAGTGATATGGACGCCAAACTCTTGGAGACAGCTTGTTTGTCTGTATGTATGAATTCCTCTTATTGGCATGATCCTATTAGAAGATGACATATTTATTTATCGGGATGTTTTGTAGCGGTGGTATACATGATATTCGTATGTCGACGTTTCAGACCATTTTGTCTTTTTCTTCAGGACGTGAAATATGATATGAAGTTTATGAATTGAATTGACACGTCCTGAAAAAGAAGACAAAATGGTCTTTGAAACGTCGACATAAGAATATAATGCATACCACCTCTACAAAACAACCCGATAAATAAATAGGTCATCAACGGGTAGTGAGACATTTAAAAGTTTAACTATTAGAAGATGTTGTTTTAATTGTGGCTGGTTACATTGGTCAAGGGACCCAGGTGCAAATCCATATTTTAACTTTTGAAATTAACTTGAATCATAAATGAGATATAATTATGTCATCAGTAACTTTGCACGACAAATCACATAATGTACGTCACTAAAATACTATGTAATGAAATATTTAATGTTTATATATTTATAATTTTCTGTATTACTGTCTATGTGAATACACCGTTGATTGAAGTGTGCTAGTAATATAAATATATATATTGTAATGTTGATTAATCCAAGTAAAAACTGGCAATAGTTTTCGAGAAAATGAGTTGTGTTCAATCCCAAGTCGAGCTAAATTTCTAATTTTTGGATTGTATTGAAGTCGCTGAGGCCCAGCTCGGGAAAAAGTTTTCACGAAGTCGGATGATTACGGCTAAACTGTTGCTAATATTTCTATCAAATTTCACACGAACGCTGATAAAGAAGGAAAATGTGTTTTAAAATATCTAGGTTGATGGAATAAATTGCTGGACGTTCTCAAATATAGAAGTACACTATTATTTTGTTGTTTTGTTATAATAATATGGAATAATAACATAAAATAATATTTTGTAATTTTGTTATAAGTTATAATGTATTTTGTCAAAATCGATGAATTATTAGAGTACAGGATTTCATAGATTGTTTTCTCATTCAAGTCCTCTCAAAATATTATGAATGTGTTATTTAATTTATTTGATTTATTGAAAAGATATCTTACAAGTATACTTTGTATGGTGGTAAGGTCTAATGAAAGGTTTACCCGGGAAAACAGAAAGGTTGGGTTTTAACTCGCCATTGAGCCTCGACGACTCATTTAACTATAAATTATTATAACAACACTACGTATGGTGGGTTCAGGGTTAAATTCTATAACATACCAACGTCGTGATAACGATAAGCAAACGAAAAAGACCAACTGACTAAGCTTCATAACAAAAATGTGTTTTATTTCTTTCTTAAACTTTCACAATCACAATCACTTAACATTTCCCCTCTTATCAAGCTTTCACACAACTCTTAGCAAATTACCCCTTTGGTCAGTTTCACCCGTCTATGGATATGTCCAGATGGTAACGCCTCTTTACACGCGGGTATTGCGCAAACCTGGGCACGGTCGAGCTAAATCTCACACTCGACTCTTATCTTAAACTCTATACACGAAACGAGTGCACCTCAATGCATTAATAAATAGCTTTTTTGACGCTTTGCATTTGAACACGCACGGGCGATGTTTTCCGTGGTGTGACACGCTTCGGTGTTAGGAAATGCTGATTTGCACGTCATTCTGATATATTACAACTCTGTTAAAGATAAGTACGCCGTGACACGAGGGTGGTAGGTAAGTTTTGCGGGATGGCTTTTTATTAAGGCGCGTGAGATACTTTGATTTACCGACGTGTCGTATGAAAATGGTTTCATTAATTTAAAATTTTCATTTTCATTAAGCTTATTACGTACATTTCATTATATCACACAATAAACATAATTGTACTATATAATCATGAATATACAAACAAAATCCGTGTATGTGTCCTTTTAGCTATTTAATTTCCAAAGTAGTAACATTCTAAAAACTTCATATATGCATGAAAAAAAACTTTTCTTACAAGCACAATTAGATATTTTTTTCAATTTATTTGAAATTGCAATGTACGTAATGTTTCTTGATAAAGTTTCCCTTATAATCTGATTGGAAACTTGTGAATTTGGAATGAGCTACTACTTGGGAATTACAAGTTTTGGTCTAGGCTAATTTAAATGATTGTGATTGTGATTGTGTTTAGATAAAGGAAATAATAATTCAGAACTATACTGAAATAACAATATGCATTATATTTAAAAATAAAAATCATTGGACTTTTCACTGCTAACACACATAATCCTACTGTTGTGTTGAAGCCAGAGACCTAAAGCACACTGTACGTAGTTCAGCATACTGCAAAAAGTGAAGTTTGACCGTAGCCTATAAACATTCTTACAAATGTGGGAAATTATATATATTTAAAGTTTCAACTATTTGTTAGCATTGTAGATTATTGGGAATAAAATGCTCAAATATGCTCTGAGCATAATCTTTCAGTGAATATTCTCGACTCACATCGCTAACTAAGTCTACATTATGCAACGAATCTTCTAAAGTTGAAACGTCTTTGGTGGAGGTGCCGGTTCCAATGATGTTTACCATTACATTTCAACGAAAGTTTAATTTATTTTATTTGATGGTCTGTTCAAAGTGTTACTATTACTCGTCGTTACTTAAACACAATTAAACTACCTCCTTTATCCATCAAGGCATGTTTGTATTTATACCAAACACAATAGATATTACGTAATTTCCCAGACCCTTCTATAATAGCCTGTTACAAAAATCTGTATAATTTATCATGTAAACATCCCACTCTGGTCTCATCGTTTTCCCACGGCGATACATTCTGTTCTGGACCACATACGAGGCCTGTTTTACTCCGGCTGAGTAAACATAACCGTCCAGCTTGCTAACAACAAACTCATTAATGCCAGCGCTAATCGTTTATCGTTAATTTAGAATAGATTTTCCGAACAATTGGGCAAGAAAATCCAATAACTGAAGAAAGTTAATATTGCTTTAAGGTTCATTAGACACGGGGTGGTATTCATGATACAAGGGACATTGGTGATTAAACTGATAATTTTGTGAATAATTATCAGCGGCGCAAACGCAAATAAATTAGTGGCTGGGCGTTCTTCCTTCAAATTGAAGATCAATATTAAACTTTCTACAAATAATTAATTATCTATGCGATATCAATATTCCACATTAATTCCGCCTGACAAAAACAAATTGCTTCTCTTGTAGTACTGATTAATACTATAGAAAAATATTTTTTAATAATAACATGTATTTTTATTTATTTTATATATACAAAATATCGTTAGTTAAATCATTTATTTTTTGTTCATTTAATCTAGTTTAATAATAATAGTATGTTTAATGTTTTTACTTTTTATTATTTATTATTATTTTGTGGTCTCATTGCAACAGGACACATGTCCCACAAGTGCAATTAACCTTAGTCACTTAAACAACACAATATGAAATAAATATCAATATACTCACATAAAATTCCATTTATAAAATGTAATCTTATAATCACCTAAAGATGAATATTAACAAATAATTAATGTGAGTGCAATTGTGTGTGTTGTTTTACGTAACATGGTTGAGTGTATGATGATGTGAGTGAGTGTGTAAAGTGTGAATAAAAATTGCATGTAAGAGCATGAGTGATTAAAGACATAAGTGAAATTGATTAACTGTTATTTACTTTTGAGTTCGAAAGCGATGAAAATTACCATTGCATTACAACATATTGTCACAAGTAGTCTGTAACCTCATCATACTAGAATACCTGTGTACATCAATGCGTCTGGCGTGAAGATGCAACAGTTTATGAATACATGTATTCCTCGGTGGTAACGGTAGTTCAATGATTCGATTAGAGCGAGTCAAGCAGGTTATTAACAAGTTAATAGAGCAGAACCATATCCATAAATTTCCTCCCGCTTTCAAGAGTAAGCATACTTAGCTTGTTTTCAGAACACATTGTCGGATAGTTTGCCCTGTGCTATTTTGTATTAGTCTTGAAGCTCAAGTGCATGTTTGTAATACAGTTGTTGTACTCTCCAAAATAGCAAATTTTGTTATCCTATAATATCATAAATATCTCTTTTAAAATCATTTTTTATGAATACTTTAAAAATAAACACATCACTAACAAGGTTTAAAATTACAAATAAAAGGATATTTACTTCTGTTATTATTTAATAAAAAACGTAGCCTAATATTTCCAAAACTATTCAGTTCGCTTTAAGTTAGTAATTCAGGAAATATTATTAAGCTAGGTTTTTAAATTAAAAAGATAATAGTTTAAAAGGTTCAATTATTTGTAATTTTAAATAGATTTCCGATTATAAAGTTTAATTTTACTACATACAAGCTTATTTTCCTCTTTCCTTTTCATTACCAGAACATTAAAAAATAGATATCCACATATACAAAAATAGTTTCATGTAGAATCTATTTATTATTTATTTATATTCTACGCTATCTCAAGATCCTCCGTTGCTTAGGGTGAAAACAAAGTGTTCTGCGCTTTGTCAACACAGTTAATTAAAACTTATAATTAAATGACAAACATGTTTTGCAACGACTGATTTTGTAACGAGCATTACATAATGAGTAGAGCTGACTTTAATTTGAAATTTATATTTGCCGGAATAGTAAACACAACTCAATTACTTTAATTAAGAATGTTTAAAGTTAAACTCGTATTTCCCTAAAACATTTCGAAATCATATAATCTACGATTTTTAAGTTTCAAAATATGTTTTCTCTTATTGCAATAAACGACCAAAAGTGGGTCCTGTATAAGAATAACCAATCGTGTGAGTGAGGAAGCTTCAAGCTAGGAATTAAAAAAAACTCGAGAAGAAGTATGAACAATTCACCATTATAACAATATGTCCTACAGTTAACGGCTGTTTTTTTTGTTGTTATTCGGTGATTTCTTCCACGAAAGTTTGATTCCTTCTTGATTTGATGTTCCTGATTTTTGGCAAACCTCATATTAGTTTGAGAGGGATCGTCAAATAAATCAGTTCTTTCGTTTCGTTTTTTTTAATGTATTTTTTCTTTCTTTCTTCTTTTCTTTCTTTCTTTCTTCTTCTTTCTTTTTCTTTTTTTCTTTTCTTTTCTTTTTTTTCTGTTTTTCCAACCCTTTTTTATATTTGATTATTTAATTAATTGCATTCAATATCGTTTTTATTTGTTATCAAAATTGTTGTATTTTAATGCATCGTTGTTGTAATGTAACTATTTTAAATACCTATTTACTAAACTGTAGTTCATTGTTGTGTCTATATCTATGTAATTAGATTTATTAAGATGTCCTCCTTTGTGAATCAGTTTTATAACTGAATAGGATAGACGTTAAAAATAAATAAAATAAAATAAAAACAAAATGTTTTATTAAGATTATTTGAAAAGGTAGGCATTTTGGATTATTCAATATTCTTTTTTTATTTATGTATTTTACAACATCAATACTATTCTTTTAAAATGCTTTATTTATTCTCTTTTTTATCATTTATGTATTTAATACCATATAAATAATAAATAACGTCGAACAAAAATTTCCCAAATTGAAACGAGTCATAATTACAAAACCACCGAACCAAATTACAGCAGTCATATTTTGTTTTTTTAATTAATCCAGGCTATTAACTCGTTTTTGTGTGTTCCTTTGACAACTCCCCCCCCCCCTCCACCAATCGAGTATTTGTCTCTAAAATGAAACTCTCTCACATCTATATATACACACACACACGCACACACACACACTCTACCCCGACTATACATTTCCAAACCTTCATTTCCCCAGTGACCGCTCGCCTATTCGCAATACATCGCAGAAGAACCATGCGCTAGTCATTTCCAAATGCTAATTCGTTTGATTTTTCTATTTTTTCCAGGTAAGCCACTTCCGTATCACTGACCAATCCGCGGCTGCTACGTGGTACGGGCGACCAATCACAGCTCGCCAATTACATACACTGTTAAAACCCGAATGTGATTCCGACTGCTACGCGGTGAGTGTAATCCCATATCAGCGTATTGACCAGCGAGTGTTGAACGGTATAAAATAAAGCCACGAATGCAGATCTGACTAAATTTTAATTAATGCTCCTGGATTTTACGCTAATGCGAGAAGGTGGCCGTTTTATCAGTTAATGGACGGATCCACGAACACGTCACTCTCGTTTGAAGCTGCATTAGGGTAAACCCCCACGCTAATTCACGTTGTGTTTACGTTAATTTGACCTAATGTGAATCTCCACAAACAACCCTTGCTTTTAGTGACGTTTAGTTAGTTATCAATTTCGTTAGTTAGGAAACACTCCCGTAGGTGTAATTGATTATATGGAAATCAATCCAGAAATTTAAAAAAAAACATTACAGCGGCGTATCGAAATGACGCCATTGAGAGACCGGGGTTCGATGCCCCACTGAGATGGATTTTTTTTGTAATTTCTGGATTGATTTCCATATCGATACTCTAATTGCAAAACCTCTTGGTTTTATTTGCTGAAGAATTGCTAAACAACATTTCAAAGCTTGTTTCAATGGCTCTAATTATCGGAAAGAGCAAATTCGAGGTGTTACATTTTAATTTTAGACATTAAACACTTTTTTTAATACAAAACTCGAACCTGCTCTTTTCGATAATTAGAGTCATTTTAACAAACTTTGAAATTTTGCGTAAAAACTATTCAGCAAATACCGATACGAGGTTTTGCAATTTGGGTACGATATGACATTCAGTTGTGTGGTATCCTCTTTTGTTGGATTGAGTATTATTATTTTGTTTTAACGTTGCTTCGTTTTGTTGATAATTTAGTGTAATATAAATTGCAATAACTCTAGACGTAATTTTAATCAAATCTAAAATCACAACTACACACTTAGGCAACATTAATGTAGTCACTGTTGCAGTGTTAGTAATGTGTTGTTATCGTTCTAGTGTGGTTGTATAACAGTGCTATAGTAAAATTGTATTTAGTATCACAAAGTCTTATTGATAATGCCTCCGTTAAAAGGCTACATGAAAGAAGTACCAATTAATTGGTTCAACATAGTATTTGATTTCTTGCTATTATATTATATTATTTAATTTAATATTTCTATAGCTAAGTATAGGCCTATTTGTAGCACCTAAACGAATTTGCATAATGAAGTGCTTGTAATGACTTAGAGTTAATGCAATGAATTTTTAAGGTTAGTTTTGGTAACAATTCGTGCCGAGATGTTATACGAATTTTTTTTTAGTTTTGTACTTGTGTCAATATTGTGATTTTCTTCTATCTCCAAAAGAGTTTTCTTGTAATTTGTACTCGTATACCAATTAAGTTTAGTGTTTTCTTATTTTATTAACTAAACTCTTGTGCGTGTACGACTTTTTAGAGCTTTATGAGTATTTTATACGTTTAAAAGAAACAAGTTGGGTTGTAAAAAAAAAGACAAAACCGTGAAGACTGTTGCAAGTTATTACTTTCAACGTTACAAATCCCCCCCTCCAGTGGCGCTTGGAATTTATTTTAGTACACCGTCCGTCCGTACACAGGGCTTTAATCTAAATGAACGGCTCTGTGCTTCGAGAACTCGGCCACCATGCAACCCGCTGCCTCGTAAACATACCAACATGTTGAAAACCAAACATCCTCTTCACATTAAAATCATCACAGACACAAATAAAAATTACTCTCTTTCGCTACGTTGCGAATAAACGAACATGTGTTTTTCTCACTCTGCGTTTAATTTTGTAATGTGGTGATCATTATCCTGTTTAGGAGCAAAACATGATAAAACGCACTGTTTTCCGTTACGTTTTACAATGATTTTAAAATCATTGTTCACTTTCTAGAATAACTACACTATGATATAATAAGAATGTACCATCCAGGCTTAAATGCACCATACAACATTTTTTGCACGAATAGTGCCACTTAAGATCCTAAATCTCTCTGTCTCTATCAAAACTTAAGCGCATGCTATGTTTCACAATCTAAAATACGTACTGTATGCCGACCATATAATAGAAAATTATCCGTGAAATTTTATTGGATTTTGTTTTGTAAATCGTCAGTTAAATGTTTAATGGGGAATTGCATTAATTGTATCCCATTTATTCGATTTTTCATTTTTCATTTCTGGACATGGGACCCGCAATGAATATTTAAAGATAGTAGTTTGTAACTGTGTGGATATAAATGGAACGGTGCTTTATTGACGTTCTTCGGAAATATGATATTGACATGAGTAATTATTCAACTGTAATCATCTTAAATTTGAGTGCGTGGATTTTTCTCGTACCAGCGACATCTTAATTCGGTTAACTTTAGTCGCACTGTAAATATTTCCTTCTGTCTCACTTCTAACCAGGTTAAAAGCATCGTACTCATTTTGTATGCTTTAACATCCATTTAAATTCCTTAAATCCAATCTCTCATTAACCTAACGCTTAATATATTCGCATCAATCTTGTAAGCATCTTCGATAGCAGGTTCTTACGTCGTCGTTTTCACAGCACTTAATTAAGTTTTTACGATCAATTATCCAGCTATTTATAAATTAGCAAAAATATGTTTTCATAACAAATTCTTGTTTATATTTTATATACGATGACTTAATTAAAAAATGTTATGAATACAGATTTCATACGATAATGTTAAGAGCATGTAATTTTAATTAATTAGCGAATACTACATTTGACAATTCCAAAATCTTTATTGTTTTTTAATTACTGTTCTAAGAGTGTATCATTATAATTTCAATGTTTTGGTATCATGTCATACGACACAAAATCAAAACACACAAGTTATTAAATATTCTAAGACTTTTTACTTCAATGCCTTCTGTAAACATACAAACATTCAATTACAAATTACTTTATAAGCCTGAACATTTCATCTACATCCAGAAAAATCACCTCTCGCCAATACAATCCTTCCGTGCAATGTAAGCGTTTTAATGTTGCTGATTTCTTGCATTTTTTAACTGTCACGTCATCTTCGCCATTACACGCTAAGCTCATGGTAATATGGCCGACAGCTCTCTTAAGGTTAAAAACTACACCAATATTAAAACCACGTAAAATTACAGTTTTTTCGTGATATCTCGAGAGCGCTGTAAAATATCGAAAAACTGATTGCAGTCAGCTATGTGGTTTTGTTAGAACAATATAATGCAAGAAAAAATAATGAAAAACAATAATCGGTAAGGTTTTTATTTCAAATGTATTTAATTATTTATATCAAATCAAAAACGCTCGGTATGGGTATAGCCTCGCATGGGAAATGTTACCCAATGCGATGAAGACTACTACTCAAATCAAAAACTAAATTACCTTCACAATACAATATTTTTCCGTGCACGTGTAGTCCTCTCAAAACCACTTAGCTGTCTTTAAACAGTTTTGCGTTATTTTGCAGCGTTCTCGAGATAGGCCTATCACTAAAAATGGTAATTTTGCGTTGATTTTATGTTGGTAGTGTAGTAGTCACACCCCGCCTGTCTGATCTGTTACGTCATCGCCGCCATTAGATGCTAATCACATAACAAGATGGCCGACAGTTCTCTACACACTGGGATTCCCCGCCTGTCACATCTGTGACGTCATCGCCGCCATTACATGTTAATTTCATGACAAGATGGCCGACTGCGCCTCAACACTTTTGCATCACACGCTCGTTATATCTCATCCATTATACTGCCGCTTCTTTCATTATCAGTTTTTGTTATTCGTCGTGCATGTAAACGACTATTTCGTCGGTAATCGTAGTGGCTATGTATTGGATTTGTTTAAAGTGGAATCCACTCGGGAATCTCGTAATAAACGTGTGTAAGCGATAAATGTATTTACATTCTGCAGGTTCGCTTTCAATGTCTGTGTGTGTTTAAGTCTGGAGTTATAGCACGTACTGTTACTTCGCAGTCTGGGGAATAAAATGCCACGTCCGCGTTCTGTAAAGTTATGTGAAGTACAGTAAACAATCGCAGCGGATGTATTTCTTCGGGAATACGTGGCTAGTTGTAAGTAGAGATATAAGTAGAAAGATTCATTGCACCGGTCGGGAAAGCTCGGCGGTTTTCAAGCAACATTCTTGTTTTAGATGTTAAAGATTCAATCTCAGCCATCGGTAATCCTTATTGAAGAGTTATTAACATTTTTTTTTAATTTGTCGGGTTATCAGTTGATATACTTCGTCACAGAACAATTTTAGGAAGTTTCCATCAAAAGATAAACTGCATCTTTAAAATAAAGACAATTTGAATTCGAAATCTTAGTTCAGATTATTAATAGCTGTATTTTGTAAATCAATTTCTACATCCCACAGTTTTTCAAGCATTGATATCTTTTTATACAAATGATTGCATTGGTCTCTTTTACGACAATTATTTCGCATCATTTCCGTGAACGAAATACATTTTTATTGGTACAGCCAAACAAAATCTTTTGCTCATATAGCGATGGATTTCCTTTTAACTTTCATTGCGTAATAAACGAGTATCAACTACTATACGATTGTGTAAATTGTATGCTATGTATGTTTACTTTTTATGTTTATGGATTTGACAACTCTCATAAGCGAAATAAATAACTAAATATGTGTTTTGTAACTAATGGTGCATAGCAAGAGCAGATAAAATAATATAATCTTAAATTGAACAAGCATGGTTAGCGGATACCCAACATAGAAAGCGAACTATAAATTTCATATCCATTTTGGTGGAGGTGCCGGGTTTGCTAATTTACACATTTAGTTACGACAATCCCCGCCCCCTGACACCGGGATATCAAAAACTTTATGTATTGTTTTTAAAAGGCGATATCGTGTAAACAGCACATCATATTATATGGTTCTCACAATTATGGGTCTATATCCATTTAAAAAAATACAAACGTGTTAAGTCCAAAATTCGGTTGAAATAGCAAAGTAATCTGTCAGTGCACCAATATGTTTTAAATTTAATATTTTTGTTGTTCATTTAAATTGCAACTATGGAGTTGAATGATAATTTATATTTCAACCGATTTTTGGACTTGACACATTGTTTTTTTCTATGAACTTGGACCCATTGAGTTCTGTGTGCCTCATACGTAAACGGGTTCGGTTTGGTTTCTTTGAATCAATTTTTAATGATTTTTTAAAAAAAATTCTGCCCTTTTTCCACACTTTTTTATATTTGGTTCATTAATTATTTGTATTTAATATTTTTTTTGAATTTGTTACCAAAATTATTGTTTAATACATTGTTGTTGATATGAGTATTTCAAATATTTACTTAACTGTAGTTCATTTTGTGTCTGCATATATGTAATTAGAATTATTTGTTGTTGGTTCCTGTTGGTTGTCCTCCTTTGTAAATCAGTTTTTTTAACTGAATAGAATAGAGATTTAGACGTTCAATTAAAAAAATATCGCGAGGCGTGACAGACGCACAGATACAAGACGGACGGACGGACGGACATAGAAGTAACTTTCTCCCCCTAAACATATGTTTTTGTGAAAGTGTTAACAATTTAATACACTAAACCTCATGCATACGCGTGTGTACATCCCCATGGCCGCGTCTGTACCTCGCCACATGGCAGTCTGTCGATCCATCAGTCAGTGTAGCTGTTACAAATGCCTTGATATACACGTGCAGACAGCAATCTATTCATCTAGATTCCCTAGGGATACGCTCGCATTACGGCCAGGACGAATAGTGACAATGAAAAATCAACGTTCATTTCCTACTGCGTCATTGGAATTTGTCTCCTAACCGATGTATTGTTGAGTCATTAGTTTGTTTAGTAGTAACAATTTACATGTGTGATACATTTTACGTAGCAGTTATTTAGATGTGAAATCAGTTAGGGTCAACAAACTACTTCTGCCATTCTAATGTTTATCTTGTATGTTCTTCATTTTAATTTATTCATTATTAATTGCACTTGATATCCAATTTAAATTTGATACAAAAATTTTGGTCTTATTATACACTGTCGTTATATTACTATTTCAAACATAACTTAACTATACTTTATTATAGTGTCTGCATTTATTTAATTAGTTTTATTTAGTTGTCTTCCTTTGTAAATCAGTTTTCATAAATGAATATAATACACGTTAAAGGAAGGAAGGAAGAAAGAAAGAAAGAAAGAAAGTAGGAAAGAAAGAAAGAAAGAAAGAAAGAATGAAAGAAAGAAAGAAAGAACTACTAACTAAATACGGGAATTTCCCGTGTTTTCTCCTTGGTGTCAGATATTTTGTTACTTTATATTTGGTCGCTGAAGAAAATAACAAAATACAACTGTCATTGATATATTTTTTAAAGAAACTTTAATAGAACAGGTAAATGTTATTTAACAATTATTTGAAATTTATACAGATCTTAGGTGGGAAAATGAGTTTGCTTCATAATAAAAACTTATTTTCCCCCCCCTAAGAGCTGTGTTAATTTCAATTAATTGTTATATGGCATTGATATTATGTTAAATATTTATAAATAATTGTTTCTTTGAATGCGTGGAAAATATTCTTAATAAAAGCTTATAAGTTGATGTGTAATGTCAGGGGGATGTTAATGGGACACAACCCTAGCCTTCTACTAAAAGAATGAGTTTGTTGTGGATGTGTGCTATTATAAGCGATGAGTATAGTGAAATGGTTCAAATGATAAGCTTTCCAATGGGATTGAAAACCTTATTTTCGTCCGCAAACTTCCAGCGACAGTTCGCTATCTCGTTTTAAAATATACCTTTCAACCAATCATAACTTTTCCTTCTGTTCTTGTTGGTTTCGTTTAGTGATATGTAAGCTTAATAAACTTTGGTTTTAAAATTGTAGGGTATTTTTCAAGCTGGATATGTAATATTTCCCGAAACAGATTGAAAACATATTTTCTATCGCTCTAGTTCCCTGCATGTGACAATACTAGTAAAGCCAATCGGCTACAATGCGAGTAACCGGCGGCCTTTTCATACTTGAAATTGAAAAACGTAAATGTAGAAAAGATTATTTTACCTCATGGTCGTATCCTAGCTACGGAACATTTTTATTACTATATTCCAACCTTATCTCGTACTCGTATGTTATTGACTTAAAGTTCAAATCGGATGATACAATTTCCAATAATCTTTTCCAAGTTTTCCAATATGAAATTGTTAAACAAAAGGAATGATGAGACGAATTGAAATTGAAAAAGAGATTGAAAGTTATTTACGAGTTGACTTATTTCTTGTGGAATATTGGAAACGGATGGGGTTTTTATCCATCTCAAGTAAGGTTTGTAATGTACAATCGATGCTGCTGTCATTTTATTTTTAAAGTTATTTTAATTTCGCCCGCTTTGTTTTTTGGAGTATTCGAGTTTTTAATTAAATTTTTAAAATAATAACTATGTAGGAAATTCTTCTTTGTTTTATATTTTAATATTAGAGTTGACTTTAAGTTAGCCAATTTAACAATTTTTGTCATTGTTTTAAAGAATTTATAATGGCGGACGTTTTAATTAAATTCCTGAAGTTAAGATTTGCGAAATTTAATTGTGGCACTACAACATACAATTTATTGGTGATTGCACACGTCCAATTTTGATTTCTCATCCTATTTCTAATGCATTTTTTTATTTATATTATCACTACTGTTTTTAAGTATTTCACTGATTTAAACATAAATCGAATAAATATAACCTTAGGTAGTTGAACAATGCAGTCGTTTGATGAACAATGTCTTATCTAAAAAAAACATTTAAATTCCGTTTATTTTACTATACAAATTTAAATGCTTTTAAGTATTCATATCTTAGCATCAAATCCGTTGGACTGTACTGTTTATTAAACACAAACAGTTTATTATATTTTCAATAAGATAGAAAATAAACTCTATCTATGACATTATTAGTGATTTAGAGGTATTTATTGAGTAATCTCATGTTATATTTAGTTGTGGTACTTCGTTATACTCTTAAATAGTTGTATAATTGTTAGTAAGCCTAGTCTTACCCTCGTCTTCAGTCGGGGGCGATTTCTACCCTCGCTGCTGCACGAAGCGATCGGTTTGTTTTGGTACACACTAGTGAGTGTTTTGTTTTCTTTCTCTTTTATCGTTTTTTTCATTGAATTACCATGTATTCTACCCCACGACCTGTTCCCGTACTCGCAATTACGTCACGTATCAACACACTTAAATGCGTGTTTGACCGCACGTTCTCTAAACCGTCCGCAGCCGAAGTCCACGAGTGGATTTTCTCGATATTACGCCTGGAACCATCGTCAGTCACTGCTATTCAGTTGGATGGCGCTAAGCAGGCTGTCTACATAAAACTAACCGGGATCGTCTGTGTGAGGAGCTCCTCACTAATCTAGGGAGTTCTGTTCCTTTCCGCCATGCTGATGGTTCTGTCAGCAAAGTTGCTATCGGCCATGCTGACCTAGGCTACAGGCAGATCCGAGTTTTTAACCTGCCACTCGAGTTCTCGAATGAGCGTCTTCGAGAGTACCTTCGTTCCTACGGGCTGGTGCGGGACATCGTGGATGAGGTGTGGTCCACTTCTTACAGATACCAGGTGAAGAACGGAGTACGTACGGTTAAGATGGACCTCACGAAGCACATCCCGTCCTATGTAACAGTCGGGGGCATACGTGCGCTGGTGACCTACGAGGGACAGACGAAAACGTGTTCTATTTGCAACGCTAGCGACCACTTCAGGGCTGATTGCCAGGCTAGGCGCCCTGTGCAACTGCCCTTGATCGACCGTACAAAAAACACGTGGGCGAATCTGTCGCAGCCCTCGGCGGCCACGTCAGCTTCGACGTCTCAAGATCTGGACATAGGCCTTCAACTTGCAGCCACGCCAGTTCCAACCCTCGCCGACTTGACCTCGCTAATACCGCCCTCGCAAGCTACCCCTGATGTCGCTGTGTTGTGTTCAGTGATGACCAAGAAAGTGATGAAGCCTAGTGAGTCTGTTAAACAAATAGTTCCACTCCCTGCTATTTCAATGGAGGTCTCCTGCTCCTCTAGCAGCGAGGTGCCAGAAGACAACCGTAAACGGCGTTCCTCTCCTCCTGCTGAACAACAAGTACCAAAGAAGCATGTTATCCGTAAGGTGAAGGGAAATGGAGCTTCTCAGCGCTCGCGCTCCCTCTGTAAACCTGAGACGCCATCTGGTGCCGACTCTGTCACCACTAGTTTGGAGCTTCCATTTGTTGCCAACGCTCTCACCCCTAGTGCGGAGCTTCCAGATGCTGACGACGTTGTTACGCCAAATATGGAGCAACGGCAATCTAAGGCTACCCGTGCACGCAAATCCCGTGTGTGGAGTGAGGAAGTGGAACCAGGTACCACCTGCTCTTAGGGGATGACCCTCAACATAGGCTTCGCCAACTGTAGAGGTTTCTCTCGCAAGAAACCTCTAATTGAGAACCTGTGCACATCAGAGCGCCTTCACATTCTCGGTGTTGCAGAAACTTGGGCCTCCTCTCGCCATAATCTCCGTCTTCCAGGATTCGCGTCTTTCCGTAGGGATCGGGTCTGCCCTCCTGGTCAACAGCCTCGGGGCGGAGTGGCCTTATTCCTGCATCCAGAACTTCCTGCTACTCAAATTACTCCTCCACTGCAATTCCGTCAACTCGAAGTCATTCTCTGCTCCGTTCGGAGCCCACTCGGTCCGATTTTGATCGTCGTTGCATATTTCCCGCCTACCATTTCTATCGCCGCACACATAGACTTCTTTGAATACGTGGCGTCATTTCCAAACTTCGTGTTCATGGGAGACTTTAATGCTCGTCATGTGACGTTTGGAGATACTTCCTCCAACACTAATGGCTCCACTCTGGCTGATCTACTTGTTGACCTTCCAATGTATCGTTGTTACAATACGTGTCCGACGTACATTGGCCCCATGGGATCCTCAATACCAGACCACATTCTTGTAAGTGACCGTCTATCTGGTCGGCTTGGCGACGTCGTCATCGGCCCATCAATAGGCAGCGACCACCTCCCACTTGTAGTTTCCTCGAATGTACTTCCTCCTCCACCTATCCGCGAACGGTTTAAAATAGTCAAGGATTTCCATAACGCTGACTGGCGTCGGTACAGGGCTGAGATCGAACGGCTTCTCCCAGAGGAGGTTGATGCTACGTCGTGTCCAGCACTTAGGACCACAACGGAACATTTGGTGGCAGTACTGAAGAGGGCTGCGGCTGTTGCGGTCCCGGTACGTGCGATCGACACTTACCGCCCTGCTCTACCTGGTCATATTGTTGATCTCATTCGTCAGAAAAGGAGAATTTATAATGCCTTTAAGGTTGCTCGTGATCCTGACCTCAAAACAGAGTGGAACCGATTGAATGCTCTTGTTTGCCGCAGCATTGTTCAGTTCCGCGAGCTTCAGTGGACGGTCGTTTGCGAGTCGCTGGACTACAAGGACGGTTCCTCATTTTGGCGCACCTTCAAGCGTATCACGGGCCAGTCCACTCGCGCCAACGGAACCCCTCATTGTCAATGACCGAGTGTGTGCGTCGTCTTCCGACAAAGCGCAGGAGTTTGCGTCTTCTCTTGAGGGAGTTTATCAGTTTCCCGAGGACGCACTCTTTGATGACGTCTTCAGAGAGAGGGTCGAACTGTCTCTAGCACACCACGAACCGTCCTTCGCTTCTCATGACATCATCCCAGATGAAGAAGTTCTCCACCCCGACCTCGTCCGGGATATCAGCGCGGAGGAAGTTCTGTCTGCTATACAACACGGACGGAGCTCATCGCCAGGTGCTGATGGTATCACCAGACTGATGCTTCGCCAGGTCCCTGCCAAGTTCGTCTCTCACCTCGCTACTCTCTTCTCTGGATGCCTCCGTTTGGGCTACTTCCCTCCCAGTTTAAAATCTGCTGTCATCGTCATGATTCCAAAGAAAGGACAGCCACCAACGAATCTCGCTAGTCACCGGCCTATTAGTCTCTTGAACGTTGTGGCAAAGGTTCTTGAGAAAGTGATTCACTCCAGGCTGGTTGCTTTCGCTGACCGCCTCCACATCATCCCCGAGTCACAGTCCGGCTTCCGAACAGGTCGCTGCACGACAGACCCCCTCATCAAGCTGGTGACGGAGGTTTCAGGGGCGCTAAACGATGGCCAGTGTGTGCTAGCTATTTTTCTGGACATATCACGCGCCTTTGACAAGGTTTGGCATGACGGGCTCTGTTACAAGCTGCTGCAACTAAGAGTCCCTTTTGTAATGGTGCGCTTCATCCGAGCTTTTCTCACGGGACGTCTAGCTGTGTGCGTGTTAACGATCAAGTATCCCACTCGTTTACCCCTCTTTCTGGCGTGCCTCAAGGTTCCTGCCTCTCTCCTCTTCTCTACCTGATCTACTGCCACGATATTCCTCCTCCCTTGTCCCGATACCTTGCCTTAGCCCTCTATGGCTACTGGTGCAAAGGGCGCACAGCGAGAGAAGTCTTCCGCCGTCTACAGCGCCAAATTAAAGCTCTGGAAGCTTGGATGTGTCGTTGGCGTGTATTGCCGAACGCCTTAAAGACACAGCTTATCCTTTTTCACCACCAGCACAAAACGCAGAAAATGTCTCAACGACCACTCCGTCAGTCCATCTCACTTTGGGGCGCTACGGTGTACCCTAGTCGGTCTGCCAAGTACCTTGGAGTAACCTTTACAGACATTCTGAACTGGGGTGCTCATTACCGTTACATCATCAACCGTGCGCGGT
Organism: Sweltsa coloradensis; assembly: GCA_024449915.1. Classification (NCBI taxonomy): domain Eukaryota; kingdom Metazoa; phylum Arthropoda; class Insecta; order Plecoptera; family Chloroperlidae; genus Sweltsa; species Sweltsa coloradensis. The sequence continues at coordinate 354,304 of JAMZAV010000369.1, forward strand.
CAAGACTAAATTTACTCGTAATGCTTCGTTGGCGACTTTCTGGATGCAGCTTCCGCACTCTACGGCACACTTATAAAACTTTCATCCGTCCCCTCTTTGAATACGCGGCCCCGGCGCTGACACCCGTCTTTGGAGGATGTCTCCAGCAATACTTCTCGCTGGAGCGAAGAATCCTTCGCCGCATCGCGCGGCTTCCTCCGATGACGCGGAATGAAGACGTGTATGCCCAAACCGGCGTCGGTGGTATCAGCGCTCGACTCGACATCCTCGCAGGGGCTTACTGGCAACGTCTTCAAGCAGGCGGCAAGGAATGAGCTTCACGACCTCGTTTCGCGTCCTCGAGTCTTCAGACCTCTACCGCGATTCAAGTACCCCCATCCGCCTTTTGCCTTTCAATTTGTCTAACTTTATAAATGTCATGTTCTCTTGTTGTTTTTCATGTAATGTTTAATTTGTAACTCTGTTATCACTGTGTTAGGCTACAGAGGGCACACTTGCCCTGCATTAGCCTTCCTGCCCTCTGGGCAGGTAAAATACAATAAATTATTATTCTATCTATGAGCTCATAAATTGATGCTAATAGTGCTCAACCCGGCACCTCCACCAAAAGGGAAACTCCATTCAATATAACTTGTTTAAAGTGGAAACATTATTTAAAATTGTTACTAAAATGTAAGTTAAAATACCCCTTATTGTCAGTGCTACATTTGAATCAAATACAGGATATCGATTATATCATTACGATGTTGAAAGAAAATTAAATATATTATTGTCAACACCCAGTTATTACGATATTAAACTTAATTCAAAATTGTATTAAAATGATAAAAACATTATTCTATATTAAACTTAAAACGTATTTATTTAACTTTCAATTAAAGTTAATTATAAGTGGGTAAACTCTGAATACAAATTTATTTATTCTTATGAACAATAGATAGTCGAAAAATTGTAGAATATTTTTACCTTCAGGTAGTTGTTTCTCTTGCTTATATAAAATGAACCACTCCATTAGTTAGAGAGCAAAACGCCAATTTATACACTTCTGTTCTGTTGTTCTGTGTGTTTTTGTTGTGTGTTGTCTGTTTGTGCGTATCACGTCTTACGATAAAAACAGAACACGACCTTCGATTGCCATGCGTTTTTTGTTGACATTGCCCTTTAACAATGATGATACAGAATGTTTTTGATGCAACTGGTTCTTAAGGGGTAGCCTTCTATATACTCGGCACCTCCACCAAGCTTATTTAAACAAACACTTCACAATAACAGTATGATTTACTCTTTATTTGGTTACTCCCCGTCCGTTATTTTTTACATTCATCGCTTATTTCCTTCTCGTACTTCTACATCCCTGATACCCAGGGAAACATTCCAACCCGCACTAACCCTTTCTTGAGACACACGAATGCAATCTCTTCATGTAGGGTGTTACCATTTATATCCGTTACACTCCATTCACTAAATGACAGTCGTAGCCTTCTAGGGAGTCGCAGCGGTTCGACAGGCTAATGTTTGTGTCACGGGTAATAGATGTTGTATTCTCCTGCCCTGGAGGTGCTGGCTGTGCTCTTGGCTAACATGAGAAAGCTCTTAGTAGCATACAGGTAGCGAGTATGGTGAATACTTGTAGCTGGAGATGTACACAAGAATTCAAGGTATGCTAGTGGGAAACGGGAAGAATACATGCAAGGAGTGAGAAAAGTTAAAGGGAATTGTTAATTTTGGTGGTCGTTTCGTTGATGCGTTCACAGTGGTCAAAGTTTGATTGGGATTAAACAATACTCAGCCCAACGTCGTTATAAATAAGTTTAAAGGCTTTAATTATTATTTTGAAAGATCATACGCAAGAAACAAGAATCAGTTTACGTTAAATCGATTTTAGTGATATTCTAAACATGCATTGCGTTATATATGCGATTTCTTTTGGCGTGTAGCATTTTTCTATGTCTAAATACTCCATTGGGAATAAAAAATTTACAAAAAAAGGACCAATATATCCATCATAATAATATAATTAGATAATTAAGTAAAAGTGATGTAATCGTTAATGGTTATAACAAGCAAGCGTGTGTGGTAAAAATGAAAGACAATTAAAGTAAAAGTGGTGAATTGATGGTGAAAATAATTCAAGAATATGTTTTGTAGTGTTTTTATTAACGTTCTGATATTTAGATAGTTTTGTAACTGAGAACCCTCCATTGTTGTGTTTGTTTTTGTTTTTGCCAAAACGCGGAAAATTTTGAGGTAATTTTTTTTAAATTCTGTTTAGTGGTGATTGCGGTGACCATAAATTCGTGCTTCTCATAGCCAATAAACGTTATTAAGTTTCTTGAAATTTAAACTTGAAAATAATGTTAATCTACCCAATTAATGTCCAATTCATTATTGATATGAAAAGGTAAACCACGTTCAAAAACATATAAACTCTATGTTGAAAGTAAATTTAACAATTAAGAGTTAATTAAACTAACCTTCCAGCACAGTTTCACCAAATGTACATAATCTTAAGATTAACTAACTTCTAAAGAAATCTAAATCTCTAGAGACAAGATGAAAGTGTGAAAGGTTGTGAAGGTTTGTGTGGCTCGTTGGTTTGTGTGGCTCGTTGGTCTTGTGGTTAGCGTATCTGCTTCCAATGCAAAAGGTCCGGGGTTCGATTCCCGCTAAAGTCAGAAGTTTTTTAACTTCTGATTTGGACTTCAGTCCATCAGTTCTTGTCTTAGGAGTTTGTAAACAGTGACTTTGGAGCCGTCCTAGCAACAAAAGCACATAATAAATTTCAGAGTTGTTCTGAATCGGCCTTGTTGATTCTGGCGTTGATTTGCGGGTGTTCGCACTGTCCATACCACTGATTGCTATATTTCCTATTAAAAATATCGATCTTTGGTTGGTTATCGCTCACTCGTCGATTGCGTCGTGGCCTGCAGGGTTGGCTTGGTCGCTTTGATTTAAAGTCCCCCACTGAAAATCAGTTATATAACTGAGTGGGTAGACTTTAAATAAAATTTATTTATTTATTTATTTATAAAGTATAAATATTCCGTAGAAACAAGGATTTAAGTCCGGAGTAAAGTTGTGGAACACCTAATCTACCGAAGTGGCAGTTCACTAAAAATAACTGGAGCTTATAGGTGACATTATACGGTGGTAGTGCATAACACACAGTGAAGTAATTAATTACCATTAATATGATTACGCTCTCAAATGATATTGCTACTTTGCCTTAAGCAACTGCCCACTCAGAGAGGAGAGTTTGCTTAAGCTAATATTTACTCTCTTTACAACTCGCCTCCTCAAAGTAGCTCACGTGTTCACAATTAGAGCAATAAATATAATTATTAATATTCCAGGACACACTTTGATACAGTCAATGTTGTTTTAGGACATTTTGAAACAATTTCACATGTACTTTCGTCGGAGAGTTAAGAGAGTTTACTTTCCTTGTTTGTATTGGACGACGTTTTAATAGTTTTGCAAGTTCGCTGATTTGGCTTTTGCGTGGCAAAGATTCGACTGGGTCTTGTTTATCGCGGGTCTGGTTAAAGCAAACATGTTATACCTTGGAAGAGATATTCATTAGAAGTGCACAGTATAAATTGTAACGTATTTCTAATTTGTGAGAGCAAATTGTATTTTCTTGTTATGGAACATGAAAAACTAAGGGTAGAATGGCAACTCGTCTTATAACGACGATTTATCTAAGTCAACTTATTAATGCTAAGACTACTGTCATTACAAAATCGTTATATTCCACTAAACAAGTGACATGTCCTACATAGGGGGGGGGGGGGGGGGGGGCGTCAATTATTGTTTTCTTGATTAAATTCAGGATTTAATTTCGTTTAAACTTTCTTGCAATGTTAAATGTACATTTAACAAAAGTTTCAAAGCCAAATTCAGTGAATTCACGTGCATTTTGTACCACAATTTGACCTCTAATTTTCACGCACAAATTTAAAACGTTACAAGTTTGTTATTTTGTTATGAAGGATGTACACATGGCTCTTTCAGACAACATTGTTAAATTTCAAATAAGTCTATTTGATAAGCTTGGTAAAGTACTACAATTTATCTATTTAGGGCATTATTACGGTCAGTTACCAAAAGAGCAAATAATGAAAGTGTCCTCTGATAGAACTATGCGCATATATCCTTTATGAAAAAAATCGTACGTTTCTAATTTTGAGGGTAAAAATTAGAGGTAAAAACGTGGCCCAGAATAAACCAATGTATTTTATTTAAATCATAGCCATAGAAAAATATTTTAAATTATACATTATACATTTGCATTTACATTTCCATTATACATGTTGTTGTAATATTACAATTTCAAACTTTACTTAACAATAAATAAACTTTTAAAAGTCTGCTACCGTTGATGACATTTTTATTATCGGTTGTTTCGTAGCGGCTGGTAGCTGACTTTTTGTCACGATTCGAAGACCATGTTATCTTCTTCTTCAGGACTTGAAATATGATATATGAAGTTTGTGAAATTCCCTTGTTTCTTGTATATGTTTTTTCCAATGTATTATATAAAGTTTTGATTGGTTAACCTAAATAAGCTTCTAAAATTCACTGTCAGATTATCATTTGCCTAGACAACTTTCCTATTTCGTAGTCTCCACCCAGACACTAACAAGTTCATTATTGTGTCTGCATGTACGTCATTAGTTTTATTTAGTTGTCCTCTTCGTAAATCAGTTTTTAAAACTGAATAATATGTACGTTAAATAAATAAATAGTAAATACATTCTGCATTAGTCATCTCAAACCGTCTAGAATCCTGCCTTTTTTACGAATGCCTCACATATCCGTGTATACCTTTACTAAGCTTCTTGAAACATTTATACTTCAGAACCTTGCTACCACTAACAGAATATAACTCTTATATGTATCAACGACTGCATTATCTGTAGTAACCAGGTGTATACATAACATCACTACATCCTGATGTAAAACCCTACGGATACACCCACAACTACTCTAGCTTCTCCACTCTCCCAAACCATGAATAATTTCCACCTGCATTATTCTCTGCGTAGTCTTATGAGTTGGTTTGTTCCTGCTTTAGGACTTTCTACCGCATTCGACAATGTAGACTTTCAAATACTAGAAGTTTATATACAGGTTGTTATTCACAGCCATCCGAAGTTGTAAATATTTATATTGGTTTTCAAGGGTTGGCACTCGTAGACCCTTTGGAAGGCACACTCGAATGTGTTTTGTGTTGAATCGTATCTGTGCTCAGCACTCATCATATTGTAGAATAGAGTATACAAATTGGCGTCTATAGCCACTCTTGTTAGTTTTGTCGTGCACATAACTAGGTACTCGTGTAAGTGAGTTGGGGTGGGTTTCAAGTAGAAATAAACGTAACGATGTAATTTTTCATGTTTAGAGAGTGGAAATGCAAAGGTTTGGCATTTTTAATACGGAAATCAAACGGCGCTTTAGAAATGAATGGAAATAGTTGAAAAGCACAAAATGTTGTTGCACGCTGCATTAATAATAAATAATAATAATAAAAGAGTCTCAATTTTCTATCTTGGCGAAGCTTAAGGCCTTGGGGCCTTTTGTTCTGCTGAACCAAGCACAATACAAATTACAATTATTACACAAGTAAAAAATAACCACACTAGCTAGTTAAGGACGTGATGTGTGTAGATCGTCTATAATCTTCATGGTCTCAGTGACATAAGGAAAAAAATTGATTTACGGTAAAATAAACATATATGAAGGAAAATAAGTTATTGAATAGTTACAAGGAAAAACGGAATCGTACATAAAGCCAAATTTTTGTCGGATGGTATATTAGATACCCTTTTGAAATCGAGTTCAAAGTTGTAATATGGCTCATTTCTGTTAACTCCCCCACCCTATTTCCTTTTATGAATTGTCCATGATACTTAAATATAAACTTATGTACCAAGAGATACATTAATTTTGGGAAACCTAGGGCATATAAAATTTATTAGGTATAAGAGAACAAAAGTCTATACAAAGTAAACTGAAGTATCTATAAAGATTTGTTTTTAGGTTTAAATTAAAATTACTAATAATTAGATTGACAACATATTTTAATATTTGTCAAAAAATTAAATGAGCATTGCGTTATGGCTCAATTAGAATTGAGAGCACATCATGTCGTACTCGACACCTCCACCATTTAATTACACATTGCCATTCTATAACTCAGATCCTAACAAAGCTATTTACTTGCAATTATTACAGTTTTAAAATAATGAAGAAATCCCATTTTAAAAAATGTTAGTGTTCATAATTTGAGGAATGAAACTTTATTAGTATTTTTTTAAATTGATAGTATAACACTGTATAGTCTAATAATTTGTTTTTAATTATTTTATTCGAATATTTAATTGATTAACACACTTTAGTAAATACAACACTTTGTTTATTTCAAAACAACAACATTTCAGAAATCAGCAGCTTTTTCCGTCATCAGGTTAATAAAAAACAAAAATCAAAGTATAAATAAATAAAATGAAATGAAATAAAATAAAATATGTAAATAATAAAAAGTGTATACTTAAGTGTTTAATCAATTAATTGATGATCTCTTCTTACTTTAACACAGGAATTCATATACTGATTTATCTTTAATAATTATTTAGTTTCTTGTTTGAAACAAATTGTTTTACTTGTAAATGACTCATTTTTTACAATTGTAACTTACTGGTTACTACAGTATAATATTGTAGAATCCTCTCTTATCCTCTTTTGTAAGTTGCCAAGTAAAGATTATCCCAATATAAACCTGGCAGCATATCTTTATGACAGTTCGTCGTAAAATTCTTTAGCGAACATCTATAATATCCACGTATACTCTAATTTAACGGATTTATATCTATACGAAAGAACATGGAAAATAAAAACGAAGTCAAGTCAGATTTCCTGAATAACTTCGCAGCCATTTCGAATAAAATTGATGTTTTTTTTACCAGGAAAGAGTCTGAACTTCACAACTCTGGAAAATGGAATATATATATCGTATAGCTGTTGAAGATATTTCCGTCCGGTTGACAATATCAAGGTTTTTCTGCGAGTCGAAATCGTTTCCACGGCATCTTTACGCTCCGACGCACTTCATATCCAACTAAAATGTAAGAAATCAATCATCAGTCGAAGAAAATATCGTATAAAAGTAACTAAGGGAGAGAACTTCGAGGAAATGTTTCTACTTGACAAGTTTTTATTTCGGGGATCAATCTTATGTTTTGATTTCGTAAAGTAACGGTACAAGCTTGTTGAGTTTAAAGAGCGCTCGTTGCCAGGTTGTTTTTATTGTCCACTTGATTATTTATATGATATTAATAAATAAAAATAAAAAAACACCATAAGAATTTAGTTTTCTACTAACTCAATAACAAAGTGTTGTAAAATTTGAAATTAGACGAAAAACATTCCTAGCATCTTTTATACACTCTTTTATCTCATAGAATATTGTAATATAACCAGGTTTGGTTCCAAATAGTATCAGTAACTCTCATACAGTCATATAAAGAATATTGTATTCCCGCCCTACTTGCGTTATTTTCATCTTCCCATTTTCGATTTGTGCATTTAACTCATCGTCTAGTTTATGTTTTTATTTGTTTTTCATGAACCCTTAAATCACCAAAACCAAAAGCAATGTCAACTAAAACGCATGTCAATCAGGTGTCATGTTCGGTTTTTGTCGTGAGACGTGACACACGCACAGGCAGACTAACGAACGGACATACACAAAAGTGATTCATAAAGTCGAGCTTCGCTTCCTAGTGTTTTCATTTGTTTATCGTATACACATTCTATTTAAATCCCCAAACTTAATATTTGAAAAATTATTCTTCACTTAGCCAATTTCTCAATTGATATAAGAAAATTAAAAATGCTATAGCCAACTTGTAACAAGACTCTAGAGGATTCAAAACTCTTGCTTAGCTTGTTATATGTAAGCGAATTTTGTGTATTTTCTCTATTTATGTTTAACAAAGTTTAAATTATTTCACATTTTCTCATTGTTTCTTACAATTCCTCTCGTAACAACTTGATTCTTCCCAATGATACGGAGATGTCTAAACTTTACAATTAGGTCTTATCCAGACTCTTAACTTAAGTAACGATACTTTTGATCAGCTTTATGATTTATACTGTTTTGTAGGTTTTAAATTGAAAAAATCGTTAATACTTTTAATGCATAACTGTTTTTGATTTATATCTTGTTATAGCTATTAAAACTGTTTATTGTGTATGACCATACTGTTCGAGTAAATCAAAATCAAAATCCCCTCATTTATCTATCTCTCATTTAAAGTTAAAATCGTTAATTACGAACTTTGTATTGTGTTCAATAAACTTATTTTGAAATCGTTCTCCGGACCGGATGTTGCGAACTGCCCTCTCACTTCCTGTCCCTATTGACAGGAGGAAACCCAACATTTTACACTGTTATTCCTCTGTCCTGTCTTTGATTCGTGGTATTATTTACAACCCTCGTATGGTCTCCCAGGGAACGCGGCTGTCATCACAAGTCAGCATCACATCACCATTTTGTCGAAAGAGATTTCCAAGGAGCGCCCTCTTTCTTCAATTTTCTGAAATAAGATTGTTTGAGTATCTTGACGAACTTACATGTGTTGACTCGTGAGCATATGAAGCGGGGGTATACCTCTCGTATTATTTCAAGCAAGGAAAGAGGGTGTGTTGTGTGAGGTGAAACTTCAATATCTTATCTTTGTAAGAAAATTAAGCTTACCATACAAAATAAACATCGATATATGAACTAAGGTAGTGCCATGAACATAACTTGTGGATGACATTTTAGGGGTGCAAAATATAATACGTTCTTTTATAATGTTGTTTAATGATTGTTTTTAGTGAGCATAGCACAAGATTGGAATAAATTCTATTGATAATTAAAAAGTGTGGAAAATAACAATAGAGAGATAAATATTGAAACGAACACATCTTTTAAACCTTGTAAAAACAAATATAACTAAACCTTAAAAACTATTTCGATCAAGCAAAAATGAATGAAATTTGTTAGACAATGTTAAATTTTATAAATAAACAAGCAAGGGAAAAAATTAAATATCAGACACAAGTTTCAGATTTAATTTGTCACCTAAAAATATTAATTCTCAGTTTTAATTTTCTGTCATTAAAAAGTCAGGACTCTCATATCGAACATCAATAAAACAATCTTTAATAGTGTCACTTGCGATGATTCACAATGTTTTTTGAGGCTTTCCTTGCAAGAGCTCATGATGCGTACAAGAATATTACCTTCACCATTTGTACACGCCTACATATTTTTACTACCGACAGATTGTTTGTCAACAAGCGCAAGTGAACGTCAACAAAAGTTGTTGACTTTAGCAGTAGCTGCACCTTATTACTTTGCCCCATGTCTGGCTTTCACGACGATCAATATGTTCTCAAAAATAAGAGATAAACCAGAATACCAAATAATAAGTTTTTAAGTTACGTTTTATAATACTATACTGTTTTATATTTTATAATTTTTTTTGCATTATGTAATTGTATGTTATCCAAATAAATAAATAAATAATTGTGAGAGTGCAAGTCGATTTTAATATATCTTTTGATAGTCTTAGAATAATTTCTCGACGTTCTAGCCTCCAGCAACATAATTCAACGCACGATCAGATTTCAGTTGTGTTTTCATCGTCAACAACCTGTTGTTTTGCTACTTCGCTCCCTATTTTGGGTACTACCGTTCCCGTGCTTACTGGATTGTATCATGGAGTTTCAGCTTTAGAATACAATTTACCCCAACAGGGACCCAACTTCATTTAAAGGCAATCAATCATCAACATGATCGGGTGTCTGCTGAAATTATCCATTGATTTTGAAAAAAATAAAGTACACATAACGTTTCGGTACAATTGAGACTATTCCAGAATTCTTTGAATCGTTCAGAAGAAGATTTTTCTTATCAAGTGGATTACGGAAAGACTGTATTCCGTGTATGTGTATTCCGATGTTGAATTCTTTTTATAAGGAATCAACCATACAATTAGTGAACTGCTTACATCACTTAAAATTTAACATGTTAATTTCATTGAATTTTTAAAATTATTATTTTTGTGTCGTAAGGTAACAGCTGTGGCTGCAGGTACCAAATGAAGGTGTAATATTTTTTTATTATTTGTATAATTGTATTTTACTGTGCACTTTGCTGTGCATACAACCCTTCTACGGCAGGGGATGATTTAAGCACAATAGTTTATACAAGTTCGATACTTTTCACTCTGTGAAGAAGGAAATTAACTTCAAACTAATAAAATGCTACTCGGACTAAACCTTTATGACGTAATTAAAATTATCAAGACAAGTTTCATGTTTAACAACTATTTGCTTATCGTAATTGCCATATTTCATTTTAATTACTTTCTGTCATGCTATTTTTTCGAGCTCTGCGTAATATTTTATATCTGGGCCATGCTTGTATGTGTTTTTTTCAGAGGGTGCTAATAAAACTTGTTTTGTATAAATCGATGCTTTTAATGATAAAATTTTGAAATGAATAATTTATTTTATTCCGTTTTAGGGATTAAGGTTTATCTGTGAGCGTAATTGTTTTGTACGTTCGTCCTAGATTGTGCCACATCTCACGATAAATACCAAACATGACCTCCAATTATTGGCATGCGTTTTCTTCTTTCTTCTTGACTTGGGTTGGCTAGTCCAATAGGAAAAGGAATATCTATATAAATGGCACCACCACCAATGAGATTTACACATTGGAACAAAAGTTGTATAATAATGATAATCTTGCTCCCTATTTCGAATACTTTCACACCGGTACCTCATGTAGTAAGGAGTAATATCTACCATCAATAAATAATTTTAGAAACGGTAAACTTATGTGTATTATAATATATTTTGAGTACTTATGTTAGGAAGAAATCAAACATTCTCGTCTGATTTTGTTTAAACACATAAATAAACATTAATATACAATATCTGATATCACTTTTAATTTAAATGGTTTAACTAAAATAAATATTTTCGAAAAAGACTTTCCAAGATAAGATCGGATACTTTAAATAGCATCCGATGATGTTTAATATAGTGACTTCCAGAAAACGGGAATACTCAAGATGATTCGTAACTTGTCAGTTCTAGATAAGCACCCACGCATCACCTTACGCGCATATTGAAAACAACACAAAGGTATTGTCTAAGACCAATTTTATATTGGTTTCTATATTCTTTAAGGACATTCTTCTTGGAATGGAACCAAATTTATTTTTGTTTACCTCAATAATTTTATGAATAACATAAAATTCTTGGAGGTAACTTTTAACATAGAATCATGTAGCGTTGTGTTGTTGGCATTCAATTTTATTACTTTGCTATCGGCAAAACAAATTTAATCGTGCATTTCGTTATTGTGCGTTCAATGTCTAACCAGGTGGAAAACGGGTCGGCCGTACATAAAATTACCAATACTTTGTTTTTCCTCATACTGTTGGCCTGGGGTTCATGCCATGGCGAACAAGAGAGCGTGGGTTATGCTCCCGGAAAGTATTATTCAAAACTTTTTAAAATATTGAATACCAATTCCATCGATCTAAATGTAAATACGGTAGATAAATAAATAAATAAAAATAAATAAATTCGTTATTAAGTCTACCCATGTGCTCTGTCTCAGAACTAATTTTCATTGATATACCTTTTTTTATTTTCTAAACAAAAAAATTTGCCGTTGGCAATATTATGGCTTCAAAAATATTAAAATAATTATATGGGAATTTAAAAAAAGTTATTTTCAGAGACTAAACATTTATATTGTAGTCACGAGGTCTCAATTACAGGAGGGTATTTTCGGCGGAAGGAGGATTTTTCAAAGGAATTGGGCTCTTTTTAGCAGCAGATGATAGTATTAAAAGAAGAAAGTTATTTTTTTAAGGAAATAAATATTTAAATAGGTATACAGGAGGTTAATAATTCAGAGATAGTACAATATTTGTCTAGGATTTTTTTATCTAACCACAATTGTAAATGAACTTTAACTAAAACGTAATTAAATACTTATTTTAATCAAGAGTATTCACGAGACATTCAATGCGTCTCGAAAGTGAGGTTTTGGACTTGACTATTTTACATAACAATTATGATAAATGCATTTATGTTGTAGCAGTGATCAATCAATGTTAAATGCTGGCGAAGTTTTTCATCTGCCTCATGTGTAAAGTAAAATAACAAAACTTGTGTCAGAAAAAAAATACCCCGAAAATTCCTGTGTATTTTTTTATTTATGGCCACATTACAACAGGAAAAAATGCCTCACGAGTGCAATTTACCAAACCTTTACAATACAATACAATAAAAAATTAGTTACATTAGTAACATAAAGATTGCTATAAAAATAATATAACATAATGTGTTGTTGTATGTATGTTTGAGTGAATGATTGTGTGAGTGAGTGTGAAAAGTGTAAATATAGTAGGCTATGTAAACTTAGCTAGGTATTTTCTTATGGAACACTTTTTTGTTTTAGATTTCTTTGTATTGGGTTGAAAAAACGACAACCTCCAACTTTGATTAATCTTTATTACAAGTTACACACTTTTCATAATCCGTATCATTTTTTAACTAGGAAAATCTAAAGAACATGCGCAACGCGACCGAGTCCCTTTGAATGATTCATAAATACTTTTAAGTCTTAATCAAACAACAATAAACAACATACAATACATAAACACTCAGTTTTACAAGTACAGACAGGGGAGTCCCCAAATTTGTGAGCGAATCTACAAAGTCAACATATTGTTGAATTAAAATATATACAATGTTATGGTGTATTGAATTTCTTGGTGGAGGTGCCGGGTAAAAAAATGTATTTTAAATAACCTAGACCCTTGTGATCAAGGGTCACCAAAAAGTTATCTATCTTCCTAGTTGAAGGGAAATGAAAAAGGGAAAAAATGTCAATTAGATATTAAGTTCGGTTTTGGATGTGACAAAAAACACATATAAAAGTGATGCATATAAGGGAGATTTGCTTTCTTGTGTGTTGCACTGTGTGTGAGTTCTGGTGTCAAACGTTGACCCTCCATCTTCATTTATCTCATCGTTGTTATATTATCTAGATAGAATAGACGGTTTAGAGGTTGAGGATGGGAAGAGGGGTGGAGAGGGGGAAACCCCCCGAAGTGGAAGGGTAGACTACCCCTGACCTCTCAAAGGCGTGTCTTTTCCGGATCTTTCTTCGTTACGTCTTCTTAAACTCTTATAATGACATTTTAACAGTCTCCTCTTGGCTCGTTGTCCTGAACTAGGCGTCTGCAGGGCTGGGAATATCAGCTCCTTCTTCCACGGGCTTTAACTACTTGCTCCTTTTCTCTCTTTCTTTAATACCACCATAATGAATTGACAAGATCCATTCAATAGTCCAAGAACATGTTCCAGTTCCATTATAGATTTGTTTGCAAACAGTTACATAAAGAACTGATAAGATAATGTTTTATCCGACTTTGTTATTAATACATCTGTAGATAGACTATTACTGTACATGTGCAAGTAGTACACGAAAACATATTAATGAAAGAAATTACGTAAACCGTATTATTAACCTTAACTTATGTTCAATGATTTGCAGTTGCTTCAACAATTTAATGGCAACGTTTACCTGTGCAACAGTTGCATTTTTTCGAGGTAACCAATTTATCTAACGATGACAGCTGCATCTACTTACAAGTTTAAGACGATTTCCGTTTAAAAACACAATTATTTTATCAATTTCATTTGATGTTGTTCACTGGTTTTGACAAATGAAATGACATTGTCACTTTTAGGGGGGTGTTTTTGTATTAGATTGTACATACATTCAGGAATGAAAATATTCGTATTTAATTTCTACCAATCTGTGAGTTTTGATTCGCTTTGGTTGGTATATAATTAACCTTCATCCCGTCAAGTACATATATCATGCGGTGCAGGTAAATATCAACGATTTTAATTGAATGAGGTTATTTCTATTTTTGTACGATGCGCTTTTGTGGTTGATTAGTGATGGGTGCATGTTGATGTATGTTTATTCACGCCTATTTGGCATTCTATCAAAATGTAGAAGCCTTTAATTTGAGAGTTCCTCTTCTGTTTCCCCACATTTTCGTGTTTTCAGTTAATCATCTTGGAAACGCGAAGCAATAATGCTCTCGAACATAGGAAAGTAGCGCTCGAGGGGTTGGGGAGGGGAAAGGGAGGGGAGGAGGGATTCCCACCTCTCTCTCTGAAATCACTCTGCAACAAGAACATTTCCGAGACACTCTGTTAATTTTGATCAGGCTCGCATGTGTTTGCAGGAAGTCATCATTCACGTCTGTTTGTTCTCGACAAGACTGATGGTTCTGATTACGTGTTCATGATTCAGGGGGTGGGTGGGGTTGGCTGCAGTGATTGAAACCCAACCCTTAGTTTCTCGGAGAGAAGCTCGGTGGTGATGTAAAGGAATGTTCCGGGTTCGATTCCCGTCGCAGGAAACTCAATCCTGTCACAGTCACAGAGATGTGTTAATCATACCCTTAGTTTTTTCCCTCTAACTAATTGATTAAATCATTATACGTAATTTTATTTATTTATTTATCCAACTGCTTTCCCATGGAGTTGTTAAAACTGATTTACAGATGAGGCAATAAATAAAACTTAAATGAAAAAAATATAAAGGGTAATAACAAAAAAAGTAAATAATGCACACAAAAATAATGACTAGTTAATCAAATTTTGATTAATAATATTACAACAACACATCATCAACAACATCGTTTCCTCTTTTAGAATTTACATTTTGAATCTAAATTCATACATGTGCATTTATTGTCTAGTCACTACTTTAAGAAAGATTCCAAAGAATACTGACTTCAGTGCGTCATTTAACCGAATGTTATGTACAAAATTTCTAGAACGGCTTCAAAGTCGCTATTTAAAATTTTTACGAATTAATAGATTCAATGTCTTTATTTGATCGAAGAAGGAATAAACAATAAAATGCCATTAATTTTTTAAACTGGTGTAGGTGCCAGGTTGATAGAAATATCGCTTTTGGATGAGTCTCGCTCCGGTCTCGATGAGCCCAAGGGTCACCAAAAACATTCTGTGCCATTTTTGCTGAAGAGAAATGCCAATTGAAAAAAAAAAACTGTCAATTGGAGTTTATTTTCGGCTTTATTGTGGAATTTGACACACGACGAATGAACCAAAAAGTGAAGCATAAAGTGGAACATCGTTACCTAAAGTGGTTCGTAAGAGGGTGATTACTAGAATTCAAACCCGAGCTTCTTATATGTAGTAACTGTTGGACCAGAAATACCACACAAATCATAAACATTCTCGCTAGGAATTACAGCAAAGTTTTCCAGCCTAGACTTGTATCTAAACCATCAGCTGTGAAGATGAGGGGATGTAAGCTTCAATCCCCTTGTCCACTCTAGTGAACACGAGAGGGAAGTGTCTAGCTAGGGTACATAGTAGGTTTACAGGGATCAGCTGGGATTGTGTGCGCTTGCAAGCGTCCTACACGGAAAAGCTATATAAGAAGCTGGCAACGGTAAAAAACGAAGGTTTGAACCGATGAAAATAAAATATCGTGACAAACATGAGTTTCTGGTAGCCGCTTACACTAACACACTAGGGGATGCGTAAGGGGGATGAGTCTGAAATCAAAAGTGAGTTGACAAACTAGACCCTGCATTGAAAATAACATAATTGTACATCTTAACAGAAATTAGAATATAAAATAAATTACCATCATCATATTTATTTTCTACCAACCTTAACAAGAATTTATTTTGTTCCTCGTAGGTAGAACCGATCTTAAATTACCGTTCACATATTAAGTTATTACCATTTAATTAAGATGTTAAAAACTATTTATTTGTAACCGAGTGTTTATTTAATTAATTATTTATTTATTTATTTAATTATTTTTTAACGTCTATCTTATTCAGTTAAAAACGGATTTATAAAGGAGAACAACATTAGGTTTTCTCACTGAGAGGGGTTAGGGTTTAAGGGCACACAACACTAAGGTTATTAACAATGCATAAACTCGATCAACTTTTACACAACTCTTAACACATATTAAGGCCTCTTTTTCCGTCGAATTCTCTATTGATATTGATAGTGATTATGTAATGAATGAATTGTTTTTCATCAAGGACGCTGAAATGTTTTTTTTAATGTATCTTAAATATGATTAGACGAGTGAGCGCAGCGAACGTAAGTCTTCCCTAACGCTATACTCGATCGGGCCTTGGCCGTGAGCATTGTCCAATGTATGTATGTTAAATGTCTGTCTGTCTGTCTGTCCAGGCTCATACGGCCGAACGGCCAAATAGACTGGGCTGAAATTTTAAACACACATCCGTGACCAGGTAACTGAGAACTGCTAACAAAATGAGCAATATCCATTTCGATTTAAAACTACAATAAATAAATGGGATTTTTAAAAATATCGGTAGCATTTGTTTAGATTTTCCATATGAAAAATAGGCCACAGCCTACGATATAAAAACAATTCAGATATAGTCGCTATCAGTCGGTGATTTTTCGTATGTTTTTGTTGTCAATACGGTATGTCATTCTCTAAAGGTAATGTCATTATTCTTGTTTAAATTCATCAACTAATTAATAATGATGACCAATTGACCATCCACAAGAAACAGTGCAATACCGCAGTAGACCCTATACAGTATACACGCAGTACTACGCCATATAAAGGTATAATTAAAATCGGAGACTAGACCACCTACTTTATTCTAACCTACGTCATGAATGTTAGATATGTGTACGCTTTACGTAGGCCTAAACCATATGGTCGTGTATTTGGCACAGAGCATTGCTCTGCATATGGTAAAAGACGATCGAATTAGACTAAGTCCATCTCGCAAACATCAGCTGGTAAGTATAAAAGTGAAGTATATATACTCCACGAAAAGATGCGACCTCTGGCAGTCGTCGTCGGGGACCTCTACCCCTTCCCTGACAACCCCCTTGACGACGATGACCATAACTAGGGAAACGCCAAAGTCGTTGTTAGATGAGTGAGCAAGAGTGCAAATAAGAGGGGTTTGAGATTAGTTGTTATAAGGGCGCGTCAACACTGTAAGGCCTAATGCGCCACTCTAGCCTAATATACTGTGGAGAAAATGCCCATGCTAGCTAGATTCAGCCTTAAGTTTTGGGGAGGAAAGGGGATGTTCCCGGGTACTCAACACATGGCTTGCTCACTCGTCTAACAACGACTTTGGCGTTTCCCTAGTAATAAGAACGGGATTGGAAACTGCTGCATTTATTTTCATACTATTTGCATCTATACTATAGATGGTAAAGATATTTTACAAAAAAAAAAATTTAGGGTTTGATTGTGTATATTTACCAGTTCGCGTACGGGGTACCAAAATAAGAGTGAAGCTCCTTATCTAACGAATTGTCGAAGAAGTATACACAAATACACTTTCCTTTGGCGTTGATCTCTTTTGTTTAAGAAGGCAGAAATATCCGCATAGACCCGCCGATTTTCATCTACGTGGATAATCTAATTAGAAAAAATTTCGTTCATTTTGCTATGCATCATTTCACTTTCCATCTGCAGTGGATTCGTAATAAATAAATCATAAAATAGTTATAAATCATTGTAAATGTAGTTCAGACACGAATCCAATCCGTGTGAAAATAACTACCAGAAATGTTTGAAATAAAACTAATGACACTATAATTGACCATTATACATTTTCCACTTCGGAATTAACACCTATATATAACGGGTAGCTGATGATGGATCTAAAGATTTCATGCACGAAATAACTAAAATTAACATCTTGACTTATTGAAATTAAGAGTTCACACTCTATAATCTGCATTCCGGGCAACCGAGAGATAATATCACGTCCGCATTTGATTGACATCTTTATGACGCAAGACTTTTGTGATGATCGCAAAGTTATTTTGTAATCATCCTGAGATACATTTTTTATTTCTTTTTTGTGGAACTGCTTTTTCTATATTTTATTAATATTATGTTGTGTTTATTTGGTATATAATTTTAAGATTAAACCCCGTTTTTTGTAATTTAAGTGTATTGTGAAACAAGGGTAACTGGTATGCAAGTATTAGGGGGTAGATGTTCTTTCTCTGGCTCTCGCATTCACATTTCTTATTATATTATAATGATGCCATGTTTTATATGTTAATATTTATTTAAAAAAATGAAAGCAAACATTTCGATGACATCTGGGGACCAAAGGGGGGACAGCCCATATCCTTTCAGAACGCGGTTCGGTATAAGAAGTATAAGATTTGATTCGTGTTTGGGTACTGCCGACCTGTGATTGTTTAAAATTACGTAATATTGATAATACTCAATCTATCTGCAATGTACTGGAAATACATTCCGAAAATCACCTTCGTTATTGTCTTCATTTTTAAGAAAAGTGACATTTTTATTTTGTGATATTTAACGGTTGTAAATAACATTTAAAGTGTATCCCATAGAACAGTAAAACGATTCAAATATAATATACACACGTTTGCCTTACGATTAGTGTAAATCACATAAATGAGCCTGTGAATTGAGTTTAATATATTTGAGTAATGAGGATTAGGTGTCAGTAAAGGAGTACTGAACTGCTGATACCTTTAACGTTGTGTTGTGTCCTACATACAACATAAACAAGTTATTTTGCTTAAAAGTGAGTATTTAGTTACTTCTTCGATTTCGTATCATAATAACAAGCATAATTTACCGCTTAACTTAGAGAACGTAGTTTACAGCATGTCGCTGACACACTGATTCACTGCACACAAGTAAAATTACATAATTATACGAATTTACTCTTTTATTATTTTTTATGCTGCTACTTTTCTATTTGATCACCAACATTCACTGCTTGACATTCATGATTGATAGATTTTAATAATAATTTTATTCGGCACTTTTCGATGTTGAAATTGTTTCCCACTTGTTCAGATACTAGTCGGTTTTATAGCCGATAAGGAATACTTCCCTTGACGGGTATTTACGAGTAGTTTTATCACACGTTTAGTTTAGTATCTAAAAATCTGTGCTCATTTATTGGTGACGTCGGGGGAACGTTTATGTCATAAACCATAGAGGGTAGTTGTGACAAGGTTGGTGGGGTGGCTTTAGTCGGGGCAAACTAGGGGATTAGACTCTGCTATCTCGGGATGTATACACCATTCACCGCCTTCTTGAACCCTAGGTTTGTGCTTTCATTTGTTTTCGATCTTGTTGAACAAGAAGGGGGTAGTAACCTAATAATATTTCTACCACGCTTTTTATAGCGTAATATTTATACTATCTTGGCCATTACGATAAATAGTATTTTAATTTGTAAATACTGTTCAGTTATATTGTTCATTAAAAAATGTTCGGTCCAAATTCTTATATAAAGCTGCTTACCACTTCAAAATTTTCCATTGCAGCCTTTGTTAAATATATTTGTTTTGCTAAGCAGGTTATTTTGGAAATAATGCTTCCTTTTGAACATTAGTTAGACGAGCGTAGAGTTGTGTAAAAATATTATATTATATTAAAACTAGTTATGATCCTATACTTTTTCTTTGCGAAGATAATTTGCAAAAGATATGTTCAATTTGAGAAAGTTCTGTCAATATTCTTATTCACTTCATCTGTTGGTGTCCAGTTTATATCCCAATCGTGAGCTGCGCAGCTGTAATACATTTGTTGATTATCTTAACAATCTTAAAGAGTAAAATCTGACTATTCAAGATTTTCATCAACACAACAAAAAATTTGTGAAACAAGCGGACGTGGCATTTCTGATACGAAACGCCGTGTGCTCTTTATCACTAGGAAAACGCTTAAGTCCCGCCGCGTTGTTGGATGAGCGTAATTGGTGCATTGAGCTGCCATGTGTTATGTGAATTTTCTGTTCTGTGAAAAAATCATTACTAAGTTGATGATTTTTTTTAAAAATAATTTAAAATAAATAAAAAATAAACTTTAATTTTTAATTTTTTTAATTAATCGTAATTTTAAAAAGAAAAAAATCGTAAAATTTCGATTTCCATAAGAAATAATTATTTGATTGTGCTCAAATTTTACACGAATATATGAATTCATAAAATTAAGGTTCTGTGAAAAAATCATTACAATCGGATAAAGAATGTAGGTGTTATTTGTCAAAGAATTGTTTTTAAAAAAGAAAAAACCCCGGTAAAATTGCGATTTTTATGAGAAATAATTTTTCGATTGCGCTTTAATTTTCCACGAATATATAAATTTATAAAATAAAGGTTCTGTGAAAAAATCATTTCAATCGGACAAAGCGTGTAGGTATTATAAATCGAAGAATTTTTTTAAAAATCGAAAAAAATCGTAAAATTGCGATTTTTATGAGAATTTTTTTTCGATTGTGCTCAAAAACGTGGCAGTTCTAAGTTCAGAGATTTCAAAGGTCTCAATAAAATTTCATCGCAATCGGAGTATCGGTTTAGCCGGAATCGTGCTAACAAACAGACAAAAATACAAAAAAAAAAAGAAAAGAAAAAAAAACATTCCGGATTTTTTTCTCCAGTGTAGTGAAATGGAATCTTCGCTTCGCTCGCTACGCTCATCCAATAACGTCCACACCCCCTTAAGTTCGGAGATAGTCCAGCAATATCCCGGCAGGTGTCTCTGATGCGATTACCCCGGCAATCAACGCTACCTGTTGCCAGATAATCGCACTAACTCATATCAAAGCGCTCAGGCGAACATGTACCATGCGTTTAACCTCTACCTAGGCAGTGTATATAAAATCAATGGCAGAGGGGTTGGAGAATCTGGTGGTTGAAGTCGGAAAACGTAGTCGAAGTGAGGTTGGTCGCGGTATTAGGAGGTTTAAGACGTAATCTGGAAGCGATTTGCGACGCCTTGCGCGGTGGAGGATCTAGGTTTCCCCCCTTCCCCCTCACAAACCGACGTCGTCGCTCGACAGCGGACAGGAAATTGGGCAATAACCGACTGGCGATTGGTAATGACAGGTCGTTACCTTGCCGGCTTCTAGAAAACATCGATCCTTAGTCTGGCTTCAGACTAGTCTGACCTCGCCTATTGCGAGTTAGTGTAAAAACACCTATTATAAACACCTCATAGAGTAGTCTCGTGAACTGTGATACGTGTTAAAAGGAATTGGTTTAATACACATTTACCATCACGAGAAGTAAATTAATTAGAAAAATAATAAACTGATTCATATTTAGAGTCTACCCACTCAGTCACATAACAGAGTTTCTTTGGAGGATTCTAGATTAAATCTCTGACAACACAGAAACCTACGACGAGCGGATAGTGGCCAACCTGAGGTCAGATCGCGAACTTAACAAGACCGACCAAATGTTTTTTGTTTACTGGAATCAGAAACGGTATCTAACTTTTGTTTTCTTAACTAATAGCACCGTGCTGCACCTTTTGATAGTAGGCATGTATTCTAAAAACGAACGTTCGAGATATTATTCTAGATAAAAATTGTCTGATGTAAAGAAATCTGAAATTTAATAATTTTAAAATTATTTTTTATACGTTATAAGAAATTGCATATTGAAATTTTGAAGGCAAGATATTTAATAATATTTGGAAACTTGATATAACTTTGTGTTTAGATATCCTTCATATTGGAAATATGTGATTAAATGTATGCATAGTTCTTTTTTACAGAGAAGATAATACAAATAACTTTCATAAAATCAGGTAAAACATTTTTTAATATATTTGCTTCGGTACGAAAGATGCGCAGTTTTCTTCTTTTAGTTTTTAGGCAAATGTTCCTAGTCCTGTGGAACCCATCGGTAGGGGTCCAGGGAATTAGCGTTCTGCCATAAAACTACTTTTAATAGAAATGAATAAAACATATTGCTTAGTGTTTTAGATGAAGTTTGACACCAATTTTATCAAATTCTGAAGTGCTATAAATAACGCTACATAAAACTATTTTCCTGATTTCCCGTCATAAAGCGATATAACACTATTTCTGTTCTTTTCACGCTAATTTCATGAAATAAAGCTATTTCCACTATATTTTATTATGTTTGCGTTCGACAAAGTTTAAACAAATCCAGAAAACAAGGCAAATTTCTATGTGCATTTGTATGTTAAGGGTAAAAATGGCCATAAAACTATTTTGGCATTTCATAAAACTAATTTACGATTTTTAAAACTGTTTTCCTGGACCCCTACCCATTGGCCGGGGTTCGAGTCCCAGATCATACATACGGTAGTTTGATTGTGTCCATGTCTTATCTATCGTTCCACCATAGCCGGTAAAACCATAACTAGACAAATATTAATATTTTAAATAAATAGCTACATTACTGGTTGATTGTTATTCATTAGTCAATAAGTGAGGGATATTTGTTTTGACTTTTAATCCTAACTGAAATAAAGATTAAATAAGAACTTGCGTAACTTTCTTGCAGATCTTTGTTCCCGGATCGACTCTTTTGATTATCGAACTTTATAATTACTAGAAATTACTTTTAGTGTAGTTTTCTGGTAGTATCGAACCAGCAACCTTCAGAACTGGAATTCCGTGCACGCATGAGATACATCCATCGGTGACTATTCATTAATTACTGATAATATTCAATTATTTGAACTGTTTTTTTTTGTTTTCCTCGGTCGTTAATTCGAATGCAAAGGATTTACACCTCTTTAACAGCATTCATAAATCCCTTACAAAATCTATCCTTCAATTTATTTAGTTAGACACCTGAAGAGGGGCATGCATTGTACCCTGGATAGTTTTCCCTCGAGGAACGCTTATAAATCCACAGTATTTGTGTGTGACGTGTGTGGTGATGTATGGTTTGAGTATATGATTGTATCAGTGAGTGCATGCATGAGTGATTGAAGACATTAGTAAAGTTATTTCTCTCACTTCATGTAGTAAACGATGAATATTTCTATTGTGTAACTCTAAATTAGGCACATTCTGTGGCAAAAGGTTGTTGTCAGAAGACTGCACCCCTAATTAAACAGGATTACTTGTGCGTCTGGCGTGAAGATGAAACAGTTTATGATACGTGTATTCCTCGGTGGCACACGGTAGTTCAATGATTCGATTAGAGGTGAGTCAAGCAGGTTATTGTTAATTTTGTAGACCAGAATCATATCCATAAATTTCCTCCGGTTTTCAAGAGTTCTTAGCTTGTTTTCAGAACAGAACACATGTATCGTCAGTTTACTCTGTGGTTATACATAGTCCTGAAGCACAAGTGTCTGAAATACTATCGTTAAACTCTCTAAAGTAATAAACCAGTGATAATTTTTAAAATTAGGTATGACATGGATGAGTATATGTAACACAGTAATATGTAACATCTCACCCATATAATACAGTCTAGTGTGACAAACTTCTTATATAATTATACCTTCCCATGAAAACGTCGTCACAAGACCCTACCACAAATGTTTAAAAAAAAACGTATATATTTTCACAGCTTTCTGCGTTGGTATGCGCAATAAATATATAATTCTGCTGCTGAAAACAACGCAGAATGTGCGGTCATTAGAACACGCAATCGTTTTGAGTTATTGTGCCAGAAAAAATGTTGGCAGGTAGAGTGAGAGAAACAAAACAAAACGTTGACGGCTGTCTTTTGCAAAACGGCTAAACATATTAGTCAATGCAAATAACATACGTACAAAACGTATGCAACGCATTTTTGTTCTGAATAGATTGATAGTGTTTTGTTTTGAAATAAAAGTGAGTGAATGGGCGTTGAAATGTTTTATTTTTATTTCGCACATTGTATTTTAATGACTGTGACAATTTATTTAATATTAGGTATACATTTTAACTCCCCTCGAAAACCCTGAGTAAGTCTCATTTGTATAACACGTAAAAAAAAATGAGGAATGTTTAAATTTTCTATTCTGGTGGCAATGTTTATTCTGTGGATAGTGTGAGCGGTGTGTTTTGCAGGGGCAAATATCTAAGAGTAAAGTACATTTGTAAAGAATAAACTGCTTTTTAAAAGAAATCAATAGAATGTCTCTTTTCGTGAAAGACTGTTGACACATTATTTGACACTCGCAGTAAATATGGTAAATCTTTCTGAATCTGTTAATAGTTATAATTTTATTAAATTATCAATTAACAATTGGATTTTAAAATTGATGCAAATTCTAGGCCTACTTTTTCGCTTTCATTATTCAATTTGGTTGAATAAAA
The DNA here is from genome assembly GCA_024449915.1 of Sweltsa coloradensis. Classification (NCBI taxonomy): domain Eukaryota; kingdom Metazoa; phylum Arthropoda; class Insecta; order Plecoptera; family Chloroperlidae; genus Sweltsa; species Sweltsa coloradensis. The sequence continues at coordinate 378,534 of JAMZAV010000369.1, forward strand.
TTGTGACTCTTCTGCGTTTTTTGTGAAAGCTCTGTAATTAATTCAAGTAGATTGGATGAATATGTGATTAATTATTTTGTAAGTACTGTCAGAACGTGGATAAAACCTATGCATTACGTTACGTGCAAATGCGTTACCGGTTAGTAATTATTTTTAAATAACATAAGCCCCCAATTGATCAGTTAAAGCTTACAATAATGTATTTTATTACAAAACACAAAAACATGATTAATGAACTTGGTAAAATAAGTAGTAATTTAATTTGTCATGGGTAAAGCGCAATATGGATTGTCTGCAGTGGGTAGGTAGTGTGCTGAAATGTGCTGAGCACAAATGTCATGGATCACTATATCAGGCAGGTAGGAACCGGGTAGAGCTCATAGGCCAACGAGTGCGGTGATAAAGGTCGTCGGAGCATGTGATCCAAATCACCGGTTGAGGGGGGTAGGGGAAGGGGGGGGGGTACAGCGACACAAGATAACATTTGAGTCTGGCGCGTATGAAGTTTACAGCGGGAAACATTTCAGGTGGGGAGTTGGAAGGTTTCGGAAGCGGGAGGTAAATTTGATGTGTTCAGTTTCATGAGCAAACTCATTTACAGCTTCGCATTTAAAAGCTTTAAGAAAAGTTCTAGATCGAAGTGAGGTTTACGTGTAAGCTTATTCAAGTTCGTTCAAGTTCACGGTATTCTAAGTCTTAGTTTATGTACGAGTTAAATGATGCAAGTTTAGTATTTCATTACGAACTTTTAAATTATTCTTAAACTACTCTTGATTCCATTCAACTTTAAAAGCATAGGACATACGTTTTCACAAATTCATGTTCGCTCGCCTGACTGACGCACAGATGTTTGCGATTTTGGACAGTTGTTACGGAAGTGGAAATGAAGAGCTAGACGCACTTTTCTTAAATTTATTTCAATACAGTTTTTGAAAAGTAAATTCGCTATTTAGGATTTTATTAAAGTAAAAAATTGACCATATTCGAGTTTTTTTGCTGAGTCAATAAGCTTAATTACATTTACATTTATATAATTAGATTTATTTAGTTACCTACATTGTAAATAAGATTTTTAAATGAATAGAATACACGCAAAGTTTCATAAACGTCAGATGGACTCTATCCGAACGTATAACCATTTGCCAGCTGTCAAATGTGTCATATTCCCCCATAATGGCAAATTTGTATTTCGACTTATTTCGATAACATATTATGCAATAATATTTCCAACATAAATAAATGCGTTCTCTGTATTAAAGCTATTGATTTTCATCTTTAAATAACCTGTCGTAACTTACATAACGTGGAATGTATTCAAAAATAAACGTAGATTCAAAACGACATTTTCGTCAAGAGGGTTAGATAATATTATAACATTCCAAATGTAACTTTAATAAACTTTTGCTTTTCGCGTTTTCCTCTCTCTGTGAATATTTCCAGCGCGCTTGAATCTAATGAGACTTCAATACACAGAACAGACATCAAGTCCTGGATGTAAGCTTTAGTGGTACCAGGTAATGAGACGGAAAAGGGATACGCAGAATCATGGAGATTTCCTTACAACCGATATGAGATATGAACACTTTTTAAATGAAAAAATATCGTCGTTTATACAAAGATTGCATGATTTTTGTTATTAGAAACGACACCCACAGCTATGATGGAACAACGTACATTTATATTCTAATTTATTTATTTGTTTTACGTATATCCTATTCGGTTATAAAAACTGATTTACAAAGGACATAAATAAATAAATAAATAAATAAATTGTATTTAGAGTCTACCCACTCAGTTATATAACTGATTTTCAGTGGGGGACAGTAAATCAAAGCGACTAAGCCAACCCTGCAGGCCCCGACGCAATCGACGAGTGAGCGATAACCAACCAAAGATCGATATTTTTAATAGGAACTATAGCAATCAGTGGTATGGACAGTGCGAACACCCGCGAATCAACGCCAGAATCAACAAGGCCGATTCAGAACAACTCTGAATTTATTATGTGCTTCGTTGCTAGGACGGCTCCAAAGTCACCGTTTACAAACTCCTAAGACAAGAACTGACGGACTTAAGTCCAAATCAGAAGTTAAAAAACTTCTGACTTTGGCGGGAATCGAACCCTGGACCTACTGCATTGGAAGCAGATACGCTAACAACAAGACCAACGAGCCACACAACTAATTTCGTAAATGCCGACACAATAATGGGTAATAATTATAACATTCCCAAATGTAACTCTAATACACTTTTGCTTGACGCGTTTTCCCCTCTCTGTGAATATTTCCAGCGCGCTTGAATCTAAGGAGACTTCAATATTCAGAACAGACATCAAGTCCTGGATGTAAGCTTTAGTGGTACCAGGTAATGAGACGGAAATGGGATACGCAGAATTATGTAGATTTACTTACAACCGATGTGAGAAATGAACACTTTTTAATGAAAAAATATCGTCGTTTATACAAAGATTCCACGGTTTGTTATTTGAAACGACACCCACAGCTATTTTGGCAACAACGTACATTTATATTTTAATTAATTAATTTGTTTTACGTCTATATTTGGTTATAAAAACTGATTTACAAAGGAGGATATAAAATTAATTACGTAAGTGCAGACACAATATTGAACTATAGTTACTAATTAGTTAGTAATTCAACTAGATCAAATTCAGATATTCATTTAATGTTATTTTCTTATTCTTCAGTTATTAAAATTACTTATTTATGAAGGACGACAAAACAAAAAATAAAAAAGTAGTTACGTAAACGCGCACAAAGAAATGAAAATATTTCAACAATATATTTAAAAAAGATAACAATTTCAACAATTTTATTATATTGTTTATAATATAATATATCCAACAAAATTAAAAAAGTATATGAAAAATATAAGACTTAATTAAAACATCGAATACAATCAGGGGAAAAACAGATCATTGAAATAATCATAGGAAACACGACTAAACCTGTACGATTTCATTCAATGCCACAATTAAATAAGAGAATACCACTTGGATTAACTTGCCACGTGGTATATTGAGAACATATGTTTTTTCACGGTTGTGTTATTTCAATCACAAGCTGAAGACTGTGTGGAAAACGCCATCAGGCATTCTCTCCCACTCTAATATCATGGGTGAAAAGGGCACGATTATCCTAGCAGACTCCCCTTGACTTGTATTACAATAATCACAATAAACAACAATACCGTTTAAACACTTCCCTCAGGAACCTAAGCTACTATCACAGATTGCTTTGAGTACGAGCAATACTCCGTTATCAATCATAGAACGCTTTACAAATATTTCCTTCCGTCGGGATTCGCGACTCTGATATGTTGTGTTAGAAGGCAGCGGCTTGAAGGGGGTGGGGGAAGTTTCGACTTTGCAAGGCAGTGCGTTTACATTAGGCTTACGTGTTTGCGACGGGTGTTCGTTTGGTTAAGAGTTAGCTACTCTCAAGTCCTTGAGATTAAGACAAGTGAGGCTGCTTGCTGTACCATACGGCATCAGGTGTTCATGTCTCATTGTGGTCCTTACGTAAATTCTACCGCCTTCCTTCAAGCGATGTGTCTTGCTGTGCTAAGTGCTCGTACAATGCTGTTCAAAAGTAATGAGCGATTGTTGGCCGGGGAGATCTAAATATTCTTGATTTAGAATCGACTACAAACTTCCGTACTCTCTCATTTCTTAGAGTAGGTATAGGCCTATACCATTAGACAAAGGTAATGAGCGCATTGTAATCTAGCTACAAAACAACCTGCGAGTCAAACCATTATTGTTTTTGTTTCAGTTCTGTTTATGGTTTAATTAAAGTATTTCGGTTCCGTTTTCAGTTTGATTGACCAAAAAAAAGGTTTCGAGAAACTTATTTTCCGTTTGTTTTATTGCAAAATGCAGGTTTAACAGGAGAAAACTGAAATATTAAATTAATAGTCTAAACTTTACATTTTCAAACTTAGAAATCAAACTGAATTTCCCACAAATTGCATGTGTATAGAATTATTGCCAGAAGCAATTACTTACAATATCGTTGCTATTATTTGATTCAAATATTTAAATTATCTCCATACATTTTTTTAGCTACTTGTAATTATTAGAGCTCTGCGGGTACCATAAATTTCGGGTCGGGTCGGGTATTTGGGTACCGACCCGATAGTCAAAAATAGGTACCCTATTTTTGGATTTAAAAAATATAGGGAAATAGAGGAATGGGCCGGTTCAGGATTGACATACGTTTTTGGTGGAGGTGCCGGTCCAGACGATTTTTAAATACAAATTTCCACCTAATGAATATCCAGACGATAGGAAATGAATTGGGAGAAGATTATGATTTAAGATTCTTCACAAGTAAAATTCAATATCTATTTTACTTCGCAGTATAAAAAATACTGTATTTTCCGTATCCTTCCCGATCCGAAAACCCGAAGCAGTTTAGTACATGGACTTGACCTGACTGTCAAAACCTCTACCAGCACAGTCACACTTGTAATAAGTTATTTCTCATTGGTATGATTAAAATTACGTAATTAGCAATATAATTTTAATTATAATTTAAATGAAGTAAACTAAAGTACATAATACAAAAAAGTAAAACTTTCCCAAGATAAAATGGTCTTTATTTGCTAAATTTTATAATAATTATACGATTTAGTTCGTATAATCAACCACAATTCTAACAAGTTCCGGTACAGGAGTACCCAAAATTGGTAGCGAAGCTACATAATCAGTAGATTGTACAAGATGGATACAAACAAAGTTCCTGTTCACTTTGGTGGAGGTGCCGGGTTGCTATAACTCGCAGTTTTAGATGAAGTTAGTCCCATCCCCTTTCCGATTGGTCACCAACTCAATGTGTCACTTTCGTTGATAAAATACGCATATAAATCAGAGGTCATGTTCAGTTTTAATCATCAGACGTTACGCGCGCACAACCGGACGTACAAAACAATGTGATGCATAGAGACTATAATTGTTTTAGAAAGATTAAACATCCACCCTCTTGTTAATATAACATCCCCCAACATGACCAACCCCTCCCGGAGACTACCCCATCAAGAATGAAGCCACGTGATTATGAACGTGCGACGCCGACTAAACGTCTGGCTAAACGTCGAGTGATTGATGTGAAACGTCGGGGCGGGGCTCGAGATGTTTTAAATGGTTCCTGCGTAACGCTCGGAGCTGTAGCGACTAATTGTTTTCTTAATACTTTGTAATTATCCTTAATAGGATTTTGAGTAACTGTGCTCAAGAGAACACGAGAGATAAACGATGTTTTATTGTGTTTGATAAAGAAAATGTTCTTATTTTGAAAACATAAGTAGGTTAAATGTTTTTTATTTTATTTGTTGGACCAGACAGGGTGAAAATAATGTTGCTTGGAATGTGTTTCTCTGAAAAGTGAACTTAATTAAAAATTGACTTTAATTAATCAGTTATGTTGCCCAAATGTGTTGTCTTCATTAGACTCGCGTCGACAAAGATCAGGCATGACGTTCTTGCATCACGTTGTGAATGGACATATTAGGTTCGACATTCTAGTGTCATTGTTCCATCTCAGATTTCCTTCTCGTTCTACTCGATTGTATCTCACCTGTTTCATGTCTATTAACAACGAAAAGGTCCCTATTCATTCGTCTTCCTACAACTTTCAACTCCTTCCCACAAACTCCATGAATTGACATTTTTGCTAATAAATGTCGGCGTTTTTTTTACCATCAATTCGGCATCTCACAAATCATTAATCGAATAGCTAAGCGTTTTAAAACTTATTGATTCTATATTGTTTTAACTGTTTTGTTCTTTTTTATACATAAGCCTACAGTACTTTATAAATCATCAATTCGTCATCGTATAGGTAATTCATTGTACATTACCATTATATTATTATTGATTTATAGAGCTAGTTATTGTTGTTAAGTGTTCACCAAATGTATGTTAAATGAAATGTTTTTGTTCTACTGTTTTTAATATCATTTTAAATTTATTATATCCTAGTACCTCAATGTAAAATAGCAGCAATGCTGTGTTTGAGTGAACCCATAATTAAAAAATACATTACTTTAAAAATACAAAGTAACTAAAAATCCAAAACCTTTCAACAAGAACGACAAAAATTAAAATTTTCTTTCGCATAATTTATTTATTTAGCGAAATTAAAAAATATCTATTTACTGTTTTTTCGTTGCAAATAACACTGTGTACCAGGGTTTATTAAAATTATTTATTTACTGTAAGATTGTCAACAAAACTGTTTATAGTGTTCAAGATAATATAAGTTTATGTCCGTTTCTAAATCTTATTCCACACTCATAAAATATAATCATTACGAAACGGCCCTCGTCTGATTTTAAGGCCACTCTATTCCATTTAAACCAGCCTTTTACTGTGCGCCACAAGAAGCCGTTGAAATATTCATTTTCAAAGCATAAATCCTCGAAATGCGATTTCTCCTAATATAGTGATACCCAGCCGGCGGTGGATTACCACCCGAAGAAGGCAGTGGCAATATTTCTCTTCTTCGATTGGCTCGGTCGTGGTCGTGGTGAAGAATCGATTCACTAGTGACACGCCGTCGAGTAGCTGGGTGGTCGCCGCTCGCGGGGCACTACTTTGAAGTAGAGACGAATCTTGGTCCCGGATAACCAAGTGATAAGTTTAAAGTCTAGTCAGGGTTGCCACTTTCAAGTTTTCCTTTCTCAAGGATTTTTAAGGTGAATCAAAGATACCAGAATTCTTGGCAACGTCTTAAGATATTCTACCATAATTAAAAATACATTAAATCAATACAGATTTTTAATACAGCCTAACGTGCTATGAACAGTAGATAAAAAAAACATTAATTAATTTACTAAATATTAAATGTGATACCTTATACTACAGTTTCTTTTATACAATGATTTATATAGTTTTAGTTCTTCCTCGGGTTGATTGTCGGATTCTCTACAACTTATTTCTCCAAAAAACTTGAAATATTTCAAGATTTGTCCATGCACCAGCGAAAGTGAAGAGCTTATTTATTGCTTCCCTGGCAGTACCCGGGCTGTAAACTTCGTAGGCTTGGCTTGAGAACTCTAGAGCTTTGCTGTCTCAACTTTTGATAACATTGCTCGAAAGATATCCGAGGCATGGAGCTCTTTGGTTTGTGTTCTTGCGTTGATCCTACTTTTGTTCACCTTCTTCGGCACACTATTGCGATCTATGCGATAGTATACATTTTCAAATAATCATATTTAGAGGAACGTAAAAATAGCGTTTTGAGAAGAATGCAACAGAGTGCTATTTTACCAGTTAGAACTAAAGTTTTCCAGGCCTATTTTATTTTACATAATATAATCTATTTAACACGTTTTTTTAGTTGATATTCATTCAAATTTGATTACATAATTTAAAAATAAAGATATCAGAAAACTTCATACACAACTTTTTAGAAATTATAAAAAATACACAAAAGGCTATAAAATAAAATTTGAAAATGCTATACACACATACCTTTAATAATATTTTATTTCGCGTTTCATCATTTTCGATTTCGTTAATATCTCATTCAAATATTATTATATACAATAGTCAAAATATTCCTTTAAGTTTGTGTGTGTTTAAACAATACTATTTACATCACGTTCTTGTCGCGATATTACGTGCCATTGGATAATATCGGAACGTACAGTGATAATAAGATATAATAAGTTAGTAACACGATATATATATTAATATTTCTGCTGGGAAATTTTAAATAACTACAAGTTCCATGGAAACTGTAAAATTCAATGAGTGTGTCAAGCTTACTAGAAATGAGTTGTACTATTACTATTTTAATTGTATGATTGAATATCTGTAAGCTAAATTACGAAATGATTGATTGATTAATTAATTAATTGATTGATTGATTGACACGCGTCTATAGTCCCAAACATATGTGTATCCATGTTGTTAGTTCCTGCCCTGTCGTTGACACGTAATTTTCCTTTATTGCGCAACCTGTTTTAGCCTTTAGGTAATCCCCCCTTTTTTGACGTCTTCTTGTATCTCTATTATCAACCCACACGTGTTAGGTAACTAAAACTGAACAATGAAAACATTCGCATTCATCACAATTTAAATCAATACAAATACGTTATAAAAATCATTAAATACAAGAACAAGAATTATAAAATCAAAATTATACAAGAAATACAGCAAGGAATACTTGAATAACAAAAGTGTTAATATTAAACAAAAAACTAAACTTTAGGTGAATGATAAAAGTTGAGGCTAGTTATCAAATACAAAACTAGTGAAAACATGATAAGAGTGATATTTGATGGAAAAGAAAAAAAATCTTGCGCTGACATTTTGGTGGAGGCGCCGGGTAGCTTAACACGAAAAAAAGAATTGTTCCTGTTCGCGTGTAGGCGTCGGATTATGAATTTCAAACTTTCTGGATGGTTAGCCACTACCCTTTTACCTACTTTACTTACGTCACTTGGATTACAAGGTCTCCTAAATCTCCTAGCGGACTTGTTTGAAGTTCCCAGAAAGTCCGATAGGTTGGTTGATCTTCCTGTCACTGAAGACTGAGTAGCAAACACCATTTGTGTATATCTGTGTGTACCCTTAAATGAAAACAAACATTTCCTAGAAGATCGTCACTCCAACAGAAATTACCATGCATAACCAAATTAAGCAACAACATAATTATAACTCCTGAATTGAACACGGATATGTTTGTATTTATATGTTTCTGTGGCGGTTGTAAATTTAACAAGTAAGTGACACGAAATATTATCCTAAATCATAATTCTGCACAGATTTGAATATAATTATTGTGCTATGCTTTTATAGTGTATTACGGAGTTCCTGTAAGCTAATCCCAACATTACATTCGGAACATATTATCTAAATATTGTTTTACATTACAAACATGCATGTGCCAGCCAATACAACGAAGATAATCGCGACGCTATGCAGTGGTTCGCCGTAAGCGTATACTCGCAAGAGACAATGCCAAGATCTACAACCCTTCATATCTGCATTGTTGAGATTGTCTTTGCACTTCGCAGTGTGCCCCCCCCCCCCTCTCTCTCTCTCTCTCTCTCTGCAATCCAAACAATAGGCGGAGGAGAGAGTTCAAGCACTATCGAGAAAACAACTCGAAATTGACTTCAAGCTGGAATCAGAATACAAAACCTTTCGACCTTTCAAGTTTTGAGAACTCCTTTTCAATTTTTGTTTCTAAGCGTTGGTGTTGACTGGGCTGTCGGCTTTGAGGGTGTGTAACTCGATAGGGGAGAGAAATAAGGGACAATGGTGGCGGGAAATTCTCTCCTTTTGTCTATCGGGAGTTGAATCAGGGAGTAAAAATTCAAGAGCTGTCGAAAGACAACGGTAGACAGCGGTCTATGGAAAATATGACCGCCTTTAATGGGCATTGTCTGGTACGGACAGAGAGAGAGAGAAAATATAGAGTGAGTGAGGTTGGGGGGGGGGGGAGGGGAATTGAAATTTAGCAGGAGCGGTGGAAAATTGACGAGAGTGATTTTACGTCGTTGTGCGATTGTGAAATTCGTAATACATTTATAATTATTTAAAGTTGCACATTATTTTTATTGACATTCTTACAAGTGTTCGTTCTTCATAAGCGTTAAATAATAAGTTTTCACGTTAATTATTTTACATTGTTAGGCACAGTTTTTATGTATTTTTATGTATGATATCATTTATTTAAAAAACTTGTTTTTATAAAGGTTTGTTACAAAGTAATTAACGCAGTATATTGCGACTTTATCGCGGGTCTTGAAATTCAATTCAAAGCTATAAAACATGTCTATGCTTTGATTATTCTTTTTTTTTGTTCTATTATTTGTTTCGTAACACATTCATTTATTAAATTTGTCACGATGAAGGCAGAAAAGAGTATAGCTCCAAACACACTCAGACTTATAATAATATTAATTTTATTTTTAAATAACAGCAAGAAATAACATAAAACAAATCATTAGCAAAACTATTTAACTCTCTTTACTAGAAAATTGTGATAACAAATTGCACTTTTGCAATATCTGAATAAAATATTTAAAAACATACATTTGACGAAAGACATAATTTATATTCATGTTACTCGAGTAAGTTTGTAAAAATTTAACATACACTTATTCGTCTTAGTTGGGCACTGTTATTAACAAATCAAATTTGTGTTAATCATTTTGAAATTGCTTTTTGCGAACTAAGCTTCACAGAAGGTGATATAAACTGCAGCGTGACATGAATAATTGAAGACAATGTAACACGTCGTAGTTTCCAAGCAAGAACTTATGTTTTCTAGTTTTGTGATTTATGCACTCCGTAAATTTGCACAAAGGAAACGAGAATGTTATATCCGGAAATAAATGCTGTTGTACTTCAGACGCTTAGACAAAAGAAATAACAGTGAGGTTCGTGTGGTTGCATTGTGGTTAGGAAGAGCTTTCCGTAAACGGTTGCAGCAATTAAACTTTAATTTAATGCAATTGTGTGCAACGCTAAAATAATTACTCTGCGTTTTATCTAAGGGAATTTCCTCTCTTTTACGACTGTGAATAACAATCACTTTGCTGACGTACTCTAGTAGAATGGGCGGACAAAACGACGATCGACTGTACTGAGTGAAATTTTAATTCCAAATTGCTAAATCAGTAGGGACGTATAAATTGATTCCTTTGTATTTAATTTTGTTATTGCTTAAGGGTTATTTCAATTAAATTGTACAGAGATTTAGTTAAATTTTACATGGTTAAATAAATAAATAATAGTTAAATTTTACATGGTTAAATAAATAAATAAATTGTATTTAGAGTCTACCCACTCAGTTATATAACTGATTTTTAGTGGGGGATAGAAATCAAAGCGACCAAGCCAACCCTGTAGGCCCCGACGCAATCGACGAGTGAGCGATAACCAACCAAAGATCGATATTTTTAATAGTAGGAAATATATCAATCAGTGGTATTTTTTATCAGTTGAGTTTTAGATGTAATCATTCGGATAAACATAGCTTTCGCATTTCACGCGACTCTGTAATTCGGACGGTCGTCGGTAGTAGTGTACTTACAGAATGTCCTATACCTTGACAGTAATTGAGGATTTTCTCCACGATATAAGTCAAGTTTTTGACTCTGCAGCCACGTAGGAAAACTGATTAATTCCCTAAAGGGCGTATACGGCAATGCAGTCCCAAAATGATGAAAGCATTAGACTAGATATGGCAGATTACATATGCATACGGGATCACATCTTTAAGTTACTGGATGTTATATATTTTTCAACAGGCCAGTCACCGATTTGAACAGGATTGAAACGTTTGGTAAATTTTCTTTAAAAGGGAAAGCTTTTGGCAAACGGTTAGAGAGAAAGAATAGGGAAATTCAGTTTTTGAAGTTTTAAGTTTGGTCAGTGTTTATTTAATTATTTTAATCTTCATACAACTTGTGAAGTATAAAACAAACCTTAATTACAGTTCAGACCTATCGTGTGCGTGTGCGTGTGCGTGTGGTGTTATCACAGTATCTCTCATCTGTACATGCCAATCACAATGTGAGGCCGAGCACAATAACATCGAGTATAATATAGAAACTAGGTTGATACGAAGCCAATCAGCCGGTTTAATTGAGTGGAAAGTTTATCTGGCTGAAACACAAACAAAACCAACAACACATTAGAGCCCACAAAGTAAACAACACGTTACTAGTATCCTCCAGGCTGAGGATTACTACTGGTAATGGGAGAGTTTTCCGTATATTATAATTATGTAAACACATTTTGTAATGTGTGTGTTTATGAATCATATTCATGGTTTATGTCAATTACATTTCAGGTAGACACGACTCCGCGTGGTTCAAAATATGCTTTTTCAAAAATTCTTACCTTATATTATTTTTAACGAGATATTATGTTATTTTGTTGTGTATCAGAAAAAATATGTTCCTAAAAAGCTGAGAAAAGCAAACGATATTTAAAATAATTACATTGTGTCTGAAGAATGGTAAAAGTATATATTTATATGAATTTTTATTTGGTTAGAGTTGTGAAATCCTAAATTTGGTGTTGTTTTTACTAGAGTTATGTAAAATTATTAAAACAAGTTTTCGATAAAATTCGATTTCTACATTTCGAGGTCAACATAATCAATTCTGCCGATGTTTTAGCCAGCTTTGGTGGAGGTGCCGGGTCCCCTCGAATTTCTGTTTAAACGGCCGGCCAACATTAAATGAACTAATTGTGCACTTATTACATTAAAAGTAAGGGGCCTTTACAGACATTTAAAGTCATTTCAGACAAACACTACAACAATTAAGTAGTTCTCTAGAAATGGAATGTGATAAAGTATATTATTGTTTGCCATCTGGAAAGTTTATCATTGTTTGTCATCTGAGCAAAGTTTCACAAATCAATTGTACAGGATGCACAACTAATTTTAAGCGCTTTTTTGGTGAGTAATACAATTTTAATGTGCCTCGTTCGCTGCATCCAACCAACAACACATTGAACCAGTCATAATCCGTTCCCTGTGTGAAGCTTGCATGCAGTGGGCGTATAACTAAGCCTACTCGTGCAGTAAGACATTTATATATTCCAAGACCGTTATTAAACTCGCAATGATTTAAATAAAACCCCACGTTTCTAAGTAAGTTCAGTATTAAATCCGTCGTGAAACATTTCCAAGGTCATATCTTCGGGGTGAAACATTTCCAAGGTCATATCTTCGGGGTGAAACATTTCCAAGGTCATATCTTCGGGGTGAAGTGAGTGATTTGTCTGCAGATGTCGTGACAGAGAGCTCGATTATTATGTCTGTGAGTTTAACTCTCAAAGCGGTATCTAACTTATCTAGGGACATCGCGTTATTCGCGACATTTGCCCTGAATTCAAACAGTTTTATCACAGATCGTTTAAACTTCTTTGATGGAGAATCATTTCGATTTTTTTCTCTCCGATGTTCTAGAAAAGATGAAAATCATATAAACGTGTAGTAGCTTAGGTTGTACTCAATAGGTTTTCTATGCTTTGACACTTGAGATTTAGTCAAGTTTACATTGGTTTTCATTCGGTTACATGCAGTGCATTTTCCCTTCATTTCCATATCTTAAAATGCAAGGTTCTAAAGAGTCCCAAACAAATCCTTAGGAAATATTGTATTACAATTATTTTAATGACAAGTGTTGCACGAACATTTCTTAAGGTACCTACTTTAAATTAATTTTGCTATAAAACTTTTAAATTTCTCGTGATCGACTGTTGATAAAATGTTTGGTAATCGAGGAATATTATGACGAAGAAAATCTTTGTGCTCTAGTATCTATACAGGAAACAAGAAAGAAGTAGGTTTAAGCGGATCTAAGAAATTCGCCAAAAGGCAAATTTTTAAAAATTATTGGATCGGAAAGCTTTTAAAATTAGGGTTAAATCATAATCGAATGATGTCATTTTTAAGTGAATTTAAGTTTAGTATTATGCTTTAGAATACGTTGTAAAAAATAAATGTTCAGACCATTTACGTCTAAGGTGCTTACAATGATAAAATGCAAACTTTTGGTGGAGGTGCCGGGTCCAGGGTTACATGGCATAGTAGTGAAGCTGACATCGAAATACCAGTTGCATTAATGTGCTATTTCTTATTATGATGTCGTAGATTTTTCAGTGTCATTATTCAATATTTTGTAGGTAGAGAATGAGGTCACTGACCCCAATGAAGTTAGACACCTGAAGAATATGTGTCTTATTTATTTCATCTTCATTCGTCACTGACTTGAATAAAAAAAATCACAAAATTATCAGCAATTAGTTTACTGAGGTCTCGAGTCGATATTTCTCTATATTTGGCTTTTCTGTTTCCTACCTGACGAAATTGCTTATGTTTGCACGATGTTTGTTTTCTGATACGCGATAAAGTGAACGTGTTTAGCTTGTGGGTCAGTTATTGCATGCTGTTATACAAACTTGCCAGAATGCCGAAACACGAAAATTGAGCTAAAAATACAAAATGTCTACACGCAAATTGAGGGATATTAATGCTTTACGTAATCGTTTTATTTCATGAATCTAATAAGCGTAAGGTTTTTAATACAAATGAGATATATGATATATATTTAATACGTACATTTTTTTAAAGTTTAACCCAATTTAATAACAACCATTTGATACACCAAATAAGGTATGCACATCTTAGTATGTTATGTAAATGTAAGCACATTTCAAATTTACAGTATCTATTTGGGGGGTTGCATGTACCAATTTTAATTAAGATTTACATGTTAGCGCCGGAGAAAAAAAGTATAGTGCAACACACAAGCTTAAAGTATATAGTAACAGTTTAAGTACAAAAAATGGAGAAAATGCCAACGATTATTAATAAATGGAAGATTAATATCATATGTTATTATTGAATTACCAATGAATATCAATAAAAAGATTTGTGAAGTATATTTGTATTTGACTTAAGTCATTTTGTCCAATGAGGGAGTTTCTTTTTCCTTAAAGATAATAATAATTCTCAACATTTATATCCAATTATGTAGGCCTACTTGAAATTTTAACAAATTATAGAGACGTTTAAAAAAAATTAACAAATAAGATTTTACCCCATTGATTTTAATAAGATGCGCATTTTAAAAAATATTCAAATATGTGGCTTTCAAAAAAATTCGTAATGTTCATTGCAGAATTTAAAACGTATCCATTGGAACCCAGTGCACTTAAAAGTTTAAAATACCACCCTGTGTTACTTTAAGAATAAATGTCAAATCGCAAAACTTAACCCATATAGTACAAACTATTTGATCTATCGTCATTTTCGAGTACACAAAAATGAAAAGAAGCATTACATCCAACATACTCCCAACTGACATGTTTAAAGACTAATTGAGTTCTTGATTTATGTAGAATACCTACTTTCAACAAACTGAGATGACGTCTAATTTATGTTCTCTAATATCTACGAGCCAATTACGTTTAACAAAGTGATTTATTCTTAAATCGAGCTGAAACTTTTTTGCTGAATGTCTGATGAATTCTTCTCAATCAATAATCGAAAATATATTTCAGGAAATGTTTTAAAATGTGTTACTCTAGAAACTATGTACTAGATCTTGTGAAATAACTTAAGAGTACTAAAACCATTGAGTTTATAATATAGTTAGAGACCCCACCCCAGTGTCCGTTAGACTACCGGGAAAGTACCTCTAAACACACACTAGTCCGCTAATGTATTATAAATTATCATAAAACAAGGAGTTTTAATCACAGTGCGTTGAACTGCGGGTATATGATTAACTATCGATACTAGCCTATACTCATCGTATTCTTTATAAACTTTTAAAAATTTAATTGTCTTTGTATGTATATAGTGATTGAATATAAGTACTGATCAGGCAATCAAAACTACTTGAAAAACATACAAAGGTAGATAAATATATAATACATTCGTATTTAGAGTCTCCCCACTCAGTCACATGACTGATTTTCAGTGGGGGACAGTAAATTTAAAGCCGACGAAGCAAACCCTGTAGGTGCCTACACCATCGACAAGCATACAATGGTCAACCAGAGACAGGCTTATTTAGGTAGGAAACATCGATTAATCAAGCTGGACACGATTCCACCCTAGGACAGCGGAATTTATTATGTACCTCGTTGCTAGGACGGCTCCAAATTCACCGTTTAAAAATTCCTATTTTATATATTTTATATTTTAATTTTGTAGAGCACATGTTTTAACACTGGGACTTAAAAGTAATAAGGCTTACATAAAGCTTGTAAGTAAAGAGAATTGGCCTCTTAAATAAGTTTATAAAATTATATTTTAATTGTATGCTATATAGTTAAAACTGAAGTGCAGAGTTCATTTAAGTGCATTTATCAATTTCAAAACCAATGAATATCAACTGGAATAATCCGCTGCACCGAAACGTAATGCAAATTATTTTATACCGGGTTATCCAATCATATAAATAACTCCGTAATAAATTGAATTGATATAATCTTAATGATAAATCTGTTCAAACTGAATTATACCTCAATTTCATTGGTAAAGCTTATTCCGCATAATGGCTGAATTAACCTATTGACCTTATTCCGTATCGATTGTAGACACAATCGATTAATCGAAACCCCGACAGAGAACGAAGTCATTGGCGGACCTGTCTGTAATCTCCGTGTGGAGGAAAATGAATGTGAACTTCGGCCGAAGAAGAAATACTTTCCTTTTCAATTAATGACTGGGCTTTATTACATTTAGGATTTAATGACGTAGCTGAGAGGATAAAGGCGCCTTTATCGTGGGAAGACGCGAATGTGGAAGCTGACGCAGTGTGAAGTTATGAGTTTTATTTGTATTTTATCCAATATAATATATAATAATTCTAATGTATTCATGTCATTGGATTTTGATACAATAAACTAAGCTTACAATCTTATACTGAATTAATCGTTTGAAAGACAAAATGGTTTGAAATAAATGTTTGAAAATAAATAGACAAACTTAAATTTATACTTTTTATTAAAAATATTGGCAACATGCTAGTTTTTGATGTCATATAGTTATTAGTTTGTTCTTGTTGTTGTTGTTGTTGTTGTTGTTGTTGTTGTTGTTTCTTCTAGCGGTAGTATGAACCCTTCCGCTGTAGTCATAGTAATAGCAGATTATGTTTTATTCAAATCATCAGCGCCACCTATGGATATATTCCGTAAAAGGTGAGATGATAACAGTCGAGGGTTTTTATTATTCTCTGACATGTTGAAAAAGTTAATGATGGTATCTAATATCGAACCGACTACCTTCGGAATTACTGTCCCACGTATATACTGTGAAAAACCTCATTCGTGTTGGTTTATTTTTGTGTAAAGAGTTAAAATACAATTCAATATGCAAATATCCATACCTTAAAATTCGTTCTAAAACAGAATTTATTTAATTTTCTAATCCTTCAATTTATCTTTCAAAATTTTGTATATTCATTCGTAATAATAACTTCACCAATAAATCCCATCCAAAACCCGAAAATAGCATTTCATTCTGAGACGATCCTTGATTCTGCCGATTTCCAGACATCCCCTATTCTTACCGGGACTTGGTAAAATCCAATCATATAGTGGTTGCGGACGGATAGCTCCCATTTTCGCGAGAAAAAAACCTCACAACTGGCCGCGATCACGCGATTCAGAATATCTGACGTCACGCTCCCCCCCCCCCCCCCCCCGGGACGAGATAAGACGAGTGAGGGGTGGGGGGATAAGTTATTTCCGTGGGATAATAAGTCATCTTAACCAGTGTGGGTATCATTGCGGGGAGGGCTTTAGTTCGGCTAGTGTCCGTGTTTAAAGCGCAGCGCTAATGGCGGGCCCCGAAGAAGTTGTTTCCCGGAGTAACGCGACGTTGATGCATTACTCTTTATCAGGACGGTTGCTAGCTAGGTAGCTTACAAATTATTACTGCAGGCAAAGAAGGGTGAATTGCTACATGCTGCTCAACGTTGTTTTAGCTAGATTTATTAATTATTGCTCGGTATTAATTTGATTCTAATGTTTATACATAGTTCTTCACAGCACGTCTACTAAAAGCAATATTATATTTTTCGCTGCTTCTTGGTTTGAATCGGGATTTTGCCTTCCAAAGCGTTATAGTAATTATTATTTGGACGTTTGTTAATTATTATTGCATGCTTGACGGAACCTAAGGAAGCACCTCCATCTCCCCCTTAGGAGCTAGGGGGGAGGAGGTTGTTCGGCACAGTTCACAGGTCCTACAATCTGACTGATATTTAAAGAAACGAAGCTCCCCTATATGAATTACTTGTTTATCCGTCTGAGTGGTTGTCACGTCTCACGATAAAAATTGTACATGGCGTCCGATTGTCATGCGTATTTTTTGTAGCGTTGTGCTTCAACAAGAATAATCCACAATGTTTTGGTGACCCTTTAGATAAAAGGGACAGGGTTAACCTTATCCAAAGAAATAATATTATTCTATCCATCCATCGAATGCTGAGCTTTTGTGTCGTTCTACGATAATATCTTGATTCGCTTCGCTTCCTTTTGTTTGAAGAAAGGTTCTGAATGCTGATAATGATGAAAGGTATTTAAAAATTGGACTCAAACCCACGTCCCTTAGAGTTAGCATTCCCGAATAGGTGAATGGGAAAAAAATCATATTACTTCCGCAATTGTAAAAGTAAAGAAATCAATGTATCAGGGGGAAAAAGTCAAGTGAAAACTTCGCTTCCTGAGCCACGTGGTGGACTCTAGTTCCCAATAGGCCGTTAGTGCGCTACCAGGTTTAGCGCCACCGTCGCCTCAGGACATATATTGACGGAGAGGATTTAAAACCCGTTTATTTTTTAGAGAATGGATTCTATAGGCGCGTGATTTAGTTTTAATGTATTGGGAGGGTCTTTTCATCCGTATTTCTCCAGTCTTTTCATTTATGAGGTAGGTGGTAAGCCTGTAAACCGCTTTAAACGGAGAATGTTCTTGCCCTTCATGGATAGAGTTTTTATATTTTTTTTCGTTGCTTCTTTAAGCTTTTGGATAAGTCGAAAGCTTTTATCGAATATGCTGTTAACTCCAGTTTAAACTGTTATGATTTTGTTAATGTATTTCGCTACATACGTCATAACGTTTGTTAATCCCAATCCCAATAATCAATTTTATCTACTTACAAGAACAAACTGTATATTAGCGTTGGGTGTCTAGTGTATATTAGGTTTAAACTAAAATAGCATTAAATATTGAACCAAATGGTTTTATTTCCCGTATATGTGTCCCGTATCCCGTATTTAGGTGGAATTTATAATATCTAATAGAATCCAGAAATTAAAAATCCACAGTCTGTAAACTTTTATTTATTTATCCATAGGCCTAATAATAATATAGAAATAATATGAAATAGAAAACATGCCTGTTTTTTATTATTATTTTATTTTTTGAGAACTTTGAAGGGAATGTTGAAAATGTAAGTTATAGGAATCAGTCATAAATTTCATCTTGTGACTCAGGAAAACTTTAAAACCCTTTTCAGTCAGGATTGGAGCTTGTCGGAATGGAGCAAACTCTTCCCTATCACTTGTGTGCCATATCTATTTGATTACAGAAACGGCTTACTAAATCCCAGTTATTAATAATAGTAGAATAATAGTAGAAAGATAAACACTTTCTAAATGTATACATTATAACAAATCTACTTGAGGTCCGGTTCTACCAAATGAATATAATCTCCAGATTTAATAATTCACATTTGTATTTAAACTGAACAATAAAACCAGAAATATTCCTAGAGCTACCTAGAGTTAAAGTTTAGATTAAAGTTGGTGGAAAACCTCGACTAAGTTAAATATAACTGGAGCTTAAAATTTGATGGAACCGGCCATGAATCTATAGATTAACATATGTATTTATATTTGGATTCATATTTTCGTATAATTAATTATATATCAAAATATATTGGTTCTAAAATAATTTCACGAAAATTAAGACATATTTATCTTATGTAATAATCTAAACTTACGTTTAAAAATAATATAATTATAAAATAAATAATACACGTGTACAATACATTGCATTAAAGGAGATTTCAGACTAATAGGGGAGCGTTTTTCTTCTAGGTAGATAGTATGTTATACTTAAGTGCATGAGACCATAGATTTAAACCTGATACCCTGAGAAGCGACAAACGTAAAGTCACACTTCACACTTAAGCCAAGTAATAAATTAGATCAGAATAAACTCTTGGATTTAACACGCTTAGTTTTCACTGCAAAAAAGAGTTTTAAATTTATTGCTAGGTTAACAAGCATGGAAGAAAACTGTGGTTCTTGAGTTTTATTCAAACTCTACGTATAAATTGTTATAATAATACATATTTTAGTTATACTGTGGCTGCTGGTAACAATTGACTTATAAGCAAGTTATTGAAAAAGAAATCGGAGTGAACACATGGGCTCTTGCATGCATGATGAAGCGAATGTTTTGTTTTTTTAAAACTACTGTTCTGACATTGCCGTCTTTTACATTTGAGGAGTGTTTTACGCAAATTTGTTATGGTTTGTAAAATTTGGATTTTACTACTTGGATTAACTTTAAACAAATTCGACGTAAGCATATTGGATTGGTTAGCCATCTGTGAACAAGTGGGTAAATTACAAATGCATTATAAATGCATATTGTTATCAACAACAACAACATCAAAAGTTTAAAAATAATATATGTATTACTTAACATTTAACGTTCCAGAGGGAAGGGGTACGTACCCCCCTCACCCGCCCCCTTTTGGCGACCATAAGTATGCACACAAAATTATCCTCTAAGCCTACAACTGACATGATGGAGGCTTCATAATGAAATATCTGTAAATGTTTATATTTCGTAAATCCTTCTATGAGATTTGTTCCAAAAATATCTTCACATTAACCATTCCTAAATGACTGCCACACATATCTAAAGTTGCCTGTGTGTTTATTAGTTTTAATACGGCTTATTTAATACACCTACAAGGACTTGATGTACGTGTGTTGTCTACTCTGACATCCTAACCCTCTCCCAAAACTCTTCTTGATTGATATACAATGGGCCACGTCTAGCTACAAACAAGATAATATGCAAATCGCGAAGAGATGGAGGATTCATTCATATTTATACAAAACAAATGGAAGCTGTTACGATGTAGAATGACAGAACTGATCTTTTGCACGTTGTAAATGTAGCGAGTTTGGCTTTTGTATAGAGAGAGAGAGGAAATGAACGAAAGGAATTTACAATATGATATTCAAATTTTTTAAATTTGCATTTTCTTAGAGTTTTCCGATATTAGTTAAAGGAAAGGGTATGTTTAGTATTCTGGTTTGTTTTTGGTTGTCATGTGATATTTATTTAAAATACATCTAAGAGAAGGAGATAGAGAGAGTTTAATGGCTAGATATAAGGGTAGAATACATAATGTATTTATTCAATTGGTGGGAGTTTACGAGTCTGGTTTTATAAGTTATATAAACTAGGAAAACGCTTAAGTCACCGCCGCGTTGTTGGATGAGCGTAATTGGTGCATTGAGCTCCATGTGTTATGCGATTTTCTGTTGTTCTGTGAAAAAATTATTACTTTAAAAAATAAATTAAATTAAATTAAAAATAAACTTAAATTTGTAATTTTTAATTAGTCGCACTAATTTTTTTTTTAAAATAGAAAAATAGCGATTTTTATAAGAATAATTATTCGATTGCGCTCAAATTTCACACGAATATATAAATTCATAAAATTAAGGTTCTGTGAAAAAATTATTACAATAGAAAATCATGTAGTGTAATAAGTAAAAAATTGAAAAAAAAGAAAAAACAAAAATCTATATTTTCATGAAAAATAATTTTCGATTGCGCTCAAATTTCACACGGATATCTTAATTCATAAAATTAAGGTTCTGTGAAAAAATCATAAAATCCATTAAGCATGTAGGTGTTATAAGAAAAATAATTTTCAAAAATCGAAAAAATCGTAAAATTGCGATTTTATAAGAATAATTTTTTGATTGCGCTCAAAACGTGGCAGTTCTAAGTTCAAAGATTTTGAAGGCCTCCATAAATTTCATCGCAAACGGAGTATCGGTTTAGCCGGAATCGTGCTGACAAACACACAAAAATACAGAAAAAAAAGAAAGAAAGGAAATAAAACATTCCGGATTTTTTTCTCCCAGTGTAGTGAAATGGAATCTTCGCTTCGCTCATCCAATAATACATGTAAACAAATACAACAGAGCTCAATATAAGACAGTTTTAAAATTTTACGTGTTTTTTTGTTTGATTTTATAACTTAAAGATAGTCGTATTTTGTAATTGATATATACCACTTATAAATGACATATTTAGTTGCGCAAGGCCCAACAACTCGAATTTTTGACAGTTCCCATTTATTTTTAAAATAATAATAGCTGTTATTTGCAAACTCCTGAAGTGGTTTGCATTTAAATTATTGTGAAAACTTAACAATGTACAAATTTGAAATGCATGAACAACGTTCTGCGAGATTTGTAGTCACTAGTGAAATAATTGAGTATTAGCCATGCTAATCCGTAGGCCTAATATGATTAAATAATTAGTTTTTAATTGCATATATCATAAAAGTCTTCATAATATGTGAAATAAAATTTTAAAAAATACGAAAAATTGGACAAATAATAATTAATTAAATAAATACAACTTTGTACTAAAGTAAAAGCAATTGGCTTTGAACGAAACACATTTTCAACGACACTATTAGTTTATTACTAGAGAAACGCCAAAGTCGTTGTTAAACGAGTGAGTGAGCCATGTGTTGAGTACCCGATTACATTACTTTTCTTCCCCCTACCTTAGGCCTACCTAGCCTATCATAGGCTAGAGAGGCGCATTATGGCCTTACAGTTGACGCGCCCGTCCCCGTATACCAACTAAACTTTAAAAAACTATTATTTATACGAATAGAATTATCAAACTTAAATGCAAATGTTCCCGGGTACTCACCACATGACTCGCTCACTCGTCTAACTACGACTTTGGCGTTTCCCTAGTCTAGTTGGCTAAGGCGCCCTTGTAGCCGAAATGTGAAAGAAGTGGGTTCAATCCCCTGGTCGGGAAAGATTTTGTAATTTCTAGATTGTATTTAAAAAATAATTTAACATGTTTTGAAATGCATATAACGCAGTGTAGTCCATCATCTGTGGCAATAGGGCCTACTATGGTAAACATAGCCAGTACGAAATACGTGAAAATATTGCAAGGTTTACTCAATCTACGAGCGGAATTTGGGGGTACCTTGACGTGCAACATTCGACAAACCTTGCATGGGCACGGCATTTCACGGCCAGGCGAATAACAAACAAAAAATATCTTTTCAAAATCTAAAACATTGTCGTTAAAATAATTTCATAACATTGGAAGTCTATTTTTCAGTTTATTATTTCTTGTAGGTTTAAATCGCAATGAATCTTGCTGATTTTGTTAGCAGTTCTCAATAAACTCGTACCGGATGTCCGTTTAAAATTTCAGCGCAATCTGTTCAGCGATTCGGCTGATTTTCAACGTACACACACACACACACGCAGAAAAACCATAAGGGCCGTTTAAGTCGAATGGAAATCACTACGTTCGCTACGCTCACTCGTTCAAATACTTATAATTTGTACAATGCCTACAAAAAAAAATATTTATAACAAATTAAATAATAGAAAATAATACGAAATATGCACCACATTAGATAAATAAAAATATTTTATTAGTAATTTGATACTAAAAATGACTAACAAATTACCTCTTTTAGGGTAGTTAACTATATAAGTTTTTTTTATACTTAATAATATGCATTATTTTAAATATATCTTAGTAAAGATTAACAGTTAAATAACACTCAATCCCTATCATGTGCGCAACGACTGAAGAAACCATGAAATAAACTTTCAGTCAGGATTGCCAGTGCTGGGTATCGAACAAGTGACCTCCAGAATGCCTTACGCATGAACCACCGCTGTCGGTAACCAAATGGGTAAACAGCAAATCCTCGCCAACCCTCCTTCAAACCCGTGAATCGCAATGTCACCCAACTCTCTCCCATATTCTAAACACGAAGTAGATTTCCTAAAACCATTTACTTGAAATTCCCAAACATCATTTGTGAACAGAAGATTAAGTTTGGCTTCTAGCTTAAGGTTCTTTGTTGTCGAACAGATTTCACCTGTATGGCTGCTAGGTCTGTCTCGAAGACTAATGCCAGGGATAAATCAGACCTGCATTACAATGAGGTGAGGGTGGGACCTAGATTAGAGAGAAATCACCCCTAATGCCATGTTATTATGTAACAATAGGAATAGAGGAGTGATTTTCCGACTGGTTGGTGTTTGCTCCTTGTCGTACTCGTGTTTGATAAACTTGAAATAACATAAAAGTTAAAAATGATATACTAATTATATTGAATGACTTAAATAGGGTTATTGTATAAAAATAAAATCCAATGGTGACTTGAAAAATATGAAAATATCAACCTTTAAGTTTTCTTTGCTCCTTTTCGTGTTTGATCAACTTTAAATAACATAAAAGTAAATATTAAACTTGTTATTATATTGATTTGCCTGAATAGGGTTATTGTATAAAATAAAAACCTGAGTAGTGACTTGTAAAATTTGAAAATATCAACCATTAATTTTTCTTAACATTTTCCTACATAATTTGTTTGTATCTAATATGTATGCAACATATGTATTCATATTTATCCTTTGAATTTCTAGTGTTGGCTGTAATTCGAG
Organism: Sweltsa coloradensis; assembly: GCA_024449915.1. Classification (NCBI taxonomy): domain Eukaryota; kingdom Metazoa; phylum Arthropoda; class Insecta; order Plecoptera; family Chloroperlidae; genus Sweltsa; species Sweltsa coloradensis. The sequence goes on from JAMZAV010000369.1 coordinate 402,807, forward strand.
TGAGTAATAAAATCTGAGTGTGCAAAATACGCGTCTTTCCAACACTCCCTAGCTAGGAGTGAAATCTACACCGAAAAAAGTGTGGATCGTCGTACCAGTGATTCGAGTTTATATTTTCAATGCTGTAGGACACGTGTTCGATTCTCGATGAAGGAAGATTTAAACTTTTATTATTGATTGAGATACAAAAATCCAATAATACGTGGGTTGTATGTGTTCATGATTATTTTGGAGCCATCCAAGCAACCAAGAATTTAATAAATTGAAATTGACGCGTTCTTGATTCTGGCGTCGCGCGCAGTTAAATCATGTACAATAATTCAGTCACTAATTCGTTGTTTTAAATACTGATCTCTTTTGGCCAATTCTTCCTCATCGATTACGTCGGCGCCGACAGGGTGAGCTTAGTCCGCTTTCAATTGAAGTACCTCACTTTAAACCAGTTCTGTGACTGTGGGTTACCTACTTAGGCCTACTATTTGAAATATTTACTTAACTGTAGTTCATTGTTGTATCTGCATCTATGTAATAAAATAAATTTAGTTGTCCTACTTTGTAAAACAGTTTTTAACTGAATAGGATAGACGTTAAATAAATAAATTTATTAATTGTACTTGAAAAAATACCTGAATTATTCAAGCATTTTTAAGCACCTTCTTATCTACAATGGCGTCTACAAAATCTGCCTTCACCTTTGCAAATTTCAATTTACCCTTTCTGAAGCATCCACAGATTAATTATTTATACACAGTTTTATATTTATCTCATTATTTATTACTAATTTTATGGTTATTTATTTTATTGTTTTATAAATTAAATGTACAAAATATTACATGGATAGTCAGCCAGAAGATGGTTGTAATCGCAAACTACACGGTGTATGATTGTGCTCATAATAACAACATAATATTTATCATTTTACATTGAGGTAGGCTAAAAGAATTATAAACACAAACGTAATAAAAACAGTTCAACCTACACATTTCAGTAAACATAAAATAGGTTAACATTTAACAACAATAACTAGGACCATTAAACAATAATAAATATTATTATGATATTGCACAATGATGTATTTCACATGAACATAAATTAAAATAATTTACATTAATTACAAGAAATAAAAATGTTTTTTTTATAATTAATACCATTAATACATAAAATAACGTAATACTCTCATGTAATAAGTAACATATTAATTCAAATGATTTTAACGTATTACACTTCTAAAAGTATTTAAAACACCGCCTCTATTATTTCTCCAGATAAGGTAATTGAAACGTAGACAACTTAGAAGTAAGTCTACATCAAATCATTTCGAATGATTGGCAGGAAGTTATCGCGGTTATAGCTGGGTGCGTGTTCGTGTGTGCCAGTGTTAGTGTGTGTGTTTAGAAAGTTTGGGGGTTGCGAACTTACAAGAGAAAGGGAATTATGTAAAGTTTCTTGTATGCATTAGTGATGCTGTGGAAATGGAAAGGGACCGTCTGTTAGGGGAGCATATATCTTAGCTACGCGACTTGCATTGTGTGCTAGCTAGTATTATTTCATTAGGTACTTGAATGTTGCGGCCTGGTAAACTGTGGTTGCTTCGTTTTAGGCTCAGTGGCTGGTTGGATATTTACTTTACCCAATCAGATGATGATGATGATGATTATTATTTTTGCTTTACGTCTTGATTAATGCACTAAGGCTATTCGAGACTTTGAGTGGTGATAGATGACGGTGAAGGGCGATTACAAAGACCCATGCCTTATGCGGGATTCGAACCCACGTCCTCGTAGAGCCCAGCGCCCTAATCGTATAGCTAACCGCGAACGGCTTGTACCCAATCAGTTTAATTAAAACAAACTATATGCTCTGTGGGTTTTTCATATTTCTATTCAGAAGTTTAAGGTTCAATTGACGGTTTTGTTTTTTTTATTCATCATCTCATGTTAACTTACTAGGAAAACGCTTAAGTCCCGCCGCGTTGTTGGATGAGCGTAATTGGTGCATTGAGCTGCCATGTGTTATGCGGATTTACTGTTGTTCTGTGAAAAAATCATTACTAAGTTGAAGATATTTTTAAAATTAAATTTAATTTAATAAAAAATTAACTTAAATTTTAATTTTTTTTAATGATTCGTAATTTTAAAAAAGGAAAAAATCGTAATATTGAAATTTTCATAAGAAATAATTATTCGATTGCGCACAAATTTTACACGAATATATTAATTCATAATATTAAGGTTCTGTAAAAAAATCATTACAATCGGATAAAGCATGTAGGTGTTATAAGTCGAAGAAATTTTTAAAAAATCGAAAAAAATCGTAAAATTGCGATTTTCATGAGAATTTTTTTTTCGATTGTGCTCAAAAACGTGGCAGTTCTAAGTTCAGAGATTTCGAAGACCTCCATAAAATTTCATCGCAATCGGAGTATCGGTTTAGCCGGAATCGTGCTAACAAACAGACAAAAATACAAAAAAAAGAAAAAGAAAAAAAAACATTCCGGATTTTTTTCTCCAGTGTAGTGAAATGGAATCTTCGCTTCGCTCGCTACGCTCATCCAATCAAATATTGATACCATATTCAAAATTATTTTTATTTCCTTGAAAACAACATGATTTTAATTTTAACCATAAGGCACATAAACGACTTCTTACCACACATGTCTAATATAATTAAACAGCAAGTGTATGTATTAATAACGAATTCTGTTTTGTGTAATTCTGTTTTGTATTACTTATTGTGACATCGATTTACATGTTTTTAATTATGTTATGAATAATTTTTTGAATTACAATTAAACGGGCTAGATTTTATAAGAGCTGATGATATTGGATTTACAATGAAAATTACATTTCGAATAATAAACATTAAAATGTGTCACATTCGTTTAAAAATAGATTTGGAAATTAAGATTGCATTAAAATGTATTTTTTTTTCGCAAATCAATAAATATATAACCATCTTATCTTATATATTCTTGTATATCTAAGATTATTATTTCCCAGAATTTAAAATACATGAGAATATTATTTGGAGTATATCTCCAAACCCTATTTTACAGAACTTAATTCATCATTCGCTGATTTTTACGAAAAACAATCTTGGAAGACACATTCAGTCAGAATTGTCGTTGTGGGGATCGAACAAGCAAAGAGTCTCGCGTATAAAACATAAGCTATACCTCTTTCGGTCGGAAATATTACTGACAAGTTTTAAAATATTTAAAAAAGTTCTAAACCAATTCAATGAATTATTAACTCGATATATAGTCCTTTTAAAGTTTGAAATACCCCTGAAATTAATCTCATAATAATGGCCAAAATTTCGCTTATATATTATTTACTTCATTGCAAACAGAAATACAACACATTCTTCAACCACAATCAATCCAATCTGATTCTATCTATTAGAATTAACATTCAAAATCTGTTATTACTCTGTGGTATTGTTGGTGTAATAAGGTTATCTTTTAAATTGCACTCGGCGTCATGTCATTAAAAACTATACAATTAAGCGTTCGTTCGTTTGTTTGTTTGCTAATATACATCTGTGGCAGCACACTGGACTGATTACGCGGTAAATGACTTTGCAAACATTATTCATTCGTTTTTACTCTATCAGAGAAAACATGCATGGATGTTTTTAAAAATAAATGTATAATGTAGGTCATGAATATCGTTCATTAAACACTGATAAACCTCATCCATATTAACATTTTTTGTTCGTTAGTTGTTAAAGCCAACTTTAAAAAAACGTATACATTTACATGAACAATGCTTATTACTGATTCATTTGCGTAAAGCCACTATCTAGTTGAGACTACTCCTAGTCTAGATCAATTCCTACTATTTGAACTGCCATGTCTTACACTTGAGATAATAACTCGTGATGAACAGTGAATTGAAGGTTCCTATTCTGCCACTTTCAAAAAATATTTAATTGAAGTGAAATAAAATGTATAAATATTTTGTACAAGAATCAAAATTATAATATTCTGTTTTTATTTTTTTAATCGACGAGTGTATTGCCATAAAGATATTTGCTTGACAACTATTATTTCTGTCAGAGTCTACAGTAAATAAAAAATAACACATTGAACATTTGAAACTCCAAATTCGTCTGTTTAGGTAGATGAATTATATATACCAACAATTTCTATAATTGGGTCAATATTTTTTAAATGGAATATGATCATTATGTTATTTTATTTTTTAAATTAAATGTTGTCAAAATTTAAAAAAAATTGTTTGGGTGTATAAGGAAATAATATACTGAATACATTAATGAATCAAGCAGAGATCGTTTTTTTAAAATTTTGTTTTATATAATTTTTTTACCATTTCCCTGAAAGATTGTCATTAACGTGTTTTTTCCATGTCCATGGGAATGACATAATTGTTTGTCCATGGGAATGACAAAAGTAAGGTTATTCACCCCTATTCACATGGTACAAATGAAAAAGTACTGCACTCCCTAGCAAATTAGACTAAAAAAACTACCCTGAAACTACAGAAATTGTTATTTTTTTTTCATTATTAAGCCTAATTACTTGCGCCATGGGAATGACATAGTATAAAGAGACTTACCTACAAATCGCCGTTTTATTACATTTTGTAGTGTAATAATGGAACATGAAAGCTACCCTTATTCATAGCTTTAATTAACTTTTTATCCTTTACATTTTACTTATCATTGCCAAAAGAAAGTTCTGCAACAAAGGGGTGAAAAAAACACAAACAGTAGTTGCCATGCTAATGACAACAAACTAAGGGACACGACTTTTTGAAGAAGTGGTGTCTTAGGGTAAATTTATATGCTACAACAACAACAATTCCAATGATGGTTATCATATTGCCAAACAGATAGAGCCAAAATGCAGTTTGTTAGTGATAGAGGGTACAGTCTTAGACACACATATGTATATTGAAAAGTAAGGAGGGACATGCCATGGGAATGACATTCGATAGGTATTATACCCTAGTTGAAAGGGTAAATTGAAGTGAAAATTATTGAAATGTGTTTAATAACGTGTGGAATTATGAAATGAATTTTAGAAAAAATTGACATATTTTAATTTGTAAATTTAATATGGAAAAACTTAAAGGGACATGAATATTCCATTTAAAAAATATTTACACAATTAACAATTGAGATAGACGTTAAATAATTAAATAAATAATTTAAAAAAAATACATTCTTTAAATATTTTTTTTTTTTTACAAAAAACAGATCTGAAAGGATTTTCGCGAGTTTTATAAGCGACCATTTTTAGAGTCAAATGTAGAGGTAAGGAGGTGTCGAACGTCTTGCACCTCACATAAATCATCTCAAAAAAACAAAAGAGTATTCCCTCTCCCCTCTCCCCACCCCGTCGATACACGCCCGGATCCTAACACCTCTCACCACTGCCTCCTAGATGGTACTCGTGCTCCTCGTGAGTGGCATCTAGTAAGCAGCAGTGGCGTAACGCAAATTTGGGCCCCACCCGCAAGTCCTTAGGCCTTCGAAATCATTTCACTGCAGTTTGAGCTTTTGCTATGATCAGGTGTATGAAGTTTCTATGTACAGTGTATGTTAGTATATTATATACAACGATTAATACCAGTCCTCTGGATGTCCTCCTAATCCACAAATTTGGTTTGTCTTCGTGCCCTTGGCATACGCAAATTCCGCTATAGGCTGTCTATGTCAAGTCGGTGACGGTCACTTTCCCATGCTTATCATCGTCAAAACCGATTTAGTCTAACTGGCTCATGAACTTCTCAATAATTTTTGAAAAGTTTTAGCTTGAAAAGACCGTTCCGTACTTGCCACTGTCACTAGAAGTGTGAGGAATAGAATAGCAGGGGTCGGTTTTACCCTCGCACACAAAACTTATATTGCCACTGTGTCCATCACACTATGGGTGATTTTACCGATAGCCACATCTGTAGACGAAAAGAACGAACTATTTTAATTTTATTTTTTTCGCGTTTTTAGAAGATGACATTATCATTCTCTTCAAATTAAAAATATAAACAAACTCTTTTCCCGGCACTGAAGGTAGAAACACGGCACGAACACACGTCACAGTTCACACCGTCACATTCTCAAGTAAGCACGTCTACATTCTACAAATATCACTATGAAACTAAATATGGCTTTGGACTTAGGGGGGATCGTCACGTTGACCCATCTCCTTAATGTCTTTCAAACAGTGGTCAGTGATTGCTAATAGTAAATTATTGTACGGGTGGTGGTGAATACTTTTGTGAAAGAAAGAGATGAAAAAGGAAGAGTAGCTTATAAATTGTAACGCTTTTGGGTTGGGTGAACCTATACGTGTAAAATAATCACAAATAACCGTAGACCTTCCAAAAGTGTGTGTTATAGATAGAGGATAATGAGTATTCAAACTTAAAAGCCATGAGGCCAAATTGAAAGCCATCATTTTGAGTTTTTGTAAGAATACTAAGAATTTTTTTTGCTTGGTCATTTTTGTCTAATATACAGTATAAGCAGTAAAAGGTCTGGGGGGCCCCCCCAGACCCGGGGCCCCCCCGCACTGCGGACCCTGCGGACCCGTTAGTTACGCCACTGGTAAGCAGTGCCTCTCACCACCACAAATATCCACACTTCTTCAATGCGTGAGTTTTGCCTATCTAAATTTCTACCTGTGTATATACAACAACGACCTTAACCCCCCCCCCTAGACCTACAACTGTCACGCTACTTCCCCTCACACACCGTTCCCGCCTAAACTCACTCACAACATTCTCCTGACGAAGCACTTTCCTTTTATCACTGTGTTTACGTCAGGAAGATTTGTATTGTCAGATATTTCACGAGTTCTTTGCAAATGTTTACAATCGTCTTCGTGTTTAGCTAGGGTGGGCGTTTAAGAAAGAGTTGAGTCAATAATATAAACGAAAAGCTTAAATAAGTTTGGCAGTGGTGTTTCCATTTTGACGTATTTCTAGAAGTTTATAATGCTTTGTGGGGTCACCTGTTTGCTGTTTGCTGTTTGCTGTTGCAACATCATGAAATAATATCATGTAGTAAACATATGATCAGGTGTCAATTTAAAAAATATGAACACATTGCAAAAAGACATGTTTTTTTACAATGTCAATAACCAATATTTTCTCATGTTCTCGATATTTAATTAATATAACCGTTACAGATAACGAAATGTATAAACTACGAGTTTGTTATAAATATTTATGTATTTGTAAGCATAAACGCGGAAGAGTTTTTGTATATGTTTATGAATGTGAACGTAAGTGTGTTAGTGATTGAAGTCGCTAGTCCAGTTGTACAAAAATTAAATAGTTACAGACAGTTTAACAGGTTAATTCAGTAAGGTACAAATGATTTTAATTACTAACAAATTTGGTTTACGAATTAAATTACTTTTTTTTACTACTTATCCTGTTCAAGACGTGTATTTATTTATTGTTTATTCTTGTCATTACATTCAACGACAGCAAGAAACGGCGTGCACAACGTTAGTTAGTTGTACAAAAAATAACATTTTACGGAAAGTGTAATAGTTTATTGAATAGACTATAAATGACTTAAAATTACTTATAATTTTAAGTAATTAATTTACCAATTAATTTACTTTTTTCTACTATTATTCCTGTTAAAGATTTATTAATCAATTTTATTTATTTTTTAAATCTTTACGAATTTGCTCCGATAACTCATAAAATATTATTGAATTTAATTTTTAAAATAAATTGTAAAGTAATTACTTGATATTTGTGGAACTAAATCAGTTTCTATTATTGGAAAGACGTGAAATACATAAATAAGTTTAGTAGACTTTGATTGGGTCGCATTGTTCTTATTATTTGTAATAACGAATAAAATGGTCAAATCATAAAATAAATTATATGCACAATATTTCTCACGCTGTAAATAATTGAGAAGAAAATAGCTAAAACAAGGCTCATAATATACACAAATAAATCAAATTTTATGATTATAATATTAACATTTAAAAAAAACAGAATGGTTATTTTTTCCCATTCACTACTTTCTATTTATATTTTATTATTATTTACACCGGTTTTGTGTTAGTTGTTGATGGTAGAAACGCTTATAAAATGTCGAGAATGACGTATCGTGCACAAAACACACTCATGCACTTCTGTTTTCCAGTGTGAAATATAATTCCACTACACTAACCTATAAAGTAGTTCCAACCAATCACAAATTGCCACGTCACACCTGCAATATACATCCGCCGCTCTTCGAAAGATATATAGTATAGTTTACGAGTCTTTTTATCACCTTCAAGGTGGGTGAACTGTACCCAGCTCATAACCTATAAAGAGATCAGTCTTGCCATATCTGTAACCCCACGGTGAAGTCAATTTTAAAAAAAAAATATAACTGCAAGCTTCAACTTGTGCATGATTTTGAAATGGTGACAAATTCGCGTAAGCACATTGTTTCAAAAATGCTATTTTATGCACAATCAGGCAAGTGCATAAATAAATATTTTTAAAAAAAATACCCTAAACGAAAAAAAATTGATATCCTATTGTTGAAATGTTATTTGCATTTTAAATATAGACCATTCAACTAAATATTCATTTGCATAGAACGGAAAACGTACAAAATAAATAGATTCACGGTTTATTTTTCTATTCCATTGATGCAATAAATAATGAAAATATTTATGAGCATTCCAGAGAATATTAACATAGGAATCCAGCTAAGAATCTTGCAAAGCGTTTTAATTCCAATCTTAAAATATCAAATCCCTCTTCACTTTTAATGACTTCATTAATCAATACCTCCTCCCTATAAACAACTACCTACCCTTTACACCTACTTAGTCAAACACAAAAACACCCTTCCAATCCCACGAGCAATTACCCATAGTCTTCTATCACCTTCTGCTGCCACCATCTCCGTGAAATTAACGCGTCTCTCTACGAGTCGAAGTCGATATATCACGGGTAGATTTATTGAGGGGGGAGGTGGCTTATTGTCGTGGGGGGGAGGGGGAGCTAAGCCTCACATCAATCATAACCTAATCCCAAGCTCAGCCCTCTCTTGACCGGCTGTGGAGAAAGATCGGTCACGGTGTGATATCGAGAAGGCGCTGGTTTAGAGAATAAATGAGAGAAGATCCTAGGGGATGTTTTGTAAGTAGTTGTTTTAACCCTTTTAGTTCTTGGGCGGTGTGAAGGGGTAAGCGCCTTAAAGAGAGGGGTGCATACCTGTTACTGCGGTCAAAACGCATCACACTTATTACGGATATAGGGTATAGACAAACACCTTTAGTCGTACATTGCAAACAAAAAAAGACAGAAGATTAAGATGTACACGAATTGGCCCCCTTTTTCTTAATTTAAGAACCAAAATGTTTTATTTAATCGGTTGTAGATGGTATTGTATTAGCAAGTGTATTTTTTACGCTATGAAGTATTTTCTTTTCATATTCATCACTCTTTTTTGGGTATTATTAGAATTCTATAAAAAAAAACGTCTCAAAACTAGAGACATTTACATTTGTTATGAAAGTTGTGTGTAATAGGTAAATATGTAAGTTAAAGAAAGAGAAACTGCCTCTGATGATATTTTAAAATACACAGTCATATTTAACAGCAATAATATACAAAACATCGTAAAATACAGTTGTCAATATCTTTTAAAAGCTGTTTTGATGGTCATAACGTTCAATACAGTTAATACTCTTTTATTTTTGCAACATTGTGGTTAAAACATAAACATCAAATCCGAGACCCGTAAAATCCCGTTAGCTTAACGCTAACAATGGCACAGCTTCCCTCATATCACTCGAATAAATTATTTGATACAAAGCGTTTAATTGGTATTTAATGCTGTTTTAAAACGGCTGAATTTAAGTGTATTCCTACGTTTTTAAGTGGAAGCTATTCAAACTATAATAATATGGAACAATGCCTACCAGAACGATATACAAAGTAAGCTGGTTTGCATTGTGATAAAGGCAAAACATTTGCATTTTTATTAGCTTTTTTTTCCATAATTTCCGTATATCCTAATATACGGTTGACAAAAATTGTACCGTGTTTGTGATTTTCCTCGTTTTATCAATGGGTAAAGTTCAGTGGTGGAAATGATATTTTCTCCCGAATATCATCTTTCCGTGCGGCGTGTGCTTCCTGTAAAATATTCAAGTCGTATATTGACGTCATCTGAACGTGGCATTTCCTATAAGCTCGTTGCACTTAGATATTAAGCAAAACACATTTCAAACTAGAGTTAATGCAATTTTCTAAATATAATCCAGAAATTAAAAAAATTACACTCAACTGGAATTTAAACCCAGATCTCCTGCACATTAATAAATATGTATTTAAAGCTTTATTTTATTTGTTTTTAATTATTTATTTTATTTTGAGCACGCTATTCAGGGTAAGTTCTTGATTCTAATACTTCTAATATGTTAATTTTCTTAATAAATGTGATTCCCAATCTATATAAATAAAATAAATTTAAATAAATCGTACTTTAGAGTCACATAATTGATTTTCATTACGGGACATTTAATTTAAAGACAACCAAGTTAACCCTGCAGGCCCCAACACCATCGACGAGCGAACAATCTAGAGAACAGCATATTTTAGTTGTAAACAACCTTAGAATTTATTATGTGCCAAGTGGCTAGGACGGCTCAAAGTCACAGTTTACACATTTTTAATCCAAGAACTGATTAGACTTGAGTCCACATCAGACGTTAAAAAAACTTCTGCCAAAAGTTGGAATCGAACCCTGGACCTTCTGCATTGGAAACAAAGACGTTAACGACAAGACCAACGACCCACACAATCGCATTATTATAATTATTAATTAAAATAAACTGGTGTATTAGCAACATTTGGGATACAAATGGTTTTCTATGAATTTTAATAACACACGTTATTGAAAATGTAATAGGTGCATTTTTTGCGTTGAAATCTTAAAAATTAAATTAAAAATATAGATGGTGTAATTATGAATAGATAGAATTTACAACTTGAACGTAAAAAATACCCATTGCTGCACTTTTCCTAACCGTAATTAAATTCTCACTGAAATAATGGAAACTATCAAACTCCTTATAGGTATGAAATACACCTACCTATATTACTCTAATGTGCGTGCTATGATAATTTTTTATTTAGCAATACATTTCTCATCCGGTCCATTCACCTCATTCCATTGTTTCATCGAACATGTTTTATCTCCTCCACTCGCTCTTCGTCATACACAAAGCTGGTTTACTTTATTCTTTTTCTCGTTACACCCGCAACTTGATTATTTATTTTCTATTTCACCGAAGCAAACCTCAACGTGTCGCATCTCCAATACCCATTAGAGTTTTTCAGGAAAAAATACTCCATTTCCCCGCGCAAACAAAGTCCCAGAGCGGTGACCAGCGTGAATAGCAATCCAACACGGCAAACGAAAAACCTTGTTAAAACGAACAGTTTAATTGGAAAAAAGCAAATTATATTTACATGCAGTGTGTGCTAATTTCACAGTGTCCATTCGTTATTGATATTGTGCACTCGATGTCAAAAGCTTATTGCCAACCAAACACAGGCTACACGTCGCACTGCTTGGCTTGGTCGGCTTTAAATTTAATGTCCCCCACTGAAAATCAGTTCTGTGACTGTGTGGGTAGGCCTTTACTCTTAATACGGATATATTATTTATTTATTCAATCGTGGTGTCTACTATCCATTGTGGTTTATATATATTTTACAAATTCCACTCATAATTTTATCACTTTGTAAAACTCTTGGTATTGCATAACTTGATAGCTTCATGTTATATTTGTACTGCATTCTTAAACTATTTTTATATCCCAAATTGTACCTTATTTAACAATTGTATTACTTTATACACCCTATGGTTAAACCAACATATCATTGGTTTGTATTTACCATAATTTGGAGCATAATAAAAAACACTATATGTTTATTTATGTCACAAAAATGATGTATCTGGCTCAAAACCTTGTTTTTATCAAGACAAATGGTAATTACGTCAATTTTATGGATTATTCTAATGTTTTAGTTAAGAGCCCAAACTTGCAATGAAGCTCATAATAAACGATGTAGTATAACCTACTGAAAATCTGTTCTCGTAACTAAGTGAGTGTACAAAAGTTTCAACATCGTGTATTTTCAATGTTTTCCTATCTGTTTTATTAGTTTTGCAGTATCCTCATTATATTCACAAGTGATGCACTTTAAACGTTACACGTACTTACAAACTTTACATGATCGCTTTTGAACTTGTCAGGTTTTGATGAAGATACTTTATTAAGTAAACGATGTAGCGTCATGTTCTTTATTTTTGTCTTCTGTTTATGACCTTAACATATTTCATAGCGGCAAAAAGTTATCGCTGTGATAGCTTCCGTTGGCAAAACACAATGGCCCTAAACCAAAAGTCACAATTATTATGGTCTATGTTACAAATCGTCTTGATTTATTATATTTCATAAATATTGTAATATATTGGTTCCCATAAAAATTCATGCATTATTTTCTTGTGCATTTATGCAAAAGAACAAAACTAGGGTTCGATACCCAGCTGTAATGGACTTTGTTTTTAATTCCTGGATATTTTTACATAACACAAAAACTAATCATCATAATAACATTAATACCTGTCTTTGCAAATTTTGTATTTACCTTCTGAATAATGGCATTGATTTCATTTACTAAATAGTATACAGTTACTTTACTGTCATCAAACAATCTATAACCAAATAGTTTGAGAAAAATAAAAATAATTAAAAGCTATGAATATTTTCGATCACTTCCTCTAATGATGATAATTAATTCTCCATTACAAAATTTATAACAAGTAATAGTAGAATAACTGTCATAAGTACATGTTTTGATGGATACGTTGCAAGTAATTTGTAATTTTTATTTATTTATTTTACATGCATCCTATTTAGTTATTAAACTGATTTATAAAGCAGGGCAATGCTATTTTGTTGCTTATATTTTCGGTTTGACAGCCCGAGTTTTTATAACGTTACATTTTGCACTTTATTAAAATTATTATTAATATCTCGATACAGAGATCTAGAAAAACTGAAAACTAGCATATTATGTCTTCTGTTTTATTTTTCTTCGATGAAATTGAAAAAGTCATATGCTAGAGAAAGCAAAAAGAACGTTTTCAGAAAAAATAAAAAGACGACACGCGTCCATGAAGTAAATATTGATTCTGCATTGATCAATGGTCTGAGTCGTAAACCGTGTTTTAAGTTTTATATCCTACATTTCATTTGGTTTGAAACTGTGTTTGCTGATACAAGAGAACTTGACAACCAACAAACACCCAATTTAATCGGTAAATCACCATCAAATTACATTTATAGAACCCTAGAGTATTCACTCATTATTCTAAATAACAAAACAATAATAACAAAATTTGATTTTGAAATAATATTACAATTAATCACATTTGCATTGAAATTTACAAAGCTTTCTCATTTGTCAATTTAATTCATTTCGAAACTAAGTTTATTAATTATGATTTATGTTCTCATCACACGGTTATTTTTAGTGCTGCTAGTAATTATTAGGGTGAATCCTTTGATTAATGACCTAGTGTTTTATGCAAAGCGAAGCAGAACAAAGTGTTGATAATCTCATCATCGTTATTCGCAAAACTAGTAAACATACATTTCATCTTTCCGAATATATTAATTTAATTCAAATTTTAAAGGAAGAGTCGTTAGTACATTTTGAATCTTTGTATTTTTGATGGGTGGGAACATTTAAATAGTTTTATTAATGCAATTTGTTTAATATTAAATTATCAAAAGTAGAAAATGCTGTAAAATTTCAAAGATATATTATTTAATACTTATTACAAATCATATAAGTATATTATGCAAGAACACTTTCTACAATACACACTCGTTAAAGGCAACAATAACAAATAGACATCGAAACTGATGATGCTATGGACATAATTTTTCTATAAAACCACTCACCTGAGCTATCACCTGAGTTTCTTTCTTTTACCTGCGGTTTTTCGGAGACTCCATCTCCTTTATCAAGATGAAATTCACAGCATTTCTCGGGCACGGACCATTGAGAAAGGAAGCGGAGTCTCCGAAATATCGCGAATAAAAGTAAGTAATCTGAGTGGTTTTATAATATACGTGTCGTAGTAATTGAGTTTTTGTAATAATGTTTTAAACATAATTTTGTTATTTGATTCGCTGCCATCTTGTATTCATTTTTCCGTGTCAATCTTTTATTCGTGATCTTTTATTTTGCCTTCCTAATAATTTTGTTTATGTGCCAACTATATGCCTACTGCCAACGCTTCTTCCATCAATTACTCAAAACACGCGTCTATGCGGATCATATAAAAAACTAAATAAACATAAATATAATTACAAACAATATCCGTATATTAATTTATTGACACCTTTATAGAGTTCAATTTACGTATAATGTTCATCATACTCATTGATAGCATACAATAACAAAGGGCAGCAAACTTCGATCAACACAAATTGGGAAGGCTCATATAGCCGAACTAAAATCCGACACCCTCATCTAATACCGTTCAGTGTATCCTTATTTCCGAGGAGAGCTCAGTTTCACGTTTCAAGGGTCATCGACGCCTGCGACAGACGCTTTTAATGACGCCGTTCACTACACCTCGGAAACAAGTGACGATATCGAGCCCTTTAATGGCTGCGTTAATATTCTTTTACGTTATGAAGATTATTTCTTAATTATCGGAGCATTAATATTAAATTTTTAAAATTATTTTTAAACCGTTTTAAAAACCAACAATATTCGTGAGATCCAATTAATAGACTACCAAAAACCTACTGGTAACGAATTAGTATTTTTTAGTTTCACAAGGTGTAGATGACATTATACTTAATACCTTCATTGTGTCATTTAACTTATTGAAAAGTTGTTAAATAATTATGCAATGTTTAGTCATGGTTAAAACAAAAGTCAACCATTTGTCATAACAAGATTTTCAATTGTGGTCCCTTCACAATCTCACGCATTGCTATTAAAATGGTTATATGGTTAGTTCTACATAATAACTATGATTTCAAGTTTATTTACGCTCTTCCGTATCAGAATATTTAAATTTGTTGTAATAATAAAATAAAATTTATATAGTTTGGTGGAGGTGCCGGGTCAGCGCAGCTAAAGAATCGGATACCCGGCGCCTCCACCATTCAAGCAGATTCTTCTTTTGAATTATTTGAACGAACTCAGATACGTTTTTGCGTGATTTTGATGTGGCTTACCATAAACGAACGTGAAAATTTCCTCATTTATAGTTGAATATACATTTTCTCGTACTTTTTTCTTTTGTAAATTGATACATTGAAGAAATAAAATATCGTCGGTTGGCATTTTTTTTCATAATATGTTCCGTTTTTCCACAAAAAATGCATGTCTTTTGTTGTAGAACACGAATATTACAAAAAATGTACTAATACGTGTATTACAATACAAATGTCGATATGTGTATGTGTAATGTTCTAAATAGAAAAGCATAACAAACATTTATTTAAAAATTCGGTTTAAAATGTAAAACAATTGAAAGAATAAGTGTCATTTTCCCTGATTATCACATTCTTATTTTCGTGTTTTTCAGTTGGCTGTACTTTCCCTGATCCAGTTAAATTCTCTGTATTATGTTGGTATTGAAATACGTAACACCCAGTGGCGTTCTACGCTTACGTACCTTCACGTTCACGATACGCCCACGCAGCAAACTCCGCCACTGCGTTCACTTTCCAACCAAGTGTGGCATTGGTCACATTTCCACTAATATATCGCAAGATAATTAAAACATTCATTAAAAGTTGGGTAGGTCGCACGGCGAACGATTTCGTAGCATTGTGCCAGACTGGACCAATGTATTATTAGTATCGAAAACATTAACTCACTTTTCTTGTTAATTATTGATGTCAGGATTGTGAATAAAAAATCTTCAAATTAAGAGATGAATTTAACAAAATAATAGTTTAAGGAAACGAAATAAAAATTAAGTAAAAAAATTAAACTTAATAATACTTATATAAGAATCACAGCGCAGCTTGCGAACGAGACTGTTATTATAACTTTCGTTTTCCAAATGCAATCCAGATTAAATTTCCTAAAGTTATTACCAAAAATAAAATACAAATTATGGGATGACGTATTTTTGGTTATTTCAACAATCATCCTAATGTTATCTACGTTGCTAGTCACGTGAAGATTGGCAAGTGTACATGTGCAGAATTATTACTGAAAATAAACTGTAGTTATAAAAGTCAAAGATGTACGACTTTAAGTGAAACTAATTGAAATTATTGTAATAATTATTGATTTATAGTGTTTTGTCGTAAATAATTGTTTTCAATAAATAACTACGCTTTTGCTACTTTTTGCTTAAAAACCATTTACCGGTAATAATAATTAATCATATTTATAACGTAAAGAGAGCATAAGCTTCTTAAAAAAAAACAAAAAAAAAACATGTAAGTTGATCGAGACAATATGCAATCATAAATAAGATACTAAAAAGTAAATCTAAACAATGAAGTAAGATTTATTTGTCAATTAAAAAAAAAATAGATTACCTACTATAGTAGATAATAATTCTAAAAAGTAGATAACAATTCTAGTAATGTCAGCTCTCCAAATTTACTTTAATGTTATCCCACTTCGATCGAAGCATGATGTATCTTTATAAAAAGAACCCTAGAGTAATTAGCCTAGTTCTCTCTCTCTCTCTCTCTCCTTTCCTCTTGTTCGAAGCTTGTTAAATGCAATTACACCACCTAGCTCATCTCAAATATGATCGGAAATGAGGCGATGAGTGGTGCAAGCGATTCTCTCCTCACACACAGACAGGAAACGGGTCAAGTCAACTATGAAGTACACTTCCGCTTCTTCTCGTAAAGCTAACCGACCGTGAAATAATACATGAACTTTGTCGTTGCTAGATTCACTTCACTTAACAGCATATCCGATCAATTAGCAACGTATTTATGACAACCGTCTAGATTTTAGGTAATGTTATAAACTTAATTTTAGTTTTCTTAAACAACAATTAAACATAGACACGGCTATAGTAAATCATTTATGAACATATTGAATCACAAAACTATTATATATTTATATTAATCACACACAATTATTTAAACATTAAACCAAGCTTATTTTTTATTTTGTTATTAAACAATATTTACAATATTTTTAATATTGTTCAACAAAATGATAAAAGAAATTACTTTAGTTACTATTTAAATAATTGTGCAATTTTTAAAGTACATCCAGCTTAATAAGTTCTGCGACCAGCAAATATTATATATTTATTTTTTAGGTTGAGTATTATGCCAATTACTGGTACTTTAGAGGCTTTATTGATATGATGCAAACACATTCCAGGGTACAGTTCAGTTTGTGTGGTTTAATATGATTTTGCTGTTTAACTCTTATATTATGATTAGTAGTTGAAGTTGAAGGGTTACAAGAACATTAATAATTGTTTTTAAGGCCAGAGCTTCTTGATAAACAAAACTCATATTATTAACATATTGAAATCTCATTTCGTTATTGACACAAATATGTACAACATAATTTTTGGTTGGTTATCGCTCACTCGTCGATTGCGTCGTGACCTACAGGGTTGGCTTGGTCGCTTTGGTTTACTATGCCCCACTGAGTGGGTAGACTCTGAATACTAATTTCTTTCTCTTTTTCTTTCTTTTTTTCTTTCTTTGTCAAAATTTACTGACTCTTGGTGTGGTTTTTTTTCGTGTTGTTTTTGTTTTACTGTTGTTACTAATCGTATGGTTATTCTATTGTTAATGGTAATAGAGTTCGAAATAATCAAACCAACAAACGCGTTGTCAATTAAACAACATCATTCCCCACACGACTGTACCCAGTTTCCTCCCTAAAACATCTTCTTTCCCTTAAAACGTTAATTAGTGTTGATTCACGCGACATATAGCCGTAAAAACGCTAACCAAATAGTCTCTGTCCGCTATTGAATCAGTGCACCCGTCTCCCGGTCCGGCGCGCGTGGTATCAGGAGTTCAGAACGTGACGTAGTTAGCAGACTGGTGATTGAATCACAACAAACCTCCTCGGACTGTTTTGTTGTTGGTTTGTTTGTGTTGCCAGCGGTCTGTAATGAGCGGGGGGTGTACAACGCACCTACATACAAAACAACACAAAGCTAATAAGAATTAAAATAATTGATTTGTAGTAAACTGTTGGTTTATACAAATTGCGATCTTGATTTGGGGGGTAAATATTTGTTTGGTCTTTGGATGAGGAAACAATACTGTTATTTTGATGGTTGCAATTGGGTTGTGGGAATCAGATTGAATCGAGATAATGATCTATTTATTAGGGATTCGACTGTGGTTTTGTTTGAAGTTCCAAAGCCTAGATCACTGAGTTAGTCTCTAGATTAAAGGATTGTATTTGTTTTGTTTATGTTTAGGTAGTGTGATGTTCGTAGCATTCAATGTTGCTCTTGAATCTAGGTGCCCGTTAGGGCGCCGCAGCCAAGCCGCGGTGCGCTACACACTCAAGCACCTTATACACCAAGCAGAGTTGGGGTGATTTCGAGGTGTTACCCAGCCGTCATGTAACGTGATGTGAACTTGAAAACTATCACAATCGAGGGGATTTAGGTACCTGACAACACATGCCAAATTTTATTGGGGTACGATTATTCCTTCTTGGTGAAAAAATGGCTTGAAACATGCTCAAAATCACTTTAAGGATGTTAGCTACTGCTAGCTACTGCTAGCTACTGCTAACATCTAATACGTCGGCCCGCGATTCTGACCAGACGGGTGGGGCTACAATGTTCATATTTTACATGGACATTAAGGTTATAGAAATATAGTCTCTTTTAAAAAAAAAGTTGAAAAAGTTTGTTGGAAGGCTTCCAATAAAGGTTTTAAAATAAGCCTTAAACACTTGGCATACAATCAACAAGTAACCATAGTTACTTGACACTTGTTGACGGTATAAGCAGAGTTAGGCGGGAAAGTGCGATACGTAAACAAATAGCGGACATTTAAAATTTTTCTTCTTTGTGTGGAACGAGAAAAGGTGTCATTATACTCTCATAAAACAAATCAGAAACCGTCCCTGGCCTAGGCCCAGATGTGGAAAATTATTTATAATGCAAAAGTGTAGGTCTAAAGTTCCATTTGGCTATAGGACTAGATAAAATTATTACTTACATTACATGTTTGACAAGCCTAGCCAACCCTAGGCCAGCACAACATAGTTCTGATATGAACTTGCTCAACGGTTTGTTTACATAATTGCAACAATCAAATCATTGCATACAACTTGTCTTTCGATTGGCCCGCGTTTATGAAGGCACTGCCATCGAGAATAAATATAGAAACTTTTTCGAGCTCTTTGCTATACGCAAATCTTTTTAAAGTGTTTGGATTTCGTGATACTCTTTCAACCATAGACATCCTATATAATTGGCTAGACCAGCAGTCGGTGGTCCACTTCCGGTACAATTAGAAGCCATCTTAAAATGACAGTTTACATGTTAATCAAATGGGAGCGATTTGTGGCCAAATAGTTCTCAAGATTGCCGCCAGGTTGACAGGTAAGCATACTAGCCTTAACACCAAATGATTACTAAATTCCCTTATGCAATCACTTCGTATTGTTTCTTTTGTTTAATACCATGCAGCACAAGCTAAAACCATATCAAACAATCCAGTAAAATACTTTATTGCATTAAAAAAGCATAAATTAAAACACCAAATCGCCATCTTGAAATGGGCCGGTTGAGTCTTCAATTTGCCACGCTCGCGCCTGTGCGGAGGTATAGGAGACTGCTAATCTAGCCTACTATAGGGGTTTAATTAATATCAATGCTTTCAACTCACAACCCATGACGTTTTCCACGATACCGTTCAAGAATACCAATTCCTTCGAAAACGAAAACGACTTCGTTTTCAAATTGCGTTTTCAACTCATCTCCCACGAACTCAAGAATTGGGGTCCAGTCCTTATACCGTCGTTATACCATGGTTATACCACCTATACCCAGGATGTACATGAATCCGGGTCTAGATATTTTACATCCTATATTGTTACTGCTAATACCATAGAATTAAAATCAACTTTGATAAAAATATTATATTTAGCAAATAATTTTGTAATGGAACTTGAAAAAGTAATGAGATCACACACATAACAAAAACTTGTAGAAATACAGCCAAACCTTACACACTCAAAAGGAATGAGATCTAAAAAAGGGCCAAGCTCATCTACCCTTCCACATAAACGTACAGTGTCCCATAACAGCATCCTCGAAAAGCTTGGCAAAATAGAATTTGCATGTTATTACGTTTAAATTAATTAGAAAAAAAGAACTTGGATAAACTATTACGTTAAATTAATAATCGCAAATTCTATTTTGCCAAGCTTTTCGAGGATGCTGTTATGGGACACTGTACGTTTATGTGGAAGGGTAGATGAGCTTGGCCCTTTTTTAGATCTCATTCCTTTTGAGTGTGTAAGGTTTGGCTGTATTTCTACAAGTTTTTGTTATGTGTGTGTCAAATAAACACAATCTAGAACATAACATTCATTTTAAAAGTATTATCTTTATATTTTATACCATCAATTTACAATCTTTTTTATGTAAAATTAAACTTTAATATAGAATAAGTAAATAATAATATATTATATCAATTATATGGACTTTTGTTTTCTACATAAGAAAATGCTCAACAGTTCATATAATTTATTTAATAAAAATGTAAAAAAATGGTTCTTTAAATCATTTGTTAACATTTCTTTCACGAAATGATTGATTAGGCTTTAATTTAATAATATTGAAATATAAACTTTTTGCCTAACTTATAAACAAAATTGTTATTTTAAATACATAACAAAATTGTAAAAAAATCTGTTTTTCTATCAAATACTTTTGAGGTTGAAAATTTTAAATTGTCGATGACTGTTGCTTATAAACAATCAAAACAAACTGTTATTACTTTTCCTGCTGTGAATCGTTAGCTACGTATCTTAATATTATTAAACACCTTTCTAATGCATAGTAATGTTATTAAAACCAGGTTTAACGTGGTGTAATATGCGCTCATTGGAGCGAAGGTAAATGTCACTTTGACGGGCAGACTGGTGTTGCTTCAACGATAGTTAATTAACTTATTTGAATAATATCGAAAGAACGTTTATTCTCGCGCGCAAAAGAGACGGGTTGAAAGGGGAGATTGTAAAAAGCAACATTGACTACAATGTACGCCTGGGGTTTGAGGTTAGGGGGCGGTTCGTAGGGAACGTATTCACAACAACACTAAAAGACTTGCGTCTAATAAAGTATAAACTGTACATTTACTCCATAGTAAATAAAACGGCTGTATGAACTTGGGTCAACTTTGTTTAAAATGTTAATTATGCGTGTAAAAACTGTGTCATTGCCAATTCCATCACATACATCATTCAGTACTTTTTACCACTAATTTACACCTAAAAATGAAAACAAGAATACAAATCAAATTAAACTTGAGTATAGTGTCATAACATAGATATTTGCACATATTGTGATATCAAATAATATCTTCACATTTAAAATAATTTTTTTTACACAAATCTTTTTCTTTATGGTTCTTTTTTTGGTGTCATTGACATCGAAACAAAGCAATGTATGACATTCCGATAGAGACCTTGATTCATATGGCTAGTTAAATAGAAGCAAATTTATAAAATATTAACAGTTTATACATCTTAATTTCGTAAAGAACTTCTAATAAAAGTAGTATCTTCGTTTTGTCTAATTAAATTTAATAACATGTATTTATACTTTCATGTAACAGTTTGTTCTAATCATACGTTTAATTAAAAACAGTCCACATGCTAACTTCAAGTTATAATACACTAGAAACTAGAGGTGCAATGTTTATACACTCAGAGGTTTAAAACGTATGCAAGATGTGAGGTACGCGAACGCAAACGAGCAAACGAGACCCAAAATGTGCGGGTGTGTTTAACTTTCTTGCCCCGTCCCTTTATAGGTATAATATACTTTTGATCTTGGCAAGGGTGCTTCAGTGCCATCTTGGGTATGTAAAATCCAGTATTTACTATGAGTTAAAAGTTCCACTTTATAAACTTCCCCGTCTCCAGATAACCCCAAGGTTTAAAGGAAGAGTCTTAGAATTCCAAATTAGTACCATTACAATCAAATTACGCACGAGAAAAGAGCATAAAAATAAAATACAACGCCGTATAAAACAAGTGGCAAAGTGTAATTCTGTTTGAGGATACATTTCGTAACTGAAATCGACACAGCACACAGTAGTTAATGGTTAATTTCGTTCTGAAACTCCAATCTAGAAGGAAATTTTACAAAGAATTTCGAACGTTTCAGCTGTTACTGAGCTCGCAAATTAGACTTTGATGTTCTTTGTAGAGTTTTATATCGTGGTACAAATGCTTTCAAGTTTTATCTGTGCGAGGAATTTACTTGCAGAATGCTGCGGCGTGGGCCAGGGCTAGGGGTGGAAGTTGAGGAGTCGAGACAAGGAGTGGGTGGTGGCGGATGAAGCAGGATCGAAACTCAGCGGGCGGGGGTGTAGGCACATTCAGAAATGAATGCGGGGTTGGGAGTAGTATAATTGTCTTTTGGGAAATATGTTTGTGTTTATGTTTTCATATTCTCTTTATGTTTCTAAACAATATTACTTTGTTTATTTAAAATAAAAAAGTGGAATCCAATTTCAAATTTCTGAGATAATATTATTGTAATAAAACGGAATCGTTTAACCAATAATCTATTTTGGGAAAACATACCTGATTACCTGCTTGTGGCTTTTCTTTTTTTTTTTGGGGGGGGGGGGGGGGGAGTAAAAATATACTGTCAAATACTAATGTTTCTTGATACAATGTGATCTACTTGCGGCCGTCGGAGCTGAATACAATAATATTTAAACTGCAAGTTATTTAAAAGACAGAGATGATTTCTTTCAACGTGAAAGGATACGGGGGTTCCCGGAAGAAAGAACGAAGCTTTTTAACAGATCGTCAACAAGAAATATAACAATTAATAATTCCTCAAGCGTTGATCTTTTGGCGGCAACGCAGGGTTAGCTTACCAAGAAGTTTACCTCTTGTTATAGCATTCAACAATGGTAGAGGTGCCAGTTCATGCATTTTCAAACTTTAAAAGGGGCTATCCTCTCCCCCTTTACCACCCTGGTTTCCACAATGTTCTGTAACATCCTTGTTGAAGAGAAATGTTAATAAAAATAAATTAATAAATAAATTCCCGTCGTATTTGGTTTGTCGCGACACACGCACAGATGGACTGCTGACATACGCGCAAAAACTGATATATAATGGCTTTGCTTCCTAATATTTAAAATAACAATACATGGTTTAGAACAATATCAATCTAATTTTTTTAAAATCAAATCGTCTCATATCATAATGGTTTGAAATCAGGGTTTATTTTTAAGTGTAAAACAGTTTTATTGCCTTTAACCTTGTTGTTAAATTGTTTTCAAAGTTAATTCGTAATTGATTATTAATACCTCATATAATTGTAGCGGTAACGACATTATTTTCTAAAAAATTAAAATCATTGATCAACAATATGATAATTAAAGTTGTATTCAAAAGAAAATTTAATTTAATTTAATTATACACAAAGTGGCATAAAGAAAAATACTCAAATAACATAAAATTAACTAAATCAAATTGTTAGCTCCCAAATAATAATGTGACAGAACATCAATCACTGACAATTGCAATACTAGTCCCTTAATACTAAAAAATGTTGTCCAGTATATACAGATTAAATAATAAAAAATAAAAAAACAACACATAACTCCAATGTTCGAATCCTAGAGCAGTATTCTTTGATCACTTTGTTTTCGTTATTAGGTCAAAACAAAGTGGGCGCGTTTGTGTTTACGTTTGTGAATAAAAATTCAAATGAGCTGTTAATAACCCAGCTTGTAATTTCATTATTAAAATATTTTGAAATAATTGATTAATCGTAATAATATATGGAGTTCGGCTTCATAATGATAATTCATAGCTTCAAACCTTTTGAGTATCAGTCGTTTTTATTAAATATTTTATGTTTTTAGCATCGATGATAATTAGAAACAAAATGTTATTGAAGTTTAGTATGACATTTTTTTTACTTGTTCCTGGTTTTAAAATATAATACATAATCTCAAATTTTATATTTGTTGTATTGTTTCATTTGTATTGCTTTTTTACGGTGTTTATTTTTTCTTATTTTGTTTAGCACTCATACAAAGCATCGCCATTTCAACTTTCGATTTAAAAAATACGTTTACTCTCAAACACTGACTGTCAACATTTATCTAAAACGATTAATAAGATATATAGTAAGTTTCTATGTTTCATGTTTGGACATAAAATATTACTCGTATTATTAGAAATAGTCCAAACGCCAGTCTAATCCAGCCATACTCTTGAAGTGTGATACTTGGTGTTGACACGAAATTAACCCATTCGACTCGTCTTGCAGCTGTCCGCCGACATGGGTGATTATAAAAACTTTAAAAAATGTTTATATGCCAATATTACATGTTTTTAAATGTACTTTCGATAGCAAACAGTTTCTCAGTCTTCTAAATAATAAACAATATAATTCGATTGTAAATGATATTTTCCCCTTTTATCCCTCTTAACTATTTTATATTGGATGATTTTAATTAATCTCACTTTATTTTGTTTTTGTTTTTTATAGAATTTGAATTTGTTATCGAAATTGTTGCCTCCAATACATTGTTGTTCTTATATTAACTTTGCTTAACTAGAGAATATTATTTTGTCTGCATTTCTGTAATAAGTTTTATTTAGTTGTCTTCATTGTTAATCTGTTTTATAACCGAATAGGATAGACGTTAAATAAATTAATAAATAAATAAATACAAAAATTAATAAAGGGTTAATATTTTCTAGTGGCTAGGAATCCTACTCTAAGATAAAGTACCCCTACCACACTCATGCCTGCTATCGAGCCGCAACGACCATTAAAACACGATATTTTATCTGAAAACAGTGAGAAAACGTATTCCCTCGTAATTACTTCCCCACTCGAAGTAATAAACCGTTTGACACGCAACATTTCTTAGCTGCTTTCATGTCCGTCATCAGGCGGATGCGGTAAGTAGGTAATTGCGCGTCTGACGATGAAGATAACAACGGTATGAAAAGTAATGCATAGTAATATATATGGTGATGATAAAGTTGATAAAATATGGTAATTGTGTTATGTTATACATGGTTATACTTTGTTTATCTTTTCTCATATTTTATTTCTTCATATTATATTTTGTTGATATTTAACTTGTTTTTATGCTGCTCATAATATTTTTCCTTGATACCAAAGCATAATATTTTTAAAGTATACATTACAGTGGCGTTACCGGGTACAAGGTCAAGGAAAACAATGCTATATTGTGCAATAATTTGTTTTGGAACTTTAGGCCGCGTTCACAAAACTTTGTTACAAGAAATCCGATATCCCGATTGGTTAGTAATGTTTCAGTAGCCTGTCAAAATGAAGTTAATCCTTTTCATTGGTCGTCGTAAAGTTTATTGACATCTGATTGGTCCGTCTTAAGATTTTGTTTTTGTTATAACAAATTTCTTAAGACTAAAACAATAACAATTTAACACGTACGTCCTATCCCCTTATAACTAAACCAATTAGTGTGAACGCGGCCTTAGATGATTCGATAAGAAAATATAAATATGTAGCTTAATATGTCAATTGTGATTTCAAGTTAAAAACCAAGGGAAATGTGGGATGTATTTGCACAAAATCCAATGTGTTATTCCCATGGGCGAAACAAATAACAATATGCAAAATCTACAGCATGCATACTTTATTGCAATTTGTAAGATTTGTAAGAGTATGCGCCTACGTAAAACAAGTTTACATCACTAACATTATTTCCAATATGATTAATGCAAAAATGCCACAGATGTAACATATTAACATGAACTGTGAGAACTATAGAGATTTAAAATATGGCTTTCCTCCTTTCATTCAGTCGTAACCAAGTAAACTTACAGTAAACCGAGTAAAATTAAAGTTTAACGTTTTCAAGTGATAAATACTGACTAAATATCTCCATTATCAAAGTATTTCTCTCGCGTCAGATATATACAAATAATAGATTTACTAGGCGATCCCACCCAAACGACTATTATATGAGGTTTGAAAACAGAAACAGCAAATCAGGAAATAAACAAACTTTCACCCATGGTGTGTGCAATCAATGTTATTTAATGAATGCAATAAGGTCTAGGTCACTTATTAAGAATTATTACTGAAAATAAATGTTTTATTTTAGAATGTTTACGATCCAATTACCGCCATAAAGGTTATTACCTTTATTCCATCGACATTCACGTTCCTTCCATAATTCTAATTAAGTCATTAAGTGTGACCTGGTTTGTGCGATTAAACGCTCGTGCTCGGCGTTTATCACGTTTTATTTCTAGGGGTAATTACCGGACAGCTTATTAAATAATATCACTAGGAGGAGGAGAATATTATATCAAGTGTGATGTCTATAAAAATGTTTTCACGGTGATGGGAAGTTGACATTTATTTACTTATTTAACGTCTATCCTATTCGGTTCATTCATGTTTTGATTTAGTAGCATGGAAGATACGTACATGTCATTGGGGAAGTGCCAGGTTTTTTACGTACAGAACATAATAAATAATTGATAAATAGAAGTTACGAAAAAATGAAATTAATGCATGCATTATTATTTTTCTTATTTCTTGTCCCACTGTTAAACTTGAATGAAACGGTTATCAGAAAAAGACAGTATGCTCCAAACACACCGTCCTCTTCCAAAAAATGTATGTTAGACAAATAAATACTGAATAAATAAGTAAAATAATGTAGGAAAAATATTAACAAGTGTTTAATCACAATGTAGCAACGGAGATCACGAGTGGTTTAGCCGCGGTCGCTTCGCCGGTTCCCACTCAAACACCGGTGTTAAGCAACCTTTGGGCGTGGTCAGGGGTAAAGTGGGTGACCGACAGTCTGGGTTAAGTGGAGAAACCTATACGACTGTCAAGGTTTCACCGTCGTTTCGGATGGGACGTAAAGCCGTGGGTCCCCTAGGTACTTTTCGAAAAGAGTAGGCTACGTGCCAATACTGGGTTTCCCCTTCTCCCTTCTCTATTAAATTTGCGCTTCTGGATTACATTATCCTTTGCAAAAAGAGACTTAATAATGATAGCTCTCTTGAACGCAACAGAAGTAATCACCACACTTGCACCTAGGAATGTACCTGGGTGAAAACAGCTCGCTCATGCACATCATATCAACCCCGCAGTTGACCGTGTATTTCTTCTATTGTGATCTAACACCACCTCTCCGTAGAGTAGCAAGCAACTCCGCTTGGAGTCGAACCCAGCGCCGCCTGATTCAAGTACTACTTGTGTAACGAGAAGGGAACCGATGAACAAGCACTGTTTGTTCTCGAGAACATTGATGCTTACATCGGGGACGAGATGATGTAGCGTCCATCTTGGGAATACGCTTCCACCATCTTGTCTCGGCGTCCATCTTGGGAATACGCTTCCACCATCTTGTCTCGGCGTCCATCTTGGGAATACGCTTCCACCATCTTGTCTCGATCCTCTATACAACTATCGTGGGATATTTAATTAATTGTAATGTTCTTTTGTACAAATAACCAAAATCAATCCAGAAATAACATAACCCGTTTAGCCCGATATCGAACCCAGCTCTACTGATTGCTGGGCGGACGTCGGGTTCGATACCCGGCAGAGATGGATTTGTGTAAATCCCTAGATTTATTTACATATTTCTTAATTTCATTTATCGGGAAACACTTCCGTAGGTGTTATTGATTTTATGGAAATCAATCCAGAAATTAATCTATCACTATGATGTTTTTTTTAATTACTTGATTGATTTCCATAAAATTACTATAAATTTTCATAAAATCAGTTACACTTACGGAAGAGTTTCCCTATCAATAAAATTAAGACATAAAATTATTGTTTAAGAAAGTATGGAAGCCAGACATCAAATTTCGTAAAAAAAAAAAAAAAAAGGCTGAAGGTTTTTTAAAATTTTAATTGACAAAATTGTTCCTACTGTTCTGAAGAATTACATCATCATTTTGAATCACCATCTTAAAAGCGATGTTCATATCCATTAATTTCATACTTTCAATAATCTTTCTTTTTACTATCATCTCCGCCATTTTATTTTATAAACTTAAAAAACAATTTAATCATCAAACACACCATTAACTCATTTCATTAACTTACAATATCATAGGCGGTGCAACTCACCTAACCGGTTGAAGCGCCCTAGTTTATCACGTTGAAATTATTCCTTTTTTATTAAAACTTTAAATATTTGCATAGTTTTGTTTTAGAATCATACGTTGAACACAATATGTTGCAGTGTGTGTGATAAATATTTCCTGTGCGTTAGATTTTAACGAGCTCTCGTCGCCAAGTACCCAGACTATACACTATGCTAACTAGAGTATCATATCGACCACAACCATCTTCCATCTTAAACACTTACATGGCATTGCAAAGTCATAAACCGTCGACAAGACTGCGTACATGTAGCAGGAAGATGTTTCCTTATCAGTACAATAATTGACAATAAATCCACTGTCGTTAACTAGAGCTGTGTGTGGGCAACTGTATCGCCGTAGATGGCAATACAAATCAGCAAGGTCAAAGCATGAGTAAAATATAAGAACAAAATTGTGGATACTGAATTTATTTTTTATGTCATTAAAAAAATTGTATTGTTTTGAATTCCATTTTTTAAAATTCAATTATTTCGTTCTCAACGCAAGGAAAATCTCTTGACTTCGTTTAAAATTATATATATTTAAATACAAACTGATGATTTTAGGGTCTCTTTAATTTGTTTTAACTTTTATTGTTGTATTGTTATATATCTGTTACCAATTCCATTTTGCTTAAACAGCTTCCTCCTTCCAGTTGTTATCGAATCAGTGATAAAAATACCAATTAAAATCCTGCGTATAATATGTTTTTTTTTAATTCTAATATGTTCTAGAACAACTGTTTCTAAAAATGGGTAATTCTAAAAAAATAATTTGCATATTATTTATTTGTTCACTCAAATACAGCATTGCTGCCATTTTACATTGAAGTTCTAGGAAAATAAAATAATTTTGTTTGTATAAGAGAAAATTAACACTCACTAGGGTATCTTAAATAGCAAAATGACGTAAAGTGCATGACTAATTCGTAATACAACTTCCCGAAAGTGACGTATTTATTGTGATTAGAAACATGGTATGTCAAACTGGAAATTGTTGTGTATTTATTTGATTTCAATGTTAACGTCTACAAAACTGAATATTTATCCAATGTTTTCTCTTGTTGCAGGTAAACCAAACCCAAAAGGTGATGTTGAATCGTTGTTGAAGACCGATATGGCAAGTTTCTTCAATATTATTATAATCCCAAATTATTAATTTTAAACCTAGTTGAAAATCTATGGTAATTCATGGTAATTTTTACACAAATTTTAATGATCGCGTTAGTATTATGTCATTTGACATCAAAGAATCAGAGATGAAAATATCAATTTTATTTACCACACGTCTATGTTAAATTATTTAGAAACAACGTTTTAGTAAATGAAAGCTATTTTTTAAATATAATATTTATGAAAAACATAAAAAAAAACAAGGCCAAATAGGTTTTAAATTGATTAATCGTAAATTAAAATTGAATTTTAAATAAATTTAACGAAGGATTTCAATAAATGTAATAAGTATAGGTATTAAAGGTTTTTGACCTTAATTCGTCGATTTTAAATTGTCATCAATAATATATTGTACATCGTCGTTACTTCTTTGTTATAATGTTCCTGATAATTACGATTTTTTTAAAGATAGAAATGCATGTCTGTTTTCGATGTTATTTCTTTTACGAATAGTGTTTTATCCACTTACTGCCTTAAATAATAATAAACTTTTATTGTTGCATCACTGGAATCTTGTTCAGTACTTCAAGTAGTAGACAACACCAAATTATCAGACGAAAACTTGAGTTTTAAAAAAATGGTTAAAAAGCGCGCCAAAACCGCATATTCCGCAATAAGTAGTCTTCTTACAACTTACTAGCATAGAAAGATATTTCCTCGCCGTCAACAACAACAACATCTTCCCGATTGCCTTGTTATGAAAGAGTTGCCCATGAAGTTACGAGAGATTCCCCCCCCTCGATTTTCCCGTCGAGTCTTCTTCTTATTTCCCGAGCTTGATTCTTCTCTTTGTCGGCGTCCACTGGGTCGGGATAGCGTCCTAATTCCCGTCTCCGGAATCTATTACCACCGCCACCCTGTTGAATACAGGGAAATGAAGAAACTTCGGCGAAAAGAAAAGAGTTTTAAACTTTAAGAATCGTTAATTTATCTGTTTGTTGGTTTGAATGATGTGACAACGATTTAGACGGATTCGTTTTGTAAACTCAATGATAATTAAACTTAAAATGTAATTTATAAGCCGTCCGTGGTGGCTCATATGATTGAGGTGAAGTGACAGTAGGAGGACGCGAGTTCGTATCCCGCATAATGCACTTTCACCCCATCTATCACCACTCATCGTCTCGAATAACAATATATCAACAAAATTCATCATCAAAAGGCAATTAACTTAAGAGCGTTCACCACCCCTTTTTTAGGCAATTTTCTGTTTGCTCGGCTGAATGACATCACAGTTGTTAGAAATTTTGAACATATCTCAAGAAAGTGGAAATAAAGGTTTCTATAGTAACACATTCCTAAAATTTGTTTTGAAATAATTTATAAAAAATAAATTAGATTTCACGAATTTCAATTTTGTAAAAAGTCCAAAATTGACTATATTCGTGAATTTTTCCTGGCTGATCAAGTCAAATTTAAAAACTATGACTGTTGGAACGTCATGTATGCTTTATTGACACGTTTGCAAAATTGTATATACGTAGGATGCTTTGCCGAGCAAACCCGCTATTGCTAACTATAAAGGGTGTGAACGTTTGGTTAACATAAAAGTGAATTTTCCAAAGTTAACCAAATGAATTTATATAAACAATAAAATGTGTTATGGTATATTTGTGACATTTATCTTCCAATTTATGAAAATATATTGGATTATAACTAAAACGTTGATTTTAATTGGCGTGTCTAGTATGATGTTAGGTTATATCAAATGATTGAAATGACAGGTTTTGCCAGTTTATTAATAAAAAAGCATAGTTTAAAATAAACAAAACAATCAAAAAGCATAATTTAGAAAAAATCACTTTAAATATACTAAACGAGGTATTTTTTTGTGAAAAGTAAATATAAAATATTATCTATACGTGATCATAAATGAATTAGTTAGCAGCTAGCAACGTTTAAACTACGTAAATAATTTACTGTTAATTAGTGCTGATGAATGTAAATTAGCTTTGGATATATTGTGTTTGTTATTTAATGTAATAATGTTACGTTTCACGGACCTCACTGTACAACATTTAGAGACAATTAAGTTGGGAACTGCCATAAAACATTCTTCTCATTATTTAGCAGGCAAACATACGGCGAGAAAAGCGTTCTAGTGTGATAATGTGTTTCCCGAAGAAGAACGCCCCCTAATCTGCTAGTGTAGGGTCAGATCGCAGATTAGCTTCTAAGTGCTAGACAGCGAAAACAAGTAGATCTTAGGATTAAAGCGCACAGTTCGAATTCAACACACAACTTCGTACCAACAACTTAGCCTTTGAAGATAAAACCCTTAACCAATTCCAAAACAGAGCTGTAAGCGAAGTATTTCAATGCGCGAATATATAATGTTATGTGAATTAATTTATGTTTTATTCTTTCTTTATTCATTTAGTACAGAAATTAATATCATCAGTTTAATAGTTTTTACAAACGGGAACTTAGAACGTGAATGCATCCTTTTAAAGACAATACAACACTCAAATGTGCTATAAATGTGTTATAACTGAGTCGATAGACTCTAAATACAATTTATTTATTTATTTATTTATTTTTATTTATTTATTTAATGTGTCAATACGTCACAAAGCATAGTTGACGGAAATATGTTCGAAAGTAAATCACAAATTTAAAGAAACGCTTCCTTCAATTAAGTACTTTATTATTTTTGATCTCGATTTTGAAAACGAATTTGACACGATATAATAACTAAGTATTAATTTGGACTAAACATTTAATATTTAAGAAACGATGCTTTGTATACGAAAATGAGAAGGTATGTTAAGATAAACATTTACTTATCACAGCATGACCATTATGCAGGGCATAGACAACAAATTTTTTCCACTTGCCAACGGAATGATAATCATGTAGGCCCTACATAAACGTAAACATGAATAGGCCTAATTAATTTTCATTTACCGAGAAATACATCAAACATGTATTGGCAATAACTGTATCGCTCTGGTGTAGATGACAACATAACTTTAATTCTGGTAAAATTTATCTGCATAAGTTTATAAGACGTGGGAGCTCAGCGACGGAATCATACAACATCATACAAAAAATGGCGTAACATGAATAAAGTATTTGATCAAGTTTAATTGAGAGTTATGTGAAGTTCCATACTTTAATCTAATCATGTCCAATGCAGTGTGAAACGCGTGGCTCTATCCCTCGTCTAGCAACGACTGGCGTTTTCCTAGTTACATTATTTATTGCAAACAAGTAGGAGTTTACGTAGCAATTCATGTACTACACTTGTTGAATACTACTCTACGTACACCTTCTTCAATTTTGCATGAGTGGCGTAGTAACGAGTTATTAAACAGTAGTAATAGTTCATAAGGTGGGTTTCTGAACTTCTAGAAGCTTATTAAGTTTGATAGATTGAGCTTATGTAAATACTTAAAAGGAATATGCACGGAAGTATAATAGGGTATGAATAACTAAACATCTCCAATCTATTGATGTTTTAAAGCGTGTAAATTATCGTCATCTAATGGCAACGTTAAAACGTGTTTTATTTTACAAAAAGATGCATATTAACTCAAGCTATCGTTACTGAATGGCACGGTATCTAAGTGCGCTAAAGGTTAAACACTTTATTAATTATAAAATCAAGTTAAGATATTTTAATTTAATTAAAAACCCATTATAGTCAGTAATCTTTTATAAAGTCTACGTAACTCTACCTGTGGATAGACTCTAAATACGAACGTATTCATTTAATATATTATTGTTTTAAATTTGAACTTTACCATGTTGCGTTTAGATGTTGATTGCAGAAGATACGAAGCTATAAAAAATATTATGTATTGTCGAGACATATTTTTCTAAATTATGAACTGTTTGAAAACTTCTGTGATACTATGTAACGTAGTTTACACAACTTGTTATGCGATAGCGGCAAATAACACTGCTGTATTTATCTAGGAGTTCATTGCATATTTGTATCTGCTTTATTTATCTGGATATTCTTTAATTAATTATACTGAAATTAAGTTTTAAATCTATGCTAGATATAGCAGAGTCTATTGAATGTTAAGTTCAATTTCTTTTCTTCAGAATTCGTTGACAAAATAGTTCGCCCAAAAGTAGTTTACGATATGATTTTGTGAAGTTATCCGTAGTGGCTCATACTATTAGGGCGCAGGCTTGAAACATATGATTCTAGCCCTAGGAGAATGTGGTTTTGAATCCCGCATAAGGCATGTTTCTTGTAATTGCACTTCATCCTATCACTTCTCATCTTCTCGAATAGAAATAATAGAGACGTAAAGCAACAATAATCATTATCATTTCGTGCAAGAATGCAACTAAGCAAATACAAAATGTACATTTTAACTATCCAACAAACACTTAGTTTTCAACCAATTAAAATTCCCAGCATTCCCCTCTGTACACGACACATAACCAAGCAATTAGTGAAAACAAGCTAGCTTCGCAGGAATGTTGCATAGACGCGCTCATTACCGTCACAGAACTCAAGTCTACCGCTGGCCCTCGACCGATTTTTTTATTTTTAGAACTAGAGGTAGATTTTTTTATATTTCCACTTCGCTTCCCCAGGGAACATGTTTTCACAAGACGGGATTAATTCCTGGGGGTTTAGCGACCATGGATTAACCAAGTTTCCTCTTCGTCGCATTCAGGAAAAGTGCCACAATATTCTCGGGAATACGTACTGATGTAGGCTCATGCGTTAAACGATATTTTTTATTACACTTTTCCAATATGAGGTTGTTTTGTTTAAAAAGATATTTGTTACTGAAACCGCTTTCAATTTGTTTATTCGTTTGCATATTATTTTGTAGTAACTGCTTGAAACTTCAATTGTATATTTAGTGGAATTTGAAAAAAGAAGATTTTGAATAGCTTTTTTATACTTTCATCGGATTTTTTTAAATTTGTATTACACTTGATGTAAAGTGGCAATGATGCTGAATTCAAATTAATAATAAATATACCGTTCAGTTGTAACAGTCCATACTTACCACACATTACTTGTACAAAAATATATTTTGCCACTTCATAATTAACACATTTCTAAGTCAATTTATAAAAATATTTACTGCGGGAAAGTCCTTGAATTCCGTTTTTGGAAATTAAATTATAAATAATGGTAAAATTCACGCGTTTAAGAAAAATGTTTCTCATGTGAACGTACATATGTTTGGTTGGACTGTGTACACAAAATAGGTAGACTGTTCTCTCATAATCACGTTACATCACCCAAACTTCAAACAGACTCATTAAATACATATTCTAAAACATTTGTTAACAAAACATCAATAAGAAAAAACAATCCTGACTAAAACATTTCACTAGGAGCCAATGTGGAATCTTTTATTTCATCAAGCACATAAAAAACTTGCACGTGATTTCGAAATTTTTGACAGAATTCCAAAACTCTCTGGTCTGAAATATATTTTCGCCCTTCAATATCGCTCCATATGAAGCT
Source organism: Sweltsa coloradensis (assembly GCA_024449915.1). Lineage (NCBI taxonomy): Eukaryota > Metazoa > Arthropoda > Insecta > Plecoptera > Chloroperlidae > Sweltsa > Sweltsa coloradensis. Next base: position 437,822 of record JAMZAV010000369.1, read on the forward strand.
AGCAATCTAGAATTCATAAGGAACATCTGGTAGCTAAGATCTTTCTGATATTTATCTTGTGTCCCCCTCCCGTCCCCCCTCTCCTACCCCCTCCTCCGCCTCAGATTCTGAACACCAACCACTGGGATTTCATATATAGGAACGTTCTTACTTTCGCTTCGTCTGGCTTAAGAGGGATTTAAAGTTGAAAAAACAAGGGTTTCCTTGGGAAAGTTGATTTTAAAGTTTGGTGTTTCCTTTTCTTTGTCTCTAATCATACGACAGCTATCAATGCCAGAATGTTGGCCATAAATTAACACAAGCAAATTGCAAGGTTTATTGGATGAGCGAAGCGAAGACTTCAATTTCACTGACCCCCAAAAAATTTAGCTCGGTGTTTTTTTTTTGTTTTTTTTTTTTTTTTTTTTTGTCTGTTTGTTAACTCTCTACCAGGCAAACGGCATATCCGATCTTGATGAAAATTTGACAGGACCTTCGAAATCTCTGAACTTAGAGGTGTATTGTTTTTGGGTACAATCGAAGAAATATTTCTCATGAATATCGTACTTTTACGATTTTTTTCGATTTTTGGTGCGATATTTTCGTGACATTTGGGCCAATTCTGACCAAACGGGTGGGGCTACAACGTTCATATTATACATGGACATTAAGGTTATGGTGATGTAGTACCTTTTGAAAGAAAAAGTTGAAAAAGTTAGCCAGAATCCATAGAAATAAAGCTTTTAATATAAGTTTTTTGATTTTTTGTGCGATATTTTCGTGCCATTTGGGCCAATTCTGACCAAACTGGTGGGGCTACAACGTTCATATTATACATGGACATTAAGGTTATGGTGATGTAGTACCTTTTAAAAGAAAAAGTTTAAATAGTTAACCAGAATCTATAGAAATAAAGCTTTTAATATAAGTTTTTTACGGTAAATAATACCAATTGACAGTAACAAAAGAAACTTGACAACAATCAGCTACAATGCGTAGGCAGCAAAACAAAGAACTTGCAAAAGTAAAGATATCCCATGCAAACTAAAATTTTTAAAAAGCTCATCCATCAACGCGGCGGGACTTTAGCGTTTTCCTAGTAACATTACTAATTCACTTGCAAACAAACGTAATTCCCTTGATAATATAATATATCAATAATATAAGAGACACGTAAAAGTAGCATTTTCATTTTGAATATTTGACATTTTGCATTTTGGTGCATTTATTTTTTTCGACGACCAAAACCTTAAATGTGGGGTTTTCTTGCGCTTCTATCAGAAAATTGTAAACTATAAAAAAAAATTCAATACTGCCCAAATGATGATGATACTATGCTATTTTTTTTGTAAAGTAATATTTTTCATTTTATAGCGATATACAAAATATGTTCACCGATATAGCATCAAAACATAAAATGCTACATTTACATCTATCTATTAATAATACATGAATAATTTCACTAGCCACGGTTTTATAAACGGTTATTGTAGAAATGAAAGACGAGCGTGTTGGCTCAAATGTACATGAGCCGTTTGGAACAAAGTAGCATGGGTAAGACCACAACAATAAGTAGATTTTAAACATTTCTTCTACTCTCGATTTGAAAATACTTATCATCTCAAATGTACGTACTATTGCGTAAGGAGACACAAAATATGAAACAATTATTAATTAGTTGTATGCATGGGGAGAATGTAACATACACTAAGATTGAATGTAGACGAATCCAAAAGCCTTTTTAGTACACTTGAATCAGAATCTGAAGAATACTTGGGTTAAATAAATATTGGATGTACCGAGATGTTAGCATTGATGCCAAAGTGTAAAACATCAGGGTAAACTCCGTATAAAGCAACGCAAAAACCTTAGCTGAAAACAGCGTAGCTTTACGTTTGCAGCAAGAAGTCTTAATAGAGGGTCAAGTGGAAATAGGGTCGAGGGGTTTTAGGGAGGGGGTGAAGTGGTGGGAGGGGGTGGGGGGTTAATGGTCATAAAAGAGGAGATCTGAACAAGCTAAAGCTGCAATGAGTAACTTGAAAAACCGCTGATGATGCGAGTTGTCTAAGTAGTAGTGACTGACCAGCCAGACAGGCTAGTCGATAGATAAAAACACGGTAGGAACCAGGAACTCGAAGCTCGGGAGATCAGGAGCGCAGGAGTTTGACGGGGAATGTCTTCTTTATGAAGAGACTTGAAAAGGACTTTGTAAACGTCTGGTCAGCAATCCAAGTAGAGAGCCAAGGGAATTGGAATTCTGATGAATCATCGTTTAATTTCGCTATTTTTTTCGACAATGTTCGGAGAATACGTAGCGAAATATTGTTTGAGTTATTTAATGGTTTTCTGTGTCTATAGAGACGAAACACGATATTTCTGCCAGAAAACTACTCAATGCGAACTGAATTGGATTTAGTCCAATTTCATTTACTCTGCAGTGAACATTTTGCCGCAACATGACAGTATTTGGACGGGCAACGGAGGAAAAATGAAAAAAGAGTGTACTTTCTACTTTCTATGATCTAGAAAAGTTTTATTTTCTTCATGTTAATTACAATTCCAAAAATGCCAAAATGATATTTAAATTCTGTACAAATGTGTCCAATGTGTTCGTATTGATCTAATTGTAGATTACTACAAAATTGCTCTTCATCTCGTATATCTTCAGGCGATCTTTTCATTTCCCCACAGCCATCACACCCCTGAATTTTCTGATATATGTTTGAAATTTTCTTCTACATATACTATTTTCTCTTCCATTTCCTTCTAATTACAATGCAAGGTATTCCATTTCGATTCAAAACATTCCGTAAATTAATGATTCTAACTTTTTGTTAAACTTACCTCCTAAAAAAATCTTAAGCAATTATTTCCTTTTTTTAAAAAAATTATTTGGCGGGAAAAAAGTAAACCTTCGAATATGATATCAAGTTCTACGGCCAAACCATATTATATTGATTACGGATGGAGCACGTCAAACTATTGTTCATACGATACTGAGTAATTTGTCTATAAGAAATACACAATTGTCGTGTATAGACCTATAGAGTATACACGTTTTTATGAAAAAGTATTTTATTGTTATTGTAATAGACAAAAAACCAAATCCAACATATCTTTATTTCTGCAATTCATGACCGCCGTGCAAATGTTTGTCTAGAAAGCATGCTCGATGCCATCGTTTAAAGCTTTAAAATATTATTTGTCGTCAACAGTCGTATAGGGTTTTAGAGAGAGAGAAGCCACAATTTTAAAGTTGATATTTTTTAGTTTACACAACTTTTCAATAAAAACATCCGATACTATTTAATTAAAATTTATTTCTAGCAGATAATTGGTGGAGGCTCCGGGTTAAGATATTAGGAAATACGTTTTCAATTTTGTATAATGTGTTTTCGTTATAATTACTCCTTTATAAAGATCAACACGAAGATAATATTTCTCTATAACGTTGTTTTCGAACTTATAATATATCGTTAGTTTAATGGCTGCTTTAATTCTTCATCAATATAGACTTCGAACATTGAACAGCCTCGGATGCGATTACGTCGTTCATTATCATGGTAATTGTAGCATAATTTAAGGTCTTTGGAATCGCGAGTTGTTAGCAGCTAACGGCGGGCTTGGTTGTCTAAGATTACCCCCACCCCCCCCACCCCCTACTCCCACCCCAACCATCTAGAGTACGCTCTTAAATGGGTATACTGGATTAAAGTGTAAAAGCAAAAGTTAGACTTGTAGGGAGTAAGTTTACAAAACAAGTAAATGGTCTATTTAGGGGTTGTTGATGGAATGCACATTAACGAAGCTATTTCAGGATCAAACGAGAAAGTGTGTCACTTGTGTTTATTCGATAGGATATAAGCGATTTAAGTGAGATAGCGAATTTACTTGAAAGCGCTTTATCGACGTAGAATTTATTGAACGTAGGCAAGGAGATAAAACCGATATTGTATGAATTAAATCACATGTTGTCAACGTGCACATAAAAAGAAAAGTAAATTACATTTAGTATTTTATAAAGCCAAATTTACATTAAAAAAATGAGTTGTATTTCTTATTTCATGTTGGTTTATCTTGAATTAACAACATCACTAATCCATTACTATGATATTATTAATCCGAGCCAGTGCGTATCAAGATTTGAGTTAAGTGTCAAAGATCTTAGAAGGTCATCTTTACAGGAAGTGATTTTAATTTAATTTTAAATTGAAAGAATAATGGAACCGGCAAATTGATGTTTATTATATTTATGTGATCATTCACTGTCCTTGTAAGATTTTTTTTAATGTCCCCCACTGAAAATTAGTTATGTGACTGAGTAGGTTGACTCTAAATACGTATTTTATCAGTTAAAAAAAATATGTTACCTTCCTATATATACTGCCCATTAAGAACTTTCTCTATAGAGAACAATGAAAATGGAAAGTTCAAATAACGTGATAAATACTTTTAATCTAGTTTTGTGACGGCTTTGAAAATAAACCTAATAAATCCCACGCCTCATTACGCCCACGTCAGAAGTGTCAATAACACTGTTTGACGTCGACATGAACCTTATTACCATACCTGTCAATATCCAGCAAGGCTCGATTTTTAATATCCTGTTTTGGGCGAAGGTGGCGGAAAGAGCTTTTCTCACCTTCCAGATTACCAGCTTTCCGTTGAGGTGTCGCTTATCCTATTTTCTGGAAGCTGTATCCTTTTAGGCGCAAACTAAGACGTCCAACACAATTGCTTGACGTTAGGCGAGAGTGTAAGGGCAGAGATGTCACGCCGAGAAAGTTGATTTTAATTATTCCACATAATTATTTGAGTTAAAAAAGTTCGTTAAATTCCTTTAATTCTTTCAAATGTAATTGTCAAGCTAATGAGAAAGGCTCACGTTAAAAAAATAATCTTTTTTGACAGTTTTAAGGAGAACACAAATGTGTAATTAATAATTATCTCGTTTCTTCTGTGTGCATTATTGTATTGCAATTACAAATTTTGCTATAATAATATTTTAAATTGTGTTTTTTTTTTTTTTTTTTTTAACGTCTATCCTTTTCCGTTAAAAAAACTGATTTACAGAGTAGGACAACTAAATCAATCTTATTACATGGATCCAATTACATAGATGCAGATACAACAATGAACTACAGGATAGGATAATTTTGTCGTAATTTAAAATGAAAGTTTATAGAAACCAAACATATTTTGTAAAATTTAAACAAAGATCAAAATAATTTCACAGAACATTTTTTATGTTTTATATCAATCTTTTGTATGTCACAATCGTCAATAAGATTGTCATAAATTTCTTAATTTTATATACTTTTGAGCCCCTATTTCGGATAAAACCTGTTCTGACTAAATTCTCAAAGCCTGATTGGACAAAGTCAAGTTCATTACAACCTTTTCACAGTTCAACATTCAAATTTATATTTGCACCATCTATAACTTATTTTCCCAACGATGAAACAAAAATCAAAGCATTGAATAAATCCCTCCACCCCAAACATAAAACACGCTAACAATCCTCCCCCTCCCCCACCCCCTCTCCACATCTGCTATATCTCTTAAATCAAAGTAGCTCTACGTCATCACCTGAATGCGTAGACTAACAAGGGTGTGTTCTATAAACGAGCGTTTCAATCTCGCTACCTAGCGCAGCCGAGCGGAGGAGTGAAAAACGTGCGCTGACGCCGGAGAATCTATCTCGAGATTATCAAAGATTACCAACATTGATTTAGTGCCGCTTATTCCCGTTGGCAGCTCTGACTACCAGAAATAATCGTCAAATGTTATGTAAAAGGGCACAAGTCAAGTTTTCTACCGAGGTACACTGGCTATGCATTAAAAATCGTTTAACAATTCATCATTAGATAATTACACTGTGTAAGCTGCTGAAGCGGTTAGAAATGTTATCAATTATAAATTTTCTTACTTTAATAAAGGGGTGTGCAAAACATTATTCTATTAATACATTGAATTTAAAATTTATATGTTTAAGCTATCTGTTTAACGAATACTCGTGCAGCCTACTGTTTTAAATAGTTTCTTAATAATTCAGTTCAAATTGTATTTCTGCCTTATTTGTTTAATTGCAAATAATTATCTCTTCCTTTATCGCTCTCAACTTTTCTCATGCAGGCTCACATGCGATACAAACATCAATTATCACCAAAATGTTCATGTGTTTACTTTAGGCATTGCATTCAATTAATCACAATCCATAAACTTAATGACAAGCAAGCTGAAAAAAGCAATTATGAAGTACGTGCAGTAAACTTACGACAAACATTAAAAAAAATGGTTTTCATGTTAATATTCTTGTATTAAAAGTGTTTGTACATTATAACTACATATTAAAAATAAATATCAAAGTTTTAACAACCATGTAGTAACGAATGATATCTGCAATACAATAGAAAAAATAAGGAATCGACGATGGATGAACAATACAAAATCATTTAAATTAAATAATATTCAAATAATAATTGAAATGATATTATTGTATTTTGTATCAAATCACAGTTTTGTATTGATTTATAATATATTTTTATATTTGATTGACTTTATGAAGTTGAAACATTTAACAACTCGAATCTCGTGTATAATATTGCCCGCAGTAATTATTAGTAAGCTTCAGATTATTCTCGGCTAATTATATGCATTATTCACACAATATAGCAAAACAACTTCGGGCGTACAATGTGGGTTAGTAAATCCATTTATTAAATTTCAAAATTAGTCCACTTTGTTTACTGCCACTGGGCAGAATGCCAGCGTTAAACATGAAATACTCACTATATTATATTATGGCAAATGAAACTGGTTTATGTTTTGTTATTAGAATTGTATAGTTTTTAAACGACATTTTGAACCACAAACTTGTACAAAATATCTGGCTTGTGTGAATCCGTGTTATATTTTCCTAACACTATTTTTAATTAATAAAATGTGAATAATGTTTAAATTCTTATATAAGAGAGATAAGAGGGAGAAATATAGTTATTTAATAATGGCAAAATAGGAACAATTAGTGCCCCCAATTTATTCATGCCTCCTCTATTCCTATATTCCATTTCAACAATCATGTAAAGACAAATTGATTAGAATTCATTCAAACTGCATTTAACAGTTACACTTTTTATTAATCATACTGACTTGCACCGCAAGTTTCATAGTCCCGGGCTAACAATTCCCAGTCTAGAACTCTTTTATTCTCAGTGTTCTTTAGATCGTTCCCAAAGTGGAAACCCCCATTAAAATTCAGCCTCATTATGAGCCCTTTTTTCTGAATATACGAACATTTTCCCACCCGAACCATGTTTCTAATAGTGACAATAATGAACGGATCCCATACGAATATAAGCCAAAGTTAACGTGTGAGTTTTAAATTGGGATAAGCGCATATACTTGTTGTGGCCTTTGTGTCACTGTTGCACTTAGATCGGGGGTAACCTCTTGTGGGCCAATTAGTCGAAACAAGCCCCCCTCCCCCTCACCTCGCGTGCTGGTCGTGACGTTTCACTCGCTCCACGTTAGGGGCGCCAATGTAGCCACAGACGCACCACCTTGTTAAAAATTGAGAGGGTGTCTTCTCTTCTTTTTCACTATTTTCTCGCTCTTCTTTAAATATCACCTTAAAGGTCAAGAAGTGTTTTTAAAGAAGGCGCTTCTTGCTGCACGTAAAACATGTCGTACTCTTGTTATTTATGGATGTATATTCCACAGCATTAAGGTGACACTTTTTACTTCCCCTTTAGAAACATTCCCGTTTAGAATTTTTCATAAGTATAGTTTACACGTGAAAACTTTGTTTAGTAGCTAAATTATTGAAAATCCAGAAATTTAATATTTGAATAAGTTTTGATTACATTGTGATTATTTGGTGTTGATATTCTACATTTTCAATTGTACACGTTTTCAAGCCTCAATTTACATGATAAACCTTATTATGTGGTTAATGGTAAACATTCAAATAATCTTCTTCTTTTCAGATGTCCGAGGATTTATTTATTTATTTATTTAAACTTATTATTTATTTAACGTCCATCCTATTCAGTTAATAAATTTATTTACAAAGGAGTTAGGGTTATTGTAAAGGGAATGCCGTAGTGGCTGTTTCAAATTGGCTCAATCCCTTTCATTCCCATTAACGACTGAAAAAACCTTGGACAAAACTTACAGTCAGGATTGCCGGTAACGAGTATTGAATCTGATACAACCCAAATATGAGCCTCGCCCGGTTATAGCAATGATAAGTGATTATGAAGATATATTGATTTATCATGTTTCTTTGGTAATTTGATCTTAATACACAAATTATTAATTGCATGTGCGTTTGATATAAAATGATAAAACTTTAAAATAATTTTTTGTTGTTGCTTATGACGAGTTTTTAAAGACACTGTTGTTACCAAAGTTACTACCGGTTCATTTTATCACAGTCTACACATTTTTACAATTTTTAAGAGTTTTTACAAACTATAAACTAATTTTACAGTTGTTCTATAAATGGTTTTGCGAAATTAATAGCCGAAGCCATCAAAATAGGAAATTCACACATAAATATAGTTACACTAATCATCAGGTAACTTATTGAATTGATCACGCGTTTGAAATAGTTGATCAAAAAATATACAAACGAACAAAAAAACTAAAACAAAATAAACAATATTGTGAATACCCTGAAGTACGAAAATCAACAATCACAAATATTGTTTTTGGTTAACAAATAATATAGTTTTGTCGGTTGTCATGACTACCCCATTAACTGTGCATGAAATTGAAAAAATAAGAGTTGAACCAATCATAGAATTATTTTGTTTTCTCCGATTTGTAAAGCAATACTTCAAATTCACTAGACAAGCCCTTCAATTCAATATAATATGATATGTTGTTTTGGATGGACGTTTTTATAATTCCAGAAATTTCTACATGGAAATATATTATTCGAGGTAAACATTATTATTAAATTTAAATGCTTACGTTTAACATGAAAAAACTCAATAACAATTTTATACAAATTCCATGAAGTATTTTTGAAGATATTTTCATTCCCATGGGTATATACAAGTATGTTTCCCTTTAAATATAACTCTAAAGCCATGAGTATTTTACCAACTTTATTGAATATATTTTGCTTTTTGTTTTTTTTTCTGTCTGTTACAACTTCACAACTGTTACAACTTGTTGAATCTTTTGAGATCAACTATACACATATCAATTCCTTAAAAACGTCTAGTGACGTCTCTGCATCACGATAGTTTTCGATCTGGCTCTTCGCCGCCGCTCGATTATATTACAATATATGTATTGTAATTTGTAACCATTTATCTTCTAAACAGAAATTTCTACAACAGAATGCTTCAAATCATGTTTAGTTCGTATTGGATAAGCAGACTTTGCAATATAATATTACAAAATAGTTTATTTCTCGATTTTGTTGGTCGGGAAACACTCCCGTAGGTGGAATTGTTATTAATACAATTCAGAAATTACGAAATCCATACCGACCGGGGTTCGAACCCGGGTCTTCCACATGATAACACATTTTGACAGTATATCAAAAATGTTGAATTAAATAGCTATATGAATAGAAATTAATAAAACATTATTAAGAGAAATTAATTAAAAATTTGAGATAAAAAAATAAAAAAAGAAAATGGAAAATAAGACGATCTTACTAAAACGATAATGATGATTGACAAGTAGAACAAGAAACAGCAATCAAGAAATATACACACTTTCAAGGAAGAAAACCCAGATAGCGAATATCCAATGAACTATTCATTTCTCGAAAACTGTTCAGCCTAAAAATAATCTTCCAAATATATAATTATGATTATATATTTCTAACAGATCACATTATTTATTTTATTCAAGGCCCAAACATACCGCTCAGCTCCAGTGTACGACAACTAGACAGAAAATAGCATAGAAATATAACCCTTCATCTCAATCTCCCGCTAGTTTCACTCCAATAATAGTCGTCCAAAGTCTCCCATCCTAGGTCACTCCAACAACAATAATTCAATCACCGTCTGTCAATTAGGTCCCGGTGGAAACACCTGACAAGGGTTCGGTTACGATACGCTTTCTTGCCTCGCGCTGCCTGCGATACCTACCGCGTCTAAATTATCCACCGCCTTCTCCTAGGGGAACGCTAAATTCCGAATGCGGCCATGGAATAATGTCGGACAGGGCTACCACCTTTGGGAAACTGATGAGTGTTTTCATGATAAAGGCGGGTTTTTTTCAATTTTTTCGTTCGTTTATCAGTGTTGCTGGCATTGTTCTTTTTATATGGGTTTGTGGAAAGGAGAAGAGAAAATGGCCGCTTAGGAATACATCTTGTTTCTTTCCAAGGAAGATGGAAATACGATGTGCTTGCCAAAGAGTTTGGATGTAGTGAGTCGACAGGATAGTTCCCAGCAAATTCATTACTAATTACATAAGAGTATATCTACTTATGAACTAACTTCATTTATTTATTATCATGCATATTACAACAGAGTACAAATACTCCACAAGTGTAAATCATAGCAAAGCCTATCGATAGAAAACATAAACTTAAAGACATTAAAATATACAATATACACATAATAATACATGTAACTCTGTAAACATATTTGAAATACTCAATTTAAATGTAAAACTATCAAAATTAATTAATTATACTGTCATCTTAGTTAAATGGCGTAGGCTCTTTCTCGTGGAGAGCTACTCCATGAATTTCATTTGTACACAGACCCAAACGCAATAAATTTTATTTTATTAAGTATAATTCTAAATTTTTTAGCTTTATTTTAGTTTTTAAACATAAACTCTTTTTTACAAAGGAGGACAATAAAACAATAAACTTTATTTGAGTAATTTACAAATTAATGTTCTGAAACCATATTAATGAATGCACAAAACTAAAATATCTATGTAACATTGAGATAATTTAAAAAATAGTATAATTAATTCAAAACGTATTAAATTAAATACATTTAAATACAAATTTGTACAAATTTCAAAACATGCGAGAGAGTATAACAAAAAACAGACAAGATAAAATTGCTTAGATTCAAACACTGACGAACAAATTTAGATTTTAAATTGACGAAAACAGATAGATGTCCGTCGTTATTATTTGCAATAGTATTCACAAATTTTAGTTCTCTTCTTCAGTTCGATAATTAAGCATGTTGACCGTAATTTATTCTAGAAAAACGACTCCTGCCTTTCTCATCCATAGTGTGCAATTATTTTATTATAGTATTAAACCAATTTATTCTTACTTTTCTAATATAATAACTATCCTAAATCTTACAAAGATGTAAAATGAAGTAAGAATTTTGAATATATATTGAGGAAATATATTACATTATACTTCAATACTTGACGTCTGCGAATTTCTTTGAAATTGAAGTGACAATCCTTTGTATGTTTCGCATAACAAAATATCATAATTTAATTTCACTTTTTAACGTTATGTAATAATTTAGTTACAAAAGCCATTAAAACAAGGAAAACACTAAAAACAATCATAATATAAATAAAATATATTTATTATAAGCTGATTTTCAATTCAATATAAACATATATCGAGTGGAAACGGTCGTGTTACAAAGTTTAGCCTGCACATTACTCTTCCAAGCTCCAAGATTGACCTACAAACTGCGCGCCCCGTGTTTAACCGTCGAATCACAATTTTCTGTATCGGTTAACGGTTTTTAAAACAACTAATGAAACCACGCTGCTTGAAATTGGAAGATTTTTCAAACGTTTTTGTAAGCTCCGGTGGTTTTGCTTTCCGGGAAAGTTATTGGATATAGCCAACCAACCCAAGAGAGTTTTTATTAAATTCCACTTTTAGTTGAAATTAACAAACTCTCGTTGAATGATATTTTTAATTTTTAAAAGATAGAATAACTCCATATCTCAATATCTCTTATCTATATTGCACAAAACCCCCATCATGAATCATTTATGCAAATGAGATCTTAGAACATAAATTTATATAATAGGTGTGAATATATTTTTAACGTCGATTGTATAAATACGGTTCAGACCTGAAATGTCAACCATGATACTCATTCTGTCTGTAGTATAATGTTATGTTATTATTATAAACATTAATAAGAATTTCCATTGTAACAAAGCTTAAGTAATTGTCTAACAACAAAATATCTAAGAGACTTAACATATTAAACCTTATTAATAATAATGACGGAGCTGCTTATGTTCTATTCATTTATATAATTTATATTTTTCTAGTTGTAACTTAAACTTTCACAGATGTCTGAAATTTAACGATTTATTTTGTATTGACGATTTTATATTTCAAAACAGGTTTATTTTACAACAATTTTTTTAGAGCAGCAAGTCTACCATAATATAGTCCAATCTCTAAGACATAGGGTATATCCATTGAGCATGTAAGCGGTTTTGTAACAGGTAATGAAATAGAAACCAAAAGTATAAAATTACAATTTGTATCGTTTACTTTACTTGTATCATGTATTATTCAGCGTTTCATTGTTTATGTATGTGTACATTTTTCATTGCACGTATAAACTCGTGAGACTCTGCCACATTGACATTAATTTGCAAATCTATAAATAATGAATAAAAAGTAAAAAGTTGGTACGAAACAAGAAAAACATCGAAAATCGACCCCTACTTCGATTTGACGTAAAACCCCGCATACACAGACCTCGAATCAGCATTCTAATGTCGTATATCGATGATGCAATGCTAGTTGACAAAACATCCACATCATCAATTAGTTTTATTGCCATAGGAGTTTGTGCAGCGTGTACAATCATAAAATATATACACCTTTTTTATTGATTTCACATCAATTCTCGTTATTTTCTATATCGAGACCGATATACCAGAATATATTGGTCAGCAATTAGTTATTGACGATCGTAGAATTGAGATATTAAAGTTTTGATTTATTACATATAATATAACCCTGTGATAACTGATTAGGTTTCACAAGTCTATTCCAATCATGTCTTCGGAAATGTTAGTAGAAAAAAGAGAAATGGGGATATAGAGAAGTAGAGACAGAAAGTTTGAGTGTCAGTAAGATTTTTGTAAAAGTAAAAGTAATAGTTGTAGTATAAGTAGGAGAGTAAGAGAGTACGTGGAGAGTACGAGGAGAGTATGAGGAGAGTACGAGAGAATGTGGAGAGAACGAGAGTATTAGGAGAGTACGAGGAGACTTCGAAGGTACGAGGAGAGTACGAGGAGAGTATGAGGAGAGTTCTAGAGTATTGAGAGAGTACGAGAGTACGAGTAGAGTTGTTGAAGAGTAAGAGAAGAGTGGAAGAGTAGAGGAGTATGAGAAGAGTAGGAGAGTGACAGGCAAAGAGAGAGAGAGCTAGGTCTGCGGCAGTGCATGGTCAGCACTACACGACAGCACAGCTCCAGGTGACGCGAGGACAGACTCAGCTCGGTGGACGACACGGACCTCGCAATGAACCTCTGGCGTCGTTCTGCCTGCCCAATATCAACCCTCTTACCGCGCTCTGGTCGCGCCGGGGGTGGTGGGGGTGGGGGGGAGTCATACCCCGTCACTGCTAGCACGGACGGGGATTATTCAATATCATGCGGGTCAAGTCGTGGGGTGAGAGATTTCAAGTCACGTGACTCACTTGAGACGCGGCGAGAAGAACCAGCTAGAGAAAGAAGAAAGAAAGAAAGAAAGAAAGAAAGAAAGAAAGAAAGAAAGAAAGAAAGAAACTTGTACTTGAGATGGATATTATTATTTAATTATGTATATATATTACAACATTCATAAAAAAGGTGTCGTCGATACTTTCTTATCAGAACTTTGAAGAAGAACACTACAATATTTTTTTACGTTGTATACGAATTCACTTCCATTTAATTTATTTCCATTTATTTTAATTTTAACGTTAAAAATTACATTTCTTTAATTTTAAACACTTAAAACTTTAACACACCCTTTTAAATGTAATGAGATGAAAGTTATGATTTAAATGTACATTGCATAGTTTCCTGCGGTCCACAACGTATTTTTTTCATGGAGTTTCATTTAGTGTATTTACTTCTCACTGCTGTATAGTCTAAAATAAACTTAACCTAAAAAGTCTGTTATTCAACGAGTTTGGTGGGGTGTAAGGATTCTCTGAAAAACAGCTGTAAGTTGAGAAATGGAAGAAACAGAAGTAAAAAGATAATTGGATTCCTCTTTTTTGTAAATTCTGTGAAAGTGTGTTTTTGTCGAAAACGGCATTTTAAGGCAATGCAAAAAATGTTGAAGTGTTTGTGTTTGAAGCAGGAGCGAAAAGACAGACTCGTTATTGTACATTTGTAACATTGCCTTTGGTGCGTGAATATTGTTTTTATATGAAAAACTTTCCAAGTACTTTTAAGGCTGTACTTACAACAATATGACCATCGTTCATTACAAGTTTGAAATACAACAATTAGACGTACGTACCACATATCATATTATATTCACGGTTCGTTCAAACAACGATAATTTATGGTTTGTTTGGAGCTTTCTCGGTTGTACATGTTCATGACTACTTTTTCGGGTAGGCCGAGTAAGTGTAGGCAAATTAAAACTAGTGGTCAACTCGAAAAAGAAGTCATGAATGATTTATTATAAAATTAATTAAAGTTAAAAAATAATATTGAATATTTGAAAATGTTCAAATTCCATACAACATTAGATAAATAAATAAAGAGATCGTGTAGCTGTGTGCTATATTTATATGTCTAAGTTTTTAAATGTGTAACATTTATCCTTGTTGCAATTTTCTATACATACTTATTTCGTATTAAATTCATTAAACGTCACATTTATACTCATATTAATTCAATTGTTTTATTACATGTTTTCAAAAAATTCAGGGTCATCATTGTACAACAACGTAAAAACACAAGTAATAATGAAACATTCCTTATAATATAGTAAACATTTAAATATTATACAAATTATTATAAATTTGACCTGTGTTAATGTGATTTGTGATAATTAGTTCATAAAACTCCGACTTTTTGAACTTGTCTTTATTATTTCTATATTTTGTATCAAACATTATAATTTTTAATATTCCCAAATAATGTTGCGTGCAGAAAAATGTAACCCAATATAAACGTTTCTTTATCTTGTGAAGAAATAAATCATTCTATCTTTTCTCTACACTTAATTCTCCTGACTAAACACTATTTAACAACCTGGAATCTTCTCACGCAAATGCCAATTGACGTTGTTTAAAGCAGAAAGTTAGTTAAAGTAAGCTTATTAAAGAGATTAAATATAATTAACGGAGTAAAATACGTTAATTATAACGTGACAGTTCACTAAAAATTTAACAGGCTTAGTTAATTAAAGCAATTATTACTGAGTAATTAAATAAAAATCCATTTTGTATCCTGCCAATTATTTCGCATCCCTTGTTTTGTATGCCCTGCATTTAGACATTAATTTTTCATACACGCACAATACGAAATCCTATCAATCTCCAATTTTGTTATGAAATTGTTAATTAAACCTGAATTATATTGTGGACTTGCGGGTTTGGAAATTGAACTGATTTGTGTAAATATCTCCAACATGTTCTATCTCGTTGGTATTGTCATTTTTTCTCGGTGGACAGTAGTATTTGAAAATAAACTTTAAGGCTATTGTATCGCCCTCAAACCGATATTTTAAAAGTCAAAGATAGACGAATAAAAGCTTAGCTAAATGAAAGGGTTTGAATAGAACTGTAAAATATATTTTGTAATTTTTTGGAGGCGGGACGTTACGTCCCTGTCAGCCATTTTATGCTCATTTTGGGACAAAAGTGGGAACATTGACCTAGGTGCGACACTTAATTTAGTGCGACGATTGTTTTGACGACGACGACGACTTGTCGATTGCGTCAGGGCGTACAAGGTTGGCTTAGTCGCTTTGATTTACTGTCCCCCACTGAAAATCAGTTATAGAACTGAGTGGGTAGACTCTAAATACATTTTTTAGTAAATTTTTTTAAATTTAAATATATATATTATATTGTTTCGACACATTCCACCTCCTTATAAGGAGGTAGAAGGCAATGATGTGTCGAAACAATATAAAAAGAATCGTCGTTCTAAATTAAGTGTAGCACCTAGCTCAGTGTCCCCACTTTTGTCCCAAAATGTGCATATAATGACTGACAGGAACGTTACGTTCCGACCCAAAAAATTATAAAATATATTTATCTGTTAAATGTAAGACTTTCAGTCATCTAGACAAGATTGCAGTCATCTTCCTTTGGTTAACAATGTCGTTTAGAGGGCGATACAATAACCTATAAAACGGGTAAATTTTATTTAATAGTTTAACTAACAGATTTTTGAAGGTTTCACCTTCTTTTGACTATCTGACATTATTTTAAAAATACAAACATGTGACAAAACTTTTAGATGTCTAACTAGGTACTTCCGAGTACTCGGGTAGTGTGTAAGGAATGTCCAAGAGTGTTAGTAGGACTGAATCCCAGTACTCGCCTTGAATGAGTAAAACCTCAGTCAGGACTGCCGGTGGTGGGTATCGAACCAGTGACCTCCTGATCCGAGTCCCGCAAAGTTCTTCCTCTGTCTGTGGAAACTCGGGTCGCTTGTATAGATAGACAGAACAAGACTTTCTGCTACACTAAACAGCGTTCCGTGTTTGATTAACTAATTCCTCAAGTTTAGAAATTTTAAACAAATAAATCCTAATTAATTGTGAAACGTCTTCTGTCAAACTCCGCGACGTTTGAAGCTTTGTAGATAGAAGTGATCTGTGACTTGATGATTACTAAAGACACGTACAAGAACTCACCTCGTTTCATGGTATTGTTGTAATTGGCACATTATTGTAATTGCCATTTTGTTTCTTTTGATTAGGCCGCTTTGCGAACGCTTTTTTTAGTCCGTTGATGGATGAACTTCTTTTTTGTAAGTTTTTAGTTTGCATGGGACCACTTTACCTTAGCAAGTTCTTTTTGAATGCATTGTAGGTGATTGTTGTCAAGTTTTTATTGTTACTTGTAAATTGTTATTATAAACCTAAAAAAACTTATACTACAACTTTTATTCTATGGATTCTGGCTAACTTATTTAACTTTTTCTTTCAAAAAGCAATACATCACCATTAACTTAATGTCCATGTTAAATATGAACGTTGTAGCCCTACCCATTTGGTCAGAATCGGCCCAAATGTCACGAAAATATCGCACTAAAAATCGAAAAAATTGTTAAAGTACGATATCCATGAGAAATATTTCTTCGATTGTACCCAAAAACGTGGCAAGTCTAAGTTCAGAGATTTCAAAGGTCCCCTTTAGTTTTCATCAAAATCGCATATGCCGTTTGCCCGGTAGAGTGCGAACAAACAAACAGAAAAAAAAAACACCCAGCTAAATTTTTTGGGGGGGGGGGGGGCAGGGAAATTGAAGTCTTCGCTTCGCTCATCCAATCATCAAGAAGACGAAGACGGCACTAGTTTTTGTTGGTTTAATTGGATTAAGGGTGCGTCAACCGTTAAGTCATAATGCGCCACTCTAGACTAGGTGATATGGGGAGAAGGGGGCCATTCTGGTCAGAACCAGTTACGGGTAGGGGGAGGAAAGGGGGTGTTCTCACGTCACGGTCATTATCGTCTTTGTCATCGTCGTCGTGAAGGTCGTCAAGGGAAAGAGGAGGTGTCCCCGACGACGATTGCCAGAGATCGGCGCTAGTTTCGGGGAGTAATATACTCCCCTCTTACTAGCTTATGTTTGCGAGGTAAACTTTTTCTCTTCAAACGCCTTGTACGATTAGCAGAGCCATGCTCTGGGCCAATTTTACCCCGGGTCAAGACGGAAAATCCTAGAAGAACATGAATAAAATTATCGTGGGAAACCTGCCCAGTGTGCAATGCATGCACCTCCCCTATTCACATGTCTGTCTAGGACAATTGTGAAGGGATGTCCGACGGCTTTTTAGGGGAAGTAGTCCCTTATATTCGTATTAATGGCTTGAAAAATATTTCAATTAGGATTGACGGTGGCAGGAGTCGAACCAGAGACCTCTCGAAACAGAGTCTTAAGCAACATCTGTCGGTAAAAGGAGTAATTTTATTTTATTACTGTTTAAAAATATATTATTATTCACACTTAGTTTTTTTTTGTTGTCGTACCTATTTTTACATCTTTATATTATTGTTTCATAGATGAAATATTGCCAAACAATTGTTGACACATTTTAGAGAAGCAAATTATAGATTTGACACAGCTATTGTGAATTTATTTGTTATTATCTTCATATAAAATAAAAAGAAAAGTTAGTGTATTTAGATTTAAATTGTAAACTTAACAAATGCATAATTAAAAACTATATTGGTAACGTCGTTGGGATTGCATTGCAACATTTCACAAGAAATCAAATGTATGATGATTCCCTTTTTCAATCGTTTGTAAAACATTTTACAACGTTTTTCCCTCCGACTTTCGTTCAGAATAGCGAACAGAAAAATCAAAGCGGAAAAAACGAAAAGAATTTAATTCATTATCATTCGTTTGTCTTCAAACGAGGAACATTATTTGAACGGTCTGGTCCTGATTTCACTTCTGAATAACTAACAAAATCTGAGTGATCTTTTTCGTTTTCGCTCTCGCTTATCAGTCTGGTTCTCTTCTTGTTTGCATCGTAACTCAGCCGTGGTCTACCCGAAGTTACCCCCCCCCCCCCCCCCCCACTCTCACGCAAGTGCGTGTAGAGAGTAGAACCCCCTCCCCCTCCCCCACCCAATCTATTATCTCAAAGTAAGATAGGCACCTTAGGCTGTTGCCAGGCCAAGGATAAACTACACATTGTATTGCAGAGCTTTATAAATCAACCTACGTTGAACGGGAATCAAATAGAAATAAATTGAAACACTAAATTCAAATTGTTTTTGTGCTCAATATGCTAGAAATGAATTTATTCGGTTATAATGTTTTTGAATATATTTTGTAACTGAGTGTATTGAATTTATGAAATATGTCAATCGTGTTCCTGTTGAACACTATTTAAATAAAGAGGACAACGTATATTTATTTACTGACCATAAAGACAAAACATAATAAGAAAAGATGAAAAAACGAAGAAGAAAAAATATGGTTATTATAACAATAAACAAATATATCAAAATATAAATATTACAAATAAATCATACATGTCAATTAACTTTGTGTCTTCCGCACTATATAGTAGTCACTTAATTTACTTTACTTTAGTCTAGCTTAAGTTAACTAGTTGAACAATATGTCTTAGTATAGTTGTTTTCATAATACGATTATATATTTTATTGCACTTGTAGAACTACGGTCCCGTTGTCAATAAAAATCAAATTATTATAGTATGGCTTAAGAGCTATAAAACTATTTAAAAATGTATAAACATTCAAAATAAATATATAAAATACTTGATTGTCTGCCAAGGACATAATACAAATAAAATCTGAATCACATAATTTTATGTCAAAAGTATGCAACGCCTCCTTATCATACAACTCCCGCCCACTCTAAGAGTCCTCAGACTACCCTCGTTCTCTCTCTCTTTCTCTTTCTCTCTCTCTTTCGTCATAGAAGCTGATTGTATTAGGGTTCGATCCCCGCTTCGCTCACTCAGCGTCGCGATCGTGCGACTCAGTCGAACCAAATCGAGTTCGCCTATTCTATGAAACTCGCCGAGAATAATGCGTCGCGTTTCCTCCATCGCTCTTGTCTTCGGGGGAGATCGGCAAAGATCGGACAAGACAAATTGCTTACTCGAGTGTTATAGTCCTTTCGCTCTAAAGGCTGCATGTTTCTCTGTTGCATCTGCATTTTAAAGAACATCCATAGTATTGATAATGCCCTAATTTATTGTGTAAATTTTCTTTATACAATATTCGCACTTAAGTGATATTGAAATTTTAGTTATTAAACAAAATTATATTATATATTTTATAATTATTTAATTTGTATCATTTATAAAAAATAAAAAATAATTTTAAAATAATGCACGAGTGGCTTATACGTTCTTAAGGCAGCAGAAATCCCATTAATTATTTTTCCGGTGGACGAATAAAAAATATATTGCCAAAGTTATCGTACATTAGACGCTATCTGAATTTCAGCTGCGATATGGTATACACCTTCATCACAGGCAACTGGCACTCTTTACAATATGGATACTGGCGCAAGTATTGGTACAAAAACACTTGGTCAACACTCCCGTTAGTGATTGTTGATATTAAATACAATCTTGTTCTCGAACAGCAATGAAATAACTTTTAATTTAGATGTGAGTAGCTTCTATCCTCACAGCGATCCAACTATAGATGAATCATCCCTACGGTCACAATCACTCGCTCCTAGTTGACAAGCTAATGTACTTTTAGCACAACCTACTTACTGTTCCCCGCTGAAGATCCTTTGCATAATACATGTATCGAGTTGGTTTCCTAAAGAGCTTTTCTCCTAACTTTCATCCGTCTACTTGTCAACCGAGCTCAAGCGCTCATCTATCTCAGAAGCCAACGGTTTGCTAGTGTACTAATGACCGTTTAGATTCGGAAATGTTCATACCAGCAATTCAATTATCCATTGTCGTCCATATTATTTCAAGATTTTATTCTTTTATACCGTTCTCCAGAACCGTTGTCCCATTTGGTATGGAATAATGTACAGATTTTTTAAAATTTTGTTTGAATTTTGAACTTAAGTGATGTTCGGGTACCCGAAATTTCGGGTCGGGTTAATTTTGGGGCCGACATGGTTATAACACAGGGTAACCGATTTTTTGCTAGGAAAAAAATTGAGGGAATGGTGGAGGTGCCGGTCCAGAAGATTTTTATTTTTAACTTTGATTTAAAATCCCATTCATAAAAATATTGACAATTGAAAATGAATTCGGAGAAAATCTAATTATAATATTGTTCACAATAAGATTCAATATCCATTTTTACATGTAGTATTTATTATCGAAAATGAATTTGGAGATAATCCTAATGTAAGATTATAAAATCGCAACTAAAATTCAAAATCCATTTTTACACGTAGTATTTATTTTAACGCCTTTATTTTCCCTATACCCGCCCCGGGCCGAACCGAAGCCCGGAGGAGTTTAGTACCCGCACCCTTCCCGCACGGTCCTATAGTTTCGACCTACTTTGTAAATCATAACTGAATATGATACTTAAAATAAATAAGTTCGATGGCGAAGCTCCCCTTTTACTTTGCAGTCCGTCTGTGCGTGTGTCACGTCTCTCGATAAAAATCGAACACGACATTTGATTGGCACGCGTTTTTGTTGTTGTTTACATCGCCCTTTTCAAAGGGCGATTTATAATGTTTTTGGTGACCCTGGGGATCAAGGGCTCATCAGAGCCTACAGGGTTGGCTTGGTCACTTTGATTTACTGTGCCCCACTGAAAAACAGTTATATAACTGAGTACATATATACATATATATACTAAATACAATTTATTTATTGGATGAGCGAAGCGAAGACTTCAATTTGACTTTGTGTTTTTTTGTTTGTTTTTTACTTACGTTACCCCAAGAAAAATAGCTCGGGTGTTTTGTTTTTGTTAGTTTTTTTGTCTGTTTGTTCGCTCTTTACAGGGCAAACGGCATATGCGATCTTGATGAAAATTGAAGGGGACCTTCGAAATCTCTGAACTTAGAGCTGTATTGTTTTTGTGTACAATCGAAGAAATATTTCTCATAAATATCGTACTTTTACGATTTTTTTAGATTTTTAGTGCGATCTTTTTCTAATAATCGGCAAACGGCTACTCCGATATAAATGAAACTTTATAGGAACGTTTAAAATCACTGAAGTTATATATGTTATGATTTTAGAGACATTTGAAAAAATATTTCTTATAGAAATCGTACTTTTACGATTTTTTCTCCGGCTTTTAATACGATATTTTCGTGATATTTGGGCCGATTTTGACCAAACGGGTGGGGCTACAACGTTCATATTTTACATCGACATAAAGATTATGGTGATGTAGTGCCTCTTGAAGGAAAAAAGTTGAAAAAGTTGGTCAAAATTCATAGAAATAAAGGTTTTAATATAAGCCTTTTACAGGTGTATAATGAACAAGTAATATCAAGTAACTATAGAAAAGTAAGGAGATTCCACATAAAAACGTAATCATTGGACAAAAATATTCCAAAAAAAGTTCATCCATCAACGCGACTGGAAAAAGCGTTCGCGAAGCGGCCTAGAAAAAACGAATGCACTGAATGTGGTAGTATTAGGATAAAATTATTGTCGAAGTAAAAGGCTTAAAAGTATATTTTTTTAAATATGTATTAAAATGATTGTGAGAGTAAGTAAGAGTACTGAGATACGATTTGTTGTTTACAGTACACTGACCTACATAATTTGAAACACACCCAATTAATTCACGCTCACGTGTGCTATGCTTAAAAAAATACCACAACAATAATACCACCCTCTGTAATTAAACAGGAGTACAACTTAAAAATATTGAATCAAAAGTAAAGACCCGGCGCCTCCACCAACAATGCTATTCTTATGGAGTTAAAAATTTTCTTTCTCTACCCGGCACCTCCACCAACAATGCTATTCTTATGGAGTTAAAAAATTTCTTTCTCTACAAGACATCTCCACCAATTGCATATAACATTTGTTATTTTAAATCATTTATTTATGACAGAATGCGTTAGATTCAACTTCATTTAGGTAGAATTAAGGACTGCGATGTGCATTTAATTGGAAGAGCGAAGCGAAGACTTCAATTTAACTTTGTGTGTTTTTTTTTTCACTTGCGTTACCCCAAGAAAAATAGCTCGGGTGTTTTGTTTTTGTTAGTTTTTTGTCTGTTCGCTCTCTACCGGGCAAACGGCATATGCGATCTTGATGAAAATTGGAGGGGACCTTCGAAATCTCTGAACTTAGACCTGCTACGTTTTTGGGTAAAATCGATCAAATATTTCTTATGATTATCGTACTTTTACGATTCTTTTCATTTTTTAATGAGATATTTTCGTGATACTTGGCAAACGGCTACTCCGATATTGATGAAACTTTATGGGGACGTTTAAAATCACTGAAATTATATATGTTGAGATTTAAGAGACATTTGAAAAAAAAAAAAATCTTATAGAAATCGTACTTTTACGATTTCTCCCCCGTTTTTTTATGATTTTTCGTGATATTTGGGCCGATTCTGACCAAACGAGTAGGGGTACAACGTTCATTTTTTACTTTAACATAAATATTATGGTGATGTAGTGCCTATTGAAAGAAAAAGTTGAAAAAGATCGTCAAAATTCATAAATTTAAAGGTTTTAATATAAGCCTTTTACAGGTGTATAATGAACAAGTAATATCAAGTAACTATAGAAAAAGTCATGAGATTCCACTTAAAAACGTTATCATTGGACAGAAATATTAAAAAAGCTCATCCATCAACGCGACTGGGAAACGCGTTCGCGAAGCGGCCTAGTATTATTTAACCGATACCTTCACCAACAACGATGTTTTTTTTGTTTTTTTGTATTCTTTAAGATTCTAGATTTGGTTCCTCTTTTGAATATACCCGTTTACTTGCTTGAATTTATAAAAATACATATTATTAACAATCGGGAAAGTACAATCTAATAGTTGGTGAAGAACGCAATAACCATGAGAACTGACACTTATTCTAGGATAAAAACAATAACAGAGAAAACACCTCTATTTTTCTATTTATTACTTGTAACTTGGCTTATTTTGTATCACCTAACTCTCTGCAAGACACAAAAAATACGTTAAATTCATAGGAGTCAAATATCAAATTTGTATATTTATTTAGGTTTATAAAAACGCCTGTATACTGCCGATCAACGGATTTATAAACATGTCAAAACCAAAAACTTGTCGTAGGCTTTCACGTCCCGAGTCAATGATAAAACTTGGCTGTCGGGATCCGCCGTGTCGATTGTCAAACCCATTCTTAACGTAATAACCTCTATTGGTAATAACGTCAGTAATTAACGTTATTACTTAGTTTAGTAATTACATCGTACTACCTCTAAATCGTGAGTGTAATGTTGTCCCAAGTGAGACTGGAAACACATGGCTGTGTTATGCACACTGCGCATTGCACACAATGTAATGTGTTTTATTGTGTACACAATACATGAGGGCTGTATACTGTTGTAACGTAGTCGTGGACTTAGCTGGATGAAACGAAGACGCAACAGGGATAAACATACACGCCTTGCAAGTGCATACAATAGGTTATATGCAGTTGGGAGTATAATATAAACCGTTAATTAATTGCTTGATGTAATTGTTCAGTGGTAGCATACGAAGCTCTAGCTCCATGTTGATTCTGACCAACGACAATCGTAACTAAATGCTGAATCAACGGTTTTGTTAAGATAAATAACGAATATTGGTAATGAAACAAATCAATGATATTAATAAAAAAGAAGTGTGTTTCTTTATGCATATAACCAAATGCTGTCATTTAATAAAAATTAAATTAAGCTTAGAATCACATGAGACAAATCAATTATAAAATAAATTCATATTTAGAGTCTACCCACTCAGTCATATAACTGATTTTCAGTGGAAGACATTAAACCAAAGCGACTAAATCAACCAGTAGGCCCTGACGCAATCGACGAGTGAGCGATAACCATCCAAACATCGATATTATTTACATTTTTTATTTTTTACAAAAGTGTTCTTTGTACAGAATAGTACGCTGTACCACAGTGGTCATCCAATGTCAAATGACCGTCTGTCATATTGATTTTTCTAATACTTTAATTTATTCCTACCGGATAAACACACGAATGAATAAGATGTTAATTGTAATGTGTGTGTAATTGGTGTGTTGTGTGATTGTGTTGTAAAAGTCAAGTTATTTGTAAATTTTGTCACTGCAACAGTAACAGTTAACCGAAGTTGAACTCACGATACATAAGATTATTGTGAAGATATTATATTATTTTCTACAATTACCTATTTTATCCCATGCTATTAAATAGCTTCGGTATTTTGTGTTTTGTTCCATTTTACTTGTTGTTTGACTTTTGAAAAAGTTTTTGTCTTTATTTCTCGTTTTCCTACTTTGAGAACAACCTGGCGAGTCTAATAAAAACATTTAACCTTTTATTCTGAAATCTAAATTTATCTTTTACTTTTCCATCTTTCACTTTTGAGTGTAAGGTCTTCTTCTTTTAACCTTGTTATACAATATTAAGTTGATTTGTTCAATATTTTTAAAGAAATGCAGTTTAATCTGTAAATAATATTAGGTAAGTTCAAAGGCAGCAGGTTCTCTGTAGTACTGTTCCATTAATTCAGATCTGTAGTGCACCAACAATAAATGTCATGAGGTAACGGGCCTGTGGTTGAGGCAAGTACAGGATAAATGTACGCTCTCAGGTTTCAGATGATAGCCGCTGAACTGTTACTAACATCATTTACATATTTAGTACAACCGTAATGAAGAATCATTTTATTTGTATCCACACTCAGTTTCTTAGTATCACCCTATTCCAATCATAGCAAGACATTAGCCCACAGAGTTAAAATTGATTTTAACGTTGGGTTTCTATACAAAAATTTGATTTAAAAGAAATTGGCAGTATGAATAATTTTTGAGACCCAGGTTCATTTTCTGGTCGAGTTGTATTTTTAATTTCTGAATTGTGTTATATAATTATCAGAACGAATGTGTTTATACAGTATGCATTTCAAATATTGTAATTTTCAGAAAATCAAGTAAAAACACTAAAATGGCACAAAGCATACCTACATTTATAGATACGTTCATTCTGTGAATTCCAGGGTAACAAAACATCTTATTTTCTTCTTCCAAGAAACTTTTCTCCAAGATAAATCCGCAGCCGTGAACGCAGATTTGGTTAAAATTCCCGCGTAACACAAGAAAAACTTATCGACCGAAGAACGCAACATTTATCAGCGAACTCTTAAGTCGCTCTTCTAACTTGTCCAACTCGAATCTACAATTCCCGGTGTGATATTTGCCAAGGGGGACCCGCCAATTTACACGATCAATGAATCAAGAGTGAAAAAAACAAAACACAAACAAACAAACGAGCAACGATCACAGACAAAATGTTTTCGATTTCCGAACGTCTTGAAAGTTTGTTGGAAAGAAAACGACACAGATATTTCACAACAAGAGTGAGACAGACAGACAAGACAGACAGACAGACATACAGACGTGAAGAATCTATGTTTATACTTAACCCGGTGACAAAGATAAAGTTTTTCGGTCCCGAGCTGCAACGTATACCCTGTGTTAGATGCATGGGCTCTGAGATAATCCCGAACTTGGAAGAA
This sequence comes from Sweltsa coloradensis, assembly GCA_024449915.1. Classification (NCBI taxonomy): domain Eukaryota; kingdom Metazoa; phylum Arthropoda; class Insecta; order Plecoptera; family Chloroperlidae; genus Sweltsa; species Sweltsa coloradensis. Next base: position 464,123 of record JAMZAV010000369.1, read on the forward strand.
TGTTCAGAAATTCAGTGATTTCTCAATATATTTTCCTTTAAGTTTATTTAAGATATATACATTTATTAACTATACAACCATTTGTATGTCGTTCACTTAGCATAAAATCTTGTTTGAATAAAAAGACCATTATGTTGAGTGGGCACATAATAAATTGAAATTTATTACATGGATGATACTATACAACAATTATTGTTTAAATAAAAATTATTGAACTCGATTCCCAGTCAAACTCACATAAATTGTATTAACCTAAGAAAAACGTTTATTGCCATATATTTATTTGTAACTGCTGGACAATAGTCTAAACAATAGGTTTTAGTTCAATAAAATAATGATTAGTCCAATGATTTGTATTTAAATAGATTGAAATTTTTCACAATTATTAAGCATTTAAAGGAATGCTGACATGGAAGTGGAACTAATCAAGCACAATTTTAGTAAATACAAGTATTAAATAAACTTGTAACTGAGAACTGTTTTACAAATAAATTTAGTTTGAAATTCCTGCATTTAATAAATTGTTCTTAGGCATCTATAAAACAATTGAATCTAAGTAAAATTTATTTTGATTATTTTTAATAATTCCATTGCAGTCATTAATTATTTTTTAATTTCTGGTTTAAATTCAAAAAAATTATAAAAAGTTATATATTTGTTTAGTCTGTTTTTGAAATGAGTTATTAAGCTTTTATTAAAAATGCCTTCAATTATGGAACATTACGTATGCTTTTATTTTTTTAAAATTAATGTTTTTTTTAAATTCTTTGAATCCATAAAGATTGGTTTCTTTGAGTCTAGTCTTTTGAGTTGTCTATCTGGTAGAATTTTTTAAAAGGCGAATCTTCGTGACAGTTCATCTTCTCATTGTGCGAATAGTGAAAGTCATCCTGAATAAGTTTCTGGCGAGGGCTGCGACAGTAATCAACGCTTTGGCTCATGTATCAATGGACAAGTCACGCGCCACCCAAACAACTCGTATCCAACTAGTCTAGTTGGAGGCTGCCGAAACAACGTCCAACTTTGTACCGGAATTGACCGGGAACTGATTGCGTACGTAGACCCTCTATAATTTAAACTTCGGATTCACGAAAGCTTGCCTAAAGTTTTCACTGGAAATCACATTGTGCGCTACAATTGAAATTGCTTCCTATCCAACCTCCTTGACATCGTTAGTAGTAGGGTGAGCTGGTATTTAACCTGGAGCGTGTCGTATGGTAAGGACTTCATAATGTGATTTTATTTGTTTGTTTAACGTTTACTATATTATCACTTTTCTGTCCGTCTGTGCGTGTGTGACGTCACACGATATAAATTGAACACAATCTCGGATTGGTTTGAATTTTTGGTGACTCTGGAGATTAGAAAGACGTGGCGTTCCTCACTCAATACGGATATATTTTTCTAGCCCGGCACCTCCACCAAAACTAATACATTATATGTAGTTTGCGTGTTCTTTGCGATAAACTGTTGATTCAGTACCTTTGCTTCTTATTATGAGAACTTCTTTACCCGTCATTGTTTTTATTACCTTTCCTTGTTGTGAAGTTGAAAGAGTAAACCAATTTATTGCCTGCTGACCAAACATGATTGTTGGATGACCACAAGGACCCATCTTAATAAATAAACAAAACATAGATTTAAAAAATCACAAACTAAATACAGTTTTATATAAATGATTTTGCAAAATAATGGTTGAAGCCATCAGAATTTATATAGTAAGGTTATCTATACAATTAGGTTATTTTTTTCAACCTCAAATGTTTAAATTATTTTTAAAAAACTTACTTATTGTAACGGACCTAATCACAAGATTTAAAAATGACTTTGTAATACATTATTTATTGTTAACTTAAAATAAATTCCTGTTTTTTTTTACTACGGTAAATTTTCTGTATCTAGATATAAAAACATCGCCATTTTTCATCATAGCGACATTTCTAAAAATTATCATGTATAAAAAAACTTTGTTTTTAAATGTTTTTCGTTATAATGTGATTGCATTAAATAACTTATTATCTTATACAAATGTAACCTGGAAGGAGAATCATATAAAATATTTGGAATGTTATTTATATATATAATAATGTTATATTATTCTTCTAAACCTATTTTAAAATCAGCTTTAGAAAGACTCTCAATTTGAACTAATCCAAATAACAATCAAATAAAACAAACGTTGCAATAGTAAAGATACTGTATACACGATCAAAGGATAAGGAACGATAAAAAGAATGAAATAAACGTCCCCTCTATGATATAAGTTGAGCTGCCTACAGATAACGTAAAACGCATCACGTGCCTGGCTGCTATGATGGCTCTCTAGTCGCCGCTACTCGGTATGATTTGCATCGAGCAATCTGTCAACCCTGATGTCAAGGAACGAGCAACGTTGACAGTAGTGTAGTGATAGCCTTCCGGCATTAAACGCTTGAGCAGTCGAAGATATACAAATGTTTTATGAAGACGTGAAGCGACACAGAGAAAGTGATTTCAGCTCAAGTAAAACAGCATCAAATGATGTGATACTATTGTCTTGTGGCTTATGCTTTGTTCGTTGTTTTTGGGGATATTGGGTCGTACATACATTTTTCCTAGTTTAAATTGATTTTATTATTATGGACAAATTATGTTATTCAATACAATATTTAAACATGTATTTGATAATGCGGTTGTTAGAAAGTTTTGTGTTCGGGGCTTTGTTCTTTTCTAGCAATCGTCACATTCGCTATTTCTATTCTTCGTTGACTCATTGCGATAGCTCTTATTACATTTATAAAATATTTTGTTTTTAACAGACCAATGAGTCTAAAACAGTTCAACACTTTTACCAAAAACGCATGATAGCTGTTGTGCTTGTCATTTTCTCAAATTGTTTGTAAATTATTGATATGAATGTCTGCCAGTTGCATGGAAGATGATATCTTCCGAATAACCATTCACTTGAATTGAAGAGTGAAAATTTTAATTTTAATTAAAAAATATATTTACTTGGTTCATTATTGTTTTATTTATAAATAAATAGATACAAAATCTGCATTAAACTGGTCGGGGTCCAAACCTATGGATTGTTGGTATACACAGTTCTAGCCTTCTATTCAACCATAAAAGCATCGATCAAACTTCTTTAGTTTCAAAAATGTTATAAAAAGAAATTAGTCCAAAAATGATTTTTTTCATCGTACCCGGCACCTCCACCAAAATCCTATTTTTATGTAAAATAAATAAATATATAATTATTATTCTTAAAATGTATAGTCTGAAATTAAAGTTAACTAATAATATCTGCAAAAGAATACTGAAATAATATAGTTGTCCCAGCTTCATAATTATTGTAAATGGAAAACTGTAAATATTATGTTTTTATTTCTAAAACTGTCAAACTCGTGTTAATGACAACACACTTTCAAATCTTTCACTTTACTCAAAACTGTGTTTTCACACGGATCGTCGAAACCTCCAAGGCTAAGGCCGACAAGGAATTCACGAGGACGATCAGAAGATCTCTCAAAGACTTAAGAGCTTCCACCCCTGATTCGTCAGAATTTAGCAGAGATTTTACCATGCCTGAGTTGGAAGCAGCCATAGCAAGTACTAAAGCTGGGAAGGCAGCAGGCCCTGACGAGATCCATCCTGAATTCCTGAAGGCCTGTGGGAAGAATACCAAAAGGTGGCTCTGTAGGTTTTATAGCGATATTTTATCATCTGGAAATTACCCCAGGGAATTCAGGAATCGAAGATCCTAGCAATTCTCAAGCCTGGCAAACCAGCCGACAGAGCTGAAAGCTATCGCCCAATTGCGCTCTTGAGCAGCTGCTACAAAGTTTTGGAAAGGCTTATTTATAACAGAATTGAGCATGCAGTTAATGAAGTCATCCCGATAGAGCAGGCTGGATTCCGCCGAGGCCGCAGCTGCGCCGATCAAGTCATGTTCCAAAAGCAAGAAATTCTGTTTCAGAATCTTTCTTATCCTGCTTTTATGATCTATTTCTTACTCAACTTGTCAAGGAAGCCACTCATATAACACAGTCGTCTCGCTCAATTCTGGACCTTCTGTTATGCAACAATTCTTCTCTTATTTCCAATGTTGAAGTGATTCAAGGAGTGAGCGATCACTTAGCAGTTACAGCAACATTAAAAGTCAAGATGCAAAAATCCAAAGTCATCCGGTCTGAAGTGCTCAATTACAACAGAGCTGATTGGGAACTTCTGTCTAGACTGTTTGCAGACCATCTTCCTTGCAACTGGAATAGTTGGGATATGATAATGCGTGGAACGAATGGGTACGTATTTTCTGGGATTGTGTCAATTCGGCAATTCCCAAAATCAAAATTAACTCCAAACGAAGGCCTCCATGGATTACTAATAAGTTAATTAAAGATATCAGAAGACGTGACTCTATGTTTCGTAAATGGAAAAAATCCCCATCTGAAGATCGAGAGGTAGTTTATAAAAAAAATCAGAAATCAAGTTAAAACATCAATTAGAAATGCTCATGATGAATATGTGTGGAAGATGGGAAATGACTCGAAGAAATTTTGGAAATATATTCATAGCAGAAAAGGCAGTCTTGCACCCGATCATTACACTTGCGATGGTGTCAAGCTTTCAGATCCAGTTGAAATTGCGAATGCATTCAATAAAAAGTTCCATGACAACTTTACTCCTAATGACACGTCTCCCCCTACTAACTGGGTTCCAGGAAATATTGGCCCAGTAGCTCCAATAAGATATCTATTTTTCATCGAAGAAGAAGTTCAGGAATATTTAAAAAAGATTCGAAGGCGCCTGGACCTGACCTTCTACCGGGCCGAATTCTACATACCTGTGCTGAGGCTCTGGCTCCTTCTCTATGCAGTATCTACAATCTATCAGCATCTACTGCATGTGTTCCTGATGTATGGAAGACAGCATCTGTGGTTCCAGTCTTTAAGAAGGGAGATAGATTGAAGATCGAGAATTACAGGCCTATTTCGTTGACCTCACTTGCATGCAAGGGTATGGAGAAACTGATTGCTAAACGGTTATTTAATCACTTTAAAAGAAACAAACTTATCAATTTAAATCAGCACGGTTTTATACCAAAAAGGTCATGTGTAACTCTCTTAACTGACGTTATCGATCAGTGGTTAAATTCACTTGAATGTACTTCTGTCAAACAGGTTGACTGCATTGCATTAGATTGGGCAAAAGCTTTTGACCAAGTCCCTCACACAAAATTGATAGCAAAATTAAAAGGATATAAGTTGAACACAATGTAATAGGGTGGATAAGCTCTTTTCTTTCCAATAGGAAACAATCTGTAGTTTTTAATGGTTCTCGATCTGTAGAAGCTCATGTTACTTCTGGGGTGCCACAAGGGTCTGTCATTGGGCCTCTCCTATTTACAATCTTCTTTTTAGATCTTCCTCAATGTGTGTCATCTCAAGTTTACCAGTATGCTGATGATACAACATTATTTCGACCTATTTCAGGATTAGAGGATGTTTATGCATTGCAAGCAGATCTATCTGCACTTGAAAATTGGTGCTTGTTGAACTGTATGCAGCTTAATGCTAGCAAATCGCAGTACATACGTCTAACTAGGTCCAAATCACCCATTGCTTCTAATTACATTCTTTTAGGTAATGCTCTAGTGAGGCAAACAACTATTAAACTCCTCGGTCTCACTATATCTTCAGATTTGAAATGGGATTTTCATACAGATAACGTTAGAGACAGAGCTTCCAAGTTGTTAGGATTTGTCAGTCGTAATCTATATAAAAGTAAATCGAAATCTTTAAAAACTGCATATCTATCTCTTATTCGCCCTATATTAACGTATGGTCTACCAGCTTGGCACCCAACTTCTCAACTAAACATGCATAAACTTGAGGTTATTCAAAACCGTGCAACTAAAGTTATTTTAAAAAATGTTTTTTATTCTGAAAGTGCCTCTGAGCGCTTAAACAAATGTGGACTGCCATCAATACAAAATTATTGTAAACAAACTGATGTTAGATTTTTAAGTAACTTAATTACCGGTGTTACTGACCTTGATCCTTTTAAAAGAATAACAATTCAGAAAAGACAGTTTAACCGACATAATACTGGCCTAATTTTAAACCCTCCCCGTGCTAGAACATCTATATACCAAAATCATTTTTATAACCGTGCTGTTACTTTATGGAATACTATTCCTCTAGAAATCAAAGATGCTCCAAATTTCAAGAATAGAATAAAAGAATATTTTAGTTAAATTGTTTTTATATGTCGGTATACTACATGAGGCCTACCATATTTTGATACTACAACATTATGTTAATTTATTGACTATTTTATCCATTGTTTTCAAATAACATTAGGCCTAAGTTATTTTAATTAGTTTTAATGAAGGGAATCAGGCATTCTTGCTATGGGGCTATGCCCTCTCTGATTCTCTTCAACATGTTAAGTGTACATTGTACTTTGTAGCTTGATTTGTTGAAATAAATAATAATAACACACATCGAAGCTGGGTTTGAGAAAAAGCTTAAAACAGCGGCAGTATTTGTGGACCTAACTGCAGCGTACGATACAGTGTGGCGTACGGGATTAATCTACAAGCTCCTGAAAGTTGTGCCATGCAAACGTATAAGCAGACTTATCAATACTATGCTCAGTAATCGCACCTTTGAAGTCTTTATGAACGATACTAAAAGCAAGCAGATGCAACTTAATAACGGGTTACCGCAAGGATCTGTTCTTGCTCCGCTGTTGTTCAAACCTCTATATACACGACATGCCGGAGACAAAGGCTAGAAAATTCCAGTATGCAGACGACCTAGCTTTGACCTTCCAACACAAGGACATTCACGCCGCTGAAGAAGTTCTCACACAAGACCTGGAAGGCCTGAGTGCTTACTTAAAAAACTAGATACTCACCCCCAGCCTCAGTAAAACGGAATCAGCGTGTTTTCACTTGAACAACAAGATGGCCCACGTCCCGCTTCAAGTAGTTTTCAATGGTGCTTAGTCCAACATAACTTTCATCCAAAGTATCTCGGAATAACGCTAGACAGATCTCTCACGTTTAAACAGCATCTCTATAACTGTGCAGCCAAGCTTAAGACAAGAAATAACCTAATTCACAAACTTGCTTCGACTTCATGGGGAGCCTCGCCCGCAACATTGCGCACTGCTGCCCTTGCTCTGGTGTACTCGACAGCAGAGTACTGTGCTCCAGCTTGGTTGAACAGCTCGCATACTCGCTTGATAGATACCCAGCTCAATATTTCAATGAGGACGATTTCCGGGACAATCAGATCAACGCCGACTCATTGGCTACCAGTCCTGAGCAATATCACCCCACCATCTCTAAGACGCTCAAAAGCGCTCCTCAGAGAATTCGACAAAATATGCCAAAACCAGAATTTGCCTATTCATGAAGATTACGATATAATGTTCCGCCGGCGATTGAAGTCGCGGAACCCATCGTTGAGGCAAGCTGCCAAACTACAAGATTCTAACTTCGACAGTGATGTAGAATGGAAAAGGATGTGGACGGAATTCTCACCAAACTCACTAATTGTAGACCCAACTACCCCCGTACCAGGCTTTGACCTGCCCAGACACTTGTGGACCAGACTAAACCGCATAAGAACCAATCATGGTCGGTGCGCTGACTCCTGTTCAGGTGGGGCGCGATACCATGGAGCGCCTGTGACTGTGGCGAACCTCGTCAGACCATCAACCACATTGTGAGGGATTGCCGCCTACGCTTGTTCCAGGGCGACTGGTCCGAGATCCATGGAGCAACACCTGACGCGTTGGCCTGGCTGGCTGACTTAGATTTATGTTTATGACTTATAATTTTAACGACTTTTGTTTTACATCCTTGACATTGTTGAATTTTTAAGCTGTTGCTTCCATACGCTAAATAAATAAACTCTTCGAAGGATATTGTTTAAAGAATAAGCGTTTGTCGTCGAAAAATATAGATTTCTTATTATGCATAGATATGTTTTCTTAAGACAGCCATGCGACCACTAAATAGTATCGTATTTCCTTATTATTTGTATACATTGAATACAAATCAACTAGCATTTGGTTATATTCTATTACTCTAAAGATTCCATTTGTACCGTTTCTTGAGAGCAAAGGATAATTTCATCCTTACATTAAAACTTATCTAGTGCACATTTATTTCAAAACAAGTAACTGATAAAATAATATCGGCGAACCCGGCGCCTCCACCAAAATGCTAATTAATATTTAAACGACGTATATTAGGCCTATTTTGGAAATCGGAATTTCAAATATGTCGACGAATATGTTTTGACAATCGAATGCCTGCTGATATTTCTTACCTACTTAACACAATCACATAGTTGTGTATGCTCTCGTGTCCAGTTTACTATACAAAATGTATTTATATCAAACTCCCAAAGTGTTCAGCAAGCTCTTTCAATTCTACCTCTCTGCTTTATACCAGAAACCTTGCGAAGTTGTGAATTACCTTACTTGTAACTACGAATCAAACACCTCTCGTTACTCTAATTTGTACAAGGCTATTTATCATAATATATATATATATTCGACTTGTTGACAAAACTGAAGAGTTTTTATAACTGTACAGGATAGAAGTTTTTTTTTAAAAGTTCATATTAATGTACTATTTCGATTAAGATTTACTGCCGCACTTTTATATCATACAAGGGCTGAAAGGAAGTCTAATATGATTTTGACTCGTTGACTCATTTTATAAAATCGCTATTAATTAAACCCATACAATTCCAAATAGGTTAAATTTTATTGGTATAATATCATCTATAAAATTTTATATGAGATTAATATTTCGAAATATCTCTCTTATTTTAGTTTAATTTATGAATTAAATATAATATTACAATGTAATATCCAATTATTTGACATTTCATTGAACTTTACTTACGACATCTTAAACCCATTTTACTATTAAACCAGTGTTAAACGACTTGTTAGATTTTGTTTTTTGTGAATAATGTTCTCATATATAGTTTTTGTAAGGCATTAGTAACTTCAGTTTAGTTGAGTTTATTGAGTATTAAAAAATTTGGTTTTACTGAAAAGCAGCGTAGAAAAGTTTTTAAACCAGGCAAAGAAGGTTTATTTTCGCACAACAGCATCTCTGCATTTATTTGTATCTGGAAGAGCAAAACACACCAATCTAAGCACAATAAATAAACATGACCTCTTAAAACGAGATTTTATTATTTGCATATAATAACCGTTTAAGAAACAAAAAAGCATCGTGTTTTATTTTAACTGTGTGTAGGTAGGTAGAAGGTTTTATTTGCTTTTTATACAACCGAGCCGTCACTCTTGTAACACAATGCGTATTAGTCCCTTGTGCCCTTTTAGCTCGCGTCTCGTTAGCCGATCTCCATAGTAACCTGTATGCCTACACTCGGCACGATATCTTTCCCGTGTAAAACTCCTCTTCCTACAAGAATAAGATCAATGGTGTTTCTCTTCTCTTTGGCGAGCACCTCTCGGGGGGGAAATAAAATTGTGATTCATTATCTGAACCTCGCGGGGGGGGGAAGTGCGTGTACGCATATCCGGTCGGAGTTTCAAACTCAGGTAGAACGTTATTCGCTTGTTCTTGTTTAGAAAGATTAACGATTGTTTCTTGCAACTTGCAAAGAATATCATACTTGATACTTTATTGACAGTAGTGATTTATAGCATCGTTTACTTTTTGATAATAGTGAATTAAAATTATGCTCGAACAACAAGAAGATAAAAATATATTGTTATTATATTAAAATTACTTATATTTTGGATTGTTTAATTACAGAGAATAATATAAATAAAGTGTTTATTTAGTCGTTTTTACGTTAATTTTTATAGAAATAGTCCACAGTTTATATAATGCGCAATTATATTCAATTTTCTCAAGTTAACAAGAAATAAAACGTTCAAAATCGTTATGTTGGACTTTAAAAAGTACTTCCTGAATAAATCATTTTTCCTGGGATGAAATCCTAAAACATATAGTAGTGGGGACCACTTGAGGTTTATAACGTATGTATTTTAAAATAATTTGTATTGCAGTTGTTGTTTGTATTGAATTTTATTGTTTGTGTTGGTTCCTATGTGTGTACCATGTTCATATCCTTGTATTTGTAATAACATAAATATAATCGTAGTTTTAACTCCCTGTATGATATCCTAGTTTTAAAAATAATGCTTTGTATAGGACTTTGTAAGTGGGTCTACCGAAAAACCTTATCAAATATGCTGTTAAATATATGAGTGTACGGTATGTAAATTGCGATTTTAAACTTTATCAACAAAACGTTTACTAAAGTCATCTGCTGAAAATCAGTTCTCGTAACCAGATTAATATCATTTAAATTTATTGCTTCTTGATACAGAGGGTTTTGTGTATTTTTTGCCACAAGTAAAATCTGCGTATTTTGATCACATTTGTTTTCACCTTGTAGAATTATACCATGATTGTACAATAGAAGTGTTAAGTCGGAAATCTGTTAATTTATTTTAGCTACGTGTGTTCACATTATTATATTTTTTATTTATCCTCATAGTTACCCCCCTCGTTTCCTTTGTGTTTTACTTCTCATTAGGCGAGATTTCTTATAATATGAGGAACTTGGAAACATTTGTTCGAATTGAACCTCTGAGCAACAGGCTTGTAATTGGTCATCGCTTGTAACCTACGACCTGACGTAGACTGTAGGGGATGATGGATAGTGAGGGAGGAGGGGTTGACAGAGGAGAAATTATTTGTTGAGGAACCGTAGTGTTTTTCATCGATTCACCCAAAACAAGTAATTATTGAACTAGGGTCGCGACAGCACAGAAGAGAGCAAAAATTGAAACTACAAACGAAAGAGAACACTTTTATTCTGAAGATACCGGAAATACCATTATTAATTTTAATTATAACGCGAAACCAATTATTTAATGGTGTATCCCAAAGTCAATTTTACCCGGTTACGTGGTGGATTTCTTTATGTGTACTTAATAAAATCTGAATAGCAACTGACCAAACACTGCAGCAAATTCGTTGCGGTACTGTTCCATACATTTAAATATCTAGAGTGACACCAACAATTAAGTTGTTAGTAAGCTACCGGCTCCTAGTTCTAGTGGTTAAAACATAGGGCTCTGTTTGCTTAAGCAAGGTTATTGAGATTGAATTCCATTACTAATGATGCTATAGCTTTTTCTGACGGCGGATTGTAGCCTGCTTGACGTAATCTTTCGTTCATAAAGGCAGATAACAAATTGAAGTTATAGCTCTCTAATTGGAATTCTCTGTCGCGTCGTTTATATTGGTTTTTTTTTGTGGATAACTATTCATAAAAATTGTCTTTGACTTTTTCGCGTTTAATTTAATTTCCCCTTAAGGAAGATCCTAGAAGATCAAAATTAAAATCCTCTAGCCGTTCTCTCTTAGCTTGTATAAAATTCTTTCATTTCATGACATTGCATAAGTTGCTCGAAAAAAATTAATATCAGCAATTCTCCGAACGGAAGATTGTTTGTCTTTGCGAGAAATGAAAAATGTGCAAACCATGAATATTTAAATAATAAAAAGCAAAATTTTCAAGTGGGATTCTAGAAAGCTGTGTATGTTCGGGTTTTCTTCGCAATAATCGTAAAGAAACGAACTCTGAAGATGTGAAAGTGAGAGAGGACCCAGATTTCAAAAAGTAAAATGAGAAAGCCTGACCTTGGTGAGAAAGAAGCCCCCTGGTGATAAGACGAGCTAGACCCTTTCAAAAGGCAAACTGATTTGGACTCGGAAAAGTGCCTACTTGAATTTTAATGAGCGGCGCAGAAAATGAGTTTTTCGTTTTTAATTACACAGACATTCTTCACAACGGAAACCACGTCTGATAGAACGAACCCCTGAAAAATAATTTGTTTGTCGATTGTTTTAAACCTACCCCTAAACAATTCTTATTATAGAACTTAGTCTTCAGAAACGCACTAACTATCACATACATTTAATGTTCCCATACCTTGATTTAAAATGTAATTCACGTAATTCACAGTTTCCAATAGCTGTACGAAAACTTGTGGCCACTTCTGACCGACTTTTTCCTTTATTTTAGGGTTATTTAGCAGATACCGGTACAGTATTTGCTCCGTTCTTGTCAGCAGCCGTCACACGTCTGTCCATTAAGCTAACTTACGCTATGCCCTCGCAGTCCCGCTCCTTCACTCTTCTCTACAATTACTCGATAAACACGCGTGTTACACTCCCATACAAGGACACTTGGACTCGGTTCATCTTCGTCAGGTCTTTTGTAGTGTTGATAGATGCATCACATTATCATTATCACTAGAAACAAATCAAACACGCAAGTAGTATTTTTTTTTCGAAGGTCGTTGGTTGAATTCTGGGCCTTGACAATTCTGTCGCAAGGTTGTCAAAAAGTGTTTCTCATTCACATTGGTTTATTGCGTTATTTTATAAAGTAGTCCTTGTAAATTTGTTCAAATTATTCTCACACTGTAATAGGTAGAAATGGGAACCAGGAAGGTATCTCTTAGAGACTTCTGAAAATAAATGTTCTGTAATGTAGGATTGTTTTAAAATGACTCATTAGTGGCACATTATAACGTGTTATGAGCTATAGACAACATCTTATTTTATGGATGCACTTTTGCTGAAATAAAATTGTGTATTTTCTACCTACGAAAACTTTATGATTTCACGTATGTTACGAACCTTTTGTTCAACCTATTTCGTGCTATAAAAGGAATACAGGGCTGATATTTTAGATATTTTATTTAGGATTGCAAACATATTTTAATGTTTGTAATTTTATTGTTCTAGCACACATTAGATCAAGCAACATTAAATTCAAAATAAAGATCTACTTTATAACATAATACTATTCCAATCAATAAGCAAATATTAACATTTAAATTATTTTATGAAGTCGAACAAAGTGAATTAAATTAGAATTGATTCATGGAATTAAAAATGAATTATGAAGTTGAATTGATTCATGGAATTAACAAATAAATTATGAAGTTGAGAAAATCGTACTCTAATGAGATTGATTGTATTAAAATTTAATTACACAAAATTTAAATCTTCAAAGTAGGTACTCGTCTATAGAATAATAGGCCTTTTTCCTTAGAATCTCTGTGAGTCTGTTTCTAAACTTGCCAATATCATTTAAATTAGAGTTTTTGGTAGTTAATTATAAAGTTTATAATTGATATGTTTAGAGTTATTTTGGGTGAGTTGGGTGAGTCGTGTGAAGTTTGAATGAGATAAGCGCTAAAATTGGGAAAGGATTATACAAAGGGAGGAATACCATAACTGGAAGTTGAAATGTAAACTAAAATAAAAAAGAAGGATATTGGGAAGTGGTCTTTTTCTAAATAGAGCAATAATTATAGAATAGAATCAATTGACAGCTGCAGCTGTTGAGGAATCCTCAGTGAAAAGGTTTAGAAGATGTTTGGATGGTATGGATTTAGATGTGGATGCAAAATTTTAGGTATTTTTCACCATCTAAACTACACTTGCAACGGAAAAAGTAAAACAAAAATAAACCACAAAATGGTGTTTGCATAATATCGTACTGGGAAAGTGGTGCATTGTATCTTCTAGCCAAGAGTGGGCAATGTTTACGAAACTGTTCCGTACGTAGTATATTTTGAACATTTTCCCTTCTTATTTCGGTAATAGCAGGGGTTAGAACTTTCTCTGAACTCAGAATGTACGAATGCAGGGTCAAGTTATGAGCTGGTCTGGCTTCAAGAGAAAGATATGAGAGTTGGTTTAAAAGTGTCAGCCCTTACTTTCGTTGGAGTTATATATGGATATGTGCGTGTGCGTGTGCGTGTGCGTCCTGCATCCAAGCGTGCCCCTCCATGGGCCACATGAGCGACTCCCAGCAATTGTGTTACAAATGTTCTGACGCCTCACATCACTCCACTTGGATTCTGCATTGCGAACTTTTACCGTTTCCAGAGAAGTGGGACAATTTACACAAACCACAGCCAACTCGATATCTTATTCTTTCAGTCTGTGCACGATCTGCACACCAGGACTTAGAGTGCTGTGGCTGTGACTCCATTCGTCGAGAATTAGATTGCGAGGCAGGCCCATTTAGCCCGGTGCCGCACTAAAATATTTATGGATGTAGTGAGTTTGATGTAGTGTTTAGCCACGCGGGTTTAAATTAATCTACAAGAAGATAACTTGGGCTGTGAATTGAAGAGTATTAGGGAAAGTCAACCACGTGGAATATGGTGGTGGCTGAGTTTTAAAAACTCGTATTTACAAAGAGATGACAAACATTGTCGAATTTACCTCAAACGATGAGAATTTAAACTCATATAAGAACGAATGATGGTTATCTTTATTTGATACCCTCATAAGCTTCTAACTTAATTACAAGTTTTGTCTTTATTTAATTTACTAGATATGACAGGAGTTACTTTTAGAAATATATTTACACAGTGGTGCATTGTAACTTGTATATATTAATATATTAGAACCGTTTATATAATCATATATTTTAGTGTTTTTTTTTCGGAATGGTGATATGTTCCTGCGATAATACAATTGTAACATTTCGACTCGACAAAAATCTTTCTTGAAGTGAAAGTTGAACAAACGAAAACCTCCCAACAAGATTCCAGAGAGATATTTTAGATGAAGAATATAAATATGACATTCATTATTAAGAATATTGCAACAGTCCAAAAATACTATTATTCACAACATAACATTTAACCCCCAATACTGTGTAAATCAGTTAATAGAATGCCAATAATTAAATACAAAAGTTGATGATGAGGGATGCTAATTTTTAATATAGCCGAAGTAAAAACGGCGTGTGTATTAATATTTTGTATGTGATGGCTTTTAGAGTATGAGAAGGTCTTACAAGGTTTGACAGTGCCACAAACACGACGCTGAGTGTTTCGACTGCAGAACTTTCGGATTTTTCGGATTACTCACAGGAAAATCGACAAATTTTAGTTTTGTTTTTTGTCTGATAAACTACTAAATTTCTATTTTTTGTGCATGTTTTTTTCTTCATATAAGTCACCATTGTTTCTCGAGTTGTTTCAAACGTGACCGTATTTTGGGAAACAAGCCATGTTAGGATAACCTTCCTGAGTACGTATAAAAATTGCTTTATTGGTCTAACGATAACGATATGGACGTAGTTTGAAAAGTACGAACTCACAATTTCGGCTAAAATCTTGTTAATCCCGTGCTAATTAGATTGGGATTTCGAACTTCGTCCAGTCCTTAACAATACTGTTATGTTTCTTTATTTTATTAATCTGGAAACACACCCGTAGGTGTAATTGATTTTATCGAAATCAATCCAGGAATTACCCCGCTGAGATGGGTGTTTTAATGTCTGGATTGATTTATTAAAAATGCTGCAATGGTTCGAACCCCAATGCCCGAACGTCTCCAAACACAGTCTCCATTACCCTCATTACACAAACAAGAGTCGAGCTCTCATACATCATCGTTAGTTTATCCAATTATATACACAGTCCCACCAGAACAACTCAAACAACTGATAGGATCATATTTCTCTATATTTTCACTTCTTCGAATTGGGAAACATCAGATCATCTAAAACAACTCTCCTTTGACAGAATTTTTCTTTCTTTTCACGTATAACAAAGTCTCGTCTTTCTTATCCAAATATTAATAATATAACATCGCCACTGCTTTCTGACGCCTCTCTTCGTTCGAGAGTCGAGGCGTGTTTCTATCTAAGTTCTTGGAAGTGAAATGTCTTTCTTCTTTGAATCTATCATCTCACACTTTGCATTGCATTGCCTCTACAACAAATCATCTATTTGCCGCTGGGGGTGCATCACTTTGAATCCTCTTCAGTCTTTCTTTGTAGAATACCCACTCAACTCAGTCCTATTTTCCCTCATACAGCTTCGCAATTCTCTTTCACGCCATTTCATTCCTCCTTCAGCTTTATTTCCAACTTCTCAATTCTTGCTTTCACTCTCTCTCCTCTCGCTATTCCGTTTCTTTACTCTCCTCTGTCTCTCTCCCACTATTTATTTATTTCTCTCTCCACAGCCCACTCCATTTGTACATCTCTTCCTCTTTTCATGTCACCAATCTCTATCTCTCCCCTTACTCACCACCTACCCCTTCGCTTTCCGATCTTTCTCCCTCTCCCCCTAGGTGTATCCCTCTAGACATCTCTCTCCCACTCTTCATCTTCTTTTTCTACCTTTTCCTTTGTCCCACTTTCTTTTCCCTTCCTCATCGCCTCTTTTCCCTCCTCTTTCTTCTCTCTTTATCTTCCTCTCACTCTGCCTCTCTCTACTCCTCCCCCCAATCTCTCTATTTCTTTCTCTCCTTCTTCTCTATCTCTTCCCCTCTCTACCCTCACTACCTCTCCCGCCCTCTCCCTCTCTCTCTCCCTCTCTTCAATTCTCTTTCTCTCCTCCTTCTCTATCTTTCCCCCCCTCTACCCTTTTACCCCTATCCCCCTCACAACCCACTCTCTACCCTCACAACCCCCTCTCTACCCCTCCTTCTCTTCGACCAAGATCTCTTGTCCGGTACCTTCACTACCTCTCCCGCCCTCTCCCTCTCCAACTCTCTCCCTCTCCTCCTTCACTATCTCCCCCACTCTCTACCCTTCTACCCCTACCCCCTCTCTACCCCTCCCTCTCCTCGACCAAGACCTCTTGTACAGTACAATCCCCCTAGGAATGCCTCACCTCTCTCTCTTCTCTACGTCTTAACTGACAGCTCGAGTAAGGTAAGCCTACACTAACTACATTAACCGAAACTACAGCACAGCTCGCGAGACGCGAAGAATATTAGCTCCACACGCTATTCTCTCAGCCTCCCTGCACGTCACATCACATCCATCTACTACAACACACACCCATCTTTGTTCTTGAGGTACACAATCATACATTTCTCATGTGCAGACTCTGTTTCTAACATACCTGACCAAAACTAATTTTAATCATTTGCAAATTTATCTAAAACTATTTTGAAATCCGTATTGAAAAAACATTTCAAATGTTGTATGTATTAAGTTTTAAACTTCTAGATAAGCGATTGAGATTCTTGTTCAAGGTTAATCTACTGGCCTAACTTTTATTTTTTAATTTAGTTTAACAATACAATAATAACTTATACAAGTGTTATTTTATGTTATACCTTATTCGCCACCTGAAAATGTGTATGATTTTCTCTAAAAGAAAAATGTAATTATTTTGCTTAATTTGTGCGCATTATAGCTTTCAATTCTATAAGTAAACAGTTTGGAGTTACTCTGATACGAAGACATTTTTTATAGTAAACTGGACACGAGAGCATGACGCGACCATGTGTTTGTGTTATTTGGACAGGCAATATCAGTCGATGTGGGAGTTTCAAAAGTCGACACAAGAAAGATGATATTCTAAAATTAATATATGGAAGTGTTTTGTAAATATTACAGATTTTGGTGAAGGAGCCGGGTTTAATAATATTATTTTAATAGGTTTAAAATTTTTAAAATATAATTGAACCAGTAAAGTTAAATTACCCTTTGCTCTCAAGAAACGGTATACATGAAAACATTAAATTAAGATAAGATAACCAAATGATTGTTTAATTTAAATTCAATTATTACGATTCAAAATATAATAAGGAAATTTAATTTAGTTTTCGCAAAGTTGTCTTCAGTAAAACATATCTCTGCATAATTTGAACTCATATTTTTCCAAAGGGAGACGACAAACGCTAATTATTTTATAACAATTTCCTATGTAAAGAGCTGATGCACTCTTTTGAATCGAGATAAAAATAAATAATAAATTAAATACGACATAGTTCTTTATTTTTTCCCAAACATGGCTCAATTTTTAAAGCAATGAGAATGCATAAGCAAACCAGTTGCGATATTTATTGATATTGACGACATCATGGTCAACTTAATAAAGTAAAATAAAAACAACGTACTTGGATCAAAGTATTGTACGTATAGACTCACATAGACTCTTCCGTCAAATAAAATGATTTTTATATCAAACGCTCCGATTTTTTTGCTTGAATTTCTTGATAAAGTTTTCCATTTGAAACAGAGCAAATAATAAAAAAAACTTACTCAATATTTTTGTTCAGTGGAGGAACGTGCTTGAAGATAGGAAAGCTAGTTAAAAATAATGCGCATTCAACTGAAAAAGGCAAAGGACTAAAAGAAACGCGAACATTAAAAGACTGCGAGTAAATATAGATTATTAAATACAAAGAAGCTATATAAGATAAGAAACTTCAAACTGAGGAGGAAACTGTTGATACGAAATAAAATTAAGATTTCCTGACTTTTGCGAGATATAAAAATGCGCAATTCAGAACGTTTTCGTTATCTTTATGTATAAGACGATCTTATGAGGAAATGAGTCCATTTTCTGCAGAGTGTTACTATGATATCTGCAATATTTCCACACAAATTGTTGAGATGAATTTATTTAGCTGTGTTAATTCGGGTGTGAAAGATTAAGGTTTAAGTATGAATGATAAGAGGAAGTAGAGTGATAACAGGGAGCAGTTTAGTGTCATTTTAATAGGGTGACACTAGTGAAAATGTAATAAAACATTGAAATATCTTGGAACGTGATAAGAATTAACGTGAATAATGTGGTACATGTGGATTTCGGATGGTCCTTCAAGTTCTATGACGTACTTACAGAGAAGAAGATAACTTGTGGATAGCAGCTAAACCAAGTGCGATATTCTTCCAATGAATGCTTTCATTTTCACACTGTATTCTGTTCCTCTAGAGATCAAAGATGCCACAAATTTCAACAATAAAATAACAAGATTTTTTAATTAAAACATTAAAATTAATGTTTCATTATTTTGATGCCACGTCACTTTGTTTTGTCATTTACCACTCTCTGTTATAATATGATTATATTATATTTGTAAAGAAGAGAATCAGGCGTAACTTTCTATTGGGTCGAGCCCTCCCTGATTCTCTTCAATATTTTTTTTCCAAAATAGAGCTGGGAGATTGAATAAACAATCAGCAATCTTTACACGTATTTCGTACTGGCTATGTTTTCCTTAGTATTGTCACAGATGAGAGACTACACTGCCATATATGCATTTCAAAACATGTTTTTAATTTTTAAAATACAATCCCGAAATTACAAAATATTTCCCGACCAGGGGATTGAACCCAGGTCTCCCACATTTCAGGTATAAGGGCGCCTTAGCCAACTAGACTAGGGAAACGCCAAAGTCGTTGTTGTTAGATGAGTGAGCAAGTCATGTGTTGAATACGCGGGAACATCTGCATACAAGTTGACTGATGTAGGTTTAAATAAAAGTTTTTTTTAAGTTTAGTTGATATAAGGGCGCGTCAACTGTAAGGCCATAATGCGCCACTCTAATATATTTTGAGTAGGTTACCTTTCCATGTACAACTTATCACTAAGGTGAATAACTATAGTTATAGGGTGTGAGGATGGTTGGAGGGAGTGTCCAATGATATTTAATTGAGCTCAATCCCAGCGTTCGCAATTTGATTTATAACAGAAACTTTAACAAAACAGCTGTAACAATATCGACTGACAAACGCCCGAAATAGTCACGCGTATGTCGGTGAAGCCACCACTAACTAGGTCACATTATTCCAAGTTATTATTTTTGGAATTAAATGTACATCGCAGTCCTTAATTATATCAAAATGAGTCAAATTCACCGTATTCTGTAATAAACAAATGATTTAAATACCAAAAGTTATAGGCCTTTGGTGGAGGTGCCGGGTAGAGCGAGAAAAGTTTTAGCTCCATAAGAATAGCATTGTTGGTGGAGGCGCCGGGTCCTCACTTCTTGATATTATTTCTACTTTACATCCAATTTAATTACGAAGGGAGGTAATATTGTTGTGGTATTTTTTTAGCACAAGTGACGGTGAATTTATTAAGTGGTTTCAAATATGTAGGTCAGTGTACTCAGTTAGTGTTAGCAACAAATATCATAGTATTAGTACTTGCTCTCACAAGTTTTTTTATTGTTCATTAAAATTATGAAAACGCCAAAGTCGTTGTAAGACGAGTGAGTGAGTCATGTGTTGAGAACACAGTAACATTCCATTTCTTCCCCCTACCGGCAAAAAATGGAATTTTTGCCGTTTATTTTTGCCGTTTTTATTTTTGTTTTAAGACGTGACTCACGCACAGAAAAATGATTCATAGAGGGAAGCTTCACTTCCAAATTAAAATTGAAATAAACAGTTAAATTTACAATTTACAGCATGGAGTATGAGACTCTGCACAACTTTCTTGTAAAAGCAATGATAGTTGTGTGTTTGTGCCTCGTGTCATGGGGCTACACCAGCCTTCGTATCAGAGATTCCTAAAGGCACAGCAGAGGGTACTAAAATACATCCCGAATGAAGAAATACACAAAAACGAAGCACTCCTAGCGGAGTTACAAATGGATTCGTAAAATCGTTGCAGGAAACCTAGTGGAATAATTTATGGTAAAGATGGAAAATAAAAGAGAACAAACAATGGAAAAGAAGAAAGCAAAGATAAATTCATATTTTCACAGTTCGTTCTGAAAGGGAAAATGTGTTGTGTTCCATAGAAATAAATGGGTTTAAGAGATGTTATTTTTAGAGGGGATAATCTATACCTAAATCACACTAACTTGTCCCATACTGACGTCATATTCGCGTGATGTCGTGTGGTAAAGAACCAACGCAACGGGACATTTCGCGCTCAGAATGGTATACAAGACATGGTCCATCGGTAAGAGGCGCGTAAAAACAAAGTTTGAAAAGTGAATAGTAAAACGTTAAGTCCTATACATAACACTAAGTTCAATTTTCAATAACCCTTGCCATTCTAAATAATAATTTAACATTGATGTTTTGCTATGTTTAGCAAAATATCACGACTATTGACTCTAATAATTTAACTAAAATGCATTGCTTGTTTTTATTTTAACCTGTAAGGCAACAAAATACGCCTATTTTTTTTTTAATTGTGGAAATAGAACGTAACGAAAAAACAATTTAATAATTAGAAAAAAATCAAATACTAACATCAAAAGAGAAAAACGAAATGAAAACGTTCTTAATTGTTTGTCTAAGGATTGCAAATAGCATCAAGAAAAACA
Organism: Sweltsa coloradensis; assembly: GCA_024449915.1. Classification (NCBI taxonomy): domain Eukaryota; kingdom Metazoa; phylum Arthropoda; class Insecta; order Plecoptera; family Chloroperlidae; genus Sweltsa; species Sweltsa coloradensis. Next base: position 485,250 of record JAMZAV010000369.1, read on the forward strand.
TCTAGCCATGTTATATTATGTACTGAATGTGTTGTAACGTATATTTATCATAATTACTTTGTCCTAATTTAAGTTTATATTGATATGGTGCTAACTTACATGCTCTGCTCTCTGAAGCATAACAATAGTTAATTGATTACTGCGGTAGTGTTAATTCATAAACAACAGACAAGATGTAGCTCAGAGTAAAGCACGAAATTGCCCGTTCTTAGCTACTCTTGCAAATTGTTTAATTAAATTAATATAATATAGTAATATAATAATTTTAATTTAATAACAACCCACTGTCCTCTTATTTCAGGTGAGCTAAGTGGAGAGAACTATTTAAGGCAGCGTCATTTGGTAAACATCAGCACTACGAACACAAGTCTATGTACGTATACTTTTCCTTTTAAACGTAAATTCATTCCTCAGTTTACCTTCAAGCATATTAACTTCTCCATCTAAAACAGAAATAATAAGTTTCACGATTGACATGCGTTCTTTTGTTGACATCGCCCTTTAAGAGAGTTTTTGGCGACTCTTTTCGAAACATTGTTTATTTACTCGGCACCTCCACCAAGAGAATTCAATGCTTGATAAGACTTTATTTGTGTTTTTTTCTTCAACGATCTATTTATTAGTAGATTCACTCCCTATTTTGACACTCCGTATCTGTGTTTCTTTATAAAAACTTTAACGAAATGCTCAAAATAATACACTCGTAGATTTGAGAAATCAAATTAATTTGGCTGCTGACCAACCACACTGTTGGGTGACAGTAAGTAATGGGACCACAATAAGACGCCATCTTGTATCCGCCATTTTCACCTGCAAGGTGCCTCACTACCTACTGGTGACCACATTGATCCAGCTTTTAAAAATGAACAAAATACATTTAAAAATATTATCTTATTAAAGTTGTTTCATAAATGGTTTTGTAAAATCAACCTCGTTGTTTCTTGAAAGTGTTCCGTCACAAAATTTTAATTTTCGTATAACTTGATCGTACACTACACTGTATCCACTGTGTGTAAGCAACACTGTCCAGCGCCAGCAACGTTAAATTGCAGCCACATGACTTTTAAACACCATACATTAAATCATGTGTTTAGCAGCTGAAATCAATACCATTCCGGGATAAAACGTTCGTATTAGTGAAGAAGCAATTTACCATTACAGTCTGGTAAACACAACTACATGCACAAAGCAATGGGATAACAATTGATCTGTTCAATGCTTTTGTGACCCTTGAACCAGTGGACCGGGTTTAATCCCATGCATTGCAGCCATTTCGTTATTTGATACCACGTAATTCCCAACATTACCATGTATTGGAAAATTTTTTCCTCACTGAAACATGCATTAGTTGAATCACTCTTTTTTAAACATTTTTTTAAAGCTATGTTATTTAATTCGTACAATAAAATCAAAGTCAAATGATGATGACAAAAATAAAAACAAAATACATTTCGATGTTGGTATTTTTAGGGGTGAAGCTCCTCTATGCATCACTTTTCTGTCCGTCATTCTGTGCGTGTGTCACGCGTTACGATAAAAAACGTACATGACCTCGAAGGAAAACTTTCTTTATATTGCCCATAAAACAGAATTATACTGATTTTTCAGTTATCAATGTTGGATATCTATATACTCGGCGCCCAAGCACAGCACTATCACAACAAACGTGAAATACTGACGTTCATTTCGCTCTTAGTTTTGTTTTTTCTTGTACCCTTGCTTGTTCAAATTGTGTTATCAAATAGATCTGTAAATATAGTAATTAATTAACTTTCTAGTAACGAGCTACATTAATGTTACTTACATTTTTGTATTGTTTCTCGAGTATGAAGGGTAAGACAATAATTACAGATTTACCACAGTAAATTTAATTTTTACCAAGACTGGTATGCTACTTGATTTTATTCTTGTTGAAGATCGTGATATTTGTGTACGAAAGATTTTTTAAAATAATGTTTTGAAATCGTGTTATTTTTCGCAGTTTCGTATTTCCGCTAGCCTGCTTCTACGACGCCATTTTCGCACAAGAAATCCGGCTGTAGAACGTTCACTCCCATTTCCTCACATGTTATTGGTTGTGACTTTCCCAACAAGGAAAAGCTTAGCACAGAACAATTTCCTTTTCACCCCCACACCGCCATTTTATGTAAGGAAAAAATCTCGCACAATCGTGTTTCGGCTTTCTTATTGAGACTAGCGACTTGTTACACGCCAAGAGTTGGCGGTAGAGAGTGTGGCAGAGAGTGACTTTACTTGACTTTAACTCTATCAATGTAGGGGGGGGGGTGTATGTACACATTTTACAAGGAATTACAATTTTCATCTTATGAGTAGCAAAATGAGTAGCATTATCAGAAATTCCATGATTGGATGAGCGTAGCGAGCGAAGCGAGTGAAGCGAAGACTTCAATTTCACTGACCCCCCAAAAAATTTAGCTCGGGTGTTTTTTTGTTTTTTTGTTTTTTGTTTGTTTGTTTTTCCGTCTGTTTGTTCGCTCTCTACCGGGCAAACGGCATATGCGATCTTGATGAAAATTTGACACGACCTTCGAAATCTCTGAACTTAGACTTGCCACGTTTTTGGGTACAATCGAAGAAATATTTCTCATGAATATCGTACTTTTACGATTTTTTTTCGATTTTTTGTGCGATATTTTCGTGCCATTTGGGCCAATTCTGACCAAACGGGTTAGGCTACAACGTTCATATTACACATGAACATTAAGGTTATGGTGATGTAGTACATTTTGAAAGAAAAAGTTGAAAAAGTTAGCCAGAATCTATAGAAATAAAGCTTTTAATATAAGTTTTTTGATTTTTTGTGCGATATTTTCGTGCCGTTTGGGCCAATTCTGACCAAACGGGTGGGGCTACAACGTTCATATTATACATGGACATTAAGGTTATGGTGATGTAGTAACTTTTGAAAGAAAAAGTTGAAAAAGTTAGCCAGAATCCATAGAAATAAAGCTTTTAATATAAGTTTTTTACGGTAAATAATACCAATTGACAAGAAACAATAGAAACTTGACAACAATCAGTAATCACCTACAATGCGTAGGCAACAAACAAAGCACTTGCAAAAGTAAAGATATCCCACGCAAACTAAAAACTTTAAAAAGCTCATCCATCAACGCGGCGGGACTTTAGCGTTTTTTGGATGAGCAAGGACGAAGACTTCAATTTCACCGACCCCCCAAAAAATTTAGCTCCGTTGTTTTTTTGTTTTTTTGTTTGGTTTGTTGTTTTTTTTGTTTTTGTTTTTTTTCCCGTCTGTTTGTTCGCTCTCTCCACGGCAAACGGCATATGCGATCTTGATGAAAATTTGACACGACTTTCCATTTCTCTGAACTTAGACTTGCCACGTTTTTTGGGTACATCGAAGAAATATTTCTCATGAATATCGTACTTTTTACGATTTTTTTCGATTTTTAGTGCATATTTTTCGTGCCATTTGGGCCATTTCTGACCAAACGGGTGGGCTACAACGTTCATATTTTTCACATGGACATTAAAGGTAATGGTGATGTATGCTTTCTGAAAGAAAAAGTTGAAAAGTTAGCCAGAATCGAGAGAAATAAAGCTTTTTAATATACGTTTTTTTACTTTTTTTGTGCGATATTTTCGGGGCGCATTTTGGGCCAAGTCTGACCAAACGGGTGGGCTAACAACGTTCATATTATACATGGACATTAAGGTTATGGTTATGTAGTACCTTTTGAAAGAAAAAGTGGAAAAATTTAGCCAGAATCCATAGAAATAAAGCTTTAATACAAGTTTTGTACGGTAAATAATACCAATTGACAAGAAACAAGAAACTTGACAACATTCACCTACAATGCGTAGGCAGCAAAACAAAGCACTTGCAAAAGTAAAGATATCCCACGCAAACTAAAACCTTTAAAAAGCTCATCCATCAACGCGGCGGGACTTTAGCGTTTTCCTAGTCTTAAAGTCAATCAAACTAGATAGTTTCACTTTTGAAGTGTTACTATACATATAAATCCATAGAAATAAATAAGTATCTATGATTTGCACCTTGCACTTTGTTGACTCTTGATTCCGAATTGCTAATAAAGAAGTAATTATAGTAAAGATTATCACATCACAAGTTATTATAGTACTATCGTGTATGCAAAGCAAGACTGAACAATGTATTGTAACTGAATTAAGATGTAATTTAATTTAAGTTAAACCCAATTTTACCCAAACAACATTAAATAAAGAGCGATTAAGAGTGTTAGATAGTTGTGGTGAGCTGGTGGTGAGCTGTGGTGAGCGGTAGAAAGCGACAGTGCGTCCTACTGAGAAAGTAAGTTGTGGGGAACAGATCTCCAAACTCTCGCCCGTCCTGGAGGATGGAGGGCAGAGTGCCGACACTGGCCGAGCGAGGCTGGGTCAGGCTTGAGAAAGAGACAACTCGATAGGGGAGAAATGAGGCCGGGGATATACTGGAGGTGCTAAGGATTTAAAGGGGATAGAGTTAAGAGATTTGTGCGAGTTCGTTTAGTGATGAGATTAAGTTCATGTTATACGGTAGGATGTCGCTGTTATATAATTTAATGTCCATGTGCCTAACTAAATGACTGCCAAAAATTATATAATGTGGTTAAAACGGAAACGACTGTTGATAGCATAAGAAATGCGCGAAAATAACCGAATGTCGCCATATAAAATAGTGCATACTCCATTTTGGATACTGCTGCTATAACTGCTTTTGCATGCTTGAATTCTGATAAATTATGTATTGTGTGCATACTTCCATACTTAATAAAAAGAAGATTCCGCCCTCAATTTAAAATTGTTACTCTTGCATACAAGTGGCTATAAATATTTATACCACATGAAGCTGATTTTGACTTCAGCTATCCTGAGCATTCTCTTCATTAAAATATTATATTATTATGCATTGAGTAGTTTGTACATTAACGCTTACTCTTTACAATACGTAAGATTTTCATAAGATTTTTCAGAAAGTACAAAATCTATCTCAGCTGGGTTTCGAACCCCGGTTACCCGATTGCCGGTCATTAAGTTCATAACATATTGATTGGCGGTGCATTGTAGATCTGAATAGATTGGAGTAGTACTGCAACGATTCTTAGTCAAAGCAGCAGGACTCTTGTTTAAATGTAGCGTATTCTGACCACGACTATAAAACTCTTAACGGGTTGATTGCCTAAGTAGTTAAGCAGAACCTTACTGGATGACATTGCAAAAAATCAATATTATACAGACCAGAATGAGGTTGTTATAAACCGTTGATTACATTAATAACGTCTCTAATAAACGAAAAATAAAATAAAAGGGGATGATTTTATGTTTACAACCACCCACTAAATAAGTTAACTCTTCATAAACAGAACTAGATTGGAAGCCATTAAGACATCAGTATAAGGACTCCCGTTTATACCGGACTAAGATAAGACTATTACAAAGATCAGGATATTTTATTTTGTATTGGAGATAACAATGGCAGTGTCTCGATGAGTTACTTAAACTAGGAAATTGCTCTAATTTTGCTTTAATACTACCACCAGCTTCGCATGATCGGGGTTTGGTCACAGGCCAGCGAAACTTCCCCTTTCCTGTGACCAAACGTCGATCGTTCTGTCCCACAACAAAAATAATGCACTGCCGTCAAGATGTTTTAAATTCCTATTTTATAAACATCCAGACAACTGTGACCAAAACCCGATCATTCTACGCTATGGTAAAAGATTAGTTTGACCAAATTCTCTTATCGAATCTGGGGCCTCCCAAATCAAAGTCTCGCGCATTAGAGAGCCTAGTTAAGCTAACTCCAAAGAGTGGCCATACAGTGCTACCGACCAACATTTTTTGCCAAATTATTTTTTACTTTCGTCAACTGCCGTAAAAGTAAACAAATTTGGCTTGAAACAGACGTAAAAAAGTTGGTCTGTTGTAGGCCACATATTTTTTCAAGTCTGTTTCAAGCAACATTCGTTTACTTAACGAAAGCTGACGAAACTAAAAAATTGTTTGGCAAAAACATGGCGGTCGGAAGTATTGTATGGCCACTCTCTGGTGTTGGCTTATCTAGGCTCTCTATCACACATTTAGTCTCCACTAATTCACGAATATAGTTTTGCGCGAATGCAAACGTCTCTCCGTTTCAGCACAGACTTCTACGTCAAGTGATTCGTCGCGAAGTGTACTCGAATCTCGCGAACTTCATTAACAACCAAAGTGAGCCAAACCTCAAGCCAACCGTGTTGCCAACTACCCGGCCCTAGTCCCTAATTTCAGGCTTAATTGCTGACACCCGGGCAGCTTGCGGCTTGCACTGGATTAACCCGCGGCGAGTTGGCTATATACAGTTAGCTACCAAGAGTGGCGCCTTTTCACATGAGATGTCGTACGAGTATCGATTGTTGATCGATATGTCAACAAACGATTTTGATCAATGATTCGATATTGTATCGATATGGTATTATTATTTGATTTCGAAATTTTATCGATATTATATCGATGTATGGTATTATTATTTGATTTCGATAATGTATTAATTTCATCTATTATTATTTATTTATTATTATTAAACGTCTATCCTATTCAGTTATAAAAACGTGTTACAAAGGAGGACAACTAAATAAATCTAATTACAGAGATTTTTCTTCGATCGCCTATCGATTTTCTATCAATATGGTTTTAATATATATTCCGATATTTTATCGAAAGATATATGGTATTTTATCGATATATGTGGTATGTTGTTATTGTCTTTCGGAACATTCCGCCGCTTGTTTGAGTGGGCTGATACATACCTCGGTCTGTAGCCTGGCACTCGACGTTTCGACAGAATCGCATCTGGCATGGTCACGAGTCACTTGCTGTAGGAGGTATTTCTTCTTCAAGAACTCGCACTCAACCGTTATGGTATTAACATGGTTGTGTGATACACATATCTTAATAAGTTTAGTAATTATATGAAAGGTAAAGAAAGAGGGTGTATATACATTATAATTATGTTGATATTAATTTAAGACTGCGATCAAAACAAATTATTTTCAGGTTAACTTGAAAACAAGTTGTCAGAAAAGCTGAATATGCCGATTCATCGATTATCGATGGATGTGGAAAAAAGTTTTTGATCGATTATTTTCAATTAAATCGAATTTATAATCGAACTAACCGTTTCGTTTGGCGTCCATAGTTTTTAGTATATTTCACAAAAGTTAAATCCCAATCTCGTTTAGTTTTCGAGTAATGTTTGGTCAGCTAGTGTAATGTAGTTTCCCCTTCAAGTGTCAATCTTCGTTACCTTGAAACACGTCCGAAATAATCGGGGTTTAAAATGTTTTTCTGGTTGTGTTGTCAGATCATTAGGGTTTGGCCGGGAGTTATTCAGGGGGAAACCTGGAAAACGTAGCAAGATATTCCTGTTACTTTCCAGCCAGGAATACGTTCAGAGCAATTAAGTGTGTTATTATCACAACAACCACAACACCTTCAATCCCAAGAGGAGAAATCTCATCAGTAACAAATTTCTCTCTTGTTATAACGAATCCGTTGTTCCGCGTACATTCCATCTCATGTTGAAATAAGCTGCTGTGGTTATATCAACACTTCATTAGTATTAGTATTAGTAGTTTTAGGGCGCTTTTACAGCTAAGATTATTCGCGCCTCCAAGATAAAACAATTTCTATAAGTGTGAGTTACCACCATGTATACTTCTTTCCAAGGGGAGGGACGTAAGGGGTGACGCGGGGGGTCTATCGATCTAATGTTTGAAACAGTGATTATGTAAGAAAAATACATTTATTAAAATAATAAATAAGGTCCACTTGGGAAATCTGCCCTAGGTGCAATACAAGCCCCTCTTCAGGTGAAACTATAGGTATATTGGAATTTTGAAGGGATATCCTAGGGCTGTTTAAGAGAAGTCAATCTCTTGCAATCGCATTAAGAGTCTTCACTAGACAAACATGTACACGGCACGCTCGAAAGCACTCAAATTAGAATGTACAACGCTCTGGAGAAAAATTGAAACTTTATACGTGAATTCTAAAATGCACAAGATACAGATCTTTTTATGCAGAACAACATACAACAAACAGAATTGATGTTTGTAATAAACCCTACGATACACCATGGTTACGCATAAAGTAAACGCAACGGGAACAAGAAGAGGTTGCCCCTGTTGAGTTGACTTTACACTTAACCATGGTGTATAGTAGGGTTTATTACATAAAACAATTATGTTTGTTGTATGTTGTTCTGCATAAAAATACCATGTGCATTTTAGAATTCACGTATGTTGTTTAAATTTTTCTCCCGAGCGTTGTACATACTAATTTGAGTGCTTACGAGCGTGCCGTGTACATGTCTGTCTCGTGATGATTCTTAATGACTGAAAAATTTATAGAAAAGAAACTTTCAGTCAGGATTGCCGATGTCGGAGTTAGAACCTAACTAGATTAAATCAAAACATCAACGAATTCTACCATATAGTTTGTCATTTATTTTTGCCTCTTCGTTCCAACTTCCCTTTCGTTTCTTGCATCTGATTCCATCTCCGACCTCTTATAACGATATCGTCTCCACAATGAGCAAATAAATTCCCTCAGTCGAGCCTTCAATCCCAGTCTGTCATCCCAAGCAAATAACCAGCCCGTTATAAGTCATTTCGAACCAGGCTGCCCTCTAAAGTAATTACACCGGCCCCCTGCCAACCGGCACATAAACAATGAACGCCGTGATTTTATGCCACGTGTGAAACGGAAGGGTTGGTCGACCAGTGAATGCAATCAATTCGGAATTGAAATTTTATAGGGTCGTTGATAGTTGTGTTAGTGGTGGACGTATCACGTGATTTAATCGTAGCTGCTTCTATAGATCGGTTATTATGGACGCTCATATTTCCTAGTAGGGTACGAAAGTTTTTAGTACTATGCCGCAGAGAATGTGTGAGTAATATGACCACATACTTGAATATAGGCTACGGTTTGATCATGGAGCTTCCAAATTACAAATTTGAGCAAAGTTGAGGATTTCGCTATTGGATCAAGTCATGAAACTGTCGTTAAAAAGCAAAGATTTGTGTTTAACTAAAATATGAAGACATAGGAGTACCAAAATTTAGATCGGACAAACCGATTTTCCCTTTTTAGCTTGTTCAGGTCGTCTTCTCCTTGGTGCGGTCCCAAAAAGGCACTCGTCCACGGGACCGGGGCATTTATTCCTGGGCACCAAAACCATTTAAATTGTCCAATTGAAAGGTCGAGTAACAAAAATTACATGTAATTTCGAACTTCGGAAAGTCTTATCAGGATTTGCTGCGGTGCTTGTTAAAACTGACAAAAATTGGTGCAAATACGAAGGAGAAGCGTCGCCTAAAAGTGTGAAATATCTTTATTTTATTAACCTATTGGCATTAGTTGTTATATTCTCAAGTTGTAGCAAGCTTAGTACAGAACTACAGAGGTTGCCTTCGGCACCCAAACGTTGGAAATCACTCATGTATCGTCTTTGTCAGAATGTAAAACTTGATTCCATATTTTTAACATAAATTATGAAGTTAGATCGTCAGATCGTAATTTTATTCAAATGCATTTGCATTGAAGTGAATATTAATATATAGGTTAGTTACCATGACACAATTTTAAAATCTTAATACTCAACTAAATAAATTATGATTTATGGTTATAGATTAAATACCAATAAAGTAACAAATATTTTTAAAACCCTTTCAAAAATGGAAAACGTAAATTATGTTAAGCAATAATTTAAATACTAATTTTTTTAAAAAGATTTTAAGGTGTGTTCAATTTTTTAACCGTGATTTTTTTTAAGGAATTTAGGAATTTGGATTTCAGAACTAAAGTTTCATTTTTGGGCAGATGTAAATTGTGTAACATTTCTATAAACGGTTATTTCCTGATTTTTATGTGCTATTTTAAATTTTTTGTATCTCAAATAGTAACATAGCCCTTCTTGAAATTTACTTCCAGGACAAACCAAATTTTCTCTTTTTAGACTTTAGTGTAGTATATTTTCCATCTTCTCTAAAAGAGGCACTTTTCGTCCAATCGTGATGGGACAATGTATTTAATTTTCATGCACAAAAAAAAATTCTGGTCAAATTGCAAAGAAAAAAAACTATCTTTTACACTGATATAAATTTAGAAAGTAAATGTCCATGATCATATGGGTCTGAAAGGGCTAAAAAGAAAAATGCCATTAGAGATTGTCTAAATACGAACTCAAACCGTGGCAAACGTTCGTGAAAAGTATCCAAATTCTATCTTTATAAACCCTAGTTAAGTGTTAGGTTTGATTCTATTTGGTGTAAATGCCTCCATTAGATTGTTATCACCCGTACCCACTTGAGTAAAATGAGGGGCGGAATCATTCAGATCGATTCTAGCATCCAGCTCCTGTTGTTCGCGTTCAGGATAATCGATTAATCGAACTAGGTTCAATCGACAATCGACAAAATGCGAGCTTTCAATCTAACCACTCAATGATAAGAGATAGGGTAACGGGACTTACGAGGTGATTTGTACGGAAACGTAGGTTACCTCTAATAGGTGGCCTATTATTTATGAACGACATGAACGTCTATAACTAAACGTGATCAGAAAAAAGAACGGAAATGTCAGTCAAGATAGTGAATAATGGGCCAATCTAAAAAAAAAGAGTGAGGTAATTTTTAACCCGAGAATTCCCCATTTCCCACTTTTTCTCAGGTTTTATCGATTTCTTTGGGCGCCAATGAAAGCTGCAAGGTTGTAAATTATTATTCTATATAGACGGGCTATTACTCACAGGATACACGTCTTGGCTCTTAAATTCGTATTTAGAAGGTTTTACGGCGTCACGTAGTTTTTTGTTGTAAATTCAGGCAAATATTGATTTTGTGGTAAAGCTTCATAAAAAAATAATTTATTCTTTCTCAAAGCATTTTCGAACGATACGGTGTATCTTTAATATTTTACGTGAAATAAATTAAAAAGTAGAAACATTTTAGAAATTTGTTATCGTCGATTTAAGACGTTAAAAAAATCACTTGCTGAAATTATACACTTAGTTATTTGGTTTTAAGCGACGATTTAATCAAATAAAATTGAAAAATAAATGTGGCTGTCGCGCCCTAAAACTATTTCTAAGACAATATCGGTTTACTAGTCGTACGCTGTGGAACATACGGTTAGGCCTCTAGTTCAAGCTTGTGGCTCGAAGAGGATGTGGGTTCGAATCCCGCATGAGGCATGATTGTTTGTAATCGTCCTTCATCGTCATCTATCACCACTCATCGTCTCGAATAGCCGTAGAACATTAATTTTTTACGTAAACCAAACAAAATCATCATCGTTTTACTAGTTACTTTGTTCTACCAAATCAAGTAAGTTATTATAAATTACAGTGTCAACAGCATAGGACTTGCAGTAGGTAATTTGAAATTAGCAATTTGTATTGATAACAAAAAAAAACAATGATATGTTAGGCCTACACCTAGACAATCTTAAGCCAAAGCAAAAGACAAACAGACTTGAAACAGTAAAAATACTACTTTGCTTTGGGGAAAAAAATATCGTTTTCAACAATTGTAAATATAAAACTCTCTACGTTACGTTCACAAAAAAGATAACAACCACGACTTTTGTAGAAAACCTTTTGATATTTTACTGCGAAACAAAACAAAGGAAATAGAATCTCTTTGAATTATTTCACCTGTTGAAGGTTGGCGGACTGATATTGTTTTATAGAAAGCTTCTTTTCAAACAATACAGTGTTTCCCTGCAGAAGTGTAAAATATTAGCACAATAATAGTTCGAGCGCTTGCCAAAGAGAGTTGTTAGTATTTTTTCCACCAAAGAGAAATCTTTCACCGTTTCGCATTCGTTTGGTACGGTTTAGCGATACTACGTGCCGAGTCGGACAGGAAAAACTTTTTTTTAAATTTAATGTGCCATACACGACGAATAACATTCATATTTCATATTCTTTATCATAACAAATTAATATTTTGATCAGTGTTTTACAAAGTGTCAATTGCAATGTTGACCATTTAATTTATCTTTAACTTTCGTTCATAAAATCGAAATTTTGTCACGCAATATGATTGGTAACATTTTAGACATTATTAAATTTATTATGCACACTTCTGTTCGCAAAACGATTAAAACAACTTATCTAGAACTTTTATTTTACATAAAAGAACGATAAATAAATCAAAGTATATAATTGCACATAAAAAATAATTAATTGCTTTTAATTTATAATAATACAACTATGAAGAGGAGAGGAGACAGAGAAAATGGTGATAGGAAAGCAAAAAGTGGAGAGAGCTGGTGTTACGGCAAGAGAATGGTGAAGGAGATGGGTGCCGAGTTTGGCAGGCCAGTGCTGATTCGGTTATGCCCAAGATAATTGGTGGATTCACCCCTTGACCCCAACTGAATGATGTTGGCACAAAACGTAGTTATATAGATATTTACAACAATGTTTTGTTGTAGGCTTTCGTGATTCTTGGTTTATGTTATGTTTCACTTTACAACAATGAAGATACCAAGATACTCATTTTAGATGTCAAATATCATAAAGAGTTTGTGTTGCTAGTCGGATATTACAAGTAAAAATGTACAAAATATAAGCATTACTTATCCGACCAGCAGTGTTGGCTTAAGCCGCGTATTCAAACCCCATCGAGACCGTCAATCCTGACTGAAGTCTTTTTTCGAGGTTTTCCTTAGTCGATCGTTAATGCGAATGCAAGGAATTTAGTTTTAAACAGCCCTCGGACATCCCTTCCTAACTTCAATATACCTAGTTAGACACCTGAAGAGAGCCATGCATTGCACCCTGGGCAGGCTTCCCACGAGAAATGCATGTATATAGCCTACATATCCTCCATTATAATATTATGTATAAGTTGGCTGTGCCAGTTCTAAGAAAAGCTTACCCCTACCTACATCATCCATTCCCCCAGTCGGCCATAACAACCCTAGGGAATGTGGGTTAAGGGTTTATAGCAGCTGATTTGAAAATGTCTCTTCCCCCCCGGGTCAGATTGTTATCCTATTTCCAGCTTACTGAGAATCGAACCACGACGCCGGTAGCATGCCACGGTGAATTATAGATTGCATTCACCATTCTCTTTCGCCATCGTTTTAACATTGATTAACTATTGACGGGGTTTATTCTATGATACAAAGATATGTTCTAGGTAATGGTTTTAAATAATCATTGTATACAAGTATTACTGTAAGAGAATAGGGTCAGTGATATACATAACGACATATCGTGGACTACGACGAAACAAGACTAAAATGGGAGAGTAAAGTAAGCAGAGCTTCATAACCGTTGGGCACTGTACAATTTAAAATGTAGATTGCTTTAGATATGTGGGTTTGTTGTTAAAATCATAAAATATGGTCATAAAATGTAATGTACAAAACTAGAATAATATAATAATAATTTCAAACTTATTTTAATTGCAATCTTTATAATATTTTGAAAAACAAAACTTTGTACGTGTACGTGCCCTCTAGCGGAGAATAAAGAACTTAAAAACGATGATTATTTTACAAACCTAGATGCAACAGTACGGAACGCGCGTGACATATTCGGGAAGAAGCCAGTTGTACCCGAATCCGGAATGAAAAATGTGTCCAAGCCCTTTGACCAGATGGATATTCTATCATATCTACTGTAACACTATGCCCATTATGTTCAGCAAGAGGGGTATGAATTGTACCTGAGCACGTTTTTACGTTTTGCGTTTAACGATAAAAACCGAATATTGACTCCGATTAACATACGTTTAATGCGTTTGCCCCTAAACAAGGATGATATAGAATGTTTCTGGTGAACCTAGGGGACAGAGAGACGAAGATATATTTATCTTTGTACCCGGCACCACCACCAAATGAGATCAAGTGTAGACGAGATTGAATTACTTAATTTTTTCAACATTTTGTAGCTTCGCTCCCTTTTGCGGGTACTTCCCTGCTCTTGTTTGTGTTAAATACGAATCCATCATATTAGTTCATGCCCAAGCAAGCTTGTATCTATATTACTTGTCTTTCCCTCTAGCGTCCGCCATTTTGTCCTAGTCCTCGAGCCCCAGTGTAAAACGCTCTTTCTCTCTCTCTCTCTCTCTCTCTCTCGAATAACCCCATTCTTCAGAGTGTATCGTAGTTTCATGCGCCATTGCTTTGCATATTATAACAGTTTTTTTGCCAGGACGCGATGTCATTGCCAGCCGGTCCAAATAGTCTTTACACTTTTTACTGCGTCGGGAAATCGCTAAAGTTTGGTTGACTCGAGACCAAATTTCTTTACTTGTCGTAAAACATTTTTTATTCCTTATTAAACTATCCAAATTCTCGCCGGATATAATTCAGTGGTAAAGTGAGACATGGTTTGCAAGGGGAAGTCTATTTAACTTCCGCAGCGGTTTCAAACGAGTATATGTTTAGGGAATTTTTAATTAACGTGTCATTTTTTTATTATTGTCAGATTTTGCATGTTACAGGCGTATATTTTAAAAAGGATTAGACAACTATTAGTAAATGGTTAATTAAACTGTAAAAATTCCAATATGCGTCAGGTATATTCTAGTAGAAAGAAAATGTAACATTGCGTGTTTATGGCAAAGGTTTTAAATAATTTTGACAACCTCTATAATCAATAACTACCTTCAAAAAACTTTAATGTTTTCAATTTTCTAATTATTGATTTCTCGTTCCTTGAAGAACAGTTATTCCATTTATATGTATTTTAGAACAGAAATGCTACCTTATTGTATTTTAGAGCAGATAATTAAATACAATAAATCTCTTGATTAAACTTATATTGCTTGTCAAATTATGTTCTGTCTGTTGAAATATGAGTTATATTTATCTCCAGACTGCAAAGAATGTTAGGCTCTATACTAGACAAAATACAGTTTCTCCTCAACGTTTCTACAGGGTAAATACATATCTAAAATTCTTTCCAAATGTCTTTAAAGTCTGCAAAATTAAAACAAATATTTTGTCTAGCATTATCTATACAGTCTTTACAGATCTCGTCTTGAGATATTTTCAGCCTCCAGGCATGACTAAGTTTCTGAGTTTGCCAGACTCTAAAGACAACTGTGGAATGACCAGTAAATTATCTTGGAAATACTATCTCGGAACGACTGCGCGCTCATTACCATATTTTACGATATTTTAGCTTCTCCGACGCATTCTTAACAGCGTGACACATATTCAAAGTGCGGTAGACAGCGCCACATGTATATTCGCTTCCACCCAGTCGACACCACGCAGGAACAATCGCGACTACATAAATATCTTGCAATATAGCTGCTCCATCGAAAGAATGCAGATGGTGACGTCACCGGCGGGCTAGTTCTAGCCAATCAGCGGCCCCTAATTTAAAATACTGGACGCTCATTGGCCCGCTCGGTCCCGCCGATACCGCTGGCATCTGCATTCTTTCGATAAAGCAACAACAGCATTATCTATGACTATATCTGCTCTATCGGTGGTGACGTTACTGGTGGGCTAGTTCTAGCCAATCAGGGTTACAAATTTAAAATCGATTGCTCATTGGCCCGGAGATGCCGCCAACATCTGCATTCTTTCGATGGAGCAGCTTTTGAAGAAATTTGAAATCACAACCATATTAGCATGAATATGTGATTTAGTATTTTTTTCAGACACATTTATAATAATTTTTCCTTTGATCAGATTAATTGTTTTACAAATACACAGTAAAGTGCTGTCGATCTTCGTACCTGTTTTTTTTGTCCCGTTTGCACATTAACAAAAAATTAAATATCTTATCGGCTTTAAGAACTCTCAAAGCGAGGTCGAAGAAACTAAAAAGGAACATGTGAAAAATAAGGATATAGTAACTTATCGCATTGTACAACATAACCAAAAATTATTTTCCTTAATGTAATTCAAAAATAGTAAAGTACTGCTCAGTTTCACAGACTCATAATGCATGAGCTCCTTCTGCTATAGGTTATATATAAAATCATATATTTTATTGCGCAGGAAGTAAGTTTACATTCTATAAAACTAGCTATCGTTGTCATGCCAAAACAAAACATAAAATACCCCAATCAATATTTTACTACAATAGAAACTCGCCCAACCAATCTAATTTTACTCACTGCCGCGCCCTATTGTCAAAGAACCTCATCGCAGCATTTTTCACGTCTACTTGTCGAAAACTTAATGGTTGGTTTTTGGCAGAAGTTCAATGCAATAACTCAAGACTTCGGTCTATTCTATTCCATGCACTTCTATTCTCTGAGATATGTCTAAAACATCTGCACGCGTGGGATGAGCGAATCATCTCTCTATGTAAAACACTGTCTTTGTTTGGTATGAATAACATCTAGGAAGCAATACACATAAATCAAAAACTTTATCGCGGCCAAATCAAAGAATTCCCTATACCATTGTATTTCTGCTTATGTGCGACAGTGCGAGTGTATGCAGGATTGTGGATCTAGTTTGTATGTTTTAATATACAACGAGTAAATAATTTGTAAGTCTATCCTCTACTAGAAACGTTGCCATTTTGATAAATTCTCAAAACCAATTGTTTTTATAATTATGTCGATATTTTACAATGTATTGGCTATAGTTCATTTTTCCTAAGTCAACTATAGGTCCTATTTGAAACTTTTTTGGGTTCATTTCCCGCTTCCAGTTGTCATCTGTCACAATTTTGGGTAATTGTCGAGCAAGGATATGGTCACTCTTCTATAGTGAAAGATAACTAAACATTATTGCGCTTTAAGGAAATAAGTTCCTAATTACCATTTGATGATTTCACAAAATCCAAAATCTAAAAATCCATTTTTATGTTATTACAAATTTTTTGGTGGTGGTTAAAATGAATGTGCTTCTATCGAAGGACTGGTAATACATGACCATAACATATGTGCAAAGGCTGGTTACAATCTGATAAAAACTAGCTTCAGGAAAAATTCCAGAAAAAAATCACTGGTATTGCAGACTCTAAGTATATTTTTATAGCATTATTTCTATTGGAGACGATGAGTAGTGATAGATGACGATGAGGGAAATTCCAACAAACCCGTTCCTTATTTCGATGCGGGATTCGAACCCACGTCCTCGTAGTCGTAGTGTCATACTCTACGGACCAACTTTCTTATCGTATGAGCCACCGCGAACGGCATACTGTAATACATAACATATTCTATCTATGGGACTGAAAAATAAACACATTGACAATATTTAATTTAATTTTTCAAACTCTTTTATGTGACAGTGTGTAATTTTGTTCTACAAAAAAGTTTTAAAATGTGTGATACAAATCAATATATTGGATATCCTTAGACTAGCCGAAAATAGAAGGTGGAAAGAAAAGAATACCGTATAGAGATTTTGGAAAAGATGCATAAGGTTGGTAGCCAAAATTCTCCTAGACCGAGTTGGGTTTTAGTTGAACGTAGCAGACTGGAATAATTCGACAAAATTATACATTCACAATTTGAAAATTACAAGAGAGTATATGCAAAAGTGTATGAGTGAAGGGAACGCGAGTAATGTATGTCGGGATAGAAGCGCCAGGAGACAGACGATGTGTGATATGATTACCCCTGCGGTATATTATCAAAATTGTACTGATATCTTCTGAATTGAAGGATCATCAAAGTCACTGTTTTGATGATATTACCACGTCGCTCAATTCTATTGTATATCTCGCACCAGTGAGATGGTGATGACGGTATATTTAAGTGATATCATTCAAATTTTACTAGAATCATCAACACGATTTTGCCCATAGTTCAAGCAGAATATGCAAGGTATTATATTGATTATATTGTTTGCAAAATATTTATCAGTTTGAGATATCGAATATCCAGATATTTATTTATTATGACTTATTTAACATCAATCCTATTCAGTTATAAAAATTAATTTCAAATGTGGACAGTTAATAAAACTAAGATAAGATAAAAGCACACAATATAAATTAACAAATTTTGAACAAATTTCAAAATAATATATTATATATATATAATAAAATTAATAATATAAAATAACTAATAATAAAAATAATATAATAAATAATAATATAATAAATAATAATATAAAATAATAATAATAATAATAACAGTATACAAACATTGTTCAAAAATACAATATTTATAACATAATATATTCAAAATGTAGAAAGAAATTAATCAAGATTTAATTCAACCAAATCAATCAACAAAATCAATCAAAAACTTTTTTTTAAATAACAAGTTATAATATTATAGAAAAAGTGTTGGTTCCATTCGTAAAACGTTAGGCCCGTATGTTTCTTTTTCTTCTTCTTCTTTTAAGGCGAATGAAAAACTAAAATCTTAACCATGAAAGCCTGAAGTTTATAATTTAAATTAATGACAGTTAAATTTGCAACGAAGTTTCTCATTTCCTCAATCTTATCACACGTATTTCTAGCCGTGAACATAACAGTTTAAACTAAAAGCCTCTCGTTCGCTCACTTTCAGTGTACAACACTGTTATCAAGATCTCAGGACGGGCCCCTTAGCGTGATTATATATGCAAGCATTTTCACCTTTATTTCTTCATTTAAAACTGTGTGTAAGGTTATCAGTAATCTATCTGTGAGTATACAACGTTAGGTAGGTACCTAAACACAAAGCGCCACAAGTGTTTGCTCTCTTCACGGTACGAACCTAGCACAACACGGTACAGTTGTGTGCAAGACGTGTGGAGCCACTAGGGTGCAGCGGTGACCAGGAGAAGTTCAACATCGGTTAGCACAAAGCATGTGTTTACATCATCAAAATTAACCACTTGCGTGCGTTCATAAAAAGTTACCCCATTCATACAATCATGATACACATCAACAGTATTATTTTTGTATAGTAGTCCTCCACAAAAATCAGTTATTTAAGTGAGTGGGACGACGCTAAATGTACATTCATTATTTTAATATTAAAACAATATAATTATCATTACAATATGCCCTTGTTCGTGCTGTTATTCTATTTACAGCTGTTCTCAATATTAAAACTTTTCAAGTTTATCAATGATTAGTATTATAAGATCATACATTTTTACCCTTGCACTTTCAACATTTGTTCAGTAAATTGTCAATATTTTAAACTATTGGTAATAAAATAATATAGATCTACTACCACCATAAAATGAGTCCAAGTTGAATGCAGATGACTGAGTGTATGCGCGTGTGCCGCCAACGATCGGCTGGGAAAGGTGAAAGTGCGGGGCAGCGAGGCCATTAGATACCGCGGCCAGCTTATTGGGGAAAATTTGTTCCTTACTGCTGCCAATAACAACGGAACCAGTATGGCTCCCGTATCTATGAGACGCCCTTAAATCAGAGAATTATAAGGCGCGCATTAATTGGCGCGGACCATAGTATATGCTTATATAAAGTTATAAATTATTAAAACATAGTTTTGTAACGGATAAAATACAGTAAGTACCTAATTTAACCTCGACTTGGAAATGAACATCAGGTCTCCCAAATGTAGTTGTGTGCGGGGTACCTACAATTTCGGCACGACTCGTGTTTTTGAGGACCGACCCGAAAGTCAGTAAAGGGAACCCGATTTTCGGGGACCAACAAAATCTTTTGTGGGGATTGGTGGAGGTGCCGGTCCAGACAATTTTATTTTGTAGCCTGAGTACAAAATAACATTCAATCAAACTCCAGTCAGTCGAAAATGAATTGCGAGAAAATAATAATGTGAGATTATAATTCATAAGTAAAAATCGTTATCCATTTTAACATGCAACATTATATCGGCCGTCTTTACCATAACATACTCGATCCGACCCTAAAATCCGGAGTAGTTTAGTACCCAAACCCGACTCCATTGTCAAAACACCTATACCTGCGCAGACGTTTTAACCACTGGATCACCGGGTTCAACCATTGGATCATTTCTGAACCAGTGATACAAAATCAGAAGTCCGCGAACGTATTTCAAATGTTAATTAACTTCTTAAGCTTCTTAATTTTTGTTGAAAGTTAGAGACTTAGCCTCACACACCGATCATGGTAAGATTCCATGATACGTCGCAATTACCAATTCCGCTTACGAGACTGTTTCTCGATTTTGTCTAGCTTGTAAAACTTGTATATTTTGCTCATGCTGCATTCAAGTTTGCACTTGTTGCATATTCTATGCGAGTCACTGTAGTTTGTGGTAAGCTATGGCTCTAGGCGGCTTCTTATATAGGTACTCCAGTAGGCACGGGCCCAGTGTCAATAGCCGTCTCCTTATATATGCATGCGATACCATCTACAATAGGACAGAGGCGCATGCAATGAGATGGGGAACATTTTGTTTTGTGGCAATGTTTGTCGAAGAAAGACGTAAAACTCAACACAATACGAGGTTCTAAAGTAGGAAGTTCTATCATAATGTAGAACAACCGTGGGTTCTGAATGAAACGGTGTAACGCTACGTATAAAAATAATAATGGCGTGGCTTTTGACGTTTTGTTGGTAGTAAGACTTACGCTTGCATATTCTCTTGATAAATATTTTGTCAATGCTTTTTTAAAAAAACTAGACTAAACCAACTCAAAAGTCAGGTTATCGATGACGGGTACCCTGGAACCTACCTAATTAATCTCGGTGTAAAATGTGAGCTACTTCTAACGACAACCATCGGTTTATCGGCAACTTAAGCAACTCTCGTTTTTTTTAAAAAAAAAACATCATCGATACTTCCCATACTTTCAAGTTTAATCAGTGCCTGTTCAAAACAACTAGTACCCTACGGAGGCCACCTTGTATCCTTAATAAACAATCCATTACCATCTGATGCCCCCACTAAGACCATCACATCTCATACTTATCAATTTTTAATAACCTCTTTGCAAAATACCTCCCTTCACGTTTCATAAAATTTCCGCAGGAAGTTTTACCACAATTTATCCTTTATAAAATGCACCAAGCCACGTTTACGGCATTTTTTTTATTATCCTGTACTACTTTTTCATCAATTTTAAGCACGTGTACATGATTCTTGAGTGTTTCATGGTTAAATCTTGTAACTCGGATGAAAGTGGGAGCGCAGCTCAACCGGGGTGTTAATATTACGTACCTACGTGGTTGGTGGATGGTACAGTGTCTGAATAGAACATTCACGGCCATATTGGTAGATAGGAATATGAAGATGTTATGGGTCTATAAAGTTTATTTTCTGTTATCTTACCGGCTCCCCCCCCCCCCCCCCCGCGTTTAGGGCTAAACACCGCTTTGTGGATAACTGCAGGAAGACACACTGAAGGATTTGCATTTCTTTGATTGTATAAATATATACTAGGAAAAGTCCCGCCGCGTTGTTGGATGAGCGTAATTGGTGCATTGAGCTGCCATGTGTTATGCAGATTTTCTGTTGATCTGTGGAAAAATCATTACTAAGTTGATTTTTTTTAAATTAAATTAAATTTAAATACAAAATTAACTTTATTTTTTTAATTTATTTAATTAATTGTAATTGTTAAAAAAAGAAAGAAATCGTAAAATTGCGATTTTTATAAGAAATAATTATTCGATTGCGCTCAAATTTAACACTTATCTATTAATTTATAAAATTAAGGTTCTGTGAAAAAATCATTACATCGGATAAAGCATGTAGGTGTTATAAGTCAAAGAATTGTTTTAAAAAAAAAAACCCTTAAAATTTCGATTTTCGTGAGAAATAATTTTTCGATTGCACTCAAATTTCACACGAATATCTTAATTCATAAAATAAAGGTTCTGAGCAAAAATCATAACAATCAGATAAAGCATGTAGGTGTTATAAGTAGAAGAAGTTTTTCAAAATAAAAAAATCTTAAAATTGCGATTTTAATGAGAAATAATTTTTCGATTGCGCTCAAAAACGTGGCAGTTCTAAGTTCGGATATTTCGAAGGCCTCCATAAAATTTCATCGCAATTGGAGTATCGGTTTAGCCGGAATCGTGCGGACAAACAGACAAAAATACAAAAAGAAAAAAGAAAAAATGAAAGAAAAAAAACATTCCGGATTTTTTTCACCAGTGTAGTGAAATGGAATCTTCGCTTCGCTCGCTACGCTCATCCAATATATATATTTATATTTATTATATTATATTTATTTATCCTTTATCCAGCAAAACATTTATTGATTTAATTTATACGAGGATGGCAGGAACACACTTGGTGACTGTCAACATTACAACAATAAATATATTTAAAAAGTTAACATTAAAAAAATATCAACAAACATTATAACAATCATTTGGAAAAGTATCAAACTTTAAAAGTAAGTGCAAGAAGTGTACAGTGAACTTATATTATAAAGATGAATCATAATTATTTTATATAGTTATATCATATTGTATTTATATATCTTGTTTTCAAGTATATAGATTGGAGAAAGGTTGACAGGTTGGGAAAGCAAAGAGAATATAAGTCCCAGCCTGAAAGGCTGGGGGCGACAAAACTTTTCACCTGCTGATGACAACACTGTAGTTAATTTAAAGTTGTTACCTTATCGCAATTATCGATTTTAATTTTCTATCTATACAAACTACACTAACGGCCACCACATTATTGCAGAAAATTAGCATTGAGAGAAACTGTTGTGATCCGAGAAATGTCACTGTACGCCCCACCCACGGTCCAATATTATTATCATACAAACCATGATATCTACCATCTGACAAATTGGGACATGTTGACTTGTATCAAAGTTTGCAATTTGATTTATTGAAAGCCAATATGCTATAGATGACATTAATTTGATATGTCAAAAAAGCTTCAAAGTTACCATAGTAAATAAACAAAAGAAGTATTTGGTTAATGTCAACATGTTTGCAATTGTTTCTTTGTAAACAGCATGTTTAGTAGGCTAGCTCTTTTTGTATATTGCCTGTTCGTAGCTAGTGCTGAGTGTAAATCAATTCTTAAAAAAGGGTGCAAATTATGTTTTACATTACGGAACAAACGTAGTTTATTGAATATAACAACTATTCTTATTAACTAAATAGAATCGTTATTGTAGCGTATTTCTGAACGTTGTCAAGGACAATAAAAATAATCATTAACAATAAACAACAGAATGAAAATCAGTTAAAGAATTTCATTAAATTTAGTTAAGCGAGCGAAGCGAGCGTCTCCACTTGACTCTTATGGCTCGAATGTCTGTTTTTTTTTTTTTTTTCTGTTACTGCTTCGATACAGGTCGCACCGTTTCTGATCGACCTGAAATTTTGCACACATGTACATACCACCTAGGCGGGTTGCTGTATAGTTTTGTGGCAAAATCGTTCAAAAGTTAAAAAGTTACATTAAAGTTAATTGAAAGTTTTTTTTTCAAACTTTAACGGAGACAAAATCTGAGGTGGCCAAATCATTTAGAATGTCCGTCCGATCACGAATATGTTATTTTTATTTTGATCCGATAAGTAGTGTAGTCGGAAATTACATTATAACAAAGTCCCGTTACCATGGCAACGGCGCACGTGGTTTCAGGTCACTATGCACTGCCACCTAGAAGTAATCAAAACACTATCGAGGAAGCAGTGTATTATTTGTAACCAAAGAGTTTAACAAGGAAATGATGTCAAGGTCTTCTAGATGGCGGTGGATTTTATCCATTCTCTCCTATTTTTCAAATTTTCAGTTAAATCGGTCAAGACCTTAAAGACTTATTGGTATGTAACATTATGGGAATGTCTTACTCGGGTCGTGCTGCACGTACCGGTGCTCGCTCAACAAACGCGTCCAACTGAGCGTTTTCCTAGTTATCAACAATATGTAGATTGACGACTTCAAAACGAACAAGCCACCACTATCGATAACAATGTTCACTAGGCACTATAGTGCTGACGGCGTCCTATTTGCCTATTTTGGTTGCTAATGGTGATGAAGATTTAGGCCAGTAGGCTGGCGAACATGGAACATCTGAGTCACTACGTTCTTAGTGTAATGTGTTTACTAAAATTTTATTTTACGTTCCATTATCTTGAAGTCAAACATTTCGTTTATTTGATGAGCTGTAGACATTTGCATGATAATTTAAAAGAAAATAGTATAGTGTTTTGTATATTTAAAAAAATCGTTTCATCGATCTAATAAATAAAATAAATAAATTCGTATTTAGAGTCTACCCACTCAGTCATACAACTGATTTTCAGGGGGGACATTAAACCAAAGCGGCCAAGCCAACCTTGTAGGCCCGACGTAATCGACGAGTGAGCGAAAACCAACCAAAGATCTATATTTTTAATAGGAAATATAGCAATTAGTGGTATGGACAGTGCGAACACCCGCGGATCAACTGCTTTGCTATACAATTAATTGATAAAACCCAACATAGTTAGGTCTAAGCCCAGGAATAGTTTCCATTAAATCACTATCAACGTTTTTAATTTTAATTTTAAATAACATGTTATTAAAAGTTAAACACCCTGTTAAGTTCGATCAATTTTAATTGTCTGTTAGCTTTAATCAATCCCGGCTGCAAATTTAAATTTTTATTTATTTTTACGGAAGCACACACTAATATTACGTTGAGCGTTTCAAATAACAGCGAACTCATTAGTTATACTTCATTTTGTAGACATACTCAATTAGATAGTTTCAACAAATCAATCGTTAAAGTAAATAGATAAAACAAACAATAAGCATTGCTATAAAGTTTCTGGAAAATATATGTTCTCTCTATTTTGCTAACCTAGCTGTTTCTTGTTTAATATTTCAATGTTTCAAAGTTTATGCTAACTACATTCTCTGGAGTATGATAATAACATTTTTAATGAATACAATTATATTTTTTAACTTTTCATTTAACGATGGTTTTTAATACTTTTTTCAACGAGATGCAAATACAGTAGTAATGCGTCTAGTTTCTGCCTTAGGCTGTTATCCCATTTTTATATGATTTTTCATGGGAAATGTGGGTGACAAAAAAGTTATGAAAATGAAGGTTGAATATAGGTAATGTAGTGAGGTTATGTAGAAAGGAAACAATTTTTCTGGGGGTAAACGATAAACAAATCGTATATAAATCCGACGACCTCTAATTTAAAGTCCGAAGTGTAAAGCGTACCCTGCTGCAGGCTGCCTGGAAAATATATTGATTGAGTGATGGATTAAACGTCTATTCTATTCAGTTACAAAAAAATCATTTATGGACAACTAAATAAAACTAATAACATAATTGCAAACAAAACAATGAACTAGTTAGGTCAAGTTTAAAATAGTAATTTATTTATTTTTATTTATTTATTTGTTTTAACGTCTATCATATTATTCAGTTTTAAAACTGATTTACAAAGGACAACAAAATAAATGTCATTACATAGATGCAGGCACAACAATAAAGTACAGTTAGGTAAATTTGAAAAAACTAATATTTTAACAGCAATGTTTTAAACACAATAATTTTGCTTACAAATTAAAAAAGGATATTAAATGCAAATTATTACTGAACCAAAAAGAAAAAGGAGAGAAAAGAAAAAAGGAAGAAAAAAAAACATTTTTAGAATAATGTTTGGTAGTAAGAAAATAATGTTGATAACGTTTTCAAATTGGATTTTAATAATAAAAAGTTAAATGAATTAATGGACCAAATATGCAATAAGGGACAAAATGCCTCACTACCTAGTACCGTAGGTCTTACGACTAATTTTTAACTTGAATTACCAAAAAAATATGTTGTTTACTTCTTGTAGTTGGTACATGTATGTAAATAGTCTAATTCCTCGGTTTCCGCATCGTGGACTTCTTCCTCCCCGCAACAAAGACGGCCGTGTGGCGCTGGCTGCTTGCCGGGCGTCGCAGGCGTAGAGATAAAGCTAAAGTACCGTTGCCAAATGCGTGTGGCCGCGCTCACTTCAACAGTCGTAAAGCTACACTAGCACGCCGCGCACAAAGTGTTTGCAGCGCGAGCTAGCCGAGACGAGGTAGGAAATGCAACGGGCGATTACATGGTTTGAATCAATTACTTCTCGTAACAACAGACAAGCCAGAGTCGAGATGAGAATTTATCAAAGTTTTCCACAGAGAATCTGTTCTTGTTTAACTTTCAACTAGGCTTTTCCGCTCGTTAAATTTTTCCGCGACTTATAACTTTAAAAAGGTCACAGGTGTACTATATTATACATCCGTTTATTTTTATTCTGGCATAGATTAATAATTTAATGTTATCACATACAACGTTACCCCCCCCCCCTTTTTACTTCTCATTTTTCTAATTGTTTTTTTTTAATTGAACATTCAACAAATTATGAAATAAAGCTATTTATTTAATGTATTCAATTAAATAAGTGTAGAAGTGAAAAATTAAGAGTACAAGACAAAGAAAAGATTTGATTTATTTGATTTTAGAAAGAAACGAAATATTTTCTTTTATCTCGTGTCCATTAAGGGGAAGAAATAGGCTTGTTGTAGCTGCGTCCTGGCTCGTGAGATGAGGAGGGGGTTAACAGTTGCCTTGAATTTATGTTTTTATAGAAGTTGTTAAAATTAAATTGATATGTCCTTTAAATTTCATCAGAATTTAAATTGGTCTGGTAGATTTTTATATTTTGGTATCTTAATTCAAAACTACGGTATTGATCAAAGTACAAAATATAAATCTAAGATAAACTTCTTACCTTAGTTATTTTACTCTATGTGTGCACTCCAAGTTACAGTGATAAAGTAAGCACGTGTGAGTGACATTAAATGCTGTCCGAAGAACACTCTTAAACCAAATTTACAGCCCAGACTTGGCAAGAGTTCAAGAAATAATTTTACTTGAAATAAAGTTGGATTTATTGCTGTTTTATATTAACTTCATCCAAGGTTCATTGGTTGGTGGCAGTAGACGATTTTTTGTTCAATATCATGAATATCTATTAATTAGTAATCATAAAGGATTCGAAGGGTTTGTGTCTAGGTACCGTCCAACTATAACCACAAAACATTGAATTACATTTGAATTTAGTTCCAGCAATACTGTTAAAAAATATTATTTTTGTATTTATGTGTATTTCTGTCTGCTGTTTAATTAACAACCGTTTGCTTTACAAGATTTGTCATTCTGGCATCAATTATATCACACAATTATGTAGTTAAAATTGTAATTAAAGTGTCTTAATAAATTAAACAATTAAAAACAATTAACTAATAACCAATTAACAAAAGTTTGTAAACGTATTAGTATCATAAAGAACTTAACTTGTTATTATTTATTACGTTTGTATATTAGGCAATACTTTGATTCCACTTTAAAAATCTACAAAATTTGTATGTAAAATTCGTCCATGTTTATCTTGTGAATTGAGATATAGTCGTGAACTAAAATAACACTCCACTTATTCGTATTTCTTAGATCGAAATGATCCAGTGTATAATGAGAATCATATATAGTATCATTGTCAGCTCGGTTTGAACACTTTGAAAATAGTCACGTGATCAACTCAGTACAAACCAACGCAGAAAAACTAAAAATGCTATCATGCAATGGCCACCTGATTTTGAAGCTCTGTAAGTTCTTTGACTGCTGAATAATAAGGTCACATTATCGACGTTGTTAAGTGGGATTTAAGTTGCCTGCACCTTAACTACTTCACAAGGATAAAGTTGTGTCGAAGAATAAAAGCTAATAATGAAATTAGTTTTCGTTTCCGATGTAGGTACCTGTTGGCCACCATTTTGCTACGTAGATTCACCTCCACAGGCAACAAGTTGTAACCCGGCAAACAACCACAAACAAAACACAATCGGGAATACAAATGGCCGCCGTTAGCACGCACGTGTGTGCCCCCTTAAAGAACGCACCTACCTCGTTCAGATACCCACCACCCGGCGATAAAACAACTTGTATTGTGGTTATGGGGTCAGCTGACGCGACCATTTTGTTTCGGCAGTGTCGAGTCAGCGGCGTTGCCTAACGAACCAAACCAGCAATATACGACGCGCCGTGACCGCAGCAAAGCCACTAGTCTAACCAGTAACTACGTCTAATATATTTTAACCTCGGAAAACAATTTGCCTTTGTGTATATCGAAGTACAGTCCGGACGAAATAAGATGGCGCTTAGGCCAGGTATATTAATTTAATCGATGATTTTGGTTTGTACTACACTACGTGTGCCTCCTGTTTAATTATCAAAATGTCACTTACGACGTTTTGTTGTGTAGGTTACGAATCGTCACTTAAATTACAAAAACTCGTAAGTGATATTTTGCAAATTATTTAGGAGGCACGCACAGTACAAACCAAAAGCAACTATGTTTTAAAAGTGTTACCTAAAAAGTATTTTAGTTAAGGTGACGATATAATTAAAGTGGCAAGTAATTTTAACCGCTAGGTAACTTGTTATCACTATGTGAACCACAAATCGTAATCTTTGTAATTATTTTTTAGTGATAACTGGCAGACAAATTTTAACTAACATTGATACACCCCAGTGTGGCAGTGATGAAATGTGGTAAAATGTGGCACATATATGTATATTAATATTGGCAGTAATTAGTTGTCATTGTAAAATATATATATTATATTATATATTATTATATATGAATTTGTTAAAAATCTTCATAAACATAGTAGGACGAGATCATATGCAATTTTCAAAAAGAAGCAAAAACAAGGTGACATGTTAATAAATATCAAATGCATTTATATCGCAATATGTTAATTTGAAGTTATTTTTTTATTATAAATACCAGTTGCAAAAAAATAAATTTTACATTTCAAATCTCGACGAAAAACACGATGAAAAACACCGTAGGCTACATCGAACGATATAAGGAGATATATTGGAGGTGGAAGGCAATTAATATGTGTAGAAACGAAATTTAAAAAAAATCTTTGGTCAAAATTAAGTGTAGCACCTAGCTCAGAGTTTCCCCTTTTTGTCCCTAAATTTGCATATCATGGCTGATAGTGACGTTACGACCCGACCAAAAAAATTAAATGTATATTTTTCTGTTATCTTTAAGACTCTGTTTCATTTAGGTAAGGATTAAGTCATCTTTCTTTGACTTTTAAAATATCGGTTAGGGCGATACAATAGCCTCAAAGACGAGTTTGAGTTAAAACATCTACGAGGACACCCCAAGAGATTGTTGTTGGTGCGTGTTTCATCGTCGTCACCCACGACACTCGCTCCAGCGCCGTCAGCGGCATTCAAAGAAATCATTGATACGATGAACCCTTTAAGTTGTTTTGTTTTCGTGCGTTTGCCTGTTTGTTTGTTGGGAAGATCACTGAAAAGACATGAACTTAAATTAAAGTCAATCTCTCTTTGACCGTTTGAGTGTATCTTGGTCGACGTCAAGTGAGTTGGAGAGAAAGATAGAGGGTTGGAGAGAAAGAGATAGAGAGAGAGAGAATACATAGATCAATCGTGCAAGTGAGGGAAAGAGAGAAAGAGAAATACGAATCGAAAATGTAAAGAAAAAAAACGCCGGTATCATTAGAGCAAACAGTCCTTTGTGTTTGCAAGTGCGGAAAAAGATGTTGCCCGTTTGTTGGAAATAAATAGAAGTTCGAGGAAGACTGCGTTTTAAAGACGGTTTGAAAGGAGCATGCAAATATGTTTGTTGTGTGCTCCAAACAAGGTTGAAGTACAATCATATTATTGAAAACATCAACATATTGTAGTTAAACTTCAAACCATTATATCGAAAGGAGTAGGCTACGTGCCGGTACCGGGCTTCCCCTCCTCCCTTCTGTTCATACTTCATCCTCATCTATCACCACTCGTCTCAAATAGCCAAAGTGCAATAATATGAGACGTTTTAAGCAATATCCAATCAATCAATCAATCAATCAAACCATTATAAGAGTTTTGTAAAGTTTTGTCACGGATTGAGAGTGGATAATAACATAATAATGTTGATCATGCAGGTCATGTGACAATTGTTTGGTGTGTCTGGCATCTAAGTTGTTACGTTATTTCGATGTAATTTATTATAATTTTATAACATAATATATGATCAGATTTCTAAAAGAGGAATACAAAATATATTTACTTGACTTAATCTTTGCCTTTCAGGGTAATTACTTTAAATCCACCTTCTTGACAGACTGCATAGTTTAGAAATCTAATACTTATGAATATAAAATAGTTTATACTATTTTAGTTTGCAATAATGATTACTTTTGAAACAGTGTTGTAAAAGCACCTGGTTAACCAATCAAGAATAAAAGTTAATTTTGAACAAACTACACCAGATAATTTAAAGGTAAGAATTACATACAGATTATTCACAGATATTTAAGAACAGACTTTTTTCAAAAAGGTAATTATCTCGTAAGGAACCTGTCCAGGGACCATCACTAAATGCTTGTTTTCAGGTGACACATAGGTAATTTGGAGTAAATGTATTTGTGAGGGAAACTCAAAAGGCTGTTTAGTGAACTCTGTGCGTTGCATTCGGACGAACAACTGAAGAAAACCTTGGACAAATATTCAGTTCAGATCCCTTGATTTGACCATCCATACCTTAGCTAAAACCAGTTTTCCTTATTTAGGGAAACACAAGTCCAAATATTACATAGTGAGAAATGATATTGAAATCTACTTGAGAACAATTTGTATATTATTCCCAAAACCACGTTGAATATAATTTGTTTGAGTCGAAGCAAATGTTTAGTTTTAAATTTAACCCGACCGCAGATGCACGTTAACGTCAGATTTGGTCTATTAGCACGTCTAAAAGCATTGTGTAACCGGATTTCAGTATTTTTATTGGATGCCAGCTTTCGTTACCTTTAAAACAACACTTTATCGAATAAAAAAAAGTGCGTTTACATACTCGAACAAAGTCCAGTCGTAGTGGATAAGGCTCACAAAGTAAGAACATCCCTAGAAAAATCACAATCCGACATGTACAAAAACTTAACTTAAACTTATTAATCTTTAAATTTACTTAAAGAGAATTATCAACGTTTCAGAATAATACCATTTAGTGCAGTGCGAAAATTAAGGCACATATCTGGCAAGTTAACGGACAATTCGAATATGTACTGTAAACCTTGTTTTGGTCCGCCATAATCTCACGCGAGCACAAAGTATCCAAATACACAAATTTTCAGCCGGCTAGACGTTTGCAAGTACATGCGGCAATCTGGTCAGCCACAGATATGGCAGCCTCTTACAGGCTTTCACTCGTGTAACAATGCGAAGTAAACTACCGCCTTTGATGAACAGTCAATATATGTTTGGCTTACTTATCGATTCGAAAATAGCTAATAGTGCGTAATGCTCGTTTTTCCGCCATTATTGGAGCAATTTCAGTTATTTTATATGAAATCTATCTAAATATCAAAAATATGATTAACGTGTACAGAAAGAAGTCCCTAATTTAGTGGGTGATACAAAAGTTAAGGAACATTCCCTAGAAATGTTCTGAAATACTAGAGTAAACCTTGTCCGGTCCGCTTTAATCTCACGCTTGATTTGCACATGTATCACTATCACATTAATGTTTCAGCCGGCTTAACGTATTGGCAAGGGTTACATATGCTGGGAGCAATCCCCACATGGGCGTCTCACGGATATGGGTCAGCCGCATCATTAGGCAGGCGCTGTCACGGGAACTGGTCATACGTTGCACCTGATGGTTAGGTATCCATTGCACGTGTTGATTGGTTAATACACTCCGAATATATGTTTTCTGGGAGCGTTTGCTGATTGAAAAACATACATTGAAATTCACCGACAGTGTTGGCTCGCGACTCTGATTCGGGAGGTCCCGGGTTCATATCCCGTCGAGACCGGCAATCGTGATTGAAGGTTTTTTCCTAGGGTTTTCTCAGTCGCTAATACGAATGCAAGGGATTAAGTCCTCTTAAACATCCCTCGGACATCCCTTCACAAATTGTCCTATCCGCAACATATCCTCCTGCAGCTGAAGAGGGGCATGAATTGCATCCTGGGCAGGCTTTCCACGAAAACAAAATAAAGAATAAGAAAATAATACATTGAAATTCTTTGAATTAAAACTTATATGGACAAATTTTAAAATCCATTTGAAAATATAATGGTCTTACGTGTATTTATTTAAACAATAATGATAGCTATAAAAATGCTAATAACAGGCAGTTTACATTATATTAAAATATTATGAAAGTGTGTCTGCATAACGTTATGCCATTGTCAGTAACGGTAATTTTAAATAAGCATTTAAATGATCACAAATTATTGAATTTTCTTAGTATTTTCACTGTTTTGATTTAATAGTTGTGTGTGGGAAACATGGACAGGAACAATTAGGGGCCATCTAGATATGACGAAAGTAGAGTGTGAATGTCCAGAATCGATTACAATTTTGACCAAGGAAAACCGTGGTAAAAACATTCAGGATTATACTGGTGGCTGCCACCTCCCCCCCTTTTCACACTCTCAAATCAATGATTTTGACTGTCGGTGTTCAAATACCTGACATTTCATCAAACCGACCCCGCAAAGAGGGTGGCCAACCATAAATATAAACCACCGATTAAACACATTTTAACCACCGCCTGCAAAGCGTGGGCTTGCGTGTTCAGCCGCAGATATGCACCTCACTGCCTGCTAGATATTTTAACTTGCTCCCTCTTTTCATGCATGTCATTGTAACAAGGATAAACATGAAAATCAATGGGTTAATCGTTGTGTAATTCGACGTTATCACATGCACATAACCTTTCTGTTTTGCGTCAAAGACAGGTTTGCTCGAGCTCATTCAACAATCTAAATCAAGCAAAAACATAATAAAAAGGCATTATCGCCGTAAATAGGAACAAGAATTATCGGAAACCTAGAAGTAAACACTCGCAACTACAGCAGACGGCAACTATAACAAATAGTATGAGTTACAGTTTTTGGTTTGTAATTATGAAACGCGATTTTGAAATAAAAATTAGTACGTTGTCTTTAATTGATATTTTAATCAAAGTAAACATAAAATGTGTTTGTAAAAACTACTGCTACCAAGTTTCCAGAATAAAGTAGAATGAATGAATGATTCCATTTGGTTTATGGATGTATTTGTTATTCATGTCTATGTGTATTGTTTTAATTATTGTAACTGCAATTACTTTGTGTATTATGTTAACCTACTGAAAGAAACAAAAATATCTTCTCCGTTGATTTCATTACTTAAAATGGGATTGCTGATATTTCACGTATGTAAATTTTTAATTTTGATTGTTCATTTAATTAATAATGTTGTAATAAATTTGCCATTGGACAGATTTCATCATTGATAAATGTAAATTCCATTATTTCTATATTCAGTTTCCATCCCTGAGCATCTGACAAATATATTTCTAACTCGTTCCATTCCCCCCCCCCCATTCCCCGCAATCCATTAATTAGTCTTATTTCTCCCCTTACCCCAACCCAACCCCTACCAACACTCCATATTGATCAACGTACAATTAAATTCACAATATCTATTACCAATTAATTCCAATTCCATAATAATACCCCAAAACCTATTATTCCATGTTTGATATGATTTAACCCAGCCCCTAATGATGTCGGGTGGAAAGCTTACCTTGCCATGCTTAAGAGATAATTATGTCAGTAATGAGATGATTATGCTCATGCGTAAACCACCACGAAGCCTAACTTGAATTGTAATAGCCACAGCATCTAGGTAATAGTTTTCTAAGTTTAAGGTTCAAGAGTTAAGCTCATTTATATAATCTCATCAGAATAGATTTAAACGTGGTTTGTCATGAGGTGGAAAGTACTAGTGCAGTCACGACGATGAAAACCAGAACATATAAGAATGTTTATATATATACTAAATGTTAGATTCATTAATAACATAATAATATGTATTCCAATGTACAAAAGTAGCAAGTGTTAAATAAAGTTCCACTTCTATAATTTTGACCCCGTCTTCTCCAAGGTTGGGTTCTTCAGGTGCTCGAATTGTTTTTAAACAATGGGATTTATGATATTTCACGTTTGTAAATTATAAATTTTCATTGTTAATTTATTAATAAAGTTGTAATCAATTTGTCATTGGACGGATTTCATCATTGATGGATGTAAATTCCATCATTTCTATATTCAGTTTCCATCCCACCAGACTGGTGATAATAGTATTCTAGTCTTGTTTGAAACGGATATTGCAAAGAAAATCTCATTGTTAACCTTATTCGATAATAATTGTGTTTGTTCAACCTCAAAATTACACACCATTATTTTTCCTCGGGTCATAATCGATCGCAACAAATATAATTATGGCAATACCGAGCTACAATTTTCTGCTGTTATGTACAATAGGGACGACATGTGGTAAGGGTGGTGATGTTAAGGCTAATGGTGATATTGATGGCTAACCGAATACCACCAGGGAAAAGCCTACGCTTGTTTAATTGAACCGCAGGTGTCTCGTGAGACAGTCGCAGTGATTGGTTCCTGTCGGCCATGTTGGGTTCAGATTTGGTGAAGGTTAGGGGGGATGAGATATGGAAGGGGAGGTGGGATGTCGAGATATGATACAATCAGAATGAAAATGTGGGGTGATGATATTTGGGGGGAGAAGGAAGGAGGCAGGGTGAGTCAAGTTTGGACCCAAGAGATATTGTTGGCCTACATCTTTTACATTTTAATTATTTGCGTTTAAATTCAACTTTTATACCGTTTTAACACATAGCAAAGAAACTACAATAACGTTCACCCTAGATTATTGTTGTCAATTTGTGGATATTTATTATGTACTTAGCATGGGTGGCCATTGTCAAATATTTCTGAAGTAAGTTATATCGTCACTAGCGTTGTACTCAGTCAGGTCACATTCGACAAAGATAGCTAATGCTATCGTGTGAGACTCTGATTTAGGACGTCCCGAGATCGAATCCCGCCACCGGTAATTCTGATTAAACGTTTTATTTCTAGGGTTTCTACTTTCTTCATTCGTTAATGAGGACCTTGCAGGTAGAAGTTTTTACAGTTGGGTCGGTTCGGATATTAAACCGTTTCGGATCGGGTCAGGAAGTGAGAAGACAGCCGTCATAATAATTTTTGTTAAAATGGATACTTCTAAAGAATTAAACATTAGAATTTTCTCACAATTCATGCACCATTGTCTGGATTTTGTGGCATTTTGTATAATATTATATTCTATAAATTAATATTTAAATCTCTGGACCGGCACCTCCACCATCCACCGAAATATTTCTACCAGCACACCACTATCGTTAACTCGCATGCAAGGAACTGAGCTATCTGGAACAGCCCTCAAACATTGACGGTCACACCTTGTAAAGCTGATGTGCTACACAATAATCCGTACGGGTGTTCGCACTGTCCATACCACTGATTGCTATATTTCCTATTTAAAAATATCAATCTTTGGTTGGTTATCGCGCAATCATCGATTGCGTCGGGGCCTGCAGGGTTGGCTTGGTCGCTTTGATTTAAAGTCCCTCACTGAAAATCAGTTATATATAAGTGAGTGGGTAGATTCTAAATCAAATTTATTATTTATTTATTAAAAGTGTGCTTGTGCTTTTACATCACAAAACTTAATCTCTATTTTAATCTACCCGCGTTAAATGCTCGTAATAATATCCAAGCATAAGTACCTTGTACGCTAATCATCTCTATCGAAACTTTTTCATAGAAGAACTTCAAAATTGCACAGGAATAAAGTTCCTTGCATTGATACTACATTCTCGGACTTTAAAGAGCTTTATGCACTTTATCAATCGAGATCTTAATGTAGCGATTCATCCGTTCTGCACTTTACCGTCCCGACTAGCTTCTGTCTTTAAAGATCAATTACTATATTCACACCTACATGTTTTATACCACGGCAATAAAATTTCTCTAAGAAGACATTTTCTGAGTTATGAACCATAAAAATACTAAAACTTGAAAAGTCGTTTCAGGAAATAACTTATTTTTCTCTCTAGACAATTTTTAATACGTTACGACAAAATGCCAACATAGCAACTATAAATCGGTGATCATTGAAGGACTACAATAAAAACACTCGAGATTTTGACAATTACTGCAATAATAGCAGAAAGTTTTTGTTCAATAAGACGAATAGCTTGGCAAGACTGGACATGGAAGTTGTATTTTATCAACAAAATTTATATTGGATTTTCGATATTAATGTCAAAAACCCCTTATCAATGCGTTTAATCTTGCTTTATCTCATTGCTTTTATCATTTTAATATAACACAAAATAGTTTGTAGAAATGCTCTGACTTGTTAATCATTATTGGGGTGCAAGCTGTTTCTGATGCACACTCATCTACATTGGTAATATGATGCAATCGTGTATCATACAATGCGATATGATTGACTAATGATGTACTGCACTTGATTGCAACTGTGACGTCACTGATTGAAAGTCGCCTGCGGCACTTTGCGATTAATCGACTTCGTTAATGTATCGAGGTATAATCGAACTATATCTGCTTTGATTACTTCATCCAATATTAAAACACAATATTAAGTTGTGTGTGTGTCAAGCTCACAAACAGAGGCAGTGCTTTACAATAGCTTCTGAATTGTTAACCTGATATTCATAACCATGAAAGTCCCGCAAGTGCAGTTTCCAGAATATATATTTTTTAAACAATAAATATATATGATGTGTAAGGTGAATTTGGAGCCGTCCTAGCATCGAGGCACATAATACACTCTTAAGGTTGTTCCGAAAATGTCTTGTTGACTCTGGCGCTGTCTGCGGGTGGAATCGTGTCCAGCTCGATTGCTCGGTGTTTCATACATAAATATGCCGGTCACTAGTTGGTCGTTGTTCGCTCATCGATGATGTCCGAGCCTACAGGGTTGGCTTGGTCTCCTTTAAATTTATTAACCCCCAATGAAAATTAGTTTTGTGACGGAGTGGGTATATAAACTCTAAAAACGATTTTTTTATTTTGTTATATTATATTTGCTAATCTTAATCAGTGAATGTGCTTATTACTAACCCTACGATGAAATTTACTTCAAATAAAAAAAATACATAATTTGAATGTTCGTTTAAAGTAGTAGTCAGTAACTTAATTTTTTCACATAATAAAAACAATAAATAGAATATCAACAATAAAATTAAGAGGTTAAATCCTTAAAAGTTGTAATAAATTAATTGTTTTGCATTTATATGATATCTTGGTAATTCTGCCCAGGATTTAATGCATGCCCTCTTTATGCGGACAACTAGGTATTTTAAAGGTTTATTTTAAGAGGACTCAATCCCTTGCATTCGCATTAACAACTGAGGAACATCTCGGAAAAGCTTTGAGTCAGAATTGACGGAGGCAGGATTCGATCAAGGTATATCCTGAATCATTATCACGCTTCATGCTTGTTCCACAACTCTCGATATTCCTCTACCTTATAAGTGTAGATCAATACAGCATTAATAATTTATGTTTACCCAATACCAACTAATTCAAATATAAATAATTAATCGTGGAAGATTCTTGTAGGAGGACTGCAACCTTGCTTGATACATAAAATGGGCACGTGTAATTCTGGATAGCTCTAGATTATTTATTCTTTATATTAGATACGAATGAAGCCAGTCAAGTAAATAAAAGTTCACTCATGGAAAATTCGATCTTCACATCACATTTCCTCTTCCCTAACCTTACTAAAAAGTATACCCCGTCAATATACTCAAAACCTTAGCTAGAAAACTGCTTTCAAACTTTTCTGTATACCCAATTTAAAACGAAACATCCAGTATGAGCATTTCAGTCATGTGATGCCCTTCATAAACATTGGCTTTAGCTTCGTACGTTTACCTTTTCATTTTGCATCGGAAACAGGTTATGTCTGCAATACCTGGTTGTAATATCTGGAAAATAACGCTCATATGTATTCCGCAGCTACAATGTCTCATGTTCATGTGACCTGGCTACCTAACACACGTGACCTAGCAGGACTACATTCAATAAATACCATTGCAACATCCACGTACCGCGTACCACGTACCTATACCCTGCATGAATAGGGAATACCCTACGTCTCTGCTACATTACCCCTTATGGGGTATGAGTAGGAATATTAAAAAATCCTCTCCGCGTTTTGCAAATGAAATTTAAAAGGGACAAAGGTATATAACGTTTTTTTATGGCTATTTGCCTTCTGTGTGTTTTATATTCTTTTAGTCTCATTCCAATCTCCATTTCTCGCTGCGACTTTGTTTCTGTTTTATTTTGTGGATGGGCCTCCATATTTCATTAAATTCCACACCTTACGTTTCAAATAAATAAATAAATAAATATAATATAGTGATTGGCAAAATTGTTAATATAGGATTTTTCATGATATTTCTCGACAAAATCTGACAGTTACCTCTTTTATCCAGTTCAACGGTTTGTTATTTTCTTTCACAGTAAAATTCAATATAATTTAATATTATATAATGCAACATTTATGCAGTTGGATCCATCTCCATTTCCACCACGTCGTGTTTATATTAATTTTAATTAATTTAAATTATCAAATACTGTTAGATGCGCATAATGGTAGACAAAAGAAGGCAACAGAGCCTAGCTCCTAGTACAGAAACCACATACACAACATTTCATAAAATAATATACAGTACATTTAAAAACAGAGGTAATAAAATAGATATAACTGTCTAATTAACAGTTTATTTTTGTATGTGTATTTATAATAATTATGCACATTTTTGGATGAGCGAAGCGAAGACTTCAATTTCATTTACTCCCCAAAATTTAGCTCGGGTGTTTTTTTGTTGTTTTTTTTTACCGGGCAAACGGCATATGCGATCTTGATGAAAATTTTAGGGGACCTTCGAAATCTCTGAACTTAGAGATGTATTGTTTTTGGGTACAATCGAAGAAATATTTCTCATGACTTTTACGATATTTTTCGATTTTTTGTGCGCTATTTTTGTGCCATTCGGGCCGTTTCTGACCAAACGGGTGGGGCTACAACGTTCATATTATACATGGACATTAAGGTTATGGTGATGTAGTACCTTTTGAAAGAAAAAGTTGAAAGAGTTAGCCAGAATCCATAGAAATAAAGCTTCTAATATAAGTTTTTTACGGTAAATAATAACAATTGACAATTAACAATAGAAACTTGACAACGATCACCTACAATGCGTAGGCAGCAAAACAAAGCACTAGAAAAAGTAAAGATATCCCACGCAAACTAAAAACTTTAAAAAAGCTCATCCATCAACGCGACTAAAAAAAGCGTTTGCGAAGCTTCCTTGTCCTACAAATATAATTTGTATTGATGATTTTATCCATCTAGAAATAGCCTTCGTTTTTTAAGGTGAGAACTGCGTTGTGTGAGATAGTTCAGGAAGAATGTCCACTGGCTGATTTTATATCTTAATCCCTGAATTCGCCATTTCCATTGAAAAACCCTTGGAAACAAACTAAAGTTAGAATAGACAGTGACCGGTATCAGAGAAACAGCGTTGACGGTAGCGAACTAAACAAGTTGTATTTTAAAAAGAAATAGGTGTTTTATTAATATCGTCTTATTTATTTAACTGAACCTTAATCTTACTTAATCTGCTGTCAAATAAAAAATATGTTTATAATTTACTCGCCGTTTAAGTTAAAAAGCGATTCGTTGTTTCGTATTACAATGCCAATAATAATCGACAGATATACGCTGTGTAATAAATTTGGATTATAGGTTTTGTACGATAATAATTTAGTTAAAACCGTTCGATACTCTATAGTTCGGGCTCTCCCTCGCTCTTTTGGTTTGTTCAGGGTTTTGTAGGTCAGAATCGAACAATACGTACAAATAAATACTCATACGGAAAACAATAATATATATGAAGATAATATTTAGAAAACAATTTGAGAATTATTTATTTTATAACACTATGAAAATAATAATTTTTAGGACTATTCACTTCTCAAAATTAAACAAAGATGACGATATTTCAAAGGTCAATCAACCTCCTTCATCAGGTTTTTAATGACAGTTGAAAAAACATTAAAACACATTAAAAACATGATGAAGGTAAATAAACCTTTGAAATATCGTCATCTTTGTTTTATTTTGAGTAGTGAACAGTCCTACTAAAAATTATGATTTTTAATCAGACCCACTCTAAAAATTGTTTCATCCTATTGATACTACATGCATGATCACGCATACAGGCTTTTGACCAAGGTTTATGACTAAGTTCTGTACTGCAAATTACGATTTAAATATGATATAAATAAACAGACATTTTTTTGCTCAGGCTTATCGTTCGAGAGTCTTATTGGGTATGTTGGCTTCGATATCCGCCACAGGCAAAGTTTATCTTCACTCGTTATGGAGTTCAGCAAGTTATGGGGAAGTTTACAGAGGAAAACCACGTCTGTTGCATGCGACGACGACATTATATATACCGAGTGTTCACAGAGAGCGAACGTAATGTCACACTGGTCACTTCAAAGGTCACCGGGTCAGCATTCACACGTACAGTAGTTCCCGTACGAGTGCTGCACCGAGTCTAGAGGTCATTGCAAAGATCGAGCACGATTACAACAGTGCATTTTGATTTAAATTCTGTTCTGCAAAATATAATACTTTGATGGGCAATTGCCACACCCGATTACAACTACAGCCATTGCGGTAAGGTATGTAGGCCGTTAATAATATTGTATTGATTTGTCACCTACGATCGAGTTAACCCATAAAATCAAAAGGAAGAAATCATACTAGCTTCGTTTCATATTAATGGCCCTTTGTTAATCAGTTAAGTATTTATTTTTATTTATTTTATGAGTTATTCAAGTTACACAGGTACAGTAAACGGAAATTGTTGAAAATAATCAGGGAGAGCTTTGCTCCATAGCTAGTTGTGCTATCATAACAACTAAATAAAAATATGCTTACTATAACATTATCACAGGGTACAATTTCGTGTTGTTAGGATATAAATATGTAGAGTTAATTAATAAAATAATACGATTAATTTTAACAAACAATACATGTTTGTTGTATTTGCGATACTCCACACTTTCTAGATAACTGAGTTTATCTCAGTTTGTAGTTTGTATCGTTATTTTAACGATCATTTTATTCGACAGTGATTAAAACTTATAAATACATTTTTACATTGTTGTAATGTGTCTAATATTTTGTCTGCATTCATGTGATTAGCTTTATTTAGTTGTCCTCCATAGTAAATCAGTTATCAACTGATTATCATATATGTTAAATAAATAAAACTCGGTACACATCAATGCGCACCCAAGATAACGGATAAAGCTGCTACTTCTCAATAACGAGTAGCCAAAATGTTTTACCTGTTTGTAGGAGTGTGTTCCATTTAGAATTACCCTAGTGTAACACTCGGCGAGTGCAATGACTTCACATCATTTCAGTGCGCACAAAGTGTACACTCAGAACATGCCAAAATGGAAAACCCCATTCATTTGCTAATTATCGACAAATAACGTCCTGAACAATACCTTGTAAATGTATTTATAATTGTGTTATTTTGAAGCACAATCTACTCTACTCACAGACTACAGAGCACCTTTCTAATGATCTAATCCGGGCTCTCGTTTTACGCACATTTGATGTGTAGAGCTATTTAAAACACAGCCTTTTATATGCACGTTATGGATAAAAATCTCATAACAAAGGGTAATTGGGGAGCAGCATTAAATTTTTTAAAAAAAGAACGAAGCACAAGTTTTTTACTTCCAGGTCAGCGTATTTTTAAACTCATGCAGCTATCTAGATATCTGGGCATATAGAGTGGTTGTTGTAGTCATAAATAGTCAATAGCAGAGATAAGTCGTACATAAATTTGCTTTTAAAGGAGAAATAATTATGGTGTCAATAAAACGCAGAAGAATAGAAGAAACTCTCAGCTATATATTATGTGATTTTGTAATTTGTTTGTGAGTCGTTTCATAGTGAAAGTCAGTTTGATAAAACGTAATTGCTATTGAGTCATAGTCAGAAACAAGAACTTTGTACAATAAAAGAACCAGGAGATATTGTCTGATTGAAAATTTGTACAAACTTCAGTCTATAATAGGATACCGAAAGGTTTTGTAAACTAAAATTGAAGTTGTCCTAAATGGTGCACGTAAGGCACAACGAACAATTATAGTATTAATGGGATTTATAGATTATGCAGAAGGTATAGCTGATTTTAGGTGTTCGGAAAACGATAACAGGGCCATATGTACATAACCTTACACTGGCCGACATGACCTGTCATGGGACAGGTAAATTACAATAAAATCAATCACAACAACAAAACTTCACATTGACGTATTATCAGATAATGGATTGTTGGTAGGAGATCTTCCCAACGACAATTTGCACCTGTATTTGGTGTGAAAAAGTTTGGAGGCAATTTATCGGGTATAAACGAAAAAATCCAGGCTATTCAATTCTTAACAGCGCCAACAACCTTTAGACAGTATCCGGAAATTCCTAATTTCGAGCATGTGACTGGTATTAGTTAGGGTAAATCTACCTCCAAAACTATTAGACTTTTCTTTCCAAACGTTAAGCCATATATGTGTGCATATCATCTTGCTTTCTATACGTACGCTTTCTCTTGCTTTCTATACGTACGCTTCCTTTGTTACCATTTATGTGCAATATGTTTAGCTTTCTATACGCACTCTTTCCTCTTAACCATGTATGTATGCATAATGTCCCCAGATTTCTAAGTACGCATTTTCTTGTTTTCCCTTGTAAAGTTATGTTTAGCTTTCTATACGTTCCTTTTCCCTCGTTTCCATCTATTGGGGGGTTTTTTTCAGCTTTCTATACGTACTCTTCCCTCTTAACATTCTACTTGTCTG
Source organism: Sweltsa coloradensis (assembly GCA_024449915.1). NCBI lineage: Eukaryota > Metazoa > Arthropoda > Insecta > Plecoptera > Chloroperlidae > Sweltsa > Sweltsa coloradensis. Next base: position 527,997 of record JAMZAV010000369.1, read on the forward strand.
TGTCCCATCGTACTCTTGAATCTTTAAACCCTTGTGTATAAAAATGTCTACTTTTTTTTAACGTACGCTTTCTCTTCTTTCTATACGTTCGCTTTCTCTTTGTTCCCCTCTGTACTTATGTCTAGCTTTTTTATAGTCGCTTTCTCTGTTTTCCATCTGTACGTTAGTTTAGCTTTTTTACGTTTTGCTTCCCTCTTACCATCTAGTGGGTTATTTCTAGCTTTTTTATACGACTCTTCCCTCTTTAAAATTTTACTTTCTTGCTGTCTATCGTACTCTTTAATCTTAACCGTCTGTGTTGCAAAATGTCTAGCTTTCTATACGTACGCTTTCTCTAGCTTTCTATACGTACGCTTTCTCTTGTTACCATCTGTACGTTATGTTTAGCTTTCTATACGTTCGCTTCCCTCGTTACCATCTATGTGGGTTATTTCTAGCTTTCTATACGTACTCTTTCCTCTTAACATTCTACTTGTCTTGCTTTCTATACGTACTCTTGAATCTTAACCGTCTGTGTATGCACAATGTCTAGCTTTCTATACGTACGCTTTCTCTTGCTTTCTATACGTTCGCTTCCCTCGTACTTTCACAAACGTCTTCGCCACAGAAATAGTAAACTGCATCTGATAATACAGTTAAAACGGTGATTAAACCTTACATTCAGTCTTCATACTCTCTCACGACTCCCGTGTAACACCCAAACTCAGCACGTAATTTCATCACATCTAAATGCAGCGAGTAATAAGCTCTACATGAATTTAAATCTCACCTGGGAAATTAGCCTCATTATCTTCCACCCATATTTTCCTTCATTTCTTGTCGTCGGGCTGCATTCGCCCGCTCTCCTATGAAATACCATTACCTACCAGAAATGCACTTGTGTAAATTATTGCATTATGTATTTTGTATTTTATACCTGCGCTCATCCGTTTTTGCTGAACAATAGTGATATAGTTATGCATAGCGAGTCGCGAGTTGTATGTTACATATTGCTTCAATGCAAATTTGGATCCGAAATTTGCATAATATATTTCGAATTTGTGTTGGTCGTTATAGTGATAAATAAATAAATACGAGTAGTTCCATAAAATACGATATAATAGAATGATAAGATCAGTTGGAATTGGTAATTTATACAGTTTGAAGTGCATATGAAATTAATACTTCGTCGATAACAATCTATATCTGCTCAAGGGTTTATTTATGTCGTATGTACGAAATAAATATACATTCCCATTCGTATGAGTTAGCTATTTTCATAACGTTGAGTGAAATACTAATTCCCATGATAAAATGCATTATTTTCTTTTCAGCTGTACATGTTAAATATCAATATGAGTGTGTATGAACACATCATTACCTAGGCTTGCCTCCCCGAAATCATCAATTAACATGAACGATTAGTTAAATTCCCTGGATATTTAATAAAAGAAGGCGTTATTTTACTCATTTTGCAACCAGTTTATACAATTGATGTTATTGCTTTATGACCAACAAACAACAATAACTACAATGAATTGCATCTTCCATAAAAATGTATTAAGTAGGAATCAAATTATTTTTAAACAAATCAAACTTATTTTTTGTCGAACATCTTCGAAACATCATCGAATTACTTATCAAAAGATTGCCTACATAATTAAAAATTAAAACTAGTAACATGTGAAGTACGTTGCAACCGAGGTCTTGGACATTCTATTGCTTCCTTTTTATTGTTCTTCATTTTTCTTGAATAATAATGAGTGAAGAGTTTATATAAATTCCTATTTTTATGGCTGTTATCAAAGATGTACTAACCCCAGCATATTTATCATGGAAGATGCATAGAATATACAAATTATTTTGAAAATTTCGTAACGGTTTTATGTAAAATATCTTATATTTTATATTTTTCCTGAGGTACGAACATTATTTTTTAGAAATTAACATTATATGATTACTATAGATTTATCCATTTAACGTCTGTCCTGTTCAGTTATAAAAACTTACTAACAAAAAAAATACATCTTAATAAAATTAAATGCACAAATGCACACAAGCTAGAAAAGCGATTAATAAATGTTTGAAATAATTTATTACAACCACTTTATAGAAAACATCAATAATAGTTGATAACATTTTCAAATTAAGTTTTATATGAAGATAAATGAATTAATTGAATCAAATGTAAGTTTAAGAAACTAATGAAATGGAAAAAAACACGTAAAAGAAAAGCTTAACGACTAAGAAAAACGATCCCACTGAAAAGAATATGAGGTTTGAAAAAAAAATCAGAAATAGCAAACCAGATAACACAAATAACAACTAATTTACCAGGGACAGTCTGAATCCAAATCTTAGTTAGATATTATTAAAAATATATTTAAATCTTACTAATGAATCAATGGCAAAATGAAGAGCAAACGTACAAAGATTTTATATGAATACTCCAGATGTTTATTCCACGTTACATTATCCTGACTCGAGTTCCCTTCTTGACTAGGTTAGATAAATAAGTTAAACCAACAATAAGCTCACTGCATACATACCTCTATTATCCTACACGCTATGCATTTCGAACTTTAAACTTGCAAGCTTGTATTCCTAACAATTGTACCTAGCTTGTCCTCTTCAACTCATTTCATATTATACTATCCACATTGAATACATCCTCGGTAAGTTCGTGTTTATCCATCGGTCTAGGAACGGAAAGCCATATTATTTCCGTACAAGTAACATAACATAACGTAACGTAACAAAGTAGTTATGCTGTGTAGTTTTTACCGTCTGATTCTCTGTGCAAACATAGCGAATAATATTATGAGGTTATCTTTTATACGGTTATCTTGAAGCTAGATACATTGTTAGGTAGTTACTTCAAGCAGCTTGGAATTGAAGTAAATGTATGAATCACTGTAAATGGTGGAGTTTTTGAGATACATACGAATAAATTGAAAACGAATAAATATAAAAATATATGGCATTGGAATTGCAAAGGTTGGTTGAGAATGATTGAAAACTATTCACTTCACATTGGGTTCGGCATTTTGAGATGAAGAATGTTGGGTGAGAAAAGTATCAATTTAACCGAAAATTTGCTTGATAAGTCACACACACACACACAACACAGTCACAACAAATAGCAGTTTAGTAAAGGTTTGTTCTGTGGTCCCGGTAGCTCAATTGGTAGAGCTATGGCACGTTAAGCCGGAGGTTCTGGGTTCGAACCCCAGTCGGGGCAAACTTTTACGACAATTGCTATGAATCAATAATAATAGTAATAATTACTTACAATAATTTGAACAATTTTGATGTGAACGGTTATTTCAAGTTTCTAACACTTAAAAAGTTTACTTCCAAAGTTTATGTAATCTTCGACAACTTCAGATATTATTATTTTCAATACATTGGGCTATGAAAACTAGAGTTATTAAAAAAGTATTACAAACTATGATAAAAATAACATTCAAACGGTTGATGATACGATGATGATATTTTCAGGTTATCTTAATACACGCCAAGAGCCTGGGTGATGACGTCACTTCGTCAAATTAACGACGCGAAAGCGAGTCAACTAATTAATCAATCTATAATAATTGCGGCTAGCGCGGCTCAACACTAATCTGTATTAACACCACTGAGAATCAACAGACCACCTGGGCTTGTTATCGAACAATATACATCGGTTATTACTTGGGAATACAATCTAATCAGAAGTTTTCCATGTCTAGACGTTCAAAACATTATTGTAGACACTCCGACCCTGCACTTACACCTAGACATAATATATCATTGAGGCCTTACTGCGACATTTTATACTGCCTATTACGAAAACATCGGCTCTTTACCGATCATTTTATTTTACTGAACGATGAATTGACTTTAAAAAAATATATTTTGTACAAATTAAAACACGAGACACTCATTTGTAATTTAAATTTAAATACATATAGTTATTTAATATAATTTATTTTGGAAGAATAATACTTCTCTTACGGTAATTATTTCATATTACTTATTATTAACTATTCATACTTTTTTTACTAAAATATTTTAGGAATAGTAAAAAGCAGAACCTACTCAATCGTATTTCACAATTATTTATTATATTATTTTATAAATACATGTTATTAATCAAAAGGTTGAAATAACTTGTTCTATACTCTGTGATTATGTAGGTGGATTTGTTTTATGTACCCTCAATCAAAAGGTCAATTGTGGGACATGGAAGACGAGTCCTCATAAATTTTAAATTTTAGTCTAAGGAAACCCGTTATCGGATGCAATGTATGTCCCTCTTCAGATAAACTATAAGTATGTTGCGGAAAGGACGATTGTGAAGGGATGTCCCAGAACTCCATCCCTGCATTCGCATTAACGATTGAGCAAAGCCTCGGAAAACCCTTCAGTCAGGATTGCGGTCACGACGGGATTCGAATCAGGGACCTTCCCGAATCAGAGTCTCGCGCTTAACGCTCGAGTCGACAATGTCGGTTACTCCTCTTGAATTACCAGCTTCGTATATTCAAGTGTTGAGCCACTCCTTCCATTTGACACATTTCCTCTTATTCTCCATTGATCGCTACACGTGTTCTTATACCGTGTCTTGAGACATCTCGTTCCAAAGAAGAGGCTAATAAACCGAGAGTGTTATCTCTCTGTTCTTCTAACTTCTTTGCTTTGTGAAGACAGAGCAAAGAGGTAAGAGAAACAATGGAGGTAATGCTGATTTTATTCTCTAATGAGAAACAGTTGTTATATAGAGCTACAAATATAATAATATGCAGACATATTTCATCTTGACACTCTTCGAATGATAAATTACAGTGAACTCACTTAAAACTTATATTGGAATTGTTTTATTATGGTTATTAACAAATGTATGTCACAAAATTAAATTTTTCGCTTTATATGAGAGCTGTTACATTTCCTGTTAGTACTAGTATTAGACGCAGTATGTAGGTTAAGCCTCCTCTTAGAGTATACCATTGTATGTTTTATACTTTCATAATGTAAAAGTTAAAAAATTAAACACAATACACGAAAAGAGACAAATAAACATGGGTAATGTTTAGAGGTACCTACGTGATAATAGCATTTTCAAGTGTCATTTTTTTGTAGCATCTATTTTTTTGGGCCACGATTTTTCATATTATTATTTTGAAATTATGTCATCAAGGTTGAATCAATATCAATGCATAAAAATGTGTATAAACCATCTCTCTACTATGGAAAATAAAATAAAATAAGACTGGAAAACCTTAGTTTTAAGTGAAAAAATAGCGCTTTGTAGCATCTATTCGCAAAACGCTATTTTCACGTACCTCTAATACTGTTGTATTTTGTATTATTTTTATACTTGAATATTTTCATTCTCTGCGAGCATTATCATTCGGCAATGATATTACGTGCCAAAATTTATTTTTACGTGCTTAATTCTGTATAATATTATATTTCATAACATGAACAGCACCTGAATCTGAAAGTTACGAATTGTTTTGATTTTATACGAATATCAATTAGAACCTATCATGCACAGATATTTTTCGGGGGAAAAAACAGATATGGTTTATAAAATGCCTTCTTTAAATTGACAACAAATTTTGTGAGTGAAACGAATGACAGACAATCGATAAAAATGTAAATTAAATTAATAATTTATCGCAAAGATATTATTAGCATTACCATTTACATATTTCTTATCATGGCTATTTGAGGAACAGTCTATAGAAACTAGTTGTGGTTAGACTCTGCTTTCAATGCAGTAGGTCCAGGGTTTAAGGTTGTTCCGAATTAGCTTTGTTGATTTAGGCGTCAGTCACTACTGGGTGAAATCGTGACCAGCTTGTTTGTTCGGTATTTCCTGTACAAAATACCGGTCGCTCGTCGACGGCATCGGCACCAACAGGGTTGGCTTAGTCGGCTTTAAATTTAATGTCCCTCACTGAAAATCAGTTATTTGACGTAAGTGGGATGATTGTACGCTCGTCAATGGTGTCGGGGCTACAGGATTGGCTTAGTCGGCTTTAAATTTAATGTCCCTCACTGAAAATCAGTTCTGTGACTGAGTGGGTTACTCTTAATTTTTATTTATTTTTTGATAAAATTGTTGCACGTCACACTATGTGTACATTGAGAAAACAATAGGGGAGTCAAACTTTTAAGCATAATCACCCGGCCATTGTTGTCTCGATTAGCTGAAAAGGAAACCTCCCCATGAATAAACCAAACACCATCGCTTTGTATGCACCGAAACGTATTTCCCACCGTATGAATGTTTCAACGTCCCATTGCATCCCGAGTAGAGAAAACAAAACGTGACCATTATCCCCGGTAGTGAATCCTGGCGTGTACATTTCTCTGGACTATCCGTCAGTGCAGGCGACACGCGTCCCCCGAGAACCCGGCAGCTTATTTAACATGCAAGGCGTGCGGGTGGCCGGACTAAGGGGCAGCCAGTCACAGACGCAAGATGGATGACGCAGACAGCGGACGTTTCCCTAAGTCCTTGTAAACAATCTTGCTATTGTAATGGATCGTGGAGATAAATTGCTTTTAGATGGTATAGAGGAGGTTGTATGGTTACTATTTTGGGAAAGTATAGCGGGGTTGTGTCTGAAAATGGGACAATGTGGTGGAGCGGAAAGTGTCTGGGGATTGACAATAATTGGTATTACGTAGGTTTGTAAAGGAAACCAGGCTTAAAATAGGGATTGAAAATAATTTGCATTATTATTTGTTAACTACAAAACACTATAAATAGAAACAATTATGTCCGTTAAAAGAAAATTTCCCATTTTTGTAAAAGTAAATTTTGTATATTTTATTATATTTGTAAATTTTATAATGCATTGTATTTTAACATGTAATTTGCGTAAAATTCTTAATTTGTATATATTTAAAATAGCTTTTGCTATATTAAATAATGATCATTATATTATATAACATGGCATTGTGATGTAAAACAATTCTCAGTCGTAATGACGTCACATTAGGGTCAGATCGTTGCTTTTTTTAAATTTGTTATTCTCTTAAAAATAAGTTGCCATTTCTTTTATAAAGAACAACTTAGGTAATTCCATCTCACACCAGTTTACCGCACCCCTCCGATTTTAAAAATAAATCGGCACATTTTTACTCAAAACAACATTTTTTAAATTTTCATTGTATCTCTTACGGTTTGTGAACTGAGGGTTGCTCAAAAACTCAAATTTGGGTGCACCGACCAATTTACAAAAAATTCCAAAATCTATACCGTTCAACATAGAAAGCTAATTTGTTTTTTTAATTAAAATTATTAAACCCTTAAAAATTAAACATAGGGACCAAATAAAAGCAAATATATTTTTCAAATTTGAATTTAATTAATTAATTTAGACGATTTTGTCTAAATAAATATCTAGAACAATTATTTAGTTAACTGTTTGAGTGTTTGTCTACTCAAAGGAAATAATTACTTATAAAATCAACGGCATCATTGTTTAACGAATGCTATATAAAGTTTCTTATAAATCTTGCTTTTACTACACATCTTTTGTACGAGACAATTTTAACAATTAATTTTGTTTCCATCTGTTTTCTTACAGCTGTTCTTACCTCCACCTTGTGAACTGCCTTCTAAAACACAAGACAAACTGTGTTGGTTAATAATCTAAGCAAGTTGTCTTTCTTCTGCTAAGCCTTTGTTTTAATTAAGCCAAAGATAAATAGACGACCCCAAGATTTAACAATTGTTATCAACTGTTGATTAAAACACTCTAATTGCTTTTATAAAATAATAGAAGTGACAGCAAAACAGGTGGAAGAAGATTAAGAATAATTATTAACATTGTTCTTGGGGTTTAATTAAAAATAATGTATTTCATTTAATTAAATGAGAAGATCAACAAAGACGGGTTTCTGGTTTGGACGACATTCGTTTATCCACTTTAGTAAGTCGGCTAATTGTAGCTGCTTTAAATGATACATATAGAATGCCGTAAAAGGAGGGGATAAATAAATAGGCGTTGAATTTATTTAATGGTTTGGTGGTAATTAAAAATATTGGTGAATTTCACGGATTCCTAGGTTAATGAGACTAGACAATCGTGTGAAAAATAACGTTTATTGGTCTCTGCAGCAAGCTGTTGTTGTAAGACCAGCCACAATGCATGCTCCATTTTAGTTCCAACCTAGTAAGTGCGAACATTGTGAAATTGTTCTCAGGTATTATTTCATTGAAAGAGTACACCATTCACTAAACTGCTGTTCGCAAAGCATCTGAACAATTAATTTACAAATGTATTGTACGGTTTGTCGGAAAAACATGAGTGCAATTTCTAGAGTGTCTTTAACTGTATAAAAGAAACGGTATAAATAATAACATATGAATATTGGCTTCATGACCAATTATTTATATCAATTAGTTTATATTTGAAATTAATCTCTGAAAACGAGTATTGTAGTGTTCTCAAATTACCAATACTCTGAAACAAACCTATAGTTAGAGTACACCCATTTTACTAAACTTCTGTTCGCAAAGCATCTGAACAATGTAATTTACAAATGATTGTACGGTTATCGTAAAACATGAGTGCAATGTTTATAGTGTCTTTTAATACTGTATAAAAATAAACGATTAAATTAATATACATATGAATATTGGGCTTTCATGACCATTATTAATATCAATTAGTAAGAAACTTGATTATATTTTGAAATTATCTTCTTTTAAACGAGTATTGTAGTGTTCTCAAATAACCACATAACCCTGAAGCAAAAACATTATAGTTAAACACAAAATTATTTTGTATTTGGGAAAACACTTGCATTATTGAAATATTTCTAGTTTTTAATACAATCTCAGTGAAGCTTAAGTCTCTAATATATGGATTTTATGATTTTTTAAATTTACATTTCTTATGCTTTTCTGAACAGTAACAAATAATTATTTATAATCTATTAACTTTTCCATAACCTATTCTCGTAAATATTTGTGTACGGATTTTTACGAGTTAAGTTTTACATGATTAAAGACCGTGTGTGGCTATAAGTAATCATTGACAAACCAAATAAATAATTAAATAAATGAGTAAATTCAAATTTTAATTCTTAACATTCTGATTTGATAACAAGTCCTGTTCACTTTAAATTGTGTTTTGATTTCGAATCTGAACAAATTGTGATTCACACGACACTTTTTAAAAGTTTAATAAAACATATTTGTGTGTAAGTTCGACGTTTCGGAATTGCTGTATTCTCCATTATCAGTAGTTCCGAAAAGTTCACAACGCGGCAAAATGTCCCGTTTAACACATTTTAAAAATATTTTGACTGCAAAGTCTAAAGTATATTATTAACATTTATAAAATATATATATACCCTGAGATGAGATAAATTGAATTTAATGGAATTAGATTTTCTAAATTATGAATATTAAAAAATGATGAAAAAGAAATGATGGAAATAATGAATATAAATTTTAAAAAACGTAAAAAACAATTAATCATAACACCACACATTATAAATAAATAAAACATAAAATAAATTCGTATTTGAGTCTACCCACTCAGTCACGGAAGTGGTTTTCAGTGGGGGACATGAAGTCAGACCATGACGTACTCATTGTGGTCGCAAGTGTAAATGAACTGAAAGCCATCTCGGTTTCGCCCAGCTCTGCTCAACTTGGCTAAGTCAGTTAATTATTAACGTGCTGGTTTGTAAGTCAGATCTTATACTCTCATAGGGTTCGCTCGGGGGCGGACTCGAGTTAAATTATTTAAAAGTTAAATAAAATAAAAACAAGAAACAGCTTTGCGAATAGTGTTTCTGTTCAGTCTCGTGTACATTCCGTGGTTGTGTTTTACTTCTGTAAGGAGAACGTTGGCGTTTAAAATTAGTGAAGTGAGATGTGGAACAACGTGCTTAGACCGGAAGACATCAGTCACTTTTAAGTAAATTTTACTCAGCTGACGAGAATGTGAACGAAGTTTTTTTATTCTTCTGTGTATTGTAAAATAAGACTGAAATAACTGTCTGTCTTAAGGGGTATTCACCCGCTGAACTCAAAACATATATTTTATTTAAGCTTACTAGTTTTAAATTTACGAAGCAAAAGAAAGAATATTGAGTCCACCATAACCCGAAAAAATTGCAAAATTAATAATTTTAGAGCTAAGTCCCACCGGCAAAAATCTCCTATTTGAAATAACATGGTGACGATTTTTTGAGCCCCGTGACCTTGGTGGATTTTGGTCCCAAAAATATTGGCCATCATTGACGTTTTTTCTGTAAATCATCTACATTTTGTTTTTGTAATTTGGGCTAGTGGCTCGGTCAAAATATGATGATGAGAAGGTGTAATTTCGGAAAACATATTTTTGCGTGTTTTAGTGTATATTTGTGCACATTTTTAATACACTAATTTCGAAATGCCCATTTTAAGTTGATAAGATGCTCTCGTATCTATGTGAAACAAAAATTAAACAGGTTTGAGCAGATTTAAGAAATTGTCCAAAACGCGAATTTTCGCAATTTCAATGTAGAAAAGCTGATAAAATTCGTGTTAAGTCATAGGTACAAGATATAATATTTTAAACTGTCATTTACATGTTATTTAATGCTCTAGAGTCTAGCAATAAATTTGTTAAATTTAATTCGATTTCAATATATGTATTTGTTCTATCTTCTTAATCAAGAAAAGTTTTGTAAGACCTTATTCTTTTTTGTTGAAGGGGTGGTTAGTGGGGGAGGGATAAACTGAAGAAAATGGCAGCCAAATTAAGTAAAGTTACTCGTTTAAGCGCTCATAGTGGGTTGAAAATACTATGTACTAAATTGTTTTACAAACACAATATTAGTACAATATTAGTGGGTTGAAAATACTATGTACTTAATTGTTTTACAAACACAATATTGCGTCTAATGAATAATGGAAACTTAGAAACAATTTTTATGACAAAACAAATACAAGAAACCAATACAACACGAAAACAGCAAATAGTTTTTCTTTATAAGAAGTTTTCTCTAAGGTAAAACACGAAACAAACATACAAATAAATTCTTGTAAAACGCAAAAGTGGCTGTTAAAATAAAAAGCAGACAATAACACGCAAACAGTTCACACTTGTAACCCTTGTAACTTATTAGTGGAGTAATAATAAATTCTAGGTAGACTTATTACAATAATATAGAACAGTCAGCAAGCGGGTCGTACAATTACAAATACAATTACAACGGAGAAGTTATGGAAATTTATGTAATTAAAAGTTTTGTCATGAAGTTCGAGAGCGACACGAAGATTAGATAGCATACAAATCAAATCAAAACTTTATTTGCAAAACTTCATAAAAGCAAAATGCGATAAAACGAATTAGAATTTTAATAACTTATCACTTCCAATTTAACAAAAACAAGAATAATGTGGTTTTACCAAAATCCATTCTCTAGAAAATGTCAAAAGTGTAATGTGGCTTTAGAAAGGCAATTATAGTCTGCTGAGACCATTTATTTTTTGGGGGACTCTTACTCTTACTTTCACTGATTTTATGAAAGACTTTTGGTGATATATTCCGAAAAAGGTTTCTATTTGCATGGCTGTTATTTTCATAATTTCAATGCGGTATTTTGAAATGGATCCAATATCTTTAATGTGTTACGTTCTACGATACTGTACAATTTTCGGTATGAAAAGGTTATTTTTCCGCCATGCATTTCAAAATACCTTATTATTTAGTACAATCACTAGAATAGGTGTTTCAAAAATAGAGAGCGAAACAATTTAATCAATAAATTATTGTCAGGTAGAACACAAATAAAATCTTGGAGCGAAATAAAAATTTTGGTGGAGGTGCCGGGTACTGAAAATGTCAATTTTTAAAAAGTGCTAGCTCCGCCCCCTTGATCCCAAGGGTCACCTAAAACATCCTGTGTCTTTCTCTGTGAATAAAGTTGTTAACACATAAGCATGTTAAATATGTAAATAAATAAAATAAATTCGTATTTACAGTCTACCCACTCTTATCATATAACTGATTTTCAGTGGGGGACAGTAAACCAAAGCGACCAAGCCAACCCTGTAGGTTTTATCGTAACACGTGATAAACGTTCAAATGGATTGACTGTAAAGTGATGTTTATAAATTGAGATTTGCTCCGTAAAACGTTATGTGTAAGCATTTTTACAAATTATTAAATATATAATACGAATACATTTTGTGAAACTAAAACAAAAAATCGTTAAAAAATCGTGATTTTAATATTTCGCAATATAAGGAGTATGCGTCACAAAAAGTTGGATTTTCTTAGATGATAACAATTATTAGTGGTGTTTTAGCTCCATATAAGCCAATTTTGTTGATAAGTTTGTTGCAATTAATTATATTCTGGAAAACGTACTTTGGTGAACTCAATAACCTCATATTGGATAACACAATCACAAGACATTCTATTTCCTCTTCGCCTGATTGTTCCCGGCAATGTCTTGGACTGTCCAAGGTCATTGTAAACACTCGCCGCCCAACGGTCGTAAGTGGTTTCAGACCAACCCGTTGTCGTTTTGCTTACTTCCTTTCCTAGACAAGAAGACCAGACAGACAAGAAAAACAAAAAACATTGCCCACTTACAAGAACGATCCAATACCCAATCAGACTTCGACCATACTCTGTCCATTCAATCCACGGCAATCTATGAAGGTGCTTCGGTATGGAACACATACATATCTTGCACAGTTATATACATTTAGGTTTCCCATTCGATATATCGAAATTGTATATCTAAAGTGGACATTGTTCAAATTTGGTTTAAAGTTTTTATTTTATATAATCATTTTGTCACTTGAAACTCATATAAGAATGTTATATTAAATCGATTCTATTCTCTTTCATAAATATCGATCAAACACAGCTGATAAAAGATTGTGTCCCTCTCGCACAGAATTTAATTTAGTTAAAAATTCGTTATATTTGTATTGAGATGGTCAATACGTACTTTTAGGAACCGTTTGTAGCTAACTGATTTTATTGTTTAACATTTTAAATTTAAATTTTATTTGCTTATTATTCTGAGCCGCAAACCAACTACTTTCGTTGCAGGGGACAAATAAAGGTGTATTAATATTTTCGCCCTATGACCGATAGAAATCTCTCTGACTATTTATAAAACATTTATTTGATCTTTGCAACCAAAGCTGTTGTCTTACCACACAGAATAATAAACAGTTTACGAGTTTAAAATGAAATAAACAATAAAACTACAAAACAACAATAAAAGCAGTTTATCAATACAAATGGTTCCTAAAAATACGAATTGACCATCGCAATAGACATAAAATTATGTCGTCCCTTACTTCACTCGATAAACAAAATCTTCTTCTAAACGATTCGAAGAAATTGTCCTAGAATATAAGAAAACTCCAATAAAAAATCAAACTCTATACTTAACAAAATAGTGGCCTACCTCTATCGATAACCATGCCTTTTTTAACAGCTCACAAACCAAAATTAGGGTCAACACATTTTAAAAATACCCCTTACATCGCCCTATTATTCAGATTTACAAACACAACCTCATCTGTATTGATAGCAGCAATGCTAAAACCCAAATATACTTAAGTGTTTCTTGCGTAAATTCCCAAGGTATATGTAGTTTAATCAATAATGCGTGTAGTTGCCCATGTAGCTGCATACGTGCTGTAGAGGTAGTGTGCTCTCATATGCAATCCGCCTGGGAGGTAAAGACGGACTGAGCAATGGCGGTAAGAGCGTCAAAAAGGAACTAGAATTTTAAATAAAATATATCCAAGCCAAATTGTATATATCCTTGGAGGTTAATACTGGGAAGAGGCGCACATATTTTACCGGGGATGCTAGGGAAGATGGAGGATGGTGCTTTGAGTTAGCGGTGTGTTTTGTTTTGTTTTGCTAGGTTCGCTCTTCTTCAATCAAGGGTTGTGTGTTGGAGTGAGCTTTGCGTGTATACGTTGGCAGGTGGTTTGTGCCGTGTCACTTAGGCCTACATAGAACAGAACAAACCAAAGTAGGATCGTCAAGCTTAACATTCTATAATATCTATCTATTTGGTATTATAAGAATTATATAATGTACTGGTATTGTTTTTGTTTAGTATTTGTTTTAAAATATTAATTTATTACGTTCTTTCTTTATAAATTTGATTACTTAAGCTACATCTATGGTTTCAAAATTATTATGCAAATTGTAAATGGGCGAAAACTGTTGTTTAAACGTACGCATTATTATGTACATGATATTGTCGTACAAACGTGGCCCAAATAATATACTACATACATTGAATTAAGTAATGTACTAATATTCTAGTGGTGGCTGACATGTCACCATTCCCGTCAATGCTTTATTAAAATGGTCAAACACGTTATTAAATACTAAATGGATGCAACATCGAGTATTTAACTGAACATAATTTCTTTTTTAATTCATAATTTAAATCGATTTACATATTCTTCTGTACATTTTACAAGTAAGTAAATAATTACGTTTCTATTTTATAAAAAATTTGTCGGTGATGCTAATGACCCTTAAGGCTTAGCTTCAGTTCAGCCCCAACTCAAGTTAGAAAAATTTATGAAATTGTATAAGCAGTTAAATGTAAAATACTCAACGGTATATTATTATACTCGATTGTTCTACAATAGGGAAATTTAATCTGGGAAAGATTACCTTAAAGCGAGGTTTAATTTCATAAGTATATCCTTAACGCTTATCAACAAAATAGCTTAATATAGCTTAGAAAGAAGTATAATATTGTATGGGAAAAGTTACAAATGTTGTTCATAAGGTCATTTTCAATGGGAATCCATAATTTTACATGTTATCAACAAAAATTATCAAATTATTTGAGTATCTCAAGAAGGCTTACCAACACAATTAGACAGATGATCCTTATAAATCATTACAAATTGTTTGAAGAAAATAAGAGGCATTAAGCATATTACACATGCAATAATTATCAAATTTTAAGGCCCATCATTTTTTCTTTTGTTTACTTCTCATGAAAGTAATTACTATAATTTCGCGTCAAACATATCAAACATAAATCAATTTTATTTTCCCCACAAAAACATTGTCGTAGAAGATTTCCCCTCACGCATTTTTCTCGCTCTCTTCACTTCTCTAGCAAAGTTCGCCAAGAAGAATAGATTTTCCGAACGTGAATAGATGCATTTCCTTTCCCTTAAGAACATTATTTTACTATACGGATTACATGGCTCGCTTCCCATCAACCCCATTGTGAGTATATCAAACTCTCCCCCCCCCCCCCCTACAGCGCCGCTGTGAGTAAAACAAACTCCCCCCGCCCCCCAACCACGCGGATCTTACTACCGCGCCTCGCCGCACAAGAAGGTAAAGATAGAGCCGGTTCTAATGAATCTAGACGGCAACGGAAGGAAGACCTCATTGAACTCATTAGTAATAGAGATGGGTTTTCATGCGCGTTAAACGCAAGAATCTTCGAACCGTGGTCGTCGGCTTTATTAAGGGCTAGAGTTACTTCTTACGAGGGGATGTGAAATGAATATTGAAGGTGAAAAATATGGTATTATGATTATTTTGCGTTATTGATTCGTGTGTACATTTGAAAAAACAATGTATTGTATTGTAATAAAAACGACGACATACTACGCAACTTTTTAGATTCCAAGAGCTGTATCAATGTTATAATTCTTAAGGCTCCAGCCATTATTTTATATAACTTCTGTGATAAGTAAATATTTTTTTTCATTTTTAATAAGATGGCTCCATGTAGTCACCCAACAGCAGGCATAAAATTGTATTTCTCTCTCTATCCAGAAACAATTCTGTAAAAATGTATTGAATATAGTACTAGGTTGGATGGAAGAAAATGCCTATAGCTGGCTGGCCTTTAACCCGCCGAGACAATTAAACCAATTATTTATTTATCGATCTATCTTTTGTCAAGTTATCTATGTGATTAATTTACGTCAATAAGGCAAAATACTTTGTAAGCAATGTGATCATATAAATCTTATTTGTTTTGTTTTGTTTGTAACTATATGTGATTAATTTCTGTAATTTGTATCATTCATATTTGTCGTTAATTTGTTTTTGTTGCATATCTGTTACTATGTTTGTAAAACATTGCCTGTTCGAATAAGTCATCAATCAACCAATAAATATATCTATCTAGATTAGGTAAAAGCCCTTGGACACTCCCTCCTAACCGTTAGTCATTAGGTTGGCCCCCACCAAGTTGGCCATGGACAGGTTTCCTATGATCAATTGTAAAATTTAATTTATTATTTTATTTTAATATTCTCGCAGAAAACCTGCTCAGAAACTGTTGCATGCCCCGCTTTAGTTATCTAACTATAGGAATTACAAAATGATAATATGTCCAAGGGTAGATAACGAGTAAAGCAAACCTTTAAAAACATCCGTCAGGAATACAGGTGGTGGGTCTCGAACCAGACCTCTTGTATCACGTGGTCTCTTAAACGCATAAGCAACATGTGCCGGTTAATGTTATAGTTATAATTAATAAAAAGAGTAGCTAAGCTTAAAAAAAATAACGATTATGACAACGTTTCATTCACGTGTGGTTAAAAAAGGTGACGCAAAACTCACAATTCTAAACACACTGTACTGGGTGGGTGATTTTTTTCTGGAACTTTTCCTGAATCCAGTTTTTATCAGATTGTTACCAGCCTTTGCACATATGTTATGGTCGTGTATATACAGTCTTCTACAGAAACACATATTTTATTAAACCATTACAATAAAATCTGAATTAATTAAATGGAATTTTGGATTTTACAATTTGTAAAATCATGAAAGTTAATAAATTTGGGAATTCGTTTGTGCGTAATGCACAATAATATTTAGTAATCTTTGACTATAGAAGAGTGACCATATATTTGCTTGATAATTACGCAAAATTGCATATAGATAAGATAACATCTGGATGTAGGTCAAGTTACCAATTTTTTTCAAATCGGTATAGTTGACTCTACAATTAACCTTTCTACCATGAAAATATTTTTTTGCAATATGAAAATGAACATTTATAGCACAAACATTCAACAACAAGAATCCATATTTGACGCCGGCTAATTTATTCGTAATTAATTGGTAATTAGTTTTGCCAGTCAACTAGAACGACGTTAAATTATGTGCTTCATTGATATGCTGATTCCGAGCCAATTTAGTTATCGCTTTGATACATTCATGATTGATCCATAATATCGAATTGAATATTTTAAATTTATCAGGGTTATAACTTAATTTTGGGCAATTTCGAAAAGAAGATGTAAATACATTTTAAGAAATTAAGTATGTAAAATTAAGAATACTCGTCATATAATAAGGTTAGTTTTTTGAAAACCAGGAAAAATTAGTACACTATACAAGATAATTAAAAAAATTTAATTTAAAATATTTTGTTAACGGTCACCAATAACAGAGCAAGCACCCCAAGTTAAATGTATACATTAATATACAATTAATGAAATACCAGATACCAAAACACATATATTAAAAAATCAGTTCAACTTAGTAGCACAAAAAACGATATGATACGATTCTATACAATGCCAATAACTTGAGCAGAATACTTAATGTTGAAACCACCATCACTATAGTTTAAACTTTAAAATTTACTTTGTGATACCTTATGATACAGAATAGCCGTCAGAAATCAGTGAAAAAAGAAATATATACCCTTTAAGAAGCAATGATAAAAATTCGATAAAGTATGTTTCTTATCGGGAAGTGTACATTCAAATCGTCTCGCATAGAACTATACGTGTAAACTCAAACCAACCACGTTCAATTTAATACTCTCATATTTGTAAGTAGTGAGTACGAACTTACCAAACTTTCCCCTACGGAGAGTACATACTTTAACTCACTAGCGCTCAATTTAGGATGTTATTTGCTGAAAATATAACCTTAGTGTGCGAAGATTCTCTTCGGTGTCAGGTAAGCGTTATGGACGTAGTTCGGTTAGGCTTCACTTCGTTATACCTCGCTCTAATAGGGCAACCCCTAGGGGGGGGGGGGGGGGGGGGGCGACGCGATTATTTACGGACGTGGGGGAAGTGTGGGTCGTATAGCCAATGAATGGAGACCACGACTGGTATTCGTATTAGCTTCACCTTTGTGAGAGCAACGCTCCTGATAATTAGAGGTACGTAAATTTAGAGTTTTTAGTTTCTGATGCAGAATTTGTGAAAATACATTTTTGAAAACGTTAAAAAGTAATAATTTTACTAAAACGTACGTAAATTCAGAGTGTGTTTATTATGTTAATTGTGAGATAATACATTTTCGGAAACGCTACAAAATTCTAATTTAACTAAAACTTTATTTATATTAAATTAACCTTTTTGAGGGCTACGCTCTTGATAGTTAAAGGGATGTTGATTTAACGTTTTTTGTTTTGTTTTTATTCAAAATTTGTGAAAATATATTTTTGAAGACGCTACAAAATGCTAATTTTAATAAAAAAATCTCGTGTTGGCTATATCCTTTTTTGAAGGTCACTCTCTTGATAATTGGAGGTACGAAAATTTAGAGTTTTTTGTTTTTAACGCAAATTTTGGGAAAATGTAATTTTTTGAAACACTACAAAATGTACGCACGTAATAACATTAAAATTCCAAATCCTGATGGCCACTTTGACATATATATGGAATAATTCACCTATTAAGAGATTGTTTCCCGCCTCTTATCTGACATTTTCCCCTCTGCTGTTCCAGATGTCTCGCTGGTGTCCGCTGTTCTGGCTGCTGCTGCTCTCCTACAGCGCGGTAGTGTCTCGCGCTCAGCAGGTGGCACCCTGCACCTTCAACTCGATGTGCTCGTGCAAGTTCGGCGGAGAGACGCGAGGGATTCACTTCACCACGCCAAAGAACTTGGATAATATCAAGGATATTAGCTGCGTGGGAGTGCCCTTCTCAAAACTACCAGGTGAGAGGCGATTATCTAAAACATTTTAATCCTTTTAACCCTTATTTGCTTTATGTTATCCCTCACAATTTATCATATTTTACAAATTTTCAGACTTAAAACACTTGCATGAAGCATCAATGCCCTTTTTTTTTTTTTTTTTTACAAATTATAAGACCTAAATCCCAGATCTAAATTACATTAGTATATATCATCAAAATGTAGTGGAGCCAGCGGTTTAGCCGAGCTCGTTTAACCGGTTCCCACTCGAACACCGAAGTTAAGCAGAATCGGGCGTGGTCATGGGTAGAGTGGGTGACCGCTCTACCTGAAACTCACGTATACCGCTGGTTAGAGCAGATGGAGGGTTCGAAAGCTAGTGTAACGGCTTAGTTCTCCTTTACGTCTGCTTGGCAGTCAGGTTAGTGGAGGAACCTATATGACTGTCAAAGTTACACCGTCCTGTCGGATGGGACGTTAAGCCGTTGGTCCCCTTGGTACTTTTCGAAAGGAGTAGGCTACGTGCCGGTACCGGGTTTCCCTCCTCCCTTCTGTTCATACTTCATCCTCATCTATCACCACTCATCGTCTCGATTAGCCAAAGTGCATAAATATGAGACGTTAAGCAATAATCAATCAATCAATCAATCAAAATGTAGTGAACTTTAAATCTGTGCTGTTTCGGATTTTAAAGTTCAATGCTTAATAAGTAAGTAAGCCGTCCGCGGTGACTCATAAGATTGCCATAATCTTGTCCAAAGCATGTGATTAAACGAGTGAGCGCAGCGAACGGAGTGATCTCCATTCGACTTAAACGGCCCTTATTGTTTTTCTGCGTGCGTGCGTGTGTGCGTGTGTGTACGTTGAAAATCAGCCGAATCGCTGAACAGATTGCGCTGAAATTTTAAACAGACATCCGGTACGAGTTTATTGAGAACTGCTAACAAAATCAGGTAGATCCATTGCGATTTAAACCTACAAGAAATAATAAATTGAAAAATAGGCTTCCAATGTTTAGAAATTATTTTAACGACAATGGTTTAGATTTTGAAAAGATATTTTTTGTTTGTTATTTACCTGGCTGTGAAATGCCGTGTCCATGCAAGGTCTGTCGAATGTTGCACGTCAAGGTACCCCAAATTCAGCTCGGAGATTGAGTAAACCTTGCAATATTTTCACGTATTTCGTACTGGCTATGTTTTCCTTGGTTTTGTCACAGATGATGGACTACACTGCGTTATATGCATTTCAAAACATGTTTAATAATTTTTAAAATACAATCCAGAAATTACAAAATCTTTCCCGACCAGGGGATTGAACCCACGTCTCTCATATTTCGGGCGCATATAAGGGCGCTTTAGTCAACTAGACTCGGGAAACGCCAAAGTCGTTGTTAGACGAGTGAGCGAGTCATGTGTTGAGCACCCGGGAAAATTTGCATTT
This sequence comes from Sweltsa coloradensis, assembly GCA_024449915.1. NCBI lineage: Eukaryota > Metazoa > Arthropoda > Insecta > Plecoptera > Chloroperlidae > Sweltsa > Sweltsa coloradensis. The sequence continues at coordinate 548,339 of JAMZAV010000369.1, forward strand.
AAGATTGATAATTCAATTCATATAAATATTAGTTTTTTAAGTTTAGTTGGTATACGGGCGCGTCAACTGTAAGGCCATAATGCGCCTCTCTAGCCAATGATAGGCTAGGGAGGCCTAAGGTAGGGGGAAGAAAAGTAATGTAACCGGGTACTCAACACATGGCTCACTCACTCGTTTAACAACGACTTTGGCGTTTCCTTAATAATACTAGAACGCTGGTTCGAATCCTGCACAAGGCATGGATTTTTTGTTACTGTCCTACACCCCCATCTCTCACCAGTCATCGTTTAGGATGTCAATACCGTAATAAAATAGTGTATACAACAAAAATCAATCAATCAATATTAATAAGTAAATTAAATTTATTTTAAAGTTCAGTTATCGAAGTTTGGTTCTTATATCATGTTGCAGACCTGCCCGGTGGTCAGTTGACGCACATGGACGTGGTCAACTCTGGCCTTGAAGCCCTGGACAACGAGGCACTGGGAGGCTGCCAGATCGAGTCCCTAAGACTCATGAGCAACAAGATACACAACATCGGAGAGCGTACCTTTAGGTGAGTACATACCGACGGGGTATATACAATACTCTCTTAAGGAAATAACGTTCATCTATCATTCAACCACTCTTCTTGAAAAATAGTTTATCCAATACAAACAGGGTAAGGTTTCCTTAATTGAACCGGCGCCTTAGTTGGACCATAGCTGTAATTTAGCCATGTGAAGAAAGTAGCGCTATCCGACCGTACAAAGGAGGTACATACTTAATACTTTACTTTTTTAAAGAAACAACGTTCATCTATCATACAATCACTCTCCTTGAAAAATAGTGTATTCACTACAAATTGGGTAAGGTTTCCTCAATTGAACCGGCGCCTTAGTTGGACCATAGCTGTAATTTAGCCATGTGAAGCAAGTAGCGCTATCCGACCGTACAAACGAAGTGCATACATAATACAATACTCTCTTAAAGAAATAACTCTCATCTATCATACAACCACTCTTCTTGAAAAATAGAGTATTCAATACAAATAGGGTAAGGTTTCCTTAATTGAACCGGCGCCTTAGTTGGACCATAGCTGTAATTTAGCCATGTGAAGCAAGTAGCGCTATCCGACCGTACAAACGAAGTGCATACTTAATACAATACTCTCTTAAAGAAACAACGTTCATCTAACATTCAACCACTCATCTTGAAAAATAGAGTATTCAATACAAATAGGGTAAGGTTTCCTTAATTGAACCGGTGCCTTAGTTGGACCATAGCTGTAATTTAGCCATGTGAAGCAAGTAGCGCTATCCGACCGTACAAACGAGGTACATATATAATACAATACACTCTTAAAGAAATAACGCTCATCTATCATACAACCACTCTTTGTTTAAATGAAATTATTTGGACGTACACATCAATTTACCTGTTCTACTAGTTTCAATTTATAAACAACCACTCTTCTTAAAAAATAGAGTATTCAATACAAATAAGGTAAGAGAACCGATGCCTTAGTTGGACCATAGCTTTAACTGAGTTCTGTGAAGCAAGTGGCATATCTGACCATACAAACGAGGACATAATACAATTCACTCTTATCTTCAAAGAGTTAACGTCCACCTGTTAATACAACTGCGCCACAAAAAATAATGAATTCACGATAAGTATACTCTTCAAAATAATGTCTGATTCCACATAGTTACCTAATAGATTTATTAATTATATACATTGTTTATATGAGGGTGTATTGATATAATATTCACTTTAAAACAAGTTGTATTGCGAATAAAATTATTGATATCATTATTTTTGTGACACAAAGTCTCACACTGTTGGTAGATTATATTTATCCTTTAGACAAATTTCAATAAGAGTTTTATATACTACACTATACGTAGAATAAAAAACATAATACAGTGAAATAAATAGAATATTACAATTTATTTTAGAAATCTGTCTCGAAAGCTGTGAAATGTTAGTCGTTATACGTTCTGTACTGTACTCCAGGATACAAAGTGAGCGCTACCATAATAATAATCAACCACTTACAACACACTTGATATAAGGAGAGCAAATTGTGCAATCTACAGAAATGTGAATTTTTCCTTCCAAAATGTCTGGAATCTAGAGTTCATTGCTCTCTGAAGTGAAAAGCTAGATTCGTAGGTTTTTCGTAGATGGGTATCATTTCGGTCAGTCCTGAACCCCTCACCCAATATTTTCTCCCCTCTTTGCCTCTTCCTCGCTGCTTTTGATAACGGCGCCCTTATCAGTAATATATGCTCCCAATGCCAATGAATGCCCCCGCAAACATATATTAATCAAGGTTTTGTAGAAAACGGCTTCTCGCTATCAACTCCAGCACTAAACATGTTACATAAGGGTTTAAATCCAATCTACTAGGGTACGGATGTAAGTAAATAGTGAGCGAAGCTACTTAATCAACAGATTGTTGAAGAAAGATACACAAATACACTTACCCTTAGTCCTCCAAAAACCAAAATCATTTTTTATTTTTTATTACTACAATATTTCGGCTGTACACTGGAAGCCAAAATACGTAGAAGTATATCTTTATTAATCTATTATCTATTACAATAATACAAATAAATAGTTTCACACAGAAAGCACAAATTGATATTATACATTGTGTATACATGCACGGTGTGCCCCACAGAGTCCAAATACAAAATCAAAATCAAAATACGAAAATGTAAAATTAAAATTCTTGCTTCACTGTAAAAATTATTCACATTTTAAAAACAGGTTATTTACGTGATTTTTATTTGTAACAAATAACTTAAGTAAAAACGTTTAGCTTTTTAGTTTATTGAAACTGAGTGGGTAGACCCTAAAAACATTTTTATTTATTTAAACAACATTACACTGAGGAAGGTGCAAGTTATTATAATTATTTTATATTTATTGCAATGTTTTATCGCGCAAAGGACGTTTTCTTTTAGGTAGAGTCCATTAGTATATGAATGTGTACACGAAAATAATGATAGTCAACTTCTCTATAAGGATGAGGGAGAGAATCGGATAGACATCGTTTGAAGGAGCTAAGACGAGTCTGTTTTTAATGATACGCTGATTAAGAAAAGAACGTAGAAGATTTCTTTCAAAGTCATTAAATAATTAGATAAACTTATCTTAATGAGTGAGCGAATGCCCTTTTCTTCTCACAATCTTAAGGAGGTATTCACAATGTTCGACATGAGAGGAAGATACTTGAAATCTATACATCTCGGGATGTGTTCTTGGCAAAGTCAGTAATGAATCAAGCTGGAAGTTCTGGGTTATACAATTAAAAAATACGAACTTTTTAGATTTGTTAAGACTAGCACTGATTTATAAGACAACCATATTTTTTTAACAAAAAAGGTGTTTTCAGATTGCTTTCCTATTAGTATTGTTTTTTAAATGAGATTAACTTCGTCCTCTTTTGCAAATCAGTTTTTATTCTGAATAGGATAGACGGGAAATAAATAAATACATTTCTTGTTCTACTCGATATGTTTTTTTGAAAGGTTATAACGTTTTCTAAATATTCGAATCATTGGGTTCGTTTGCACTCATGAATCTTATTAATTTTTATAATAAATATATTATTCTTTTCATTTTTTCGATGTTAAGGATGTGATGGATGAGCCACAAAGACCTGCTTTCCTGTCCCATCATGAAATGTTTTCGTTGTGTGTACTAAATACAGAAATACACTCTAATTTTTATAACGAACACATAAAGTTCAAGATTAATTATTATGCGATTTTAAGTAGAGTCAAGGGACTGGAAAGGGTTAAATGGGCATTGATCTCGTAATCAATGTGGGATGTATTGGATGAAATGAACACTTTTACTGTAACCAGAACAAGAAACCTATGCACATTATTGTAATTGGGAATCTTGTTCTTGCAAGAGATATAAAGCGTGGGATTTACCATTTAAATTTTGCGCTAAAAGTGTGGAAGGTCCAGAACTCGATTCCCGCTTTAAGCATAAGTTTTGAAACTTCTGATGTGAACTTGAGTCCCCCAGTTCTTGGCTCCGGTGCCTTTAGAGCCATCATAGCAACGAGACACAATACATTATAAGGTTGTTCCGAACCAGCCTTGTTGATTCTGGCGCTGTCCGCGGGTGAAATCGTGTCCAACTTTATTGATCGGTGTTTTCTGCAAGTCTCTAGTTGGTTATTGTTCGCTGTTTAGTGGTGTCGGCGCCTACAGAGTTGGCCTGGTCTGCTTTAAATTGAATGTCCCACTGAAAATCAGTTCTGTGAATGAAGTTATGTTGGTTATGTGAGTGGGTTGACTCTTTAGACGAACTTATTTATTCTTTGCGACTTAAATACATACCATCCACGTCTACATCTCCCTATAATTCTTTTTATTTTTCGTCAACAAGAATGTATCACTAGTTTGCTAACTCTTTTAAAATAACGTCCACACACACACAGAGAAAACGGGTCCAATTCAATCTTAAAAACTGCTCATTCTGTTTCGTTTTACTTGAACCTTCTTCTGAACAACTTTCATTAAAGTTCGTTTCGTTTCGTTTGTTGGCAAAGAGAAAGAATGTCGAATTACTTACTCGAAAGTTCTTCGCTGTTGCGACTGCTCGGGAATAAAACGAAGGGCCAAACGAGTTTAATGAAACTTGTCGATTTTAATATGTTCTAACTGTAACATTCAAGTTTCCTCGTAAATTGTGCTCGCTATTTTATTTTTAGATATAACTTGATCTCGGGTATTCAAAACGATAAATTGTGTTAAGGTTATAAGCTTCTTCTGGCATTTCATTGATTTTTGTTATCATTTGGTTAACTTAAGGGGTAGTTTAGGGGGTTTAATACTCATTCGTATTTTTTAGAGTCTACTTACTCAGTCACAGAACTGATTTTCAGTGCTTATGTTGTGATATTCCTATGTACAAATGATTAAAATTAATAATCAAAGAATAATAATCTATATGTATCGCTACACTTCATTCTAACATCATTATGTTGGGTGAATGGGTATTCTCATCATTGACCTTGGGCATCACAGAATCAACACTGACCTATCACTCTCATTATTTTGTTACAATTATTTTTAAGTGATTAAAAAAAGTGATGAGGGGGCTAATAATATACTATTAATTTTGGTGATTTATAATAGGGCAATGGTTTTAGAATAATGATGGTGAAAAATCATATTTATATATTAATAGTTGTAACACAGGCATACACCTATATTAATAGTGTAAATACGAATCGAATTCAAAGGTATTTTGGATTAATTGATAGCCATCACGTTTAAATTTGTTTTAAAGTCGCGTTATGTGGTTATGTCGTTATGTGTCGTTATGTGGCGTTATGTGGTTATGTGGCGTTATGTGGCGTTATGTGGCGTTATGTTGCGTTATGTCGTTATGTCGTTATGTGGCGTTATGTGGCGTTATGTGGCGTTATGTGGTTATGTCGTTATGTGGCGTTATGTGGCGTTATGTGGCGTTATGTGGCGTTATGTTGCGTTATGTGGTTATGTGTTATGTGAGTTTGTCGTTTATGTGGCGTTATGTGGCGTTATGTGGTTATGTCGTTTTTTTGGTATGTGGTTATGTGCGTTCTGTGGCGTTATGTGCGTTGTTGCGTATTGTCGTTTTGTGGGTTATGTTTGTTTTGCGTTATGTCGTTTTAAGCGTTATGTGGCGTTATGTGGCGTTATGTGTTGGCGTTATGTGGCGTTATGTTGCGTTATGTGGCTATGGTTATGTGGCGTTATGTAGCGTTATGTGGCGTTATGTGTTATGTGTTATGTGGTTATGGTCGTTATGTGCGTTTTGTCGTTTTGTGGCGTTATGTGGCGTTTGTGGTTATGTGGCGTTATGTTGCGTTATGTGGTTATGTCGTTATGTGCGTTGATGGCGTTGTGCTGTTTTGGGGTTATGTTTGTTATGGGTTATGTCGTTTGTTGGCGTTATGTGGCGTTTTTGTTGCGTTAACGTGGCGTAATGTTGCGTTATTTGGTTATGTCGTTATGTGGCGTTTTTGTGGCGTTATGTGTTATGTCGTTATGTGCGTTATGTGGCGTTATGGGGGCGTTATGTTGCGTATTGTGGTTATTTCGTTATGTGGCGTTATGTGGCGTATATGGCGTTATGTTGCGTATTGTGGCGATTTGTTGCGTTATGTGGTTATGTCGTTATTGGCGTTATGTGGCGTTATGGTGGCGGTATGTTGCGTATTGTGGTTATGTGGCGTTATGTGGCGTTATGTGCGTTATGTGGTTATGGTCGTTATGTGCGTTATGTGGCGTTATGTTGCGTTTATGTTTGGGTTTTGTCGTTATGTGGCGTTATGTAGCGTTATGTTGCGTAACGTGGCGTTATGTTGCGTTATGTGGTTATTTTCGTTTTGTGGCGTTATTTTGGCTTATGTGGCGTTATGTGCGTTATGTGGGTTTTGTCGTTATGTTTTCGTTATGTGGCGTTTTATGGCGTTATGTTCGTAATGTAGTTATGTCGTTATGTGGCGTTATTTGGCGTTATGTGGCGTTATGTGGCGTTATGTGGCGTTATGGTTGCGTTTTGGTTTCGTTATGGTTATGTTGCGTTATGTGGCGTAATGTGGCGTATGTGGAGTTATGTTGCGTTATGTTGCGTTATGTGGCGGTATGTTGCGTTGTGGTTATGTCGTTTGTGGCGTTATGTAGCGTTATGTGGCTATGCCGTTATGTGAAGTTATGTGGCGTTATGTGGCGGTATGTGGCGTTTTGTTGCTTATGTGGTATGTCGTTACGTGGGGGTTATGTACGTTTTGTGGGTTATTTTGGGGTTATGTTGCGTTATGTGGTTATTCGCGTTAAAAGTGGCGTTGTTGCGTTTTGTTGCGTTTGTTGCGTTTTTTGGCGTTATGGGCGTTATGTGGAGTTATGTTGCGATATGGGTTATGCCCCTTAGTGGGGATATGTGGTGTTATTGGCGTTTTTGTCGTTTTGTCGTTTATGGGGCGTTATGTTGCGTTTGTTGCTTATTTTTTATTGGCTTTGTTGCGTTATGTGGGTTTTGCCAATGTGGCGGGAAGTGGCGTATTGGGGTTATGTGGCGTTATGTTGCGTATTGTGGTTATGTCGTTATGTGGCGTTATGTGGCGTTATGTTGCGTTATGTGTTATGTGGCGTTATGTGGCGTTATGTGGCGTTATGTGGCGTTATGTTGCGTTATGTGTTATGTCGTTATGTGGCGTTATGTGGTTATGTCGTTATGTGAAGTTATGTGGCGTTATGTGGCGGTATGTGGCGTTATGTTGCGTTATGTGGTTATGTCGTTATGTGGCGTTATGTGGCGTTATGTGGCGTTATGTGGCGTTATGTTGCGTTATGTCGTTATGTCGTTATGTGCGGTTTTTGTGGCTTTTTGTGGTTATGTCGTATGTGGCGTTTTTGTAGCGTTATGTGGCGTTTTGTGGCGTTATGTTGCGTAATGTAGTTATGTCGTTATGTGGCGTTATGTTGCGTTATGTGGCGGTTCGTGGCGTTATGTTGCGTTATGTGGTTATGTCGTTATGTGGCGTTATGTGGCGTTATGTGGCGTTATGTTGGCGTTATGTGGTTATGTTGGTATGTGGCGTTATGTGGCGTTTTTGTTGCCTATTGTGGTTTTTTGCCCTTATGTGCGTATGTGTCGTTATGTGGCGTTATGTGGTTATGCCGTTATGTGAAGTAATGTTGCGTTATGTGGTTATGTCGTGATGTGGCGTTATGTTGCGTTATGTTGCGTTATGTTTGTGTAATGTGGCGTTATTTGGCGTTATGTGGCGTTATTGGCGATATGTGGAGTTATGTGGGTTATGTCGTTATGTGGCGTTATGTGGCGTGATGTGGCGTTTTGTTGCGTTATGTGGCGTTATGTTGCGTTTATGTGGTTATGTCGCGTTATGTGGCGTTATGTTGCGTTTTGTTTGCGTTATGTGGTTATGTTTTCGTTTTTGTGCGTTTTTGTGGCGTTATGTGGAGTTATGTTGCGATATGTTGTTATGTGGCCCTTATGTTGCGTTATGTGGTTATGCCATTATGTGGCGTTAAGTGGCGTGATGTACGTTATATGACGTTATGTCGCGTTATGTCGCGTTATGTGGTTATGTCGTGATGTGCGTTTATATGGCGTTTTTGTGGCGGTATGTGGGCGTTATGTTTGCGTTATGTGGTTATGTCCCTTATGTGGCGGGTTTGTGGCGTTATGTGGCGTTTGGTGCGTTATGTTGCGTTATGTGGTTATGGGCATTATTGGCGTTATGTGGCGTTATGTGGCGTTTTGTGGCGTTATGTTGCGTTATGTTGCGTTATGTCGTTATGCGTTATGTGGCGTTATGTGGCGTTATGTTGCGTTATGTGTTATGTCGTTTGTGCGTTATGTGGCTTATGTGGCGTTATGTGCGTTATGTGGTTATGTATTGCCGTTATGTGGCTTATGTGGCGTTATATGGCGTTATGTTGCGTTATGTGGTTATGTCGTTATGTGGCGTTATGTGGCGTTATGTGGTTATGCCGTTAAAGATGCTGAGTTGGAGATGCAAAATAAACCTGAAAATATATTTACGTGGAGGTGCCGGGTAGTGGCTAAATTATACGTAGAACAGCACGTACATGGGCTTACTCAAATTACGAAGCTAAGTGAAATGAGACATCACGATAATTGATTTTGACCCACATTAGGTTGGAATGATCCACCCCTACCCCCAGGATTTTAAAAAAAATGTTTAAGTATCTTCCTTGTTCAAAAGCAAAGGCAACAACAAAACCACGTCAATCTTGGGACGTGCAGCTCTTCGTAAATAACGAAAGGTTCGATATTTTCATATAAAACACAAAACATGTATTTATTCATGTTTTTAACGTCTATCCAACTCGGTAATAAAAACTGATGTACAAAGGAGGACAACTTAATAAAACAAAATTCATCAATGCAGACTAAATAATGAACTATATATTATTCAAGTCAAGTTTGAAATAGTAATATTACCACAACAATGTATAAGACAATAAAAGTGATCACAAATTCAAATAGGATGTTAAGTGTTATTTATTAAGGACTCAAATATTAAAAAAATGAAAAAGAGGGGAAAAAAGAGGAAAGAAAAAATGAAAGAAAATTAATCTCAAATCGTTCAATTATGACACATATAAGAATATATTACTCGTAGTTTTGTCAAGAACATAATTTGTGCGCATTGTTCATAAACATCGTTTTTATGTTGCTTGTAAATCTCTTTCGTATCGCCGCGTTGATAATTTAATAACGTGAGAGTATAAAAACATTGGCGTGTATTTTGAATAGGATTGTTTTCATAAGTGTGTCATAAAACTCGGTGATTAAAACGTAACGATAATATCCTGCCTAGTCTGTGCTCGTTACTTGAAGACCGTTAACAAGAAAGTCGATATTTTCCCGCCCTATGTTTTCAAAATGTAAGTAAAGACTACGTGTTTTACCGTCAGAGGATTGATTTAGCTGTCGCAAGAGTTTTACGAGGAATTTAGTTTAGTTAAATTAATTCAAAACTGGGAGTTTAAACACAGATAGATTCGGAAGATTTTGACTTGTATCAATCTTAAAACCTTAATTATAACTTTTAAGAATAATATGAAATATGAATTTTCCAAAGATTCGAAATAAAGGGAATAGAATGTTAGTTATAACTACCTAGATTTAATACGGCATGTGTTGAACCTAAATTTCAATATTTAAGTAGGAAGTAAGGAATTTTTTCTGATTTGTTTGAAAAACAACTTCAGTCCAAATTTCCAGTACATCTTAGGTGCTTTGTCACTCTTTAAGTTTAGGTGACTAGTTTTGTGTAAAGTGCGAGAATTGATTGGAAGGAATTTTCGAGGACCATTGTAATAGAGCTCATTTTCAGTATGAACTACCCTTGAACCGATTAACATTTTAAAAGCACAAGTCTGTCTCAATGAGAGGCAAAGTAAGTAATTTACCCCGTCCATCGCAAACGTGCCTATAGATAGATATTGCTATAGATAATTCACACACATCTGTCTCACTAGAAACTAGCAGTTGTAAACGAATGGTAACACTTGTGTTTCTCTCTGTAACCATGGTAACTAGGGAAGATCTTGACAATGCTATGATGATAATGCCAGTCAGACGTCGCTTTCAGTTTCGAGTCCTTTAAATCTTTTATTGCTGAGCGACAAGGAGAGAAGTATATAAATTGTGATGTGATGGAGCGAGACAAGGATAGTAATTAACGTGGTGCTAATGTACTTGAGTTCAGGGGAAGATATGTTTGGTTAATCGATTTGATTAATTGACCAGCGTCTACAAACAATGAGAGCGTTGGACGTCATTCAAATGGAAAGAGTGAGAGAGGGTAGGGGTGGGAGAGAGAGAGCGTATTTGAATGAGAGAGAGAGAATGTGAGAGATAATGTGTTGTGAGTGAGCGAGGAAAGAGTGTTATAAAGGGTGGTGAGAGAGTGAGAGAGTGAGGGGAATGGGCAGAGGGAGGGAGGGAGAGAGAGAGAGAAAGTAGAGAGAGAGAGAAGGAGAGGGGGTGTAGAGAGGAAGAGAGATAGAGTTATTGCTTTATCGCCATATACAGGTGTTTGCGAAATACCGGCACCCGTAGTCAATTCGCTACTAAATTATTGAATATTAAAGGAGATATAACATTCACGGAATTTTGATGAAGGAGCTTAAAGAGGAACGTAAAGTGAAGTATTACGAAGAACCAACACTTAAATATTACCATCTCATAACTCTTTATCTCAAATATGTCACTTAGACTTTCAGGCTTAAGGGTAAGATAAAAATATTGTCATAATGTTAGGGTTTATTAATGGATCTAGTACTAAAATAATTGGTGAGGACAATTAGTAAATCATCACGAGATTTGCATTTTATCGTCGCAAAAGTAGATTTACTTAACTATTATAAACAGTGACTATTGAAAGTGTGAAAATGTTTTAACAAAAGGCAAAGTTCTGGAATATGCAGTCACCCCGCTGTATATACGTGGATTTACCTCATATTACTGCCTCACAGTTACTGACTAAGTAGTACTGCACACTATTATTCGGAACCTGATTTGCCGTTCTACTTCTCAGTTTTCTGAACAAAAGTGATAAGGTAAGGTCAGTAAGCGGATTATATTTTCTATGCCAACACGTAAATTTAAAGGTAAGAGAACGAGAAAAAATCTTTAAATTGCATTTTAGGTTTAAATTGATTTTACCGTTTCAAAAGTATAAAAAGCATAATAATGTGAGTTGTAAAATTGTTAAATTTGGATTTTTTTTTAAAGTTATGTAAAGCGTAGTAATACCTGCCCGGACACATCACAACAAAATGAAAGGGAACAGGAAAGCAGAACCTAGTAAGAGCTATACCAAACGTGGATAAAGACAAGAGAATGTGACAGATATGATTTAAAATATTAATTTAACGAACAGCTTTCTGAAATAACTTCACGAATTGCAAATATGAAAATAATGGAGTAAATTAAACCTTGGGGAAGTAATGAATTAACAAACGGTTCAAATGCGGGTCGAGCCAAGTAAATAGTTTATACTAAAAATATGACTCGTTGATGGAAATGTACGTAATTATTCCCGCACATGACGAATTACACCCTCCAGCTGTCGTGATGGCGGGATCACATTAGCCCACGGTCTGGTGCATTCCGGCCACCTGCTCGTCGGGATCACATTATGTCGTGCTTTTCATACTGAGCTAGGCGTTATTGTCAGGTTTACTTAGAAACTGTGCTCTCAGTCCACCTGTTATCGAGCATTCTTTAGCTATCAAGTAGAAAACCCGGCACCTCCACCAAATGGGAAAAATATATTTGATTCGATTTTATACGGTACCACGGGGACTAATTTACTAACTCAAATGAATGCTTGTTTATAGATATTAACAACTAAGTTATGAAAATAAGTCATGTGATGACTTATCGATCGACACTGACAACTAAGCAAATACTAACATTTGCACGTAAAAATTTTCAGACTGTACCTCGCTCCTTATTACTAGAGATACGTTTTTAGCATTTAAATAATTAAGAATATTTAACATTTTTGTTTAATTTAGCATTTTCAAGCATCTATTTTTCCTTTACACCAAAATCCTAAATGTGGGGTGATTCTTTCACTTCAAATGGTAAATGATAAATCAATTCAAAGTAGCCACATATAAAATTAGAATATAACACTAAACTAGCTCTCAATAGGTAGGCCTAAGGAAAAACATTATTTTTAGTAAAATATGTATTTTGTAGCGGTTTACAAAATACCTAAAACTCTAAAAGAATGAATCGTATCCAGTTATAGGTAGTAAACCCGGCACCTCCACCAAATGGGAAAGTAATAATTTATTTTATTAATATGGTTCAACGGTGCCAATTTTATTCACTCAAACGACATTGCCAACTAAGTAGATAAAATATGTCATGCGATATCTTGTCATTCGACAACTTTATATGGCCTAACATTTGCCAGTAAAAATATTAGACTATACCTCGCAGCGTATTACATGTAATATTTACTGCATTGTTATTGTTTATGGAAAAGTTTTCTATAATTGACTTCGTAATTAGAGTGCTGTTTTTAATTTCATTGTTTCAATATTCAGCGAAAATATTATGGTTTTAAATCCAAATTATATTAAAATAATTATTAAACAAATAAATTAATCATAGAAAATCTGCCTAGAGGCAAATTCAGATTCCAATTATTCAAGTGGCTGACAAGGGTTTTGGTGATTCCCGTACTCTTGCTTGTTTTATAGTTAATTAAGTTAATTGCTGAATGCGTGCGTAATATATTGCAATCTAGTCGCACACACATAATGCTATCATTACTACGGTAACACAATTGCGGACTTTTACGTGCATACATATTTTGGACACAGTTCAATTTTTATAAATAAACACATCTGTAAGTACCACAATTCATAACCCAAGTTTTGTTATGCACATATTTTCAAAACTCTAAAATTAGTAATAAATTCTCATTCTTACATTACATTTAAACTAATTTTTTTCAGTCATAAAGTTCTTACACTTTTGAAACCAATTTACAATTCACATAATCCGATTACACAAAACAAGTTTCCAAAGTATAGGCGCTAAGCGCTTGACTCGAATTCGGGAGGTCCCAAATTCGAATCCCGTCGAGACCGGAAATCCTGACTGAAAGGTTTTTTTCGAGGTTTCCCTCAATCGTTAATGCGAATTCAAAGGATTGAGTCCTCTTAAATAGCCCTCGGACATACATTCACAACTGTCCTATCCACGTATACCCTACAGCAGGCATCCAACATTTTTTTTTAAACACAAACATATTTTTTTCGTTTTCTTCGTGTTGTATTCTCGTGGTCCCAAGTAGTTCAGGTGGTGATTATCTGAGGGATCCATACGATGAGGAGAAAGATCACCTTGCTGTGAAGTAAAGAGACTACTAGACGTTGCTAATAACATTTGGTGCACAGTTCTAAAGACTTGGTTCATCTTTGAGATGAACTGGAGCGCTGGTGGTGTGCTCTAACGTTCAATGTGTACTTTACCACTTCTCGTAGTTTTCACATGTAAGTTTCAAGTAAAGTGTTGTTTTTAGTCTTGCTCTGAAACTGGATAAGTTGTTTATTTTCTATGTTTCTAGTCCACGTGAACGTTCTTTGCACAGTTTTCACTTTTATTTTTAAAATCATTTTCTTAATTAACAAAAACAAGTTTCTTATTTTGCCTGCTTGAAAGTATTTTAACGAAGTTATATTAAAATAATGGGTTTAATCTTAAAACTGTTTCAATTTAATGGATACCGATCCGAAAGTTAATATAAAACATACGAACAATTTGTCATTTTAATTAGGTTTTTGATATTTGTTCAGTTATTTTATTACTAAGATTTTATTAAAATACAATTATTTTACACGACTTCATTGTTGGATAAAGGGTCAGATATTATGATTTCATTATTAATCAAACAAAGTTTCATGATAAGTTTTCAAAATCTTTATTTGTCGTTCTGATTTATGTTCAATCCGTACTTTGACAAACAAATTATTTAAACTTTTCATTTATTTAAATGAGCCACTACGATACCGATGATACCTCTAGGAACTAGTATTTTTTGTCTACGGTTATAAAGTGATTTTAATGCTTGAAACGTGAATTCTTTAAATAGTGCTTCTTAATATGCCACCGGAAATAAGAATTTAATAACTACTACCAATAAGTTATTAGGGGTTTAGGGTAGTTGGGAAAGGAATGTCCGATGGCTGTTTAAGAGTAGCCAATGCATTGCATTCGCATCAACGACTGAGGAAAACCTAAGAAAACTTCAGAAAGGATTGCCGGTCTCGACAGGATTTGATTCCGGGACCTCCCGAATTAGAGTCCTCGATCTAAACGCTTGAGCCAATCTGTCGATAAGGGTTGAAGTTTTCTTCGTTCCAATACAAACACATGGATTGCGATTTCTATAAAATATTACACTGACATTTCATATCTTTTTTCCTCACACAATATAGCTTGTTAGTTACGTATATGTTTCTTATGATTTATTTGTTTGTTTATCATTAGTTAACGCTACCAATAAAGTACGATGATGTTTGCATAAATTCCCAGCAAAAGATATTGAGTGACATCTATCTAAAGAATATCATAGAATTGCGAACTAAATAGATCAACAAGGGTCTCTCTGCAGGATAGTGATTCTCTACTGCGCACCCTCTCCGCGCATCGCAGACGCCTTCTAAAGATAACGAATTCAGAACTTTAATTGAAGTTCCGTTGTCTTAAAGTATCTTGGCTCGGCAGCTCCGGTTTGGCCCGAGAGTGGAAGTGGCAAGTTTCAGTGTTACCACTTCCCGACAAGAACAGCAGGGGTTGGGAGTGGAAGGGTTGGTAGCATTGCGCATACGTGCAATAGAGAATATGAGGTCTTTTGACCACGAAATAATACATTACACATTTTATGACAGTATGATTGTAAGCTGTTGATGAAAAATGATTAGTTTTAACATTTTTTATCGTCCAATTGTTATAGGAAAAGTCTAGTTTTTAAGTGTAAGGATTGCCTATTGAGAGGATTAAAGAAAAGGAAATGAATATTGTTTATTTTCAATGGTTATTGATTACTCACTTTGTCTAATTGTCAATTAGTAATTGACTTCAGTCCAAATTCTTAATCGTTTACTATCAGTTCTTAGTAACGAGCAATAAAACACTCAACGAAAAGTATAGTGTTCTTGATAAGAATTTTCTCGGAGTTTCTTTAACATTAATAATCCATCGCCATATTTTATTTATTTTTATTTATTTATTTTACCTTTTTTATAAGTGCATTGTACAAAATATTTGATACGTTCAACTCAAATTAATGAAATGAAGAATTCATCTGACACAATGTCATATATGATACACATATATACATGACGAAAGATCAAATAAATCTGATTCATATAAATTAAGAAAACAGGTTTGTAAAATTACATAGTAAAAAAGATATAAGTACTAAAACAATGTAATTAACTAGTTATGAAACCGTTCAAATGATAATCATGTTGTGTGAACGTTTCTTATAGCAATACTTGAATTTTAAAATTATCACAACTCATTAACCCGGAAACGTATATTATTATAAAACCACTCAACTGAGAAAGGAGACAGTCTCCGAAAATATCGCGATTAAAAGTAAGTATGAGCCAGGTTAAAGTTGAGTTGAGTGGTTTAACAATACTTGTATAAGTGCATTCTTCTGAATGGAAATGCAAACTCGTTCTCATATCATACCGTTTTCAAGCACTACTTTACGCAATAATTTCAAAATCAGTTATTTTAATTGTTCAATGAGTAATACTTTACTAATTTATTGAAGCTGTGTGTAACATTCATTAAAAGTCTCGATTTACAAATATGGTTCATTAAATTTACCCGTGCACTTGTGGAACGGTAAAATAGGAATATAAATGAAGTAATCAAAAACTACAACCGAAAACAGAGGCAAAACGTGAATGATAAATAACTTTCCATTATATCGAATGAGGAGATTAGTTTCCCCGGCCGTGAATGTTGGTTTAGTAGAGATCGATTAATTTGCCACATAGTCGAGGGGACAGTGATCGAGACACATCGATTGTTGCGCATCGAGACCTCGATGACTTATCGGGAGTGGAATGCGATATACCAAACACAACGATGACACATATCTGATGAACCCCATCCATCCACAGAAAGTAATTACTCATTTTGGATCAACTGAAATTGCAAGTGAAAAATTCATCAATTTATCAAGTGTAAACAAAAGTTTGGGCTTGAAAAAAGAGAAAGAAAAATTTTTCCTCGCTAGGACGAAAAGGATGGCGAAGTTTAATCCAAAATGGATGAGGAGAGACAAAGAAATGTACGGTGGGACAATCGGTGTGTGATAAATTTTCTGTGTTAAGGCTTTGGAAGGGACAAAGAAAAAAACATTAATTTTACTCACATACACTTCAAATATGATAAAACGTTTCTGTATTTTAAAGTCTGTAATCAATTTTTTTTAAATACGAAAATTCTGTGTAAATTCATTTTAAATTAATGACCGTTATTGTGTGTATATTATAGTCCGGGGGGGGGAGGGGGTGCAAAGAGGACAATCGGGAAGGTAGCGGGGTGTGTCCACAAGATGGATGATGCCACTAAGCTTATGGAGTGGGAACCTTTAATAATTCAGTAACCGTCTCACGTTCAGACGAGAATTCTCTTCAATTAAGTAGCAATATATTTAAATAATGTTTAGTTTTAAATCATAAATTCAAATGCCTCCAGTTGAATATGGTTGAAATTTAATTGTTTCCATACAATAAAAGAATTATTACTTTGAAATTCCAGATATAGGAAGTGTATTTACGCGACTTTAAACAAAAATATCATATATAAGTCGATAGTTTTAATATAATAAATACAATTTTAAATATGGTATATGCTTAGCGACTACATATTTTATTACGATTTACCCTTGAGGCGACGAATATCTGTTGAATTACCGTTATCTTAAAATCTGTTCCAAATAGCGTATTTTTAGTTGGTCAAAGATAATTTGTAGTATAAATCCCATTGTTATATTATGTGTAATATCTTTAAAATAAACAAAGTTGAGAACATTACACGACGATTTTTATTACATTACAGTTGAGTACACGATTTTATGATACATTCTGTAATTGCAATGTTTTCGTTTCTATTATTATTTCTTGTGACAATTCTCAACAATTGCCCGTGCTATTTTTGTTCTCGCGTATATGGATATTCTCCTACTTGACATCTGTTAACCATTTGATTTCAAGCATTTTTATTTTATAATAATTTATCTAACGTGCATCCTATTCAGTAAAAAACTGATTTACAAAGGAGGACAACTAAAAAATTATAATTAAATCAATGCAGAAACAGCAATGAACTACAGTTAAGTAAATATTTGAAATAAAAATATTACAACAACAATGTATTATCAACACAACAAATTCAAAAAGGATATTAAATGAAGAAGGATGAAAGAAAGAAAGAATCATCAAATGTTCTATTTACAAACTAGTTTATAATGTTATTCTATATTTTTCCCTACAAGTTGTACTAACTTCTCCGTATTTGCACGCGCAATCGATTAAGCACCGGTGTTCTAGCTAAAGGTTGAGTTATTCCAAGCAATCCTGAAAGCCCTGAAACATTTAAGACGTTACTAATTAAAGTTAATTATTTATCTTGGCTACTAAGAGCGTTGTCATCGAAAGTGACAAGAACTTGATAGGTAGGAACTTTTAACGGAAGCAAAAACAAAAGAACACGCTTCAAGCTAAATAAGTTAAATTCTTTTTAAGGTTTCTTATGGAAGTGGTTTTCGTTTAGAGGCCGCGTCATGCGCTGGTTCGAATTTAAATATGTCGCATCAAAAATATTTCTTTTAGTTTTGCTTTTTAATTCACAAATGAAAGCAAATGGACAAAGACGAATGGTAAATTAACGTTCAATGTCTGGTCCAAATTTATATACCATGTATTATAGAGATACGTTTTTTTGTGTTTAGGTTTCTATGCTAAATCGGTAAACATATATTTGCTCAAACGCTGCAAAATGATAATTTTACTAAAAAAAAATTCATACCTAATGAGAACTAGTTTGGCATAGCAAACATTTTGTGTTTCTATATTAATTTGAAATTGATTTATTTTAAATGTTTCTATAATCATCATTTTACCATTAGAAGTGCAAGTAACACCCCTTATTAAGGGTTTTGGTGGAAATGAAAATTAGATGCATCAAAATACAATTTTGAAAAAATAAATGCTAGATGTTCTAAATTAAAATGCTAAAAGACGTATCTTTAAGCATGTAATATTCACGTGAGATCTCAAAATTAAAAATAGTTTTATTGAATTGTGATATAGATTATAGGTTATCGACGTTACGCGGTGAAAATATAGTCCATCTTCTATTTCTGACTACACCAGACGACTTTTAAAATATCACGATTTTCTACACCCATCCCGTATTTTACATTATATCTTCATTTGCATCATTAATTTTATATCAAATCCTATTTCATGGTCAATATAAGCTTTGCAAAAACACGATTCATTACTCCACTAGCAATCAATCATTTGCTTAATAAACCGAACATCGAGGGGGAGGGTGGTCTCCGGCCGTAGAATGTTCGAGTCGCCAACTATAGCTACCTAATGGAATATCCCATCAAAGAAAATGTATATACATATTTCATTCTTGAAATTAAATTTGACTTCGCTTTGCACTAGTAATGGTAGTTTTAAAGAATTAAAATGTGCATCCGTTTTATATGCAGACATTACGGTATAATTATTAAATCTAGGTCACTCATCGCCAGTAGATACGTACATATGTAGATACTTGGGTTTGTAAGTAGACATTATTCAAATGTATGTGAACAAACGTTAAATATTCGGCTTGTTTTTTTAGAAGTTTTATTGTTAAAGAGATTTCGAGAAATTTATTTGGTATCGTTTAGTAAGAAATGCAATAGCCCAGGGTATATCATGAGTAACGTGTGAGACTCTGATTCGGGAGGTCACGGGTTCAAATCCCGGCACAGGCAATCCTGACTCAGAGTTTTTTCCGAGGTTTTCTTCCAGTGATCGGTATTTGAAATAAAAAAATCAAATACATTCTTTGCTTTGCTGCAAGAACTGCTACAAACTCATTTTGAACACACACCCAACTCAAATTGTGATATTCCTTATTAAGCTTATATGTTAGAAAACTTCTGTCGGAAGTTGTTGTGATTTGATCTATATTGCTTAGCGTCTCATATATTAATGCACTAAGGCTATTCGAGACGTTGAGTTGTAATAGATTAGGATGATGGATGAATAGAAGGGATGAGGGGAAACCCGGTACTGGCACGTAGCCTACTCCTTTCGAAAAGTACCAGGGGGACCAACGGATTTACGTCTCAACCGAAAGGACGGTGAAACCTTGAGACTCATATAGGTTCCTCCACTAACCCGGACTGCCGAACAGACGTCGAGGAGAACGAAGCCGTTACACTAGCTCTCGAACCCTTCATCTGCTCTAGCCTACGTGTGTTTCAGGGCAGAGCGTTCACCACTCTCCCCTGACCACGCCCCAGGTTCATTAACCTCGATGTTCGAATGGGAACCGGCTAAGCGACCGTGGCTAAACCGCTGGCTTGGTAATCGAACATCGGTCTTTGTGCATAGAAATCACTGACTCGAACCGCTTTACACGCGAGCCAATATAAATAAATTCAAATCTTCAATTATGACGACAAAACAACTTTATTCTCCCTCTTTAACGCAACGATTTTCGCTTTCACTATTTCTTCAGTACGACTGTATAATTTAAACTAGTTAAAGCGATTGTGCGCGCGTTCTCTTATCCATAAAACATTGAATGAAGTACGTATCCCTCCAAGTCTGGGACACAGACAGGTTGAGTTGAAAAACAAGTACATTATTAACTAGGTCTAATACGAAGAATAATTGGTCTCGGAGGAGATGTATGTCAGCACGATAAATGTAAAGACATCACAAACAGTTGCATAGCTTAGCAGCAATGAAATATAAACTAGGACGGTGGTGTATAACCAGCAGTCATATCAGACCAACATCCCAAACGTTAATAACTTAGAGAGCAAAATGTGTAAGCAATTAGTAGAAGGTTGGTTTGTAGCGCCCTTTACGTGTTTCCTTCTGTTGGTTGACGAGTACAAAGGTAGGACTGAAGGTTTCGTCCAGGACGGAATAACGATCTGTACTTGGACTTAGCTAAATAGTTAGAGGAAATGTGTATTATTAATTAGGTTTCACTTTATATTCACATTCAGTTTAGAACACTTCTCTTTTATTCTCTTAATTGAAGAGTTCAATGGCTGATACAAAGAAATCATTATTTGCGAAAATGAAATATTTTCTCCGAAATAGAAGTCACATAAAGACCAAACTTAACACAATTATTAAAGAAAGAGCTATTGATGTCGCAAGAAAAATACTTACAATTTTTTTAAACAAATTGTTTTAACGTTTTCATTTCTTTCACAGTAATTACGACTTATGAATATGAATTTTGACAACATTTATAAAACCTACAATGGCAATAACAAATTAAAACCAAAATGTGTATGTAACATGAAATTTATAATAATGTTCGTTCATTTCTTCGTTAGCGGAAACAGTTCGCCGTTTTACAATTTTAAGTATGACATCATTGCAACGATAAGTTTTGATGTTAACATCAAACACAAAACAATCGTCACGGTATTAACACGAAGTAATAAATTAAAATTGAAAAAGTTTGCACTTGATTATTACCAACCCGGCACCTCCACCAAAACCCGAAAATATTTGTCCAGCAGCCTTGTATATTGTAAGTCAATGTATCTTTACATTAACATGATTTTAAATTTTAAACTTTGATTGAAATGATCGGTTTATTGCAATTTTCGCTACAAATAAGATTCAGATTATTGTTTTTAATTTGTTTTCAGACAAACGTAAATTATTCCCTTTTTGTCAATTTACTTTCGAAGTTCAAAAACAAGTCAATCAAAAGCAGTCTAGTTAGTAAAGTACAACAACGCAAAGTTTTATTTAGAATTCTGCTTTAAGTAATTTAAATAGATTAACCGTCTGGTTGAGGCTCAACTCTTTTTTACCTCCTCTAGTTTCAACGGTTTTACAGAAACCAATTATTGCGTGTATGTCCACCACAATAAAAACATAATTTCCATTAATTGTACGTTGTATATTGACATCGTGTCACTCGTAGTACGCACACCCGCATGAGAGGGTGTGTACAAAAGAAACACTAATGAAAATTGATTTTAGTTTTTTTTTTTACTAGCTCGTTTGTAAATTCGTTTCTGTCATGCTTTTCACTCGAGCAAATAAATGACATGACAACGTTGTACTCAAAATAATTCCAGGAAATGTGCAAGTTGAGCCCGCAGTAGAGTTGAATTCACACAACTTAGAATGACCTTTCACACTTCTCGGCGGCCATTTCGTATGTGGACTATTCTTGCAAAAAAAACTACACAGATTGACATATACACAAAGTTTTTCATTCAGCTGTCACTGGATAGCCCTAGGCCTAAGAGTTCCTGGTTCAGGTAGGCCCTTCATCCTAGAAATCTTTTCAACTTTTCTTTCGACATAACTTGATCCTTATGAAGTAGTTAAGGTGTAGGTATCTAAAATCCCTCTTGAATTCGGCCAACAACGTCTAAAATATGACCTAATAATTCAGCTGTCAAAGTACTTCAAGTGCTCCAAAATCAGGCGGACATTGCATGATAGCATTTTTAGTTTTTCGGCATTGGTTGTGCCTAGTTGATCTCGTGACCATTTTGAAGGTCGTTCAAACCTAGCTGACTTTGAGTCCACAATGAGTATGAGCCCGAGAAATCAGCGGTTTTACCTCGCACATGCGCATGAACCATTTTCGAAACCGACTGGTCAGATAGAAAAGTTTCAATTCTCTTTGGTTTTAAAGAGAAAACCGAGCAATAACAGGTATATCAAACTCGTATATCTCACCAAGAAAAACAAATGAGTGTTTAAACTATCATTTGACTTTCTATACAAAGTTATTAGTAAAGGGAAAGAGACGGGTTACGAATTAACTGAGGCTGGTTACACCAAGTTCAACGAGTTCAACTCCTTAAACCGAGTTCTAGTAATTTCTAATCGAAAGTAATGGAATAATTCCAATCAGAGTTTTGACAACACAAATTATTAGTGTCATTATTAGTTTAATAATTTATAAAAATGAATAATAAAATAAAAAAAATATTAATTTTTTAAATTATATAAATGTGAATGCGATCAAATGAGATGTTTTATTGTTAAATTTGCTACTACCAAGTAATTGCTACTACTAATAAAATTCTTATACTTATTACTTATATTTTTATTTTAAAAGTTACTTATTGCTACTACTTATTACTAGTACTGTCAAAAGTACTAATCTAACTTCAGGTCTAGTACGCGATTATAAAATATAATAACTATATATATAGATTTTCGAAGAAATATCCAAAAAATAATAGTTAACTGTGTGTGTGTAGTATTCCAGCTGATATTACTAGGACATTATTACGCGACAAATTAGTTTTGCTACTTTTATGCTCTTTGAATCACGTTTAGTAACCAATTAAGCATTCAGATTATTCAAGGGGTTTAACACGAGTTACATACTGCAAATCTTCAAACCCCTAGCTTACACAAG
Organism: Sweltsa coloradensis; assembly: GCA_024449915.1. Taxonomy (NCBI): domain Eukaryota; kingdom Metazoa; phylum Arthropoda; class Insecta; order Plecoptera; family Chloroperlidae; genus Sweltsa; species Sweltsa coloradensis. The sequence continues at coordinate 571,094 of JAMZAV010000369.1, forward strand.
CAGCGCACAAAAAACACATTTACAAGTTCGAAATTCCCTTTAAGTGACTTAAAAGTGATAAACAGTTTAAGTTGGTTCAACACCGACTTCTAAACTCAAAGGGTTTAATTAAAGACAGGGTCGGTTGACTTTACTATGTTTGGTTTTTGTAATCGTCCCGTGCATGGTTGCCAAGTGTGGCTAATGTATGCTGGAGAGGGGTGGCTGCATGGCTTAACGGAGTGCTAACGTACAATGCACGGGTTAAAACACGCTCTAATTGTTTCAAACAAAACATATACAAACACTTTTATGCAAATAGTTGTTAAATGTTGCGCGTAGTCTCTGCGGGCCAATCGTTTCTTAGATTGTCTTGGCTCTGGGGGAATTTATTATTTATACGAGCCGAGTCGCGAGTTTAAGCTCGTATACTTAACACATAGCGAATATGTACAAAACACTAAGAGTTTAAATTAAAATTACAAATAAATGCATGTGGTTAATTCTATGCTATTTATTATCCAATTCACAAAACATAGTATTAACATTTTAATATTTGCGTTTTTTAAATATAAACGGTAGTTGTGGGCGGGTATTCAAAATTTCTGATCGGGTCGAGTATTTGGGTATTTGGAGGCCCGAGAGTCAAAAAAGGTACCCGATTTTCGGGGAACAAAACATATTTTATAATTATGGTGGTGGTGCCGGTCCAGACAGTTTTTTAACAAATTCCCATTCTATGAAAACCGACCGACAGCGATGGGTAGACTCTGATTCGGGAGGGGTTTGAATCCCGTCGTGACCGGCAATCCTGACTAAAGTTTTTGTTTTCCTTTCCTTCATACGTCAATGCGAATGCAAGGGATTGAGTAGTTACAAACATTCTCGGACATCCCTTCAAGATTATTGTCATATCCGCAACACACCTGATTTCAAACATGAAGAGGGACATACAATGCACCAAAACAGACTTCCCGCTATAAAAATTTAGATTTAATGAAAAACCAGAAACCAGAAAATGAATTGCGGAAACATTATGATGTGATGTTATTCATGAGTAAATTCGTTATCTCTTTTAACATGCAATGTTTTAACGGCCGTCTTTACCATACCCGACCCGACCCGAAAACCCGAAGCAGTTTAATGCATTAATCGACTGTCAAAACTTCGACCCGCACAGTCATCATCGGTGAATTCCAAATAGTTCAACTACAACAACGACAACAACAACAACAATATAAAACAACGGGACATATCAAATACAGAAAAATAATAGGTACACAACTAGAATTATATTCAACGGATTTTGTTTAAAGTTCCACTACGTGATTAATATTATTATGGAGTGCAGACAGTTTGTACTTCGCTACAAACGTACAATAACATTTTAAACGTTGTTTGTTTTTTATCTATCCATATCTCCTTCAGTACGTTTAGCTGTTTTGCCTCGGTGAAATGTATAAGGATAAATGAATCTCTAAACTATTTTCCTCGAAACATCCGCACGTAGCTCTGAAGCATTACAAATAACAAACTTGATTTGAAATGCACTTATATTCAAAGTCAGCATTTTAAAACTTGTAATGAAACTACGGATGTGTATCGGCGACTTAGCGAGAGTAGTTTCGGAATTGTATCTATAATACGATTAACTTTGCATATTTCTTCATTTGCTTCAAACTAGATGTGTATTCTAATTAGTTTCAAAATGTATATAACATTGTTTTATAGAATTTCGCAATGCCAATATTATTTTTTGTTACGTATACTAACTTTTTTTCTAAAAAATAAATTCCCTTTTATCCGAGTCAATTTATTATTCTACTTGTGTGATTGTATAAAAATTCAGTACCTTCTTTTATATTTAACTTATATTGCCGTCAGAGAGAAGCTCACGTAAAGCCTTTGTAAATTCTGAAACTATCTATTTATAATGTATAAATTAATTCGTGCTCTTAACAAAAAACTTGCTAGAAATAATTTAGATTGCCCATTACGAAAGACCATTACAAGTGATTTATAATTAAAGCTATCTCGCTTCGTTGATCAGCAATTTAAATTTACTTGGTGCTTTTATTGGGAAACTCGGTGATTGAAAAATAATATCATTGAACTCCAAGCTGATTTATTTGTTCACTCTAAATAAAATCAGTTTACTTTACTATTTTGACTTATGTCAAACTAGTAAAATAGAAATCGGGTGTAAATTACTCATTATATCCTCAGAACTGTTCTGTTCAGAGAGTGACTACATGAGACTATCGGACTATCGAACCAACTTTACCTTTAAGCACGGCAATGTCTGACTTCCATAACTGAATTATTATCAATAAAGTTCATACGATCTATAAAATCTGATTTTACAAAATATGTAAAAGAGAGAGACGCTCCAGTTTATTAACACTTTTATGTACTTCCGTTTGAGCGTGTGTCTCGTGTCACAACAAATGCCGAACATAACCTCTGATTAACATCGTTTTTGTTGGCATTGATACAAGATTCAAGATGTTTATTGCTATAGAAAAATATATACATGTAGAAATTTAATTATTCAAACACACTAAAAAATAGCAACAAAATAACAAATTTACATACTACTAAAACAGTTTAAACAACACACCTACACAAATAATAGATGTTCATCAAACAATAATTATAACAATTTTTATTTATATAGTTCGCCCGTTTACTTGACGAATTTCGGCTTTTTCGCCGACACAGCGGGAACATGTAAGCCACTTGTTATAACCAATTACGAGGGTTGTAATCTAAAATTCAGTCTTCGCTGACCGTCGTCAATGTTGCCCGCTGAAGTTTCATTGTGCGCCTCTTTGGCAAACCAAAGAAGCATAATAATGGAAACCAAACTAAGTGATTTGGCGACGGGTTTGCTATTCATTATAATAGATATGTCAATCACTGGGGACTCCGAGACTATTTCCCGGTGAACCAGAGGAAGATAACCTTGTCAAAAGGTGTGAACAAATCTGGTCTTTTGTCCCTTTGAGGATTTCCAAATTCGTCAACTGTAAACGGACGAACTATATTTCCCATCAACAAGGATGGTACATAACGTTTTGATGACGCTGGAACTCTGAAAATTTAATCCATAGATACTCGGCACGTCCAATAAGGGTGTTTGAACGCTATATCAAACGTTGTGTAATAACGGTAAGCTACGCTCCCCATTTTGCGTTCTCGTTCGTAAGAGAACTGTCAAGGGGCAATCTGTTACTCTTCAGGTAACCAACTAGGTATATGGAGTGAGTATTGGTGGTAGATAGTCCACTGATTATTTAACGGGGCTCAATCTTACAATTCGTATTTTGACTGAGGAAATCCTAGAAAAAACTTCAGTCAGGATTGCCTATATTTGAAATCGAACGGGTTGTGTCTCATGTATACACCCTGTGAACGATCTTTATCATCATCCAAGTGTCTGCCTTAAATCGCCAACCTCCATTTCATTTTGGCGCAGATTTTTTGGTTTCAAATACAGTTCTCTAAATCAAGAATCTAACACAAAATATGATTTCAAAATGGCTACCACCCCAGCCTGAATACCTTCTTTGTCATTCAGCGTATGATTCCGTTGGTTCCGATTTCACCCCCATAAGTACCATATCTCCGTCCACCGTTGCGACCAACTGTTTAATATTGACCCAGCTTGCGCGCGTGGATAAACTACCGCCCGGCGTTAAATGTTTTTGTAAATGTGCGTAGCTTTAGCTTGTGCGTGCACACACTATGAACCTTGCTGCCCGAGATGGGTACGAATATACGCACTTTATTGCTCGCTTACACATGCGGCAAACATACATAGATAATAAGATAAGCGTGTTCACTGTGAAGTAGAGTTTGTTCCGCGAAAGCCGCGCTGTTAGCGACAAACATGGGAATTAAAAGTTGCCCTTTTCCCACCCATATAATTTAACCATTAAACAAAACTACTTCATTTTGTTGGCAAATACTGAACGTACGTATTATTATAAATTGCGGGGTTAAAATAATCTATATATTATAACTCGTTTGCAAACAAAATAGTAGTGAGAACTTAACAACAAGTGTTTGCAGTAAATTAAACCCACACATAACAAAAACTTGTAAAAATACAGCCAAACCTTACACACTCAAAAGAAATGAGATCTAAAAAAAGTGCCAAGCTCATCTACTTTTCCACATTTGCGCATTCTTAATTCATAAACGTACAGTGTCCCGTAACAACATCCTTGAAAAGCTTCGCAAAATAGAGATTGCAACTATAAATTAAAACGTAATAGCTCATTCAAATTCTTTTTTTCTAATTAATTTTAACGTAATGGTCATGCAAATTCTATTTTGCCAAGCTTTTCAAGGATGTTGTTACGGGACACTGTACGTTTATGAATTAAGAATGCGCAAATGTGTAAAAGTAGATGAGCTTGGCACTTTTTTTAGATCTCATTTCTTTTGAGTGTGTAAGGTTTGGCTGTATTTTTACAAGTTTTTGTTATGTGTGGGATCTCATTACTTTTTCAAGTTCTAATGCAAAATTATTTGTTAAAATATAATAATTTTATCAAAGTCGATTTAATTGCTATGGTATTACCAATTAACAATAGAATGAAAAAATATAATGGTCCAAAGACTTGCTTTTTGTAAACAATGTAGGCGATTATTGTCACGTAACTATAGTTACTTGTTGATTGTATGCCTGTATAAGGCTTATTTTAAAACCTTTATTTCGAAGCCTTCCAGCAATTTTTTTAAAACTTTTTCTTTCAAAGGGAATTACATCACTATTACCTTAATGTCCATGTAAAATATGAACGTTGTAGCCCCACCCGTTTGGTCAGAATCGCTGGGCAATTGAAACTGACGGATTAGATAGTAGTAGTAGCCAGTAGTAACTAACATCCTTAAAGTGATTTTGAGCATGTTTCAAGTCATATTTTCACCAAGAAGGAATGCTCGTACCCCAACCAAATTTGGCATGTGTTGTCGGGTACCTAAATCCCATCGATTTTGATAGTTTTCAAATTCACATCACGTTTCATGATAGCTGGGTGACACCTCGAAATCACCCCCAACTCTGCTTGCTGTATAAGGTGCCTGAGTGTGTAGCGCACCGCGGCTTGGCTGCGGCGCCCTAACGGGCACCTAGATGGTTATTTACTAGAAGCAGAAACAATAGAGGTCCAAGTATTGAGCCTTGAGGTACTCCTGTGTTGTTTTACTGTCAGCTACTATTATCATGATTAATTCTTACTTCCTGGGCATCTTGTGACTGGTATGAATTGAGCCAGTCGCAAAGTAGCTCTCTAACTTTATATTGCTTCATCGTATGTAGTAATACGGAAACGTATTTATCCTATGACCGCTTTTTAACTTTGTTATTTTCTAGTTAAATGAATACAAGATAAACGTTTATATCAACAGGATTCATCAATATATTGTTTTTAAAACTGTTTCTCGTTTTATTTGTTTTGATTACTTTTATGTTGTTTTCATCACAAAACAAATAATATAGACATAAAATAAATGAAATCCAGTCCAATAAAAACATAATTATGAGATGTATCTGTTTATTTATATGATATTTAACGTTTAAAGTTTTCCTTCGAACTTTCTCTATTTCAGCAATATTGCTGTGAAACATTTACAGACAAATATAAAATACGTTGCGAAGTGTAAATAAAAGTATACAGAAGCAAACAAGATAATAATATTTAAGTCGAGATGAAACAAACATTAAATCATATTGAAGCAGAAATTACTAGAGCTCCACTGAGGCAATTAGAGAAATGAAAGTGAATTTGATATCAAACAGAATCTAAACTAAAGTGGCAAATGGTTAATTTGTGATTTTCCTGAAATATCCATTAGTGAAATGCCTTAATTAATTAAACTGGTTCGTTCAACGTTGGTTATAGGAAAACCGTAAAATCATAGGAGTATTACTTTCAATAATACATCTCGAGTTTCATTAATTTAGCTTAAAATGTCTGGGTTTGGAATTATTATATACCGTTCTACTAATAGAGTTTTACCGTTTTAATTCGAAATCATATATCATAGGTGTAACATAGTTTAATTTTGTAGTTTTTTAATATCTAGCCAACTGAATTCAATTTTAAGTACAGTTTTCAAAGAATATGTCGGGTAGGACTAAGTAGGACAACCACATAAGGAAAAATACTTCGTTATACAATAATTATTGTCCATCGATGGTTGTAAAACAAATATAATATACTTCAACATATGCTTCAAGACACCTATCATAAGGGAATTGGCTCAAATTCTGTCTTCGGGAGATAGACTTCTATAAAATATGTGTCACAGTTTGAAAAAAACCTTTGAATAAAGGTCGAAATATCACAAGTTAAATATCGTGAGAGGACAGTGTAATGTCCAAAAACACTATATTTCATTTTTGACGTACTTGTACGTCCTTACCAACTAAATAAATTCCCATCATTTACAGTTAGTAATCTAAAATGATGAAGCGGGCGCCGAGGTGGGTTGCATGGGAGATAGTCACCCAATCTTCACTAGAGCTTTCTGACAGTACTTATACTTCAATTCAACTACAAAAAAAGTTATGTAAATAAACTACGCACGAATTAAATAAATTTACATTTATAATCCCAACGTTCTTACTCACATCTGGTGGTTAAAACGTCTTCCGTTCAAGAACGAGAACCGGGTTCAATAATATAATATATAATATAATATATAATATAATATAATTCATCTAAGTAGACGCATTGTTACAAATGATATATTGACAGTTGATCATTAAACAAATATTAAGTTTCACGAAAACGTATATTTTAAAAAAAATGCATTACGTAGTGAAAATACTCAACTTTTTAAACAAAAACGTGTTCCTTGCTGTTCGTCATACCGTCAACATTAAATAGAACTTATCGTATCTTATAATAGCGATACCAATGATGTAAAAATGAACAATAATATATTATGTAAATTATTTCATAATCTAAATGGTGTTCCAACTGTGTATTTTTCTCCGTTGAAATCGATTTTTTTACACGCTTTCATGGCTTTTGTGTAATTTACTTTTAAAGCCGTATAAATTATAAATCCAAGCACATTTTAGTCTCAAAAATAATTTTAACTGTGTTCTTTAGATTTACATACTTTTTTTTAATTTACCACGAGGTGAACACAAAACACAAAATAACTTATTTCACGCTTGGTGGAGGTGCCGGGTTAAGAGCTAGGTTGAGGCAACTAAAATGCACGCTCTTAGATGTTGATGATTACAGTTTATTGGTTGTTAATATCATTACCAAATGTTACATGAATGGTTTTAAAGTACATTTCTATTGATCTTGACACTTGTTTGCAAAGAATGAGCCTTAAAAAGTCATTGCAGGACATAAATCCAGAAAGTAAAAAATCGAAAATACAAGACAGGGATTTTAATTCAGGAAATTATCATTAAACCGTTTATCTTACGATAACCATATTTAGCTCAGCATTTACATTGATGTAAACGTTAAGATCCGATATGAAAATTTGCGTTAAAAATTTGTTCTCTTGGAATAAATTTTAGACGTTCACAAAAATTGAGTAAAACTTGCGGAGATTTCTTGAATTTTTAATTCAAAATTTAGTAACTAATTGAGGAATACGCGTACTGGACATCATTGATTGATTCTTCAGCAACGTTTTCATGAAATTACGATAAAAACGATGTGATTAACCGTTTTCCCATTAAAACAGAAAATTTTGGAAGTTGCATGTAGTCAATCAATATGTATGATCGCATATAGATGTCACTGATGTAGAATGTATATGTGTATTTGCTTGAATCAATATCAGAATACACTTTACTTTCGGAAGAGAATCGGTCGAACCGATTGCTTCATTAATAAAACTTCAAGTGGAGAACGGTCAAGCGATGAATAACGGTGTGAAAACTCTACAGCGATATCTGTAAAATCTAAAGTGTGGGATATTAATGTCACGGATTTGAAATACAAAAGCCATTGTAAAAATTATAAAATGAGAGAACTGAAACCAAACCTAGATTTTTTTATAAATACATAATGAGGTAAAATAAATAAAATATTAAAAAGTGTATGACATCATCACTCCATGCAACATGTCATTTATACAAATTCAATTTGACAGAGTAGAAAACCACTTTCCCCGGCTTCCAAGTGTAGCTCTGGAGTTATGTTTTTATCCTTCGAATGCAGATTTCATCCAACCTTTTCTTTTTCCTTTACCTCAAAGGAGATGTTGGATTTCTGGAATAGTTTCTAGTAAGTTAGTGAGAAATGTTTAAGGGCTCCAAGTCTTACTTTAGATCTACTGAGGTGGTTGGTTTTGGTGGAATTACAACGACTTGGTTCACAATTCGCAAGAGACAAACTCCGGAGGGGATGAAAAGACTTCACTTTTGGCACAACCCACCCTTATTCCATCCTGGCTGCCTGGCCTTTACTCTCTGACCGTCCGCCTTTCAGACATTTCCACTCGCAAAGCATACGCACTCGAATATATACTCCAGGTGTGCTAAACTTAATAGCTTACTATCGAATACATCATCCAAGTGGCTTGACTTCACAACCTACAGACATGTCGTTACTTCATTCTTATTGAATCAAAAATATATTCGTAAAATGTAATCTATTCCGTCTTATAATTGAAATAAATTTGTTGCATAACTATTAATACATGATAACGTGATTGTAATATATTTTCTTTAATAATATACTAATTTGGTTGAACAGGCTATATATTAGGTTGCACATTTTTAATTTAATAGAATACTTGGAATATAAGTATATGTGCTAGTGTTGTGCAGATGAAATATTCGCTTAATCCTGGCAGGCTGGTTTAAAACTCAACCTGTGAGATGTTCATTACGTAATGGTAGGGAATTATTATTGTAAGTTATATACGTTTGAAAAGTATTATGTTCGAGAGCAATTTTAAGAAAACTGTTTGGATGCTTATTGCCTATTGTCGTAATCTAGGTAATACAATTTTAAATTAAATGTTTTCATCGAAATTATGCAAGAGATATAGTAATGAATTTAAATTAAACACAGATTTGTGTTTCTCGTCTTTCGCAGAGAAAATATTTTATTTAATTTTATTTAATATTAAGTTTCAGTACTACATAAATAATTACCTACAACTTTTCTGTAAACTTAAATTTCTAATTAATTAAAAATTTATACCGCTGAACACAAGTATGACAAAATTCTCGAACAATTCATAAAAAACTTCTCTACATCTTATGATTCCAAGCGGATAAAAATCTTCTTACTTATAAAACCTGGTACGATCAAAACTTTTATCTTCGGATGTCGGAAAATGTGGAAATACTTGGCGCGAGGTATTGTCACTTATTGCAACAAAATCTCGCCTTTCTTGCTTTCTACTTTCATCGTTTTCTTTCTTTCTTTACTCAGATTTCAACGAAAACTTCTTTATAATAAAAAGTCACGACTTCTTTTTCCATTATTTTCAACTTCATATAACAAGCATACGTATATTTCGGTTCAGAGAAACGAATGTATAAACTTATCTAACTGTTACGACTAACATAATGTGCACGCTCGGTGGATTACATTGTACCAACTTAGAAACACTGGAATTACTTTGCAAGCCTTTGAAATAACGTTATATGTTACCAGCTATGACTTTTAAAATTTAATTTCGAAACCTTTAGACGAAGTAATTATATCAAAGCGTATGGTTAAAAACGCCCGTACTTTTTAATGGAAGGATAACGTTATGTGGGGCAGTACTCTAGCTAGAGCAATATCATTTAATTATAGTTTTTATAAAACCAATGTATGGATCTAAATCTGGAGGACATTGGTTTGAAACCAGCCACCAGCAAATCATACTTAATGTCTTCACCATGGCAGTATGAGCTCAATGGGAGTGTCATTTAAATACAGATAAAGTACATTCCCTCTTATCTTCACATTCTATACCTAGTTAGTAACATGAAAAAATCCATATGCTTTCTCCACGAAGATTTCCTAGTTACCTATGTTATTGTACTAGGAAAACGCTAAAGTCCCGCCGCGTTGTTGGATGAGCTTAATTGGTGCATTGAGTTGCCAAATGTTATACGGATTTTCTGTTCTTCTGTGAAAAAATCATAAGTAAGTTGAAGATTTTTTTAAAATTAATTTAAATTAAATAAAAAATAAACTTTAATTTTTAATTTTTTAATCAATCGTAATTTTAAAAAAAGAAAAAAAATCGTAAAATTTCGATTTTCATAAGAAATAATATTTGATTGTGCTCAAATTTCACACGAATATATTAATTCATAAAATATAGGTTCTGTGAAAAAATCATTACGATCGGATAAAGCATGTAGGTCTTATAAATCGAAGAATTTTGTTAAAAATCCAAAAAAAATCGTAAAATTGCGATTTTCATGAGGAATAATTTTCCGATTGCGCTCAAAAACGTGGCAGTTCTAAGTTCAGAGATTTCGAAGGCCTCCATAAAATTTCATCGCAATCGGAGTATCGGTTCAGCCGGAATCGTGCGGACAAACAGTCAAAAATACGAAAAAAAAGGGGAAAAAAAGAAAAAAAACATTCCGGATTTTTTTCTCCGGTGTAGTAGAATGGAATCTTCGCTTCGCTCGCTACGCTCATCCAATAATTTTTCATTAAATTTATTAATATTAAAAAACATTACATTATCATGTTATATATTCATGTATTTGGATTTAAATTCTCTATATTATTGCTCGTTTTTGTACGTTAAAAAGGCCAATACATAGCTACAGGGTATACAGATGTACAAAACTGATATAAAACCGTTCCGGCATATGCTATACATTGCAACTAAAAATTCCACAATACATCTAAGACAAGTTAATCACAATGTATGTAAATAAAGTCAACTTTTGTAAATACTGAACGCCAATATTAAATTAAAATTGCAACGAATATTATTCATTCTCGTTTTAATTTATCTGGAAACCCTTTCATAAGGCAAGCGGAAGACCAGAGTTCAATACCTGGTCGACCTGTTTGTTTGTTCTTGTAGTAAGGGAAGGTAGCTGTCCCATATACATCAATTTAATGTCCGTCTGTCCGTCTGTCTGTGCGTGTGTTACGTCCTATGAAGGAATTTCAACACAGAATTTTATTTATTTATTTAACTTGATTACAGCATCGATGCCATTTTACATCACGGGAATGTAATACAAGTTTTACTAAACATACATGATAGGTTTCCAACAGTTCTACATAACAATACTCGATAATAATATAATGATTGTATGAAATACAATCTAAGACTTTTTCTTGTTCTTTATAACATTTTATTAAATATATAAAAAGTAAAAGTTGAAAAATTGTCATTCAATATATCCTACTGTTTTAATGATTGAGCGAGCGTAGCGAGCGTCTCCACTTAACTCTTATGGCTCGAATGTCTGTTTTTTTCTTTTTTTTCTGTTACTGCTTCGGTACAGGTCGCACCGTTTCTCTGATCGACCTGAAATTTTGCACACATGTACATACCACCTATGCGGGTTGCTGTATAGTTTTTGAACAAAATCCGATCGTTGGTTATAAAAATAAATAAAAATAAAAATAAATAAAAATAAACAAAAATGTTCCGATCGTTATGAAATTTTGCAGGGTCAATAAGTACAACATTCTCTCCTATTTTACAAATTTTCAGCTAAATCGGTCAAGACCTTAAAGACTAATTGGTATGTCACATTATGGGAATGTCGTATTTGGGTCGTGTTGCACGTACCGGTGCTCGCTCAACAACGCGACGGGACTTTAGCGTTTTCCTAGTCTTAGCCTTTATAATATAATTGTAATTATGTGTCCTTCCAGAACGATCTGCTCCCAATCTGTGTACTCCCGTATGAGCTTGTTAAATATTATCGCCACTACATGTGCCAGTATCCATGAGAATCACCCCTTGCACACCCCCTAACCCACATGTTTGTTTCTTCTGCAGCTCCATGGGTAACGTGCTCAAATCTCTGGACCTCAGTTACAACGAGTTGGACGAGATCCCGTTCGAAGCGCTGCATTCGCTGAAGACCCTTGACTGGCTCAACCTGCACAGGTACCGTCAATTATCATGCAAAGCTGTTTAATGTTGCGAGTAGCTTTCCACTAGATAATGTACTTGTCAGTTGTGTATTACATCGCTTAGCATAAAGAGGACCTTACTTCTGACACCAATTTGTACTTTGAAGATCATTTTACAATATTTTTAATGTGCATTTGTTTTATTTATTTCACTATTTTAAATGGGGCATTTCATTGTTTGTGTACCGTATCTCATTTAATTTCTAACTTCGCCCTTGTTACTAGGCAACTTTATAATTAATTAATGATTCGTGATCTCTCCCCCCTAGCAAAAAAAATCACTACTTAAAACTACTTAACACTACTTATTACTTATTTTACTTAAAATCACACTGGTTTACCAATATTTTGAAAAACATCATTCAAGGGGACCTTTTGGTTTTGTTCTGAAAAAGTTTCTAATTTTATTATGATCAGTGTTTTTTTTGTTATTAAAGTAAAGGTTTCAAAAACTCTGCCGATCAAAATATTTGACAAAGGTGTCGTAGAGTTCAAACAGACCAAAGTACTAACAAAATCACAAATCCATTCTAAATCACTTTTAGGCGTTGTGTGCAAAGAGTGTCCAACCGTTAATGTTTGCTGTTATTTACCCTTAATATTAGAAATCAGTCGTGTAGCAAAACATCCTACATGCATATTATATGGAAATCAACCCGGAAATTAAAAAAAAACATCTCAGAGGTGTGTGATGGATATTGAGTGGATGGAGATGGAGTTTGAAATTTCTGGATTGATATTCATGTAATCAATTACACCTACGGGGGTCCAACTTTAAGTTTCTGACGAGTACTCTTCTGTCCCCTCCAGTAACCAGATCCCCACACTGGGTATAGTGGATCGGGGCGACTGGGCTCACATGAGGGACACCCTAACCAACGTCTTCCTTGGCGAGAACGACCTCACCGAGCTCCCTCGCGAGAAACACGACAACAACGGTGACAAACCCAACGGCAACAACAACAACAACCATCACCACTACAACTCCCTCGCAGAATGTTCCCTCCTCGCCTGGCTGAACATCGACAGCAACAAGATTCACTCTCTGGACCCTCACAGTCTGCCCAGCAAGCTGCAGACCCTGAGCGCGTCGCACAATCTCATAGGGAAGTTCCCCGCCGAGGCCATAGACGGATTGAGGGACCTCTCTTGGTTGTACTTACGCGGCAACTACATCGAGGAGCTTCCCGAATACTCCTTTAAACACAAGCTACGTCTTGATAAGCTGGATCTGGGAGAGAATTCCCTCTTGTCCATACCGCACAATCTGTTTAACAGTACGATGTCCGTGAGAGATCTAAATTTGGATTTTAATAGTTTGAGGACTCTTCCGGCACAGGCGTTCAGAGGTCTAAACTCAGGGAGGATGTACTTGTCAATGAACAAGCTGGAAAGTATTGATGATAGGGCTTTCGTTGGTCTAGGACACACTTTGGAGTATTTGGATCTTGAACATAATAACCTCCAGAAGATACCTAAAGCGTTGAGCCATCTGAAGAGGTTGAAGTATTTGTATATACCGTCCAATCGTATAAGTGAGATTAGTAGTGACGCGTTTGAGAGTTTTTCGAGTTCTCTAAGGGCTTTGTCGTTGTCGGGGAATCAACTGAGGAAGATACCGACTGAGGCTTTGAGAGATTGTAGAAAGATTTCACATTTGAATATCGGTTATAATCAGATTCATGAGGTGAATGAGGAGGATTTTGCAAAGTGGGGAGGATCGATTGATACACTCTTGTTGAGGAATAATAGGATAGGGCGACTTGGGAGTCATGTCTTTCGAGAGACGCCGAGGCTAAGAGAGCTGAGCTTGAGTTTCAATAAGTTGAGTGAGGTGGCCGTTGACGCGTTCACGGACGTGGCTGGAAGTCTGGAGTCGCTAGAGGTGAGTTTTGGGATGTACCGAGAGGACTTTCCCGAAGACTTTCTCAAACCGTTGACGTCTTTATTGTGGCTTGCCCTGGATAACAACAGCTTCCGAACCATCTCGCAGACTTCGCTCTACACATTTGGACAACTCCAATACCTGAACCTCGAGGCTAATCGACTGGAGTTTCTACCACCTGAAGTTTTCCATCCGAACGTACATAAAAACCTCCGCGATATACGATTGAGCTACAACCACTTGGAAGTGATAGCCAAAGATACTTTCGCGAGTCTTGCTGAAGTCCAGACTATTGTCCTCACCGGGAATCGAATTCAAGCGCTGCACAAGAGCGCGTTCCGGAACCTCCCGAACCTTGTGACCTTGGTCATCTCCGACAACCGACTAAACGCGATCTCTCCAAGAGCCTTCACAGATCTTCCCAATCTCATCAAGCTAGACCTCCAAAACAACGCGTTGAAGAACTTTACCTTGAGTGCTTTCGCCAATGTCACCAGTCCTTTCATGCCGATGACCTTGAACATTTCCGGTAACCAAATCACGGGGTTGTTTATAAGTGACACGGGCGTGCCTGTCCACATGAAAACCCTTGACTTTAGTCACAATCGCGTTCTCGAAGTCCCGGTCAACTTCCTTCAAAGCTTCAGCGAATCCATCCGGAGGCTTCACATGGGGCACAATGGCATCGGAAAACTTGACACCTTTGCTTTTGGTAATCTCAATCTTCTAGAAGTCTTGACCTTGGAGCACAACAGCATCGTGGGCATTGGAAAACGCGCCTTTGAAGGTCTTGAAGCTCTTCAACTCCTGGATTTATCCCACAACCACGTGGAGAAACTCCAGATGGAACAATTCACAAACTTGGAGAATCTCAGAATTGTTGATCTTTCTCACAACCACATTCGATCACTTACAAGAGACGTATTTAGGAATACGAAAATCGAACGTTTAGATTTATCAAATAATGAATTCGTAGTTATGCCGAATCCTGCTTTAAGCGAGGTTGGCTACACTTTGCGGTATCTTTCCATTGCCAACAACCACATTGAACATTTGGACAGCACAATGTTTCCAGATACCCCTTACCTCTTGGGGTTAAATCTTGCACACAACAAGTTAACCATACTTTCTGATAATGTCTTCACAAGTCTTGGAGGCCTCCTAAAACTGGACCTCAGCTCGAATCCACTTCGAGCGAATTTCAAAGAGCTCTTCCACTACGTTCAGAAACTGAGACACTTGAATCTGGCAGATACCGGTTTAGCGAAGACCCCGATCATTCCTCTGCCGAATCTCGTCAGTCTGAACCTGTCTTACAACTCCATTGACACGATGTCGGCGTCCTCTATGGAGGGACTTGAGAGGCTGCAGAGTCTTCATCTCTATAGCAACGATCTTCATTCATTACCCAACCACGCATGGCCCTACTTGCCGCTGCTCAAGACGCTAGACGTCTCCAGAAACCCGATCAAGGTAAGCTGCTGGTGGATTCATTTGTTTTCTAGTATTAAGATGTAGAGGAGCTAAACTAAGTCGAGGCACTAGCACTCTGGCCGTCGTTCGCGGAAACTTATTGCAAGTAGACGGCGGCCATCGCTCCGGAATTAAATATTGTTATTTCCGAGCCTTCCAAATCAGCTCAGCGCCTAAGACTTCAATACCCAAGTTGGCCCTGCTCAACTGCGATATTTACAACTATTCAAGTTGTCTAGGCCTATTTACACTCATACAATGCGGTGTTAGCTTAAAGTTCTCAACTCAAGCCGTCGGCGGTGATATGCGTAATATCTCGCATAATATTACGAGGACGCGGGTTCGAATCCCGCATAAGGCATTTTTTTGTTTGTTGTTAAGCAACAATACTGAATAAATCAATCAATTTTTATTCAAAATTTTATTTTATACAATTTATTTTATGTTTTTTTAGGCTAAACTAAACTCGAAACATAGTGATAGGCTATACCCTACCATATAAAACTATGTATTAGTCTTTTAAATCGTATGTTCTGATAAACTCACAACATTATCTTACAATGTTTAAATAGGCTGGACGAAAATGTAAGTATTAATACAAAAAACGTGATTAGGCTCATTCTCTGGAATTCTTTTCGGATATATGAGATTTAAAAAATATTGTTGAAGAGAAAATCGATGATTCCATTTCTCGTTTATCTGCTCCACTATTACACTCATCTATGTAACGTGATAATGTGTGTGGGAGACTGTGAAGTGCTTTACTGTGATAGTCAACATTCTAATTAGCTGTTTTAATTGCATGCTAATCATTCTGATTCGCCGGTCGCATAACGGTTGAAGAGGCTTGTTGAGGCACGCACGTGGTGCACAGTATGTAGGTTAACGTTCTACATGCCAATCAGGCAATGGAGATATTTTATGTAGAGTGGAGTATATAGTACGTATTTAAAGATAAAACTATGATTGAGGTAGGATTTTATAACATATATTTTATATTTCATATTTTAGGATTCATATTTTAGGATTTGATAAAATACGCAATATGTGATCGAAATATGTGTATTTAGAAATTTTTAAATAATTTATTTACAGATTTACTCAATACAATTTTAATTTTGTGTCTACTAAATAAATAAATAATTTCAAAACATTTTTTAAGAGTTTTGAAAAGATTTTATATTATTTACTACTACACAATGATATGTGTAGGACATATGTATTGTGTCCACGTAGACAGAAGACACTTTTCTTAAAAGTTGAATAATTAGAAGTATACACACTCTAGTAACTGAAACAGTGTCATTAACTAGCTAATTTGTAAAATAGTGTCATATCATGTGAAAGATTGTTATAACTTACATTCAAATTACCTATTTTTGCTAGTAAACTTATCATCAACTACGCCCTTTTGACAGTTTTTTCCAAACCTTAGACCATAAACGAAGTTCCGAATAGGTTTCAACATAAACATATAAGTATAAAATTATTTTATAATAAGTTTTATGTCAAAAATATAGAGAATTTGAAGAAAATCGAAGACAACCATCCCACAAACTCCTGAAATAGCCCAGTGCTCAATGATTGAGCCACTTCTACTGGTGGTCCATCTTTAGTGTTTCGTTAGTTAGCCAAGTAACTCCACAGAGCCCATTGAAGGGATAATAGTGCCCTATTCATTGAGGGGTTTCCGTTTGACCAAGTTTGTCAAAGGTTCGTACTCGCAAAAACCAGCTTTGCCTTTCAAGAACTTTCCTAGCTAGCTAAGGCAAAGCCGTTTTCTTTCACAATATAGTTCATTTTACAATAAGATATAAAGTTTAGCTTGGTTGAATAAGGTGACAATGAAACATAGATAATAGGTCAAAATCGCTTTAGCTACGAAACTCGGAAGGAAACAGCGAGGAACTTTCGGAAAGTTTTCGCTTGAAACCTAATCCATAAGAATGAAGAGGCTTAAGTTAAGGGTGGAGTTTACAAAGTTAGAAAGACAGAGCTTGAGATTGCTCGCGAAAGTTCAATTCAATATGATAGCTTGCTTACTGAACTAGAATCAAAGTCCACAAAACAAAATTATTATTATCATTGTGACAAGTTTAATTTTCATTAATTGTGTTTCAAGTTTTAAAATAAGCTAATTTTAAATCGGATCTTGTAATATTCTGGTTTATGTCTCGAGAAATATCTCTAGGATAGCTTAGCTTCATTGTTTTATTTGGTAAGAACTAAGCAAATAAGTAGTAATGTGGTAAGTTATTATAATATGATATTCTATTAGCATTTCCAATCTTAATAGGCTATTATTACCTTAAGTGATAATAGCTTATCGACCAGGTAAGGGGCAATTTAATATAAAAAACGATGAGCCAGATAGGGTAACCTGGGACACAAACTCATTAAAAAATTGCTAATTGGAGGAGCGATAAAGTGTGTCTAGAACATTCTCAATTTTTTAGTATGTTTGTGACACTGGTAATATGCTATTACCAGAGTCGACAAAGAAGTTTCCCCTATTACCATAAGTGATAATAGCTTATCGATCCGGTAAGGGACAATTTAATATAAAAAAAGATAAACCAACGGGGAAACTTCTTTATCGACTCTGCTATTACCTACTGGCTGTATTTTTTAAGGTTTGGACATCCCTTATCAATAATATTAACCTAAGTCCAAAAGTAAAATTTTACCGACAGTATTTGCTCTAGCGTTAAGCGCGTGACTCTGATTCGGGAGGTCCCGGGTTCAAATCGTATCAAGACCTGCAATCCTGATTAACGGTTTCTTACGAGGTTTTCCGCTGTTGTTAATGCGTATGCAAGGGATTGTGTCCTTTCTAAACAGCCCTCGGACATCCCTTATCAATAATATTAACCTAACTCCAATAACATAATTTTACCGACAGTATTTTCTCTAGCGTTAAGCGCGCGACTCTGATTCGGGAGGTCCCGGGTTCAAATCGTATCAAGACCTGCAATCCTGATTGAAGGTTTTTTACGAGGTTTTCCGCAGTTGTTAATGCGTATGCAAGTGATTGTGTCTTTTTTAAACAGCCCTCGGACATCCCTTTACAAAAAGATTGTCCTAACTCCTATATACCTAGTTACACACCTGAACAAGGGCACCAAGGGCAGGCTTACCACGTTTTTTTTTGTATAACATTATTTTATAACAGAAGGGCCTATAGACTTCCGGTGCTTAGGCACTTTAAAAAATGAAATATTCTATAACTAAAAAAATGGTTGATGTTTTTTCTCCAGGTAATAACGAAGGAGAGCTTCGCGGGACTCCCCCGCCTCCAGAATCTCGACCTTCACGACCTCCCTCAGTTGGAGCGCTTCGACGCCGACACTCTCTCGCGCCTGCGCGTACTGACCTCACTACGCATCCAGTCCTGGCCTAACATCGAGAAGTATCGCTTCCGATTGGGCAGCGTCCTCTCCAGCGTGCCCTCCCTGAGGAAGCTATCGGTGAGGCTACTCGAAACGTCGCTCACCGATCAGCTGTTGGGAGCCTTCAACACGAAGCTGAGGCACCTAGAGATCAACGGAGAGTCTCAAAAACATTGACGCGGACGCTTTTGAAGGTGAGACATTGCTTTGAGTAGATAGTGTGGGTTAATGATATTTAACATCTATAGTAGGCTAGATTCCCAGTCATTGGTCCACTTCCGTGACAATTGGAAGCCATCTTGAAAAGGTCAGTTTGCATGTTATAGTCGATGGGAGCGATTTGTAGCCCAAATATTTTTCAAGGTGGCTGTCATGTTGGCAGGCGAGTATATTAGCCATTAACACGAAATGATTACTAAATTCCTTTATTTATGCAATAGCTTTGTATTGTTTCTGTTTGTGCATTTCCATGATGCACAAGTTAAAACCATATCAAACAATCCAGAAATATACTTAATCGTATTTAAAACATAATGTCAAGCATAATAAATTGAAGCGCCAAATCGCCATCTTGAAAAGGTCAATTTGGTACACTCGCGCCTGTACGGACGTATAGGAGACTGGGGATCTAGCCTATACTATAGATGTTAAATATCATTGGTGTGGGTAGACTCCTAGCCTACGCCAAAGAATCCAGCAAAAAGTTGTGCCTTGGCAGGATTCCTACGAGAATTCTGTCTCGATAGTGATTTCTAGTGCCACATATAATAACTAGCCGGACCAACCTCGCTCGTGTGAAGTCCCGTCATTATTTCCAATAGATCGTATGCGTTGTGTTTATTGCTTCAGTTTAAGTTGGGCCTCCTGTTTGCTCTAGTATGAAAATTATTGTTTACCCTACAGCGACCATTCCATCAAAATAATGCTTTGATATTATTTCAAAAATCTAATGTTTTCAACTCACACGAACATACACTATTAACCCACGTTTTTTATTTACGCGAACTTGGAAGTTTATATAATTATTTCAATTTAAAGTCATTATATTTGAGGATAATTTTGTTTAACTGTCTTTTTTATACATTGACTTATAGTGAATGAGCTTCTATACTAAGTTAATTGCAGATATGTGTATTTCTACGAATTGTATACAAATATTTACTTGTTACCTAAATACATCAGCTATATTAATTTGATAGACACTAAATAAATAATGAAATATCAAACAGACTTGGTCATAACAGGTTGGAAATGTGTAGGTAGGTAGCAGTGAAAGGCTTTGCATTTATGAAATACTGCTTGAATGTTTGCTGTATTCTCCCTCTGAAACTGAGGGAGTTACCCACAAAGCCCTTGTACAAATACCCCTAGGCTCCGCTAGAACCATCAAACCAATTACACACCGGAAACAAGTTATGACACTTCCGGTTATATTTGTAGACGCAGGTTTTAGAGAGCCATGGTAGGTTTTTTTGCTCTTTGATTCGAAATGTTTGTCTTTCGCGAACGGACCAAATAAATGAGAAGTGTATATATATATATACGTCAGGCCTGGACGGACGACTGGCATTGGAAATCGAAATTCGTGTCGTTAGCCAGAGGCCGGATTCTGTCGGTTTCTAGTCTTGAAAATAGAACAAATCTCAGAGATGAGGCGGTGTATTGACTGAGAGGCTACGAGTTGCAAGACATGTGAAGGTAGGATAGTGGATATAAGTTTGGTGGATAGAAGGGGGGGGGGTAGTTTCAAGTTTCAACGATGAATGACTTGAAAAACAACAGTATTAAACGTAAAGATTTACGAATGACAGGTTAAATACTTGATAACTGTTAATGAGTCAGTTACTGAATAATTGTTGTGAATTAATTGTGAATTACCATTGAATGATTAGTGTGACTCGTGACTTTTTCTTGTACGATACGTTCATTACTGGTGAGTGATACCATCGACCAAAAGTAAATTAAGGGGAATTGTATCTACTTCTCCCAGACCTTGATTTACTTCTGTTCCAGGATGTACATGGTGATAGATATAATCTAAATGTCTGTTGACCGTATTGAAGATATTTGACAAACACGCTTAATGACGGTTATATTTTTTAAAGGTTAGTTTTACAAATTATTTACTATCAAGTTGGTAACAATTACATTAAAGTTGATAGTTAAAATACATTTTAAGTATCAGATACCGCACTGGAAATCAAAAATTAGAAGTGGTACTATTAAATAGTGTGAATCAAGAATTGTTAAAGATTAATGAACGTGACAGGATTGGTTAAACTGAGGGAAACTGGGTGTATACGGTAGAAATAATAAAATCACGGACCCGGCACCTCCACCAACAATGCTATTCTTATGGAGTTAAAAGTTTTCTCGCTCTACCCGGCACCTCCACCAAACGCATATTACATTTGCTATTTGAATCATTTGTAAATGCTTGTTAAGAGTCTTCACTAGACAATTATGACCTTCGCACGCCCGTAAGCACTCAAATTCAAATGTACAACGCTCTGGAGAAAAATTGAATCGACATACATGAATTCTAAAACGCCCAAAATGCAGATATTTTTATGCAGAAGAACATACAAAAACCAGAATTGCTTTATGTAATAAACCCTACATTTCACCATTGTTAAGCGTAAAGTCAACGCGGCGGGAACAACCTTTTCTTTTTCCCGCTGCGTCGACTTTATGCGTAACAATGGTGTATAGTAGGGTTCATTACATACATCAATTCGGTTTGTTGTATGTTCTTCTGCATAAAAATATAATGTGTTTTGTGCACTTGAGAATTCTCGCATATCGTTTTAATTTTTCTCTAGAGCGTTGTACATCTGAATTTGAGTGCTTTCGAGCGTGCCGTGTACATGTCTGTCTCGTCTCAATCAACCACATGTGTAAAGAGAAACGGGTATGTATTCTATGTTTTATTGTGTCTGTTTGCAGGAGTGGAGGAGAACTACGAGCTGGTTCTTCAGATCAGAGGAACACAGCTGGAAGAGCTGCCTAGCGGACTGTTCGCAAAGCTCGAGAAGATTCCTCACCTCTCGCTAGATCTACGAGACAACAAGTTCCAGTCGCTAAGTTCGGCAACGCTATACTCGAACGCGAATGGAACGAGTTGGGAGAGCGTCGGCACAAAACTTATTTCAGGTAGGTGCTGGATTAAGTTATTTTTTAATTTGTGTATTGTCGGTATTACTCGTTTGATAGATAATGGAATTACATAAATGGAAGGTCACCTAAGATAGTTGGATCATGGTTGATATTCTTTGATATATTAATGTACATTTAAAAATAGTTTGATTGCAAAATCCAGCAAATTTGGACCCGTTTTTTATTTATTACTTCCACCTCACAATTATGAGGCATTGGTATGTGCATGGCGTAATATGAGGACATATCTACATTACAACGCATTCCGTATAAAAGCGTACTCTGCTTAGATCCATTCATGATTGAAGTCAAACTTATCTCCAATAAATGTTGCAAGAAACATATATTTTTTTCCTTATTATACGCAATGTTGTACAATGTATATTTTTTTTAAATTTAGGATTTTGGGTAAAACAATGTTCTGCTTTTAATTTATTTGCTTTTTTATACTATTTTACGAAAAATTTCAATTTAAACTTTAAAATTACGCATTCGTGTTCTTTCATCAGTTTAGTTTCTAGAAATAAAAATAAATCACGGACTAAACTTGTTTTTTTATGTACAGAGGTTAAGTAATATATGGTGGAGATCATTAGTAAAAATGTATAAATCGACATCTCCGAAATCAAGAAAGTTTTAGCTTAACTCATCTTAAGATCTTTTATAGCTACATCATCAAAGCTCTGTGGGAAAAACAATCCTGAAGAATATACCGGGACTAAATGGAATTGTAAGAGTTATTACTTACATACTTTTAATAGTTTGCATCAAATAATTATTTTATTAAGGCTCATCATGAAATATCACGAATAGATTATTCTTAGTTTTTATAGGGTGAATGTAGAATTTCACAGTTGGATTACTTAATCTTAGTGCTACCCAACTCAAACTGACAGCGTACAAAGCTGTACGAGGTGTGACGCCATCTGATTGGTCCTATGACGTCACACGCCCTCTGATTGGTCCAATATGACGTCACACGTCCTCTCATCTCCGGTTCCGCAATAAATCCTAAATTATTTCATCCATCGAGACGGTCAACGTCAATATGAACATTCAGCGGTAATTGGATTATCGTCTATTGAAAGCAATAATTGCCTTTTAGTAAAAGCGCTGCGAAATGAAGATTTCATAATAATTGATATTGAATGTAATTGAATTTCAGGAGATTGTATTGTTACATTTATTGGCAATTCTGAATTCGTTCACTGGAAAATTGATTTTCTTTAACTTATAGGAATTGTAAGTAGGATTAGGAAGAGATTGTTATGAGGACGGATATTATTCTACTCTAATCTTTTAAAAAGTATTTTTCTAAAATACGAAATGGTAGCGTCGGATTCATAACTACTCAAAATAACTTCTGAATTGGAATTTTGTTTTTCCCTCAATATTGAATCATTTTCGTATAAAAATTAAATAAATATCCATCCAACTGATTCATTTTACTTGTGCTTATTTGGAAACTTCGCCGAATTATAAAGCGAAGATTCACTTTTTGCGTCTGTCTTAGAGAAATATAAAAACCGTCACTGACCCGAATGTTTAAACGTTATCACCTGATATGAATATTTTGTGTCATTAACATTTAAATAAAATACTCATAATGGGACATATTCAAACAGAAATTTTGTATTATACATGGTTTGCGGGACGTTGGTAAGATGTGCATTGTGCTAGAACGTTAGCAAGTGACATAAAACCACCGTGCATAAAACTAAACAACATTAAAAATGTTAATATATTTCATTATTCATAAAATATAAAGTAAAAGTGACTCAAATATACAATATGATTTATATTTCCAGAATATTTTTATTTAAGGAACCAGATAGTTAGTGTTGCATTTAATTGTTTTTCCCGTTTAATTTTAATTTAATTTTAAAACTTTTTGTAAATTCACGATTATTGTTTTGAGGCTACAGTTTTGGCTGCACTGACAACATAAAAGATGTTACTAAAATTTTATGAAAAACTAAGCGTATATAATGGCATACAGTAGAAAAACAAAGGTAGAGCGTAAACTTTATTTATTCTACCAATCCTTTTACAGTCCGCTTGTTATCCAATATATTTGCTTATTGTTGTTCCCCATAACCTGTTGACTAATGACCTCATACCAATTAATTAAAAAATATACTCGAGACAAAAATATAAAAATGTAATTGCACAAGAATGTCTAGGGCACATTCTTATGAACACACGTCCTAAACTCACTCCTGTCCAAGGATATACATAATAATGTTGCTTCTTTGCGCATTTCATAACAACACTGATTGCTTAAAATTGTGAATACCTCAAAACAGGAAGTGTTCGCTGTAAGGTCTCCATTTGCCCCTCTTTTCTCACCACTTTGCCCTCGAACCTTTCTTAACAATCCCCATTCTTCTTCCCCCCTAAAATTAATACACCCCAAAAAATATCTACCACAGGCAGCTTTACTGCTCCTCGCATAAACCTTGAGACTTTATTACGGAATATTTTGTGGCATCAAACCCATCAAATTTAATTTAAACAAACACAAGAGGAGAGGGTGAACTTTTTATGACAAAGTATCCACCTAATTGCATGCGACAATGTTCCAAAAGGAGTTATTCAAATCTAAGATGGCTCTTCTCTCCCAAGTTAATCTTTTATTAATTAGAAAGTTTTGTGGTATCGAGAATGTAAATGAACTTATGTTTTCAATTGCTCAAGTAAAAACAAGAGATATCCAATGGCATTCATTAAGTTCAGGAATATTATTCGACTTAAGTGGAAGGCGACGTTCAAGGAAGTGGTGAAGAATTCAATGCCGCTGAATGCCTTTAAAGTTGATGCCATTACCAAGAAGTCAAAATAAGTACTTCAAACCTTCTTTCATACTTCTGTCAGCATAAGTTGGAACATAAAGAGTGAACTACAAAATCGTTTCAAAATAATTTGATAGTATGCGAGAAGCTTGTCAGGTTTATCGAGTAAAGAATTTGTGTGTTTTATTTTCTTTAATATGTAATATAATGAATAAAAAATAAGGAATATAAAAAAACATTCTTTCTTAAAGTACCAAAGCCGAGAGTTATTATGAATAATTTATGAGTCGTGTGATGTTGTAATAACATCACCACATGAAAAATATTTGTTTTGTTATTGTGTTATTGTGTTATTGTGTGTTTTTATGTTTTTATGAAATTTGCTTTCGCACGCCTTCACTCGTCTTCACTGGCGTTGATCCGCGGGTGCTCGCACTGTCCATACCACTGATTGCTATATTTTCTATTTTAAAAAAATCGATATTTGGTTGGTCATCGGTCACTCGTCGATTGCGTCGGGGCCTACAGGGCTGGCTTGGTCGCTTTGGTTTACTGCACCCCACTGAAAATCAGTTATGTGTCTGAGTGGGTAAGACTCTAAGGAATTTTTTTAAGATTTAAATCATGCATTTTTTAAATCTGCATGATGTAACTTTTGGTAAACAATCATTAAAAAATTAAATTGAATAAAATTGACCCGGCACCTCCACCAAATGTACAAAAACTTTCAGAGAGCTTCACTCGCACAGACATTATCCATGCAGTTTTTAATCATATCGTCGCTTTTGAGGAAAAATGATTGAAAAATAAATACTCAACACGTGACCCGGCACCTTCACTAAACGTACAAACTCTACAGGAAATAAAAATAACCCCGTATTGTCAAATATTTAGTTATTATCTAAACTCCTCGTTTCAAAATAGTTTAATGTAAAGAAACAAGATAGGGCTCAAGTACTTTTCTTACAGTAAAGGGGCGGGATTTTGTACTTCCTTTTTATTTATTCGAGTATTTATTTTACATTTATCCCAAACAGTTTAAACACTGATTTGCAGCGGAAGGCAGTATGTATTATAATAGGGTTTCAATCGTTTGTACGAACTAACTTAATGTAACGAAATCATGTCACTGTGGATGACTTTACACCTGCACGTAGCCTACTCTTCTAGGGAGTGGCAAAACATCTTCGAACTAAAGCGAGAAGTAACTTTGACCAGTAAAATCTCAGACCCCAACTTTCTTATTTCGTGAGGATGATGGAAAAAGAACGAAGCTGATTTAGAAGTTTCGAACTTCTATCTAGTCAATTACCTGGTATGAGCTGTATGCGGTCCCCCCCGCCCCCCCCCCCCCCCCCCCCTCGTACCACCGCCATCCCTAGGGGATCAAACGCCCGGGAGGTCCAACTTTCTACGTCAATCTAAAACTATTTTATGCATAAAGATTTTTAAAACAAGCTTGACAAACCCAACATAAATTGTTTGTTCCTTAATATATGATTTTTATCGTGATCCATTGTTGAATGAACGTAGCGAGCGAAGCGAAGATTCCATTTCACTACACTGGATAAAAAAATCTAGAATGTTTTGTTTTTTTTTTTCGTTTTTTTCCTGTATTATTGTGTGTTTATCACCACGATTCCGGCTAAACCGATACTCCAATTGCAATGAAATTTTCTTAAGATTCCTTCGAAATCTCTGAATTTGGAACTGACACGTTTTTAAGCGCAATCAAAAAATGTTTTTCATGAAAATCGCAATTTTACGATTTTTTTCGATTTTTAAAATATTTATTCGACTTATTTAATCATTTTTTCACAGAACTTTAATTTTATAAATTAATATATTCGTGTTTAATTTGAGTGCAATCGAATAATTATTTCTTATGAAAATTACAATTTTACGTTTTTTTTTCTTTTTTAAATTACGATTAATTAAATTTACAAAATTTAAGTTAATTTTTTATTTAATTTTATTTAATTTTAAAAAAATTGACTAAGTAATGATTTTTTTCACAGAACAACGAAAATCCGCATAACACATAGCAGCTCAATGCACCAATTACGCTCATCCAACAACGCGCCTACTATAAAAAAAGTCTTTACAGCATGGCTTTGTCTAAAATCTACACGAGTATCTACTTGCTTATGCTCTTCTTTCATTACTCATTTTCTTATTGTGCTTAAATGTTTTGGATTGCTTATTTCTTGGTATATTTCTACTCTTTCTTAAACCCCAGACTCAATGTACCATTTTAAGGAAGTAACGAAGCAAGACCGAACTTTCTTTAATATTATTATTTTCCTTTGAAAAGCAACCTGAGCCGAAAGAGTTTAGGACCCTTGCTAGAGACGTCACAGCAAATATATTTAGTAAATTAGAAAATGGGCAAGGTTAATATTTTATCGGTTTTGGACTAAGTCGTGGTTTTGATCATTTGGCCTCGAATGACAGAACGAGTTTATCTACAGTTGGCTTATAATACCGAACCTAGACTAGAAAAATTATATTTATCTCTATTGTTGTATTTATCATTTGATTTTATTGACTAAATTAATATGAAATTACTGATGACTGTTAAATCATTTGAACGCTTCATAAAATACGTTTTAAGTTGGCCTATTTGTTTTCACGTAATAATTTTTTTTAATATGTTTTAAATACTTCAATAAAAATCGTTTAATTGTTTGAGAATAAATTTGACGGAAGTGCTATAGGATAGCAGCTCGCCTTTTCATTTTAACTAAATTATTACAATTTCAAACACACGAGATGAAGGAATTATGGTGAGAAAATTAGTATGTGGTATAAAACGTCAGCCTGTCTCCTCTAAATTTGACATTAACACGTAGTGCTTAGTACCAGAGAAATAAAAAATATTAATCACCATTTCGGTGTTTTTGTGTTGTGTTTTGGAGATACTATGACATAAAACTGGTATTTTATGAGATTTTAAATATTGGCCTTTCTCTTATTGGGAATTATTCCCACTCCTCTTCCTCAGCCTTTTCCTCCTTTCCTCCCAACCCCTCCCTTGTAACAAGGCGTTTTTAAATTAGGCATGTCCATCCAATACCCGATTTTCCGATCATCCCTTGTTGTAAAACTCTCTTTTACAGCCAACAACCTGTATTCATTCCTACTGGAAACTCTGCCAATATTTAGCCTGACATTCAGAACACCTCACTCTCGTATTTCCCACGTTATATTTAACAATAGTGGGTCGTGTTTTGTGTATGTTTTTTACACCCGTATGCGTTTCAGAAGGTTGTTTGAAAAGTTTATTTTTGCACATTTTCAACGAGTTTTTTTTTTCGATTGGTTGACGCTGTCGAAACGTTTGTGTCTGCCACAAATATGTTTGTTCCAAAAACACGCATACAAATATATATTTGTGAATAGAAAAATACATTTTTGAAATTATTTTACCCAAAGTTGTAGATAAAACAAACTTAGTTTATCAGATACAAACATTGTCGAAAATCAAACAAATTTCATACATGTCCAATACACAATTTTAAATTGTTTAAACGAATTTTCATATCTGCTAAAGCTACGGTTTAGTCCCAATCATATTTGTTCGGTCGGTAGACTAACATTATAGAAAGTCCAAACTCAAAATATGTATTTTGGTAAATTTGTCTAATTAAATAATAATTGTCTGTCTAAATCTGTTGTTCATCGAATGGTTTCCTAAAATCAAAGAAGAAATATACTTTTTTATAAATCATTCGCGCTTTTATTAATGAAAATTATTGTATCAAATCATTGTTTCTATCAGTGACGTACGCAGGAAGAGATTTCGAGGGGGGGGACTGCCAAGAGTAAGATCTAATGCAAAAGGTGCCCCCCACAATAGCGCCGCAGTCAATGTTTACGTATCTTTAAGTCGTTTTAAAAGAGAATTTAATATATGAATTTATTTTTTTGCGTAAACCAGCATGATCTGCAAAATATAAATGAAGTTGGGATTTCGGGAGGGGAGCAATCCCCCCTGGATACGCCACTGGTCTCTATGTACAATGTTGCGAGTGTACTAGCGTCAGTACAGGAATCCTGCAGTGAGACGATGTTCTTCAATACACTGCTTCCTAGATAGATCGTCGTCACTATCTCTCTCCTTATTCCTCATTAATCCATCAAAATCTCTTTAACATTCTCCCCCTCGCTTTTGCTCGGAACTTAATTCTATCCTACAGAAACACACCCTAATGAGCTGTTTTCGGCAATTCTAAATGAATACAATACTCACTTCTATTTTACCTCGCAACTCTCAACCAATCTGCATTATTTTTTATTTTAAATTTTTAACGGGTTTTCATCAAAGAACGTAAAAACCTACTAAATATTAAAAAGTTTTTTGTTTTTGTTTTAATGCCAAACCAAAATATAGGTAGGCCTACGTATCTCACCACTTAACAACTAAAATTGACTAAGAAGAACCTCAAATTTTTGTTATACCTACTAAGGGAGCAAAGCATCACTTTTCTGTCCGTCCGTCCGTGCGTGTGTCATGTCTCACGATAAAACTCGAACACGGCGTCCGCTAAACATGCGAGTGTTTTATTGAAATAGCCCCTTAACACCGCAAATAACGAATGTTTTTGGGGTGAGGGGAGGATGGCTTGCCCCCTAGAAAGTTTGGAAGTGCATGTACCCGGCACATTCACCATCATAGATACTAATTAATGTCCACCATTACCAATAGTAAGCTTTGGCTTAGAACCATCATAGATACTAATTAATGTTCACCATTACCAATAGTAAGCTTTGGCTTAGAACCATCATAGATACTAATTAATGTTCACCATTACCAATAGTAAGCTTTGGCTTAGAACCCGGCGCCTCCACCAAAACCTCACGACGAATTATTATTTTTTCGTATTCTTCTCTGAGGATCTGTTGATTAACTAGCTTTGCTTCCTCTTTCACCCCCGGGCCCGTTTGGTCATTGAATCGATAGACCAAGGTTAAATTAAAAAATAGCACTTTGCCCGAAAAGTATGTATTTATAGTCGAAAAAAAACCTTAATTTTTGTGGGAAGTTTAAACAATAAAACACTCATAAACTCGGATTTTTGGGGAAAATAAAATTTAAAAACCCATAAATAAGGATAAAAACTAAATTTAGGTCCTTATTAAAAAAGGCAACATGCAGAAAAACCCCTTTTTTACAAAGGGGCGATATTAAGTCAAAGTGTTTTTTTTAAAATGTCTGACATGGGGTTTGTTGCGGTAACAAAGCGAACACGGTAAATTTTATTTGAGTCATATACTCATCAAATTCTCACGTCAAAACCAAACATGACCTCCAATTCTTATGCATTTTATTTTGTTGATATTTTCCTTCAACAAGGATTATACATCGTGTTTTTGGTGACCCTGGGTTCCAAGGGGATAGGCGAGCACTCCACCGAGTTGAATTAATCGATTAAAAACGTTCATTAAGAACGGTTAGCTTTTCTCTCTATATTGGTTTCTCACGTACTCATGTTTTATATTCTAATTATTATTGTTGGTGTGTGGTATTGTGCTACAAATTATTAAACAAACTTTAAAAACTCCGATTTATCCCTAATAATGGTGCCACAATTCAAACTTTTACTAAATTGATCTAAATATTATCAATAGAAAAGTAAAACTTACTCTACATATTGTGTCGTCTCGTTGAATTTGACGTTGGTTAAAAGCGCAAAGCATAATATGTAAACTATAAGTATCTATTATTGATTTCATTATACATTTTTTACTTTTAGTTGTGTATTTTTTTGTTTTTGTGGGGGGAGTGACTTTTTTTTAAACATCTTTTTTTAATGAGAAAATAAACGCGTAATCCTGTCTGGAAACCTTTTTAAACTGCTAAACACGCCCGAATAACCCGTCTTTTTTGGCGACGTCAACTAATCCCTTTGTTGCCATTATAAAATTTGCATCAATTTGCTTTCAAAAAAATTCCCGATGACTAATTAAAAAGGCTACGATCCCTCAGCGTTGCTATTTTTCCACTAATTTTTTTGGGCTAATCGCTCATTGGGAAAACGGGATTAAACCCCTCGTAATTCATTATCTAGTGCGCACGGTTGAAGGGAATTTTAAGTAGAATAAGTGGACGGTGCGCCGTCCCAATCTTTTTCCAAGTACCTGGATTAAATTTTTTAAAATTTTGGGGGGAACCCGGGATAAACGGGGAAGTGCAGACGAAAATATTGCTAGTCAAAAAAAGTAGACCGTGGAAAGTAATTTTGTTTTGGTAATTGGTAAAGGTTTTATGCACATAAATGATATTACATAAAAGTTTGTTTTAATACGGGTTGATATTTGTCAGCGGTAATTTTAAATATACTTTAAAAAAATATAAAGAGTCTATGTTTCAAAGCAAAATTAAACAAGTATAAAATCTTTTTTTTTTAAAGTTTTTTTTAATATAAAAATTTTTACTTCACGCCTTCATATGCCCATTTATTAAATTGTATGTTTGTTAAAATGTAATTGTTCTAAAATACAAGTAGGTACGTTGAAAATTGAAATTTGCGTCTGAAAGGAAAACTTGAGGGAAAAGGCAGAACTTCTTTTTGGGTTTAACAAAAGCTATATTTCAACATCCTAAAAACGTTTAAGTTTTTTTATTAACGCTTAGTTTATTTAAACGTGTACAGGACTTAAAAAGTTTACTTACGATTAACAAAATTCCCTCGCGTTCACATTAAACTTTGGAAAACGTGGAGATCTTGTATAAAAAAGTGCGTTAAAAAACTGAGACATTGGGGGGATAAATTTCCCCAAATTTAAAAAAAATTTAGAAAATTCCTGAAATTACATATTTTTGAAAAAGAAATCGGGAAATCGGGGAATTTTTGAGGAAGGCACATACGGGAGTCGGAAATTAATTCTTTTTAAACCATTCCGTGAAATTTATAACGATGTTATTAACCGTTTACCCCCCCCCCCCAAAAAAAAAAAAAAAAAAAAAAAAAAAAAAACGGGAAAGTTTTTTCGCTTAAAACTCTTCCTTTTTCGCTACCCCGGCGTCTCCTCATAAGTGCATCCAGACCATTGTCCCAATCTGTATTCGATAAAATAGTGGACAAACACAATCTTTTCCGCTTCGCTTACAGTTTTTCCATACCCGTCGTTCCATTTGTTCAAATCCCCCCCTAGTTTTAAGAAAACAAAGCAAAAAACCGTTGAAAAATTTCCCAATTTACCCGCTTTGGGGCAATGTTTGATTGTTTTGGGAAATTAAAACCAATGGAGATCGGTTTTCTTGGGAAATTTCTTCGCGAGCGTTAAAAGAGTTAAATTTTTCCCCGGGGGAATTTAAAGTAAAACCCCGGTAGTTATTGGTTCAATTCTCACGTATTATTTATTCATTACTTTTTGATACGATAGTTGACGAAAAACGATAAAAACCGCAGTATTAAATTTAGTTCTTGATTCAAACATTCATTTTTTTTTACAAACAGGTTATTTATTAATTCCCCATTACTTTTTTTTAATTTCGCCCCCCCAAAGAATATTTATTTGCTGACTTTTATATGTGTTACACAAAATGGGACAGTAGCTCGTGTTACTTCGTACAATGCCCTTTGTTTTGTAAAAAAAAAACAAAAATAATCATAAAAATTGTGAAAAAACAAAACAAAATAAAGAAAACAAAACTTTTGGCCAAAACGGCTTAAAAAATTTATTTACATCTACAAAAAAAAATCCCTTTGTGTGAAATTTTAAATTTTAATTTGGCTAATATAATAAGTACACCTGCCTTATTCCCCACTACCTAAATATATAATTATTATTTTTTTATAATTTTCTGAATACATTTTTTTTTAAATTTGGTTTTTTTAAGGCTAAGTAAAAAATTCAATATATCTCCAGTTTCGTGTTGCATTTATATTGATTCGTTACAAATTTGTGGGGTATCATCAAACAAAGACACAAACGGGGGTCAATTTGTAATATTCCCTTTTTGTTTATTTTTTAATCTTCGATTTCACTAAAACTTATTTGCATCCCAAAATAGTACTTGGGAAAAATCTAAAATAAATTTTTATACAAATGAATAAAAAAGATAAAACGTTATTTAGAAAGGTTTTTAAGGTCATTAGTCATTATTCGTTTTTTTTTTATTATTTTTTGTGTGTTTTTATTTTTGGTAATATATATCATTATAAGTATATCCATTGTCATTGTAAATTCATCTCTATTCTCAATAACAAACAAATTGGTACAAAAATCCTCTTCGACTTCCATTATACATTCGAACAAATGCCAAACAACTTAAAACACCACACATAAAATCCCCCGTGTCCCATTGTTAAATCCCCTGACTTTCCTCCCCCCTGCAAGTAACATAGCTTCACCCCCTGCCACTCCACGCCTATCTCTTGGCACTGCTTAATTAGGCCTCCGTAATTGTGGGCAGGGGAGGGAGGGGGTGAAGGGGGGTGCGTCGTATCTCAAACGGTTGGAACGACGGCTCACATGCGGCGTCCTATAGAGGGCAGTGCTCGCGGTATATTTCGATGGCTGAGAGTCGGCTTGGCATGGCTTCGCTTCAAGTGAGAGAGGCTGGGATTTGGTTTGGAGGAGGGAGCAGGATTAAAGTGGACCACAGAAACTGTATGGTCGCGTTCGCAGTGTTGACGGAATGTTTAGCTTAATTTTGTTGAGGTGTGCTCGAATCAAAACAAATGATTGTGTGGTTGTTTTCTACCGAGGAGTATTTAATTTCAGCGACTAGGGCTTCGCGATCTCTATTTACAGTCTCCTTAAGAGACTTTTTTTTAATGAAACCCCTTTTTCTGTGTTGAGCTGGCGTTTGGGATTTCCATGAATTTAACGTATTATTATGATTAATCTCATAAAATAATAATCACTCCTATAAAAAAAATATATATAAAAGAATAGAATTTTATACGTTTTTGCTTTGGGTAAACCATGTTTTATATATATGTTGGAAAATAATGTTATACAATGTAAAATTTTGAAAGTAAATGAATTTGAAAAGTTTTCTTTTGAAGATAGATTGTTTTATATTTCAATACAAATACGGGACAGTTCAGAGAAAGATATTTTAAGGGTGCGCTACATTTTTAATTTCATATGGGATAGCTCTAAATAGAAATTATTATCAAAACTGCACTATTGACCCACACAAAAACGTGCAACACAGCTTTTTTAAGGCTAGTAAAATTGATGTCTTTACTTTTCTAAATATACGCGCGTCCAATCAAATCATTCCCTCTAAACCAAATATTATTCCCCCAGCACTGAATAAATACTTCGCGCGTAGAGATTCAGCGATCAAACACGACATCGGCTGTTTAACCTGGGATTCTGGTCGTCTGGGAAGAAAGGGTGGGCCGGGTGATCAAGGGGCGTAAGTCTCGAGATGACTGGAATGACTCCGGGGTGAGAACCCGTCTGTCTGGTGGCAGCATTGAAGCCGGCGATCATTAGGAGCGGGGGGGGGGGGCTGTGAGGGGAGGCGCGGTGCACTTGCCGGGGAAACTTCGGGTGGAGTTGTAAGAATTATTTGCTGCTTACTGAACTACATCTGTTATAGTATGTATAACCAATCAAACAACTGCAAAACAAAGCCAAAAAAAGCAATTTTATGTCTACTTTTCTTTTAGATATTTTCTTATTTTCTTTGTTCAATTTACTTACTAAAATTCTTTATGAGAATTGATACTTGTTATACATGCAAAGATACACAGATTAATATTTATGTACTTTTTTAACAGCTCAGATTTTTCGAAAACTTAACATCAAATTTGAAATTTTGTTTATTTCGAAATTTAAATAAATTGCACTTTAATGATAAATTATTTTCTAAACTTTTTACAACTTTTGTCTAAAGATGGTTTTTAAATTTTTTAAAGTAGAACTTCAAAACCTTGATGCTCACATTTTTCTACTGAAAACAATCTGTGATAAACAGCTCGAACCGAGTAAACTTTGGCATGAAATAGTCACGAGTGCCGTGACAAACCAGAGCGGAGTAAACTCCTCCAAATTTCTCGTCTCAGGTTTGAAACCACATTGAGAGTCCTCAGCAGACATATTCCAAGACATTTACCAAACCTCACCCAAGAAATGTTAATGAGTACCTTGGTCACTTCGCCGCTCGTCAGCGAGTCTGTGGAGCCTAGTGAAGCCTATAGTGAATATTCAGGACGATTTGATTCGTCAACTAACCGCAGACGGAAAACATACCCTAGACACTTCTATCCTCACAGACAGTCCTCCCCTCAACCCTCTATCACATCATCGATAGAAGTAGTTCGGAGCTCAAGAGAAAGAAACTTGGAGGAAGGTTATTGAATCTATTCTGTCCACTGACAATGCTCCTGAAGTTTTTTCTGTGTTTAAAGGCATTATATTTAGCACCTGATTTATATAAAACTGTACACATTTTGCCAAGAAAGAATACAATGGCAGGCCTACATTCGTAGATTATAAATGTGTATTACATAATAAAAATGCCGGAAACAATTTAGGAAAATGGTAAATTTAGGACTTTATTTTACAAAATAAAATACTAATGCCGTAAAAATCAATTTATTGTTTTACATTTTCCCAAAAATAATGTTTAGAAAAGTGTGAGTCGATCTCTTCGTTTCGGCTCACTTGACAACTGTCCTAAGTTTTAAACAAACGTGATTGCATTTAAAGAGACTTTAAGCAACAAAGATAAAATCAAATTCAAATAACTGTGATGCCAGTTAGTTGAGCAAACAGGAATCTGCCTAAAACGCATGTCCTGTATCCTTAAAACTTTTCCTCAATGTATCTCTGTGGTTACCTGCCTCAATCTCTCAGTCAAACAGCACGACCAGCTCAGTCCTACTTTCTTTGTAACTGACTGTAGAATAGAACATACTTGATTTAATGTGATGTGATGTGAGAAAACATTCATTAAACCACTTGCTATTTCATGGGATAATCTCAGGTTCATATTATGAACGTCTCTTCTAATAACTACACTTTTCACCGTTTAGAAGTTGACCAACGGTAAGGATACTCAAATCAAGTAGGTCCAGCCAAAGTAGGCGCTCGCCGAATGGTTCAGCCCTGGTGGACAGGTCCCTCTAGATCTGCTCTCTCTGGGGTGGCAAAAAACTCACCGTGGGCTACCATGGGGTGACTCGCAGCTATGGCTGCGTACCATTTTCCCTCAGTGTCACCAGTCTAACTGGCAAAAAAGGTTTTTCCACAATTTTATACGGATCATTTTCTCTTAAGAGTTAACAACCAGTTTTGGACAATACATGACAAAACTAGTGCTTAATGCACTCTACAAACTAAGCATAAGCATAAGCATAAGCATAAGCATAAGCATAAAACATAAGCATAAGCATAAGCATAAGCATAAGCATAAGCATAAGCATAAGCATAAGCATAAGCATAAGCATAAGCAAACAAATAGGAGACATCAGTTCATTTCAGTCACAAGACACCTGCAACTGGAACTTTCGACGAGTACAAAATGTCCAGCTCACAGTCTTTCTTTAAGCAATTCATCCCTACTCCCGTAGCCGCCAATTCCAGGTTAATTACCCAACTCTTACATTAAAATATATAAAGCAATGAACCCTTTCTTACAATGATTAACCGTCTGGTCTTCTCACTTAATCTTCACCCTCTAAACCGCGACTTAAAAACAAACCATTGTTTAGCCAGTTGACTTGAACACGACCCGAAGGATTTTGAAATTGTACCGGAAGGGGTAATTAAAGAACAACAACTGAAATTCGTTCTCTTGCGTTCGTTTTCTCGTCGTTGATTGATTGAAATTCCGATGGAATTGGATTTCTCCGCCACTAACAGTACACAGTTGGATCTTGTCCAAACACGGGCAAAACTTCAAGTTAACGCTGTTTCACAATAATGTCCCCTTTCCCCGAAGTTATTTTGCAAAAAACCTTTTCTTTTCTTTAGACCTGTAGGGTTTTAAAAAAAATATGTTTTTTTTCTCTCCATTTTTCATGTTTTACCACCCCTTTTTTTAATTTATAATTCCTTTTTTTAAAGTTATTTTATTTTTCTGCTTTGCTGTGGGGCTGTTCCAAAAACTATGTTTTTTTTTTTGTTTTTGTATGTGTTGTTTTTGTGTTAAAAGAATGTTATAGAATATATCTACTAATTTTTTAAAAGTATTATTTTTGGGGACACAGTGTATTTGCCTTGTAAATACCGGCTCTATTTTCATATTAATCAAAATCTCTAATGTTTTCAACGCATGTTTAAAATTGTACTTTATTTTCTTTCATTTAATCAATGAATTTAATGTCATAAAACAAAAAAAACATTACAAATAAATTTATTTCCCAGAAACCCCCTAAAACATTTAAGGAGTGACAAATATAATCTTTCAATTACCTTTCACAGTATTACATTCATTTGTTGTATCCATCTCCTCCAGTTGCCGAGGTCAGCTTACTTCCGCACAACTTGATGGCTGCCTCGCGCCCTCCATAAAATGTGTTCATTAGTTTTAATTGTGACTTTGAGCTTCTTGGCTGTTCTGACGTCACTCGTAAAACATTATGTCCTCTTCTGGTGTAAACTTACTTCTCTGTAATGTTCGCATTGGACACGAGAGCGCTCATGTGAACATGGCTCAATGTAAGGTACACGCTTGGATCTGTAGAACTGGCTCATGTAAACATGGCTCAATGTAAGGTACACGCTTGGATCTGTAGAACTGGCCCATGTAAACAAAACCCATAGATATATCTATTGTTAATAATTGACCAATGGAAGCCAATACCTCATTTGTTTACGACCACAATTTGTATGATACAGGTGCGGAGAGTGCCTTAATTAAGTAAAATTTACATTTATCAAAATCTTGACTTTTTTTCTTATCTCATCATATTTCGAAAAGCTATTTATGGTTATGCTGTCAAAATTGGGAGCAAAGCTACTTTTGACACAGGCACAGATGTAGAGACAGGCAGATAGTTAGGGCATGTAAGGGGAAACCCCCCCCCCCCCACTTTAAAAGTTTAAAATTTTTGTTTAATTTTAAGGTTTAGTTTTTTTTCAATTAATTTTTCTTGGAATTGGATTTTTTTAGGGTGTTTCCCTTAAATATTTCATTTTTTGAGTATAATTTGCGTGCTTAGTTGATGTCAAAGAATTACTAGAGTAATTATGTTAATAAAAATAAAAGGATATTTTTTGTAAAACAAACTCAGAAAAATACAAAAATTTGATCAAAGCATTCATTTAGCCTCTGATAAGTGATCTGATTTTTATAAGTCACATAATATAATACATATTTTTGGAACCAGCTTAGATGTAAAATTCTTTAAATTCATTCCAATTTACATATTTATTTTATTGATTCATCGAATTATTTACTGTATTAAGTACAGCATGCAATTTTAAAATTTTAATTACGTTTATTGGATAAAATTCCGACTTAAGTAATGATAATTCCAAAAAACAACATTTCCAAATTAGTTTTCAGTTTATTTTAAGCACGTAATTAATATTTCTTCTATTTTTGTTACTTGAGGAGTAGAGAAATACTTTTAACCATCAATACAGAATATCAACACTTAAAAAAAGTTCATAATTTTGTGAAGAGCCAAACGAGAATGATAGACTAGAAACGCGCACGCACACGCCACGCTGGCGTCCCCTGCCGGTTAGTCTAATTTCTGCATGAGCTGAGTGACAACTATAAAAAGAGTAAAGCCGCTGGGACTGCCTTTAGCCGGTACATGGTAATCCACTCTTGCCGCTTCGGTCATAAACAAAACCGGGGGACTCGCGGGGGAATAACCACAGCAAACAATACTCTGGGGGGACGTAAGAGGGGGGGGGCATGACAAAGCAAGCTCGCTCGATCAATGGAAGATCGGGTATAGTATTCGCAACCGCCTTGCGGATCTCAACAAACCACGGCAAAAACGATTTCTTCAATGCAAACTGTTTTTTAAGGGTGGTTTTAAAGAACGGTTGCTCAAGTAGGCTACTTCGCAAACACAGTTCGCCATTTTGTGGGTGAGTTCTCATATATTTTCATCGTGTTTGTTTAAAGAAGGCCCTGCTAGACAAAACACCATTTCAAGTGGTAACAGCAAGTTTTAAAAATATTTCAGGAAAATCTTAAAGGGGCTATTACCTCAAAAAAATATTTGTTACCACATAATAATATATAGCATAAAACTACACTCAAATGACCGTTTAAAAATTATATCTTTTAACTTCGATTATACACGAATTTTTAAATTTTTTGGATCATGAAATTTGCGAAAATTGTCGTTTTGGAAAATTTTCTAAAATCGGCTTTAAAAATTGTTTCTTTTCTGTTCCACATATTCCACATAGATACTAGAGCATCATACCAATCTAAAATGGTCCTTTATTACATCGTGAAAGAAACTGTGCCAAATATCACTCAAACACCAAAAATATGCATTCCAAAATCACACCCCCTTTTTGGTAATCAGCATATTTTGACCGAAACCCTTTCCCAAATTATAAAACAAAATATAGAGAATTTACAGAAAAGGGCCCTCAGAAACGTCAATAGTAAGCAGTATTTTTCGGATCAAAAATCTCCAAGGTCACGGGCATAAAGTCGTTTCCGATGTATTTCTTATATGAAATTTTTTACGATGAGACCTGTCGAAAAAAACCCAATTGATTTTTTTTCCGGGTCAAGGTGGACCCAATAATTTTTTTGTTGATTTATAAAGTCATAACAAGTTTGCCTGAATGAAATATATTTTTTAGTTTAACGGGTGAATACCCCTTTAAATGAAATACAACATATGACTATGAAGCAATTAAAACATTTTTACAAATAAATTATTTCTAAGACACATTTTGTTATTTCATTTTGTAAACATTTGGTGTTTAGCTGGTCATCAAAATTTTTTGTTGGCGTTTGCAGGTATCAAACCAACAATCTTCTGAATGTGAACATTCAATGCGTACTTTTATTTACCTCTATCGGTAACCTACAGTGTGTCTCTCTGTTAACAGGCGGCCTTGTGCTGAAAGGCAACCCCTGGAGTTGTGCTGCGTCCCGGGCTGGCTCGGACATGGCTCGAAGATGGCTGCGCGGACCTACAGATACACACATTTTACCTTGTATTTTTCCTCTATCGGTAACCTATAGTGTGTCTCTCTGTTAAAAAGGGGGCCTGTGCTGAAAAGGGAAACCCCCCGGGGGTTGTGACTGCAGTCTGGGCTGGCTCGGAAACTGGCTCATAGTCATAGTCATAGTCATAGTCATTTTATTAGTCTCTTTAAAATTCTTTTGGTATACATAGTATATTAGAACATTCGAGTTGTCAAGTTTCATATTATATATTATACAGCAGTTAAATAGGGTGTAAGATAAAAGATAAGCTACAATTATTTGTTGGACACTTGTGCCCAATTCGTTAAATAGTTAATAGGTTACACAAAACAAAACATATATAGCCTATCACATGTCCAGATATAAAAATACAATATACACATTGCATGGCAAAAATATAAAAACATAGTTTAAGATAGACAGAATATCAAATAACATTAAGGTGCGGTAGAAAATCAATTATGTACAATACATCAGTCAACTAAACAGTAGAATTCAGCAGGATGTATATTCTTGCACTGTATAGTAACATTTATCCAGAAGAAATTCTTTAAGTTTACTTTTAAACCGGTCTACGTCTCTTATTTCCTTTAACCCCTCAGGCAAGCAATTGTACAGTTTTATTCCCTCACAAGCAAGACCTTTCTGGCGCATTGTCAAGTTACATTGTTGTATCCGTAATTGGTTCTTGTTTCTTGTATTAAGGTGGTGAGCATCCGAGTTCTTTTTGAATTGTTCTAAATTACAGTGTACAAAAGTAATGACTTCATAAATGTATGTGCAAGGCATAGGGGAATTTTTAATTTCTTAAATAAAGGTTTACAGCTGTCTCTGAAACCAGCCTTGGCCACTATACGCACTGCCTTTTTTTGTAGCAAGAATACTTTATGTTTATCTGTAGAATTTCCCCATATTGCTATTCCATATGACATAACGGAATGGAAATAAGAGAAGTATAACAGATTTGCTAGTTTTTTCATCCAAGAGAGTGCCCAATTTCCTTAGAAGAAAGCAAGCCGAACTAAGCCTAGGAACTATTTTTGCAATGTGAGCTTTCCAGTTCATGTTCTCGTCCAAGGTAAGACCCAGAAATTCAGCTGTACAAGTAGGAGTTAGTAAATCTGCCCTATTCTGGTCAGCAATGCTAAGAGTCCCTTTACTAAATATTTCCAAACTCAATGGCCTAGATACACCTGTATGGAAGTTTATCAATTTGGTTTTGTCATGATTAAGTCCCAATTCATTGACATCAAACCATTCATTATTCTCTACAATTACTGAGTTCGCTAATAGCTCCAGATCCTTCCAGTTCTCATGTGTAAGCAGTTCACTGGTATCGTCTGCAAATTGGACGACACAGTCAGAACTTATATTAGTCGGCAAGTCATTTATGTCTATGAGAAACATGGTTGGGCCAAGAATGGAACCTTGTGGGACCCCAGTTTCTATTTTCCCCCAGTTTGAACGAATAGTTTGTATACGATTGACCTGCAAATTAGTATTTATTATTTCAACGCATTGTTGCCTATTATTAAGGTATACTCGAACCATTTGAGTGGTATTTCCCTTATCCCATACACATGGAGTTTTTGGAGGAGGGTCTTGTGATTCACAGTATCAAAAGCTTTAGACAGGTCGAAGAATAGTCCTATCACTTTATCCTTTTTATCTAAAGCTTCCAATATTTTTTCAGTTAAAGTGAACGCTGCCGTTATCGTAGACTTCCCTTTTCTAAATCCATTTTGGTTATCCGTTATTATATTATTTTCTACGATATAGTTATTTAATCTTACATGCATTACTTTCTCTAGTATTTTAGAGAAGATGGGCAGCAGGGATATTGGTCGATAGTTTGCAGTTATTTTCTTATTACCCTTTTTATAAATGGGAATAACTTTTGCATATTTAAGCCATTGAGGGAAAATACCAGTTTCTAGCGACGTATTACATATTTTTGTGAGTGGCAATGTAATTAGATTGGTTACCGATTTTATTACTTTCGCACTAAGTCCATAAATATCAGTAGACGTAGTATTTTTTATGCTATTTATTATTTGGCCTATCTCCCGTCTAGATGTGGGTTTTGAGAGCAACGATTGACTTGAGAAGTTCCGTGAAATATTTCCCATTTTATGCAGTGCATTTTCAGTCCTATTTCCCTTTTCACCCACCGTCAATATGTTATGTGCTACTTTAATAAAATTATTGTTAAAAATATTTGCTATTTGAAACGAGTTGGTTATCAAGTTGCCATTTTGCTCCAGCTCTATATTCCTTAGAGGAGGAGGTAATTTTCCCGATTCCCCTTTAATTATTTGCCAAGCGGTTTTGGTCTTATTGTTCGAGCACTGTATCCGATCAGCAAAATGGCTTTTCTTGGCTTGCCGCTTTACTCTTTGAAATACTTGTTTAAATTCCTTATATTTCCTCACATTTAATTCAGTAGGTGCTACATTTTTTAACTTGTATAACTTGTTTAGGGTATGACTAGAGTTAATGATGCCTAACGTTATCCAGTTTGAGCGTTTCATTTTTTGGGGCTTCTTTAATTTTTGTGGAAATGCCTTATTGAAATGTTTACAGAATGTCCTAATGAAATTCTCAGTTTGCTTCTCCACGCAATCAGTGTTAAAGACCGAGTCCCAGTCTTCTTGTTGAACTAGGCTCCTAAAGTTGGAGTAATTATGTGTGCTATATATACGGGTTACCCTGCTCGGTGGGTGATTATTTGCATTATCAGTAGACCTAAGATAGTTGTTCATAACTACTGCATTGTGGTCTGAAAAATGAACTGCTCTGCTCTCTACTGAACAGTTTTCCCTGTGGTACATTTGTAAGTATATTATCAATTGTAGTTTGGGAATTTTTAGTAACTCTCGTAGGCTCTTGGACTATTGCTCTAACACTGAAAGTGTCCAGCATGGTAACCAAATAATTTTTAATTTGACTGGGTTTCGTAAAATCTATATTAATGTCTCCACATA
The DNA here is from genome assembly GCA_024449915.1 of Sweltsa coloradensis. NCBI lineage: Eukaryota > Metazoa > Arthropoda > Insecta > Plecoptera > Chloroperlidae > Sweltsa > Sweltsa coloradensis. Next base: position 613,968 of record JAMZAV010000369.1, read on the forward strand.
TAAAAATCTTATCTATTGGCTTCTTGAATAGTTTTGTGATAACCAACTCTATCCTTGAAAGGAATATTTTGATATTGCTATCAGGCGTTCTATAAACTGAAACTACTACAGTGTTTAAAGAGGGAAGCTCAACCGCTGCACACTCAAACTCCTTCTCAATTGATAAGGACATTATGTCATCTCTTATCAGTAGCTTATGAAGGGCATTAACATATATTGATACACCTCCTCGTTTAGCTTTACTCCGACAGAAGCCAATCGGGGGCACGAAACCTGGTAAAACTGCTACTTGCAATTCATAGTCTCTAAGCCAATGTTCTGAGACGCAGAGTATGTCAGGTATCTTTTCAAGAGAATTAATGAAGATTTGAAGGTCGTCAAAGCAGTTCCCCATGCCTTGAATATTGAGAGCGACCATATTTAAAAATGAGCTATCATTGATTGGGAGTTTTGACTTAGTTTTTAGGTTAAGGCCTGAGTTAGCTGGTTTACAATTTGGGCCTATGCCAGATGAATTTAAATTTTGGTTATCTGCTTGTGGTTTTGCCGAAAAGGAATTAATTTATGCCTAGTTTTCACTAATCTTTTTGGTTGGCATCGAATTTTGAAAGGGCTTGCCCTAGGTTTACTCGTTTTTAGATATACCGGTACACTGCTTTCAACTGATTCGTTGTTAGATCTAGTTATAGGTACACTGCTTGCCGTTACACTGCTTTCAACCGATTCTGTGGTACATCTAGTTTTAGGTACACCACTACTTTCCGGTACACTGCTTCCAGCTGATTCGGTGGTAGGTTTAGTTGTAGGTTTAGTTGTAGGTGCACTGCTTCCAACTGATTCGGTGGTAACTATGGTTGTATGTACACTGCTTGCCGGTAGGCCTACACTGCTTTCCTCTGTTTTGGTAGTAGCCTGTCTAGTTGTAGATACACTCTGGATGGGTGTAATCTGAAGGCAGGGAGTGTGGTCCAAATGACCTATTTCCCAGTCCAGTAGGCATGGCGTCAAGCCAATCGTACAAATCGAATGCATCTGGTCATCGTACATCATCACTTCTTCTAAGGTAGGCCTATCTGCTGAGCTTGGGTGATTTCTAAGTTCGGCTGCAATTTTTGATGCTAGCCACACTTTTCCTTGTTTATTCAAATGAAGCCCATGCCTTGTGAAGTGTTTAGGATGCAACTCATCACCAAGAGATATGTATGTTACCTTGGGTTTACTCCTCATTGCTTGCCCAATCTTGTTATTTACCACAGCTATTGATGTATTTAACTGAACTTTATCTAGGCGCCTCGGGATGGATATGAGAACAACCTGTATACCATTGAGTGTCATTTCAGCAATAGCTTTTGAGAGAGTTAAAATTACTGATTCAACAGATTCATCTGTTGGTAAATGAGTGTCATGGCAGTAGTTTAGAGTTTCAATATCGTTTGTGCCACCGATAATAATAACGGTGCTCACAGAAGTCTTTACATTACTTACAATGTCTTCCATACGGGCACTGGGTTTACATATGCACTCAACCCGATATTTTGTACCAAGCTGGTACTGTACCTCACTCCCCAGCTCTCTACCATGGCTGTCAGCCAGTATCAAAATTTCATGTTTTTTGTTTACCCCTCCTTTGCCTGCCTTCCACTTACAAGGTCGGTCCCTGTCCTGGCCCAGGCCTAACGATAGAGGATCAAACAGTAGTAGTTCTTCTTGTAGAGCTGGCTTCTGTGGTGGGTTTCGAAGCCTAGCGTAAGGCATGGGCCTAACTGGGCTAGGTCTAGCTAACCTCTCATTTTGTGCAGGTCTAGCACTCTTATGTTGGGAGGAGAGATGAGCCAGTATTTCATTTATTTGATGTTGCAGTATATCAATCTTCCTTGATATGTCATCTATAGCTTGTATGGTTCTGATATTTGTGGGATGGAACTCTGTCGGCGTTGGCCTAGATCTAGGCCTAGTAGTCTTACAAGTGCCAGTTGATGATTCGTTTGCGGGCCTAGGCCTATGTCCTTGTCCTAGGCCTATCCAACCTCCTACGTTTTGCATGTTTCGTTCATAATCTATAGTATTTAGAGGTCCATACCGAAGCCTGTTTGACTCTAGGCTTACAGCATTTGATGCACATCTCAACTTACTAATTTCGGCAACGACTGCTTGTACTTGCTCCTGGTAGGTGGGCTTGGGCACGCTGCGCGATTTCATAAAACACAATGATTTCATGGCTGGCTTCATGGAGTAGACATATTTTGATTACGTTTTGAGATATCAGACCATGCACCTAGATTAGTGTAGCCTAGGCCTTGCGCAACGAGCCTGCCTAGTCCTAAGGCTAGCCTGAACATAACCCTACTTCTTGTTTCCTCAATATCCAGGGTTTTTCACTAGGCCAAGTCCGGGAAGGTAGGCCTATCATTCTCAGGGGTGCATAATGCTATCTTATATGTCATTACAGGTTAAAGAATAATGTACAATAATGAAAAACACTTAATTATGACTTTGTAAAAACTTGAAAACGCCCTGCTGTCACCACCGCCTTGGTTAGTCAAATGGCTGCGCGAGACGCTACAGATACACACAGTAGTTCTAACTTGTATTTACCTCTATCGGTAACCTATAGTGTGTCTCTCTGTTAACAGGCGGCCTTGTGCTGAAAGGCAACCCCTGGAGTTGTGACTGCAGTCTGGTCTGGCTCGGACACTGGCTCAGAAGATGGCTGCGCGAGACGCTACAGATACACACAGTAGTTCTCGAGGGTGCGCAACAGATGCAGGTGAGGCCATCTGCGCATGTCTCGTCAATCTATCATGGCGGCCATTTTACTAACTCTGCATGTTCCCTGAAATGAAATGCACTTCAAGGGTTGAAGATATGTTGTTTTTCAACTGCAAAAATATAAATAAATGTATAGTGCTTTGGCTTCTCACCAAAGAGGCAAAGATCTTGTGAAAGCGCCATGGTTTAACCAAGACTTACAATAGTTAATGGTATAACCATCGTCTATGTAATAATCTCACCTTGGTTTTCTACAAACCGAAAGTATATTTTCTGTGACATGGCTGATTGTGCAGCAGCGTGTTTTTTTTTTTACCGGTGAAACATTTTGTGTATGTCTTAATGGTAATGGGTCTCTAGGAAGTAGTATTTTTGTCTTGATCAACCCCGTTCTGTCTGTCCCCAGTCCCTGGCTCGCGAGGCGACGTGTACAGACCCCAGGACCGGCCAGCAGATCCCAATCTTGGACCTCTACGCCGAGAACCTGAGTTGCCACGCAAGTGCGCTAAGCGGCGGTTCCGCGCGCCTAGCTTTCAGCACCCGCCACCAGAGGACGTTAGTTGTGCTCGTACTCGTGTACTGGTGGCGCAGCTGGTGATGATACTTCGAAGCTAGCCTAAAGATCGTGTGCTTTCCTCGGCGGTTACAAGAATGCGCTAGTGTTGTCAATTCTCGTGTATTTGTGGCGAATTTTGTGGTGAAACTTCGAAGTTAATTAAAAATTACGTTTTGTCACAAGATTTCGCTAGCGTCGTCGATTCTCGTGTTTTGAAGGTGAACCTTCTAGTAAAGTGTCCATTCTTATTGTGAGAATGTACCCTTGTTTCTTCCTGGTGGTCTCAGTGACAACGTGTACTCAAATTCGTCAAGATGGCGGATCTCTTCTCGGACGCCGTAATGCGTCGCAGGTGCTGAAATCATATCTTAATTATTGGAATTGTTGCAGATCGAGTGGTAAGAATAGTAAGGGATTAAGTTTGATATTTACGCATTGTGGCATGAAGCGCTTACTTGCCATGGTGGTGTAAAGCTGATAACGGTTAAAAAATTACGAAATGTGTGATGATAAATTATGAATATTTTGAGTGGTTTTTATCAGTGTGTTGTGAGTTTTCCTGAAGTTACCACTACGAGCGCTAGGTGTGTTTCTGTCAAACTCGCAAGCGGAAGTAGTTGGTTTTGCCAATGTAATTGGCACAGTTTATTCAAGAGACGCTATAGGAAACATGTTGTGGCGTATGTTTAAGATCCTAATGATGCATTGGTTCTTAAGAAAGTTCTGGGTTTGCCACATGTTGTTCGAATATAAACTAGCGTTCTGGTTTAAAAGTCAGCACCAGTTTTCTCTCCGTAGCATTTGATAATGAAACGTGTGGATATTGAAAAACGTTAGTGTGAATTTAAAGGGTCCATTAAAAAAAATTTAAAATGCACTTTTATGGCTTTGAAAGGTAAATTACAATGCACGTTGGGTTTCGCCCGTTGGTATTGTAGCAAACATAATATTCTGTCACGAAAACTCTAATAAACTTTAAGCGGTGAATTTGAAGTCCATTAATTTTGACACGGTCCGATTAATAGTTTTGAGAACGTACGTGCTAGCCCGGTAAAATAGAAATCTCCCCTCCCATCTTTACATAAATAAACTTTGAAACGTTATTATTCGTTTTCTAGTAAAAACCTACCAAAATATAGGTTGTCCATCTTAAGGCGGTTCATAATGTTCTACAAATGAACGTAAAAATTTGGTCCTAATTCCAGAATTCGTCTGTTGAACTAATTTTTATTAATTATAATTGATGGTAGCCGGTATCGAATTGAGATCTCCCTAGATAGTCAAAAACATCTGTTTTATGAACCTTATTTATTAGAAGAAACATCCAGACAATATTTCAAGGTCAATTGGTTCTTACTGGCACGGACAGACCTAAAATTCTGCTCCTTATCTAAAGACTATCAAATAACCACATTTACTTTTCAATAATTTGTAGTTTTGTTTTAAAGAATAGCCGACAAACTTCCTTTTGTTATAGAAATCGTAAAAAGTTAGGTCATCGACAGTTATTTGTGGTTAAAGGAAAAGGGTTGTCAAAAACTTACAATTGGTCAAAATATTGCTATAACAGTTTAACACAACGTTAAATATTTTAGTCTTACCTGTGTAACCAACAAATAGAAACATTTCCACAATCTAGATATTCTTGACTGAACGCACAGCATGTCAACATTTTCAAGGAATGCATTGTGACATAACTTCGCTAAAAACTTATGTTATTGCCACAAGTCATATACCCATGCCATAAGCCATACCCATAAGCCATAACCAATCCATAAAAGCCAGCTACGAAGTTGGTGTAAAATCAAAACTTGAGAAAAAAATGTACATGACAACATAATATTAATGTTAAAGTATCTCCATTGTTAAAATCTGTATACTACTTTTTGATAATCAATGTTATATTAAGTGCAAAGATGAAGTTCATGAATTTTAATTAATGTGAAGAAAATAGATTAAATATGAAGATCAGTGTTACTGTTAATTACATTTATTATTTGATTAACGTGAGTTATAAAGAAAACTTTATATAAATGTGTTTTCTGTAACTGTACTGTGTGTTGTGTTTTGTTGTTTATGTATCTGCGTAATGCCCAACTGCAAAGCTGCGCTACATACACATGCAAATAATGTCAAACTGATATAAATAATATACAATTATTTACTTTTTACTAATATTCAACCAGATTTGTGTCACCTTAAAGTTGATACTTAACATATTACCAGTCTGGATTATTATGACACATCTTTGTTGCCTCAAGATGTAGTTTGGTTGTATTTTGAGATTTGTTTGTAGTTTGTAGAAATATATATGGATATGGATTTCATCGTTGTGCAAGAAATAACAAAAGTAAATATTATTAGTGTGCCATTTTGAAAGATTTGTGTAGTTCCTGTAAAACGTTTTACATGAACCAATGATAACAGGCTTACTAATCAATATTGTGTTAACAGGAATCAAATCTATATTATAGTATCATGATTGTGTTTTGTCGTCTAGTGTTTTCAGGTGTTTTCAAAATATGATCTTTTTGTAGCCGAGTACAGATTTATTTTTGTTTTTATTTTATAGGTTTGTGTAACATTATTATTATAATAGAGTACACACTTTTCTATGGAATTAATTTCCCAAAAACATAGTCCCATTGAAATAAAATAAACTATTTTACAATATCGTTTTTCACTAATAATTTCAATGCTTGTTTAATGTTTAAAGACATTAATTTTAACGAATTATTTTACTAGGAATACATGTTTTAACCTTCATTTTGTGATATTTTAGATAATTTTCTGATGATTTGTGAATAATTTAATTTTTGTAATGTTTCTTGTTGGATTTTGTTATTGGCTTGTTTAGTTCGTGTTTGTACAGCACACATGTTTCGATTGTTTATAACAACGATTTAAAGAATTTGAGGAAGACAAAAGGGTATGCCTAAATATTGCCATTCGTAATAGCAAGACGATTTGATTAACACTTCAGTGCTGTAACTGGTCATAATAACACTGGTGAAAAATGTTATTTTAAAATTAAGTTTCCTTGTCACAAAAAAGTCAAACGTCCGAACTTATGAAATATTTTGACATTAGAAATTAACCTTAACCTGAGTTTATACTAAAACTACAATATTTCTCATTTAAACTTATGCTATGAAATGTAATATATACTCGAATGGGGTTCTTAATTTAAATTTTCTTCTAAAACTATGCTATGACTGATAACAAACTTAAGTTCTTAAAATATAATCGTGTCGAAAAACTGTAGAATTTCGGACCAACTTAAAAATGTTTTCAAAGAGAGAACGTTGCACACATTTAAGTAACGCAGGTAAATAGTATCTATGTTTTAAATTTAAAGTGAATCTCATTGAAGTGTTTAGAAAACACTGATATGTGTTAACGTACTCATATTTCATCAATTAAAAGGACCTGTGTATGGAAATTTTAAGTATATTATTATCAAACGACAATGATAAACTGCCAAATTCAAACCGTTTACAACAAAAACAGGGTCAACAACAATTTAAGGCCTACTCCTTTAAAGTAACGTATTTGTAGTTCGAAGTTAAGGAACTTTAAATTGCAATTGAAGTGTTATTGTGGATATGGAAAAAGCAATAATCTTGAGGGTTTGTGGTTGGTGGTGCTTTATCTGGTGATTGCAAGGAAATGCTAAGCTACAGCAAAGACGAAAATTGAATAATCATTAATAATGTTCTATCACTTTTGTGTCATATTTAATAACCTTTGAAACACCCATATTTTATAGATTTGAAGAGATAATTAAAATAATATAGAGCATTCTTTGAATAATCAATGATTAGTTGCAAAAAGCTAAAAAAAAAAAATGTATTTGATTTTTTTAATAGAATTGTTTTATTACTATTTAAAACACTGACTCCGCAAAATTAACATTTTTAGTGTCACCGCTTGTTTAAATTTAATAGCATTCAATAACTCATTTTAAGTGAACTTTGTAAGATGTAACTTAAAAAAGGACCCAGCCAAAAATATCTTGCATCCTAACTCTAGTGCCTTATTAAATATATAAATAAATATATATACATATATATGAATGTAATATTTACTTCTTTGTGGCGTTGTTGGTTTAATTAAATATAGATATGCGCCAAATGTATTGCTAAGCAAATTCATAACTATTTGTTTGTTCTAAAACGGTTAAAACCCGTTTTTTGTGTTTTTTTTAATGCACAAAATTACCAAAGGACAATGTTCTGTAGCCGAGAGAGTGGCATACTTGGATTCATAAAATATATAACGACATTGTATGTTTTATTGAAAAAGCGCATTTCAAAAATGGTTACTGTACATAATTATTATAAAAGTAAATAATTTTCAATATTTCTTAGTCTGTACTAAGTAACGAATTATTTTACTTATTGAAGTTATTTAAAATGCCGGAGTATAAAATACATTAACTTCATTGTGTGTTAAATCTCTTATATGAATCCAATTACGCACAACGAATAAACAAATTGATTGTGATTTCGTTTCTGTGAAATGTATATCACGTTTGAGTGTTGTTCAACATTTTAATTTCAATTGATGTTTTGCACTCATTTTTATTTGTTTTACACTACGGAACATTATTACATATAGTTTTCGACATGCACGAATTGGATTTAGCCTATAAAAGTGAGACAAAATCTGTATGTTACTGCTACATTTAAAGTATTGCAGTTCTTCATTAAATTATTGTGAATATGAAATGTTTTGATTGGTAAGTGGTGTACACCACAAATTTAATTAATTACAAGTGAAAGATTTAAATTAAGTCTTGCCATGTTACGAATCTTGTGAGGTTTAGGAACTGCTTCGGAATCCGACTAGAGTTTTTGTACGTAACGAGAGTTGATCTAGTGATAAATAAAGATTGGAAAACGTGTTGTAATATATTCATCAATGAATTGTTTAAATAATTATAGTGAACGAATTGGAATTAAAGGGATGAGATCGTTTATAAAAAAGTAAATCGTGTTTTATTTGTTCTTGTCCTACAACAATTCCCAACGAACCTATAGATGTGGAAGTCAAAAGAGAATAACGATGCATGTATATTTTTAAATCTTTATCGAGCTCATTTTTTTGCAGAGATAAACGATGTACACAAGAGCTTTAGAAGATTAAAGCAGTGCAATATCTACTTACCAACCACAACAACAACAACAACAACAACAACAACAACAACAACAGGAACAACAGGAACAACAGGAACAGGAACAACAAGAACTACAGCACTATACAATTGGTAATTAATTACCTCATATCACATAATGGATCATTTACAACATCAAAATACGAACAAAATCAAAATATGCGTCTGAATTAAACGAGATTTTACAAAAAACAATGGATGTTTAATCATCTACAGACAATCCTCTATTAGTTTAGATAGATACAATTTTGAAGGCTATAGACTACTCAAGTTTGTTCGAACAAAAATATGCTTTCGCAATTTGCAGTTTCTTTAACAGTTTTCCTGTTAATATATGGTCATTGACGAACGTATTAAAAAAACAGAACCATAATAATAATATGATCCATACATTGATAACTACCTGAACTTACTGACATGCACGAGATTTTACTAAGCACCCCCTTTCTCCCTTATAAATAAGATAAGAGTAAAACCAATGGATCTTTATTCATCTACAGACAACAGTCAATTAAAAAAGCCAAGAAATTTTTCTGGAGGATTCGAGATCATGAAATTATGAAGACTAAACTTCTCAAATTTAACAGGTCAAAATTGGACTTTCGCAATTTGCATTTAATTTAAAATATATTTATAAATATCTCAAAGTGGATCATTAACGAACACAAAAATGACAAAAGAACCAAAATAATACCTATACTTTGATACAAAACTGAACAAACTGAAATGCACGAGATATTTTTTAAATGGCATATCACCATCATTTAGTTAATTTTAAGGCCCCTAAAAGTTCGATCTGAAAAAAGGAAGTGTATTGACCTCGTGTTGAAGCCCTGAATCGATTTCCGTTAAAAAACCATATCCCCCCCCCCCCAAAAAAAAACGTCTTTTTGACAGGGATTAAACTAAGACAAAATTCAAACCCCTGTCCCGGCCGTACCCTTTATCTAATCAGGTACAAATTTTATTTTTATTTTTTTGGAGCCAATCGCTGTAAAAGATCAAAGTTTCAGCTCATTCGGTTTACACCCGGCCGAGCTAGGGCACTAAAGAACTCTCAAAAACCACTTTTATGAGCACTTCTGGAGATCTAACTGTCGTTCCCGCGGCCCTAGCGGCCCTAGCAAGTCGTGAGTGGGCTCAAAAAATCAAGCTCGCTCCCACTAAGACAGAACCGTAATCAGAAGTGCGTACCTTGTATGTGTCAAGCAAAAAATATATTAAAAAATATATATTCCACATTTGTTGTTTGAAATAAAAATATATTAATTGCTTTATCAGAAATTGTGCTTCTAAACATGATGGTGAAAACCGTTTGACGTTATCTAGTACCATTCACCGCAAAATGCGATAACAAGGTGTCAATTTGAATGACATATCACCACAATTTAATTAATTTTGAGACCTCTTAAAATTCCAATGAAAAAAGTGTTTTGAGCTCGTGGTGAAGTCCTCAGTCGATTTCAGTCAAAAATCCCATTCCCCAAAATATAAGGGAGGCAAATTTCAAAAGTCAAACCCCTGCCGTCCTGGCCTATCCAATCAGGTCCCAGTATTTTTTTTAGTTTTTTTGCAGCCCAACAGCTGTTGAGGATCAAAATTTCAACTCATTCGGTCTACACCCGGCTGAGCTAGGACACTAAAGTAGGCCTAATCTACAAAAAACTTTCATGGGCTCTACTTGTTGAGAAACCGATGAATATGTAATCATCTTCGGTCAACCCTCTATTAAAAAAGCCATTAAATTAAATTTTTGGGAGGGTCCGAAAATCATGAAGTTCGTCTCAAATATGCCTGGTAATAGGCCTGGTAATACTTGGACTTTCGAAATTTTCAGTCAATTTAACATTTTTTGTTAATATCTTATAATGAGTCATTAACGAAAAGAAAACAACAAACCCAAAATATTGTCATGAATATAAGAATATCCTTGGATTAGTATCAGGATAATTAACAAATTACAATATAATGTGTGCATTATTTCAACGGGTATACGATTATGTAGCACTTTCCGAGCAAGACAATAACTTCGACGCAACATATTTAGTAAGACAGAGAAAGATGCATTGAAGAACATACAGAGACGGAGCACCAGGTATACATTAGTAAGTTCAAGGTTTTGGACTCTGACCGGTCGTCGTGATCGCACTATCTCAAGCAGACAAGTCATCTAGACGACGCGAGTATGTGGCCAGTGTGCGTGTGTGACTGGTACTGTGAAGGAGGGTCATCGCAAGGCCGAGCGGAGCGTGGATTCGGGTGTACATCCACTCCAGAACTTCGTGTGATTCAAGGTAAGGTGAATAATGTCTAGCTTCAGGTCGGTTTAGGTCATGGCACGTCACGCACGGACTGATGAGAGAAGTATCCAGTGGCGTATCCAGGAATTTATGAAGGGGAGGTTTAACCAATTAATTCATAATGGGCACTTCTTCGGCTAGGGGGGTCCAACTTTTATACACCTTGTTAACACTGCTATATTGCCTTGTTACTACTTATGTTAAACGTGTACTTTCGTTAGGTTAGCCGAACTTTCCGCTGGCTACAGTGCGCCGCGCTAGTTCTAGGATATAATCGATAAGAGCGCACCCGAAATCCTTTCCGTTACAGTGTATATAAAAGTTGGAGCCCCCTAGCCGAAGAAATACCCATAATGTACCAAGGAATAAGTGGTGGGAGGGTCCGGGCGGCTTTTCCCCGGGAAAAAATTCTCCTTCAAGGTCATTTTGGTGAAAATCTGTGCGTTTTAAAGGGGCTAAAAACCCCAAAAATTATTTTTTACCACGTGATCTATAGCACAATACTACACTTAAATGACCGTTTAAAAAATTATATCTTGTAACTGTGATTTAACACGAATTATTTAATTTTTTTGATCCAGAAATTAGCGAAAATTGGTGTTTTGGAAAATTTCCTAAATCGGCATTAACCGGCCTCTTTTTTGGTCCACATAGATACTAAAGTCTATCCATCCTTGAGGTACAAAGTGACCATCGGCGGACGAGACCGGGATCGGTCGTCCCGTCTATTGTCTGCATTTTTCCCTTTCCACCTTTTTTGGCGTGACCGAACTTGGGAGCGAACATGGGTTTGTTTCTACCTGCCTTCGCCCATTTCAAATCTATTGTGATGAAAATAATTTATTCAGCAAAATATTTTTTTTATAATTGCAAATATTTCATAACGTGGTTCAAATGTGTAGCTTGAGTTATGAAATGTGTTTTTTTTTCCCTAGTGTCTACGATCAAAACTGACTGAAATACATAAATATTATTATATTATTATATAATATTATCAAAATATGTTATAGAAGCATTATCCGTAACTCAGTCAGTTTTTATAGTAGAATTTCGTCCAAAAAAATGAAATTCAAGACGCACAACAACAACAACAACGTTATTAGATATTTGCAATTAAACAAAAAAATCAATAAATAAATTAATACAGCAGGTATAAAACCCTCAGTTTCTAGGATGGTCTATTTTACGACTACACGCGACAACCCTTAGCAGCTGCCTCATACCCATACCCGACGCGTCCGTCGATGGTCACTTTGTACTTCATGGATAGATAGACTATAGAGCATAGTACCAATCTAAAATGCCCCTTTTTACATCGTGTCTTGAAACTGTGCCCAAATATACCCTCAAACACGCAAAAATATGCATTCCAAAATCACACCCCATCATGGTAATAAGCATATTTTGACCGAACTACTTGCCCAAATTACAAAAAAAAAATATAGAGAATTTACAGAAAAGGCTGTCGAGTTCGTCAATAATGGCCAATATTTTTTTGGATCAAAATCCTACAAGGTCACGGGGCATAAAGATCGTCCCCATGTTATTTCTTATGGGAGATTTTTGCCGATGGGACCTAGCTCGAAAAATGTCATGTTTGACAATTTTTTGGGAGGTCATGGTGGCCTCAATAATTTTTCTGTTAGTTGCTAAATTCATTACTAGTTAGCCTGAATGAAATATATTTTTTGAGTTTAGCGGTTAAATACCCCTTTAAAGCCCATCAACTTTTTATCTACTAAAATACCGTTTTTAATCTCAAAGTTTTTCTTTCAAGGTCATTTTGGTGGAAATCTGTGCGTTTTAAAGCATCACAATAACAAACTTTGTATCTACTAACATCCTCTTTTGGTCAGATGGTAATTTACCTTTATTATTGCGATAAAACAGTTAATTCTAATTCTCCATAGAAACGTTAAAGTGCACTTTCACACTTAGCTTGCAAAAGGGAGGGTTCCCCCCCCCCCCCCCCCCACCCCTTGTATACGCCACTGACAGTATAGCACACTCGTTGTTATATCTAGTTATAAGTTACTGAGGGTTGTTGTTATATCAATATAGATAGTTTAGTTAAAAACGTAAAATAAAAACTTACAACCAAGGTCACTACTAAGATGAAAATGAATTTTCGGGTGAACCTTCCTCACCCACCATCAGGTTGATGCGGATGAGTCGGCATCAACCTGATTATGGGTGAGGAAGGTTCACCCGAAAATTTGTTTTTCAGTAAGTAGTGGCCTTGGCCATAAGTTTTTAATTTATGTTTTAATATTGTTCTGGGCCAATAAGCTCTTTTTATAGAATAGTTTAGTTAGTTTCATTGTATTTTACCTGTCCCATGACGGGACAGGTCGGCCAGTGTACGGTTATGGTTGGACATGTCCATGCCCTTTTACGCCTCTCACATTATTTATTTATTAAATGATATTAGCCTGCCCGTTGGGTAGGAGGGCTAATGAAGGGCATGTTTGGCCCTCTTTTCCTAATACAGGTACAATTATTTCAGATTAACCAGTTGATACATATGAATAGGCAATCGACGCACAGTGACAGAAACAGAGAACATTGCTACATAAGGCATAATATGACGGAGAGATTTAGTAGGGTTAAAATAAATTTCAGGACTACTCAGAAATTTCAGCGGCCGATTTGAGGAGAGTCCTGGGTTCCAGACCAGGTGTAGAATCTATGTTGTATAAATATTCCTGCGTGACAGTTGGTGGAGGCGCCGTCGTCGTTGGTTTGTTCTTTAGGCTAACAGATTGTCGATTATGACGGAAATGTTTCTGAGCTCAGAGGTTGCGTTTCAAATTTCAAATTTTTGGGAAGTATGTTGCAAAATTTGGATTCACCTTTATTTTATATGGAGTGTGATGGTATTCGATATAATAAAACTTGGCTGTCGGGATACGCCGTGTCGATTGTCATTATTCAAATGCTGACGTTTCGATGTTCAGATGTTCGAATGTTCGTGGGTACAGGCGTGTGCGTAATGGATAGGTTCATTGTACGTTAGGGTTGACAGATGTCAATTCTATTCTAACAAATAAAAAAGGGGGAGTCGGGGGTGTATGAGGGCTTAATTTTTCTTTTTAAATGCACTTTTTTGTACCCTGATTATACCAATTACTATACACACTCAGACAAGCATCACGTAATTGTTTTGCTGTTCGTACACTTGCTAATGAATAATGGCACACTTGTTAGTAAATACACAATCAATAGTCATCCTCCTTAATTTAAGATAAATAAATGTTTATGGGCCCAAAAAGTTGTATATTTGTTGAAAAGGGGTCAATTCCTGTTGCAATAGTATTATAACAATTGAGATTTTTAAAATAAAATCCGGATAGCATCAGTGGTTAATTTGTAAGGGAAAAGGTGGGGGTACACGCTAAAAACCCGGGAGAATATTTAAGGAGACCAGTACGGGGGGCTTGCCCCCCAACTACAGCGCCGCAGGCGAAAATTTTGAAAATCAGGTTTTTAGAGTGTGTTTGGTGCGTTCTAGAAAAAATAAGTGGGCTGATTGCAATACCAAATTAATGGCTTTTTTGTACAGTAATAACTTTAAAACTACTATATAAAAAAAGAACTGGAGTAGTGACGAGATTCCATGTCACAACCATTGAATATGCATATCATTACGTTCGTGATCACGTCCAACAATTATGGGAAATTGTCGAAATTGTTGGTCATTACTCTTCAAAAGTGAGGGCTGAGTGTACCGGTACTGAGTCTATTTACAGATAAATGTATTCGAGTAAATTTGAAATATGAGCATGTGGGTGTAAAATAATAAAAATAAATTATTTTCGTTTTTTATATTTGCCAAAATGTGAGTGTTGCGTATCTAATAATTCATTAAAAAAGGTGGGTACACTGCGTATACCCACAAAAATAGGTGGGTACACTGCGTGTACCCGCGCTCCATTACAAATTAAGCACTGGATAGCATGTGTCCCGAGTCCCGACACAAAATAATAGGAACGCGGGACATAACGCCTAAAATAGGGACGGTCCCTTTATTATCTGGACGTCTGGCAACCCTAGTTCAAGTACACACGCGCTTACAATGTAGATTGCAAGAATGCAGTTTCTTATCTGTGAGTCCGAGTGGAGTTGGTCTAATTAGTTTTGAATGTCGAGCATGGAGATTGTTGTTGTTCGAAGTCTAAGGTATGAAGGACATGTCATATTGACTCACATTAGGGTCAAATTACACATACAACATTTAGTGGATCGCCGGGGCCTTTCATTATGTTGGGGTGTGTTAGTTTTGACCTATGGTTACTATGCGTGGGGGTGTGATCTAGATTCAGTGGCTATGAAGTTTTATAGTTGTATATAGTTTATAGGTTGATCGTTTTCCAGTATACTTATTTGTTTATTCGTAAATAAAGACAATAATAAAAATAGTTTCATTGAAAATGTTGTTAATCTTAGTTGCACAATTCGCTTACGTTGTGATTTTTTACTTTTCTTATTAATGTTAGGGCGTTTGTTTATAGATCTGAGGATGTAGAGGACTGGTTGCTACATTTTGAGAAAGCAGCACGAACAAGCGATTGGTCGGATGCCCCGAAATAAGTTACGATTCCTCATTTTTTACTAGGACGGCTCTAAAATGGTTTGATACTTTGGAGGCTCGTACGCTAGTTGCATTGACAGCAGACAGATGACAACACCTCCGGATTGGGAACAATTAAAACAACAATTTGTTAGTATTTTTGGGGATCCATCACTAAAATTGAGATATTTACTACTGTTAGGGGATAGGGTTCGATCATAAACTGAGAGGAGAGTTGATTACGTAATAATTGACGTTATTACTTTGTGTGATAAAGTTAGTGCGGACATGTCGGACGAAGCACGTATTAGTTGGATTTTTCGAGGTCTCGCAAATGAACGATTATGATGTGTATAATTAATTTTCAGGGTCAAGAATTCGCTAACACCACAGAATTGTTGGATGTTCTAAAACAATGGGATTTAGAGTTCTTTTCAATAGGTATCGTGTCTGATGATGAGTTTTAGGGCTAGGTAACAGATAGTATGTGAATCTGAGAACAATAAAGTAGAAAAAGCTTCAAGTCCTAGAAAACCAGGCGAAAAAATTGACGGGACAATATTAGGTTTGAGTCAGTCGAAGATAGTTGACAGTGATTCTATTTGTAATAGTGTAGGTTCTTAGACCGTTCAACAAGCGTGGCCTGGGAAAATCAACAGTTGGTTTGTTTGTGAGAAATATTTCTGGTGCTCTTAGGTCACATATACGAAAGTATAAGACGCAGCCGGAAACAAAATACAATAACATCTCGGATAGAAGCCAACAGATAGAGGAATGCGGCTTGTATGGAGCAACATGATGTGGATGGCAGTACGTCATCGTAGTACGTCGGACTTCTGTCAAATTTGTCCGGTCAAAAATGAATAAACGATGTGGCCGCAATTGGATACAATTGTGTGTGGAGGGGGGGGGGGGGGCTAGCTTCGTAAGAAATTACCCCCCCCCCTTCCTCAAAAGCCGAAATGTCACAATCTTTACATCTGGGACGTTTGTGCATTGTTTGAGCACACATTCGTTTCATCTGTTCACAAACGATGCAGTTTTAATTGAGGAAAGTTATGGGGAGTGTTAGCATCACGTAAAGTTTGTCACTCTCCCTCCCCAGCCCCTGGGAAAAAATAAATGTTTGCATCTGTATCGCTTGTGCATCGTTTGTGCACGCTTTCATTTCGTTTGTGCACAAAAGACGTGGCTGAAATTAAATAAAACTCCGGGGATGGGGGGGGTGCCATCTTCCTGTGAAACTACAAAGACAAAGTTTTTCATAAACGATATGAATGATGCGTAAACAAATGTGCACAAACGATGCACAAACGATATCGGTGTAAAAAAAAATACATTTCCGCATGGGGGCTAACTTTACGTGAAGCAAACTACTTCGCCCCCCCCCCCCCCCCCCCCCCGCCAGGAATTTTCTTCAACTAAATCTAAATCGTAATGTGAACAGACGAAGTGAATGCAATATGCATGCACAAATGATACACAAGCGTCACAAGTGCACAGATTGTGATATTTTAGCTTAGGTGGGCTAACTTCCTGTGAAGTTTTCCCCTCCCCCGGAATTTTATTCAATTGTGGCCACATCGTTTGTACACAAACGAGCACAAACGATCCAGGTGTAAATAATGGGACATTTCCACATGGGGGTGGGGCTAACTTCACCCTTCACGTACCTTCTTATTCCACTTAGTTAATTTAGACTTATCTGGTATGTTATAGCACACTTGTGGAGTAGGCCTACAACCCTGTTGTTGATAAATAGTAAACAATAAATAATATAAAACATAAAATTTAATTTGAAATGTGGGGTGACAGAAGGTGAAGAAGTTCCGCGGGGGAGTAGGGGCAATTTTCGACCCTCACCACCCCTAAGCGTCGTCCCTGCCTCAAACTTTGACCAATTTTTTGTAATTCCCGTGTTTTGACGTTTTACGCACAAGAAACATGGAAAATTATTGATAACTGCTTCTAGATTGAAATCTTGTTATTCAATCTCCATTCATCATCAAAAATCATCATCATTTGTATGGAATAAAGCCGAGGTTGACCTCTTGTGAGCTTTTTAGTTTTCTTCTCGTAAAATTCTCAATACCATGAATAAGAAATTTTTGGAAATATGGTTTTCATGATTGTAAATACCCCCCACCACTCCAATGACATTAGGTGATTGTAGTTGCCTCTAGTCCCGCCTAGCAACCCAGCTGTGGAGGCAGCTACGTCGTAATACCGAGGTGAGGTGGCTGCAGTCGACCCCGAGTCATCATCAGTCAGCCAGCTCGAGACCTCGGAGACAGTCGCTCTGCACATCTCTACAGGTAAAACCGACCTACTTGTGTTGTAATGCATTCCATTCACTTCATTAGTACATTGTTATATTGCATGTATATTTGCTATTCTACTTTGAACTTGATTTGATTTCAATTAATTCAATATTTTAGCTAGCTTTTGCTTCACAGTGTAATTAAATTCACGATGGCAATGCCTTGGCATGTTACATAAGCCCAAGTGCGCTATGCCTATATTATTAGACAGGCATTTCAAAAGGGCTTGAATTGTTAGTGCTAAAAATGTAATACGTTTGTATTTTAGTAGTTAAAATGTGTTTTATTTAAATGCGATGTGATAAACTGAAATTTGCATTTAAACAACTCTTTCAACTGTAGCGTGTGTTGTAGTCAAGGTCACTCGTACATCGTTTTGACAAACTGGGTTACCATTTTAAACTAATACGTTCCAAAAAGCAATAACATATCGATTTATTAGGTACTTTTTACAACCAATGTAACGCAGACATGCTTCGTACTAGTTTCACGCACAGAAATTTGCAAATGCATCCGTTAGAAGGTCCTGGCAAGGTCTAATGCTACATGTTCCTTGTTTGCACCCAAATTTTGGAATTTATTTTACAATCAAAATTAAATATCAATATTAAAGTTTGAAATTAAGTTGTCAAAACCGAGATTTGTCTATCGGCCATGCATTTTAATCGAATTTATAGTGCACGATTATATAAAGTGAACAATTAGCTTGTTTTTTTTCCATTTTGTAACTTCATTTTTCACTTTTGGGCATGAAGGCTTGCCTCAGCTTTGAAAGCCTGTTCTCACCTACATTGAGAATCGCATTGCGGTTTTTAATTTTGATTTAAACTAGACTCTTTCTGTTGTGCAACGTAAAAGCCGAACGTCGCTTTGCGGTGTCTCGTGCTGTTTGGGCGGACACGGACGTATGGAAAACTGTCTTCGACCTCATCACTCGTCACTGATCGTTTCAAATCGAATGATACTATTCAAATTTCATCCGTAGACAATACTGTGTATCTACGAGATTGTGAACGCAATCTTGTCAAAACTAATTATATCTCGTACGAATGCCAAAACCAGTCGCAGGTCACAGCGAATGTTTGCTATCTGATGAATCACTATCTGTCTTGTTGACGCCGATATTTTAATTCACTTTGCTCCTATTTTGAAAATTCGACTACTATTTTCCATCGTTTCTACATTGTACAAAATTTGTATCCGTAATATTCATTTTGTGTAATAAGTTAAACGCAATCTCGTTGCCTGCGTGTGTAACGTCGATATTTTCACTTTACTACTACTTTGAAAATACTTCTCAGATTTTTCAGTGTATATTTTGCATAATTATTTCAATTCTTAATATTTGTTTGGTGAAATAATAAAATAAGACTGGAAACTTGATATATTTCTCTGGCTACTAAACTGTTAGGTGCAGGGGAACCGCAAATGAAACTAGGTTGAGAGAGTTTGGTAACTGCGCGTTGCGTCTTCAAGTTCACGTCTCGATTATCCTCGCAGCAGCAAACATAGTAACCGTTCGTAACCGGAATCCACTATGACTTTCAACTTAATTTTGTCTCTGATCGTTTCTTATCAATGTCGTTGGCCACCAGTTCCGCGACAGTGCGCGTTCGTCCGTGATTCATTGATAGATTGTGCGGAATGTCGTTGTTGGTGAACTGTTGCGACACAAATAAATTGATTTAATTTGTGTGAAACGTCTTAGTATCTACTTCAACATACGTAATCCTAACATTAGTATTGAACCAGCGAAAAGATAATTAACATCGACCAGATAATTTGAAACAATTATATTTCACTGAACACAAAACGACAAATCAAACTTTTGGTCTACTTCTATTTTGAATAGAACGTAGACTTAGACAGTGGTGATTTAGAGTTTAAATAGAGGTTGGCTACGTGCTAGTATAGTTTACCAGGTAATTATCTACTCTGAGAATAGTCATGAAATTTGCGACACGATCAAAGTAAAAATAAAATAAAGTCAAGGTCGCCCATGTGATAAGTCATGGATTATAAATATAACATATTTAATTGTTTTGTTTTCCATGTTCCGGTCCACCGTTGTCGATGTCTGCCACTCAACACGTCAGTGCCTGGAGGGGTCGAGGATGACTCGGGCCCTGGGGTGATGACCTCGCTGACGCACAACTAGCGACGCTTTGATGACCTCCTAGCAGGCAAGTACTCGTAATTCACAATTATTCACTTGTATATTATTCAAATAACAAATACCTAGCTGATCTTATAGGTTTCTTGCAATTATACTTCAGGTTCTAGGTTCAACTCCTGACTCGTTTAAAAATAATAGTTCACAAACTGTTATGTTACACCCTATTGTTACACAGCTTGATATTTCCAACCAATAGTTAAGTCAGTCTATCTTGTAGTTTTCTTGTAAGTACAGAGGTTTAAGATTAAACTCTTAACTGCTTCGGAAATAATAGTTCACAAGTAATTAGATAATGAGTAGTGAATGTGAAGGTTTGTTATAAACAAGGCAAATAGTCTAGTAACTTTTAGCTCAAATTCGAGCTGTAAAAAGTTCTGTGGCCACACCCAAATTATATTATTATAATGCATAGCTGTAAAAAAACTAATTTTATTGTTTTCTATGTTCCAGTCCAACCAACTGATGTCTGCCACTCATCACGTCCTTGCTGGAGGTGGAGGGGGTCAGGCATGACGAAGACCTGGGGCCTCTACCACACCACCATACACCACCAGCAACGCCCTGACGACCAGCTTCTGCCAGGCAAGTACTCTTGAATACCCGCCCTCTTCCCCCCCCCCATATTAGAAAAAAATTGCTTCTTTTTTAAATTTCCTATTGCTTGATATTTCCAACAAAAAGTTAGTTGGATCTTTGTAGGTTTCTTGCAAGTATACACATATTATAATACACATAGTTTCTTTTTTTAAGTTTCTAATAAACGAAACAAATAACCTATAGTAGCTTTTTGGGTTTCCTATTTCCCAATCTGCGCTAGTATCTAGACTTCTATGCACTTTTGATAGGAGTAGACTACTTAAAATAATAGTATACCATTCTTTCAGTCTCCATAGTTCAAAGCATCATCATGAATAATTTGCTTCAAGATTGCCCATAACATGTCACAATTTTAACTCATCGATGTCAAAACTAATTGTATTGTTTCCCTTGTTCCAGCTTACCTGTTGATGTCTGCCACTCACCAGCCACCATGTCAACGCCATGAGGGGGTCAAGGATGATCCAAGGACCTGGGGCCAGTACCACGCCACCATACACAACCAGCACGCCCTGGCGACAAGCTTCATGAAGGTAAGAACTCTTGAATACTTAACGCCCCCCCCCCACCCCCCTTGGAGAATTAAATTAAAATTGGATCCATGTTGAGAATTCCATTTTATTGTTATTGCTTAATTTCCAACAAATGGTTAGTTGTTCTTGTAGGTTTCTTGCAAATTCAAAGTTTAAACGTAAACTTTCGTTTCTAGACAAGGTCAAAACAATAGTTTGTGTACAGAATAGAAAGGTGTCAAAAAACGATCGAGAACGCGTAGTCTATTTTTGAAATATGAAAGAATTAATATAAATATATAAAACTTTGTGCTTGCTTTTCGATTGTTTACTTCATGGAGGCTACCCAACTTGAACACATATTTGTAATTATTCAAACGGATGGCCTGCCTTGACCACAACTCCCAACTTCTCTGGTAGGAGGTTCTATTATTGCCATCGACAATCCTCCATAGTATAATGGTTTCTTTTCCTCTACTTAGACGAATCAATGATCACCTACAAAGGACAAAGCTCAGACTTTACTGGTAGTGGGTTCGATCCCCGCCTCTGACAATCCTACACACTAAAGTTTCCCTCTGAAACAAAACAACAATGACCTACCTTCAACACAACTGGGACTTTACAAAGTAGCGGGATCGATTCCAGTCTCTGGCAATTTTGTACATTATGTTTTCTCTTTCACTTCTAAGACAAATCACTGATCACTTCATTAATTATCCCTTTTTAGTTTATAGGGCATAACTTTTTCTTCATCATTTTTCTTTCTACCTTTATAATTTGAAATTTGTGATTTTTTTTTAATGAATTTTTTATTTGAAAAAAAAAACTTGATCTTTTAGGAAAAAATTGTTGATATTGAATTCCAAAATGGTATCAAAGTTTAAAAAATCCAAAATTTGAGTACATTTTCAAAAATAACATTTTTTGCAATTTTTTTGCATGTTCAAATTAAATCTACTACAGACAAACAAAACATCCGGCACATCCCGGAAATTTGTGTAATTTTGTGTTTTTATACAGAATTCAATTTTTTATCTATTAAAAATCGTTCTAATCATTAGAATTAAGTAAGAATAAATGATACCAATTCAGAACAAAACAAAGCAGCATTTTGACCGGGAGTTAAATATGAAAAACTGGCAGATTTAATTGTGTAGATTTTGTAAGGTGGTGGTAACTATGTGTACCACTAACCTAAAGTAGCAGGTTCGATTCCTGTCACTGACAATTCTAAACATTAAGCCTTCTCTTTCACTTAGACAATATAATCACCTACATTGTTGACACTTTTGACTTTAACCTTCCCACTACAATCCTGCACTATTTATTTTTTCTTTCTTTACACAATGATCACCTACATTGTTATTACCTTTGATTTTAAAAGTAGCGGGTTCGATTCCTGTCACAGACAATTCTAAACATTAAGCCTTCTCTTTCACTTAGACAATATAACTATCACCTACATAGTTCGACACTTTTGACTTTACAAGTAGCTGGTTCGATTCCTGCCAGTGACAATTCTAGACATTAAGCCTTCTCATTCAATTGTTAGACAATATAACTATCCCTACATTGATGACACAACCGACTTTACAGGTACCTAGCTGGTTCGATTCCTGCCACTTACAATCCTGCACTATTTATTTTATCTTTCTGTTACACAATGATTACCTACATAGTTCCTACCTATGATTTTAAAAGTAGCGGGTTCGATTCCTGTCACTGACAATCCTAAACAGTAAGCCTTCTCTTTCACTTTGACAATAAAACTATCACCTACATTGTTGACACTTTTGACTTTACAAGTACCTAGCTGGTTCGATTCCCGCCACTGACAATTCTGAACATTACGTAATCTCTTTAACGTGTTGGACAATTTAACTGTCACTTACATAGATTATCTTTCTGTTACACAATGATCACCTACATTGTTCTTACCCCTGACTTTACAAGTAGCGGGTTCGATTCCTGCCACTGACAATCCTACACATTAAGTCTTCTCCTTCACTTTTACAATTTAATACAATTTAGTATCACCTTTTTTGTCTTTCACGTCAACAATGACCTACCTTAAACACAGCTCTGACTTAAGAAGTGATTTGGATTCCTGCCACTGACAATTCTTTCTTGTATTTTCTTTTCCTTGTCTTACACTTCAACAATGACTTCCTTTACACAGATGTAACATAACAAGTAGTGGGTTCAATTCCTGCCACTGACAAAAATACCCGTTGTATTTTCTCTTAATTTTTAAAAACAATGATATACCTACCTAAAAAATAGTTCTGACTTAAAGAAGTGGGTTCGATTCCTGCCACTGACAAACTTACACGTATTTTCTCTTTTTGTCTACACTTCAACAATAACCTACCTAAAACACAGCTCCGACTTAACAATTTGTGGGTTCGATTCCTGCCACTGACAATCCTACTCGTTTTTTCTCTTTCTTCTCTTACACTTCAACAATGACTTACCTAAAACACAGCTCTGATTTAACAAGTAGTGGGTTCGATTCCTACCACTGACAATCCTACTCGTTTTTTCTCTCTTTCGTCTCTTACACTTCAACAATGACCTACCTAAAACTAGCTTTGATAAGGGTTCCACTCCTACACGTTTTATTTCTTGACTTACAATTCAATAATAACCTACCTAAAACACAGCTTTAACTTAACAAGTTGTTGGTTCGATTCCTGCCACTGATAATCCTACTCGTATTTTCTCTTTCTTCTGTTACACTTACAATGACCTACCTTAAACACAGCTGACTTAACAAGTAGTTGGTTTGATTCCTGCCACTGACAATCCTACACGTATCAACAGTGTAATTAACAGTGACTTACCTGAAACAGAGCTTTAACTTAACTAGCAGTGGGTTTGATTCCAAGAGCCAGTAGACTTTAAGCTTACTACTTGTGGGTGTGAATAGTAGACCTAACAAAGCAGTCCATGCATCATTGACAGACAACACATGGGTTTGAAAAAGGCACATATTATAATATCTGGGTCTACCACAACAAATGTGTGTGATTGTACTCCACATTTGACACACAGTAAGAATGGTGGGCTAAAGCAGTGGTTCTCAACCTATTACGTTTCATTACCAAGTTGATGGTGTGAAATAAATTAGCCCCCCCCCCCCCCCCACATTCATCAAATACATATCAAGTTATGAAGATATTTCATTGTTCAACAAGTCTGAACATTTGTCACAACTGAATTCCAAATTTGGAATGACAAATTATTCTTGTTTAGAGATCATTATTAGGCCTTTTGCAATACTGACAATTCTACTTGAAACAGTGTCAATTTACATGGCCCATAATTTGTGCTCAAGTAGGACAATCAATAGTCCATTACTTCCTTGTCGATGGTGAAGGGCTTCTAGTGTCTTGAAAGATTTGGTATCTAGAATGCACATTCTCTTTGATTTGTATTACATATTATATTTTTCATTAAACTTTAAATTTACAAAATCATGTCAATGTGACCCCCTCCGACCCACAGGTTGAGAACCACCGAGCTTAAAGCAACATTGCACTTGCCAAGACGGAATTCAAATTTGGTAGGGATATTATTGACGAGTGCTCTTTTCATAATCAATAAGATTATTCTTCAGGATGGATGTAAAATAAATACTTTCAAATTGCCTTTGTTAAGAACTCGATCAGAACTGAACATTTCATCTAATTAGGCAATTTAGGAAGAAGGCCTGCAACCAATATTAAAGAACAAGATAATTGTCTGATATTAGTTACTTGAAATTCAAAATCAAAAAAGGGATATATGAGTCCAATGTAGTATTGTTAGATCTATAGTCTGAATTGGCAAAATTAAAATAGTATTGCAATCAGTATGACTTTTAGTTGTGGAATGAATTTATTAATTCTGCATTTATAGCCTACTGATTAAAATATTTTAATGTTTTTGTCATTGGGTGATTATAGTTCTAAAACTAGAACCCAATTTGTAACTTAACTTTTTTGATTTTGCATAGCATTTAGTGAGATATTCATATTACTAATATCAGGTAATTTTGTGTTTTAATATTAATGGTAGCATATTGTCTACTGAGTGCTGCAATGGATACTCTGTGCTACTTATTGAGTTGTTTGTACAAACAATTCCTTATATTGTTATGATTTGTGTTGCAGGAAGTTGCAGTTCACTTCTTGCTACACGACTCTTGGACTGTTCCAAATCTTCATTCTGCTTGATTCCAACAACCAAGTACCTCGTTGGGATCTCGTCACTCTTGAAATCTGCGGTCGGCTCTCCCCAGTGCACCAACTCTGGACAACACCGAACATCAGTCATCCATCCTACTAGCTGCACATCACTTGAAGTTACTTCTGGAACGAGCTACATGCGAAGGTTCTATGCACTAACCCCGAACACTTTTCTTTTTCAAGGCCGTGGACATAGCCTACATTTGGAATGCCATTTACTGTACTACCTGTTCAATATATATATTCAATGTTTAACTCATGCTGTTGTATTGACTATTCTTTGTACTTAGCACCATAACTAATTCCCATGTACTTTCTTAGCAGTGGTATTAGAGCTGACTACTGTGTAAGTCTATGGACCAACAGTAGTCATCTCCAGCTGACTTCTCTAGAAGTTAGCTGGAGATGACTACTAGTTGGTTCATAGACTTATACAAACGTCAGCTCTAATACACTCTTCCTATTCCTTCGGCCATTTAGGACTTGACCCAATTTATGGAGATAGTCTTTTTTTTCAAGGCCATCCTTTGGACTAAACCATTTACTAGGTCAGCTGCTAACCTTTTAGCAGTTGACCTAGTTTATGGACTTAGTCTACTTTTTCAAGGCCAACTAACAGTTGACCTACTTAATGGACTTAGCCATTTTTTTGAAGGTCATCATCAACAAGCAATAATAATAATAATAATAATAATAATAATACAATTTATAAATAAAATATAATATTTATTAGTAAACAATACAATTATTATACAAATATTATAAAATTATAGAAATATTATGCAAAAAATGCATAAAAAATACAAAAAATGGGCCAAAAAAACGCTTTTTATATACCCTAAGTCTTTTTTGCACTTCAGAGCTACCAAGTTTAGCAATGAAACTTTTCACTTAAACAGAGTGTTCTCCCCAAACCGTTGACAGGACTGATGATGAAATTCGAAAAGGTGCACTTCCCAAACATTTAGTTGTGATTGAACGTACAAGAGTTCAATCACAACTAAGATATTCAGGAAATGGCAACCTCTTGCGAGATTCCATATCAGCCCTGTCAGTGCATTGGAGAGAGAGAACACTCCTGTTTAAGTGTAGCAAAAGCAGCAAATAAGTGAAAATAGCCAACACCATCACTAAATATGCAGGCCAGTGCAGCTATGAGAACAAAATACACTAGGTCTCCTCCAGGAGGTAGTGGCCATCATTGCTCCTAGTTTTATTAAGTATTGAAAACCCTCAAGTACTTCTGTGCTTGCAAAATTAAAAGTACTCATCCTCAATGCTTTGAAAATTGCATTTCATGTCTATCCCATTGTTATAAAGAAAACTGATTTACAAATTAAACCAAGATTGTATTCAATTAAAAAAAAAATGTATTTAAAGTCTACCCACTCAGTAACATAACTGATTTTTAGTGGAGGAACATTTAACGTCACTGCTTTACCCAACATGCAATTTATAATAAGAGCAATGAAAACAATTAACTGAGAATAGGTTAAATAACTTTAAAAAAATCCTCTAAATTTAAATTTAAATAAATGCACAATGGTTTTAACAAATGTTCTGAATATCAACCTATTGAGTCCAAGAAAAAACTGAACCATTAAGGAGGCCTTAAATTAGAAAAGAACCTAAGCCAAGGAGATTTCTACCGGCTATTGCAGCCCGGCATTTTCCTTATCCTAGTAAGTCAGGCCTGATGTTGCAATTCTCAAACCAGAATGGGAGTAAGCCTACTAACTGCTAATTGAATTGTGAACACACTAGAGATGCACAACAATAAAGTAAAAAAGATCAATTAAAGAAAATATTACTGAATTATTGATCCATAATATCTTACAGTGTTGGTAAATACGGTCTCAAAAAGGTAAACAAATCTTATTATTTACAAAATTAATTAATCATTTATTTTTTAACTCACTCAGTCTCATTACTGATTTTCAGTGGGATACTTTTTAGTCTCCATGATAGCAAAATATCAAATTATCATCATTCACCAAATTGAATGGCCATGATATGGCATAACCACAAAGAATATGAGAAAACTTTTTTACAAGTTTTTTTCTTCAGAAAACATACAATTCTATTTTTTATCACAAAGCCTGACATTATTATTGTTGATTGTGTGCATCCCTAGAACAAACACGAGGCCAAAAGAAAATACTAATTTTATCAAGTTATGTTTGTTGTTGAGAAAGCAGAGTTAATGAGAAATCTCCTAGCCTGGGGCTAATCTGCATCTGATCCCCCTCCCCTCCCCCTGGGGTCAAGCAAGCACAGAAAAGTTTGAGGGTTGCCAATGAGCACAATTATTGCTCGTTTTTAAGGCGCCAGACCCCTGCCAACATTATATTATGTGGTTTTGTAAGAACTAGTATAGCCTGCATGAAAAAAGATTGTCATTAATGATAAGTTTTTAATTTGATATTTAATTAAATTAACACGTATTCGAAATACAAACCATACCGATTCTTATATTTCAATATTTTTTCTTGCATTATATAATTAAAATAAAACCACATTACTGTCTGCACAGTTTTTAGCTATTTTGCACCGGTCTCAAATCATCACTAAAAACTGTAACTGCAGGGGTCTCCACCCTAAGAACCTGGTTCTTCTGGGTCGCAATGTATGAGTTCTCACAACTGTCTGCCACAACAATAGGTCTGTTCATTTGTAGTACATAAGTTTATAAAACAAACAAGGTTCAATAATGGTTACAACAATATGGCTTAAAGATAAATTGAATTTATTGAATTGTTGCATAGGAGCATAGTACATTCTTTAAAGCAGTGTTGTCTGCAAGCAATGTATATTGTTGGCAACATTTGATATCAAAATGTAGTCGATTTAACACTTTTCCAAGCTACCTCTATTCATTTCTGAATCGATGTTGGCAATGGAAAACTATACTCACTTGTCACTTTAGTTACTTTAGTTGAAGTGACTTTAGTTGTTAAAGTTATGTAGAGTGAAGCCCAAGTATAGTCAAGTCAACTTCCAAGTTTTATAAACTTGATGGGGTCTGATTTATGCTTTATAAAAAATAATTTAGTGTAAAAAGAACGTACAGTAAGATTTACAAGTGATAAATTTATAATTTTGTCAACGGCAAAGTAAAAGAAGTAACTCTATAACCGAGTAAAATACATCAATACTAGGCCTAAGTACTACTTTAAGTTTAAAAAATCTACTTTCATTTTCAATTAAAACTTAATGCCATACTTCTGTATTAGCGCCCAATTCAAGTCTTATCATCATCGGAAATGTCCATATTTGGCCAACTACGCCATCAATATCACGGTTGGTCTTGGGTCTAGCAGTAAAGACTGTTTCTAATCCTCACAGCACAAACTAAAATAAATATGTATGATGGGCCACTATTTAAGAGTTCCGGTTTATCTATTTGATTTATTTAACGTTGATCTTATTCAGTTACAAAACCTGCCTAACACTGCTTTGAAAGAATGTGAAGGGCCTACTCTTTTGAAATAAAAATCTTCATCTTGAAATTGGTTTGTTTTTGGCAAAATGGGGAAAATAACCTTTGACAGATGCTGGTGTGTAAACTACCCTGATATTACAATGCTTTACTCAAGGGCAGAAAATAAATCAAAGTACTAAATGTGTTTGCCTACATAGAGTCTACCCACTCAGATGCAAGTTGACTGATTTTCAGTGGGGTCAATGATTTCTTGTATGCTATATTGTTGGCTCTTAAAGTCACCTTTTACGTACTTGTGTACCCAATTATACATAGTCTTGGATAGTTGAAAAATTTGATGGAATGAGAATTTGATACCCTGGCCCTTCTGCATTGAAAGAGGGTTAAGCCCAAATGACCAACAGCATTCAGGTGCAAAAACAAGCATCAACCTACGCATACATACGTATTTTGTAAATTGACCTTTTTAACTAATAGTGACAATCATGATTAGGCCTACCGGTACTACATGTAAGCAATGCTTAAAACTACAGTTTTCTTTGTTTGATCCTCTATATTTGATTTGATAGTCTTTTGAAATTATTACTCAGTCATGGTTAAGAAGTTACTAATTAATTACATAACTATACCAACAATTGCAATGAAACTACTGTGTACCGGTATACTTGGGGTACCAGTGAATAGAATTTGTGTTGTTTTATATTATACTATACTGAATATGTCAAACTATAAGACTATCTAAGCTTGACAAACCCTGTACAATACGTATCATGTACGTGTTGATTGGCAAATAACTATTCGACTCCACTCTATGTATCTGTCCTGCCTCACTTTACATAATTGGGTTTGCCAAAAACAAAACCTGTTTCAAGCAGTTTATCTAAGGAACACTATGACTTATTTCGTAGTATGTAGATAATCTAGGGCCTTCTATACCATTTGGTTAAGCCCTATCAGTAGGTATCTAGATTGAGTTTACATATTGTTGTAGCCATATTGAACAGACCTATTGTTGATTGCAAGTATGTCAGTGGTACATGGTACATAATCAACAGAGCTGCCTTAGAGAACAACACAGACAACCAGGACCACTTGCAAATCACTGTGTCAGTTAATCTACGATTATTGGATGAGCGTAGCGAGCGAAGCGAAGATTCTATTTCACTTTCTTTTTTTTCTGTATTTTTCTTTCTTTTTTTTCTGTATTTTTGTGTGTTTGTCAGCACGATTCCGGCTAAACCGATATTCCAATAGCAATGAAATTTTGTGGAAGCCTTTGAAATCTCTGAACTTAGAACTGCCACGTTTTTGAGCGCAACCAAAAAATTATTTCTCATGAAAATCGCAATTTTACGATTTTTTTTCGATTTTAAAAAATTTCATCGACTTTTAACACCTACATGCTTTTATCAGATTTTAATTTTTTTTTTCACAGAACCTTAATTTTATGAATTAAGATATTCATGTGAAATTTGAGCACAATCGAAAAATTATTTCTTGTGAAAATCAAAATTTTACGTTTTTTTCTTTTTTAAAACAATTCTTTGACTTATAACACCTACATGCTTTATCCTATTGTAATGATTTTTTCAAAGAACCTTAATTTTATGAATTAATATATTCGTGTTAAATTTAAGCGCAATCGAATAATTATTTCTTATAAAAATCGCATTTATTCATTCTTATTCAAGCGCGCAAAGACCTACGTTGAGCGCTTTCTCTCTCGTCGTCTTATAAAACCAATTTACGATTTTTCTTTTAAATAGATTATCAAGATTAAAATTTAAGTTAATTTTGTATTTAATTTAATTAAATTTTTAAAAAAATCTTCAACTTTGTAATGATTTTTAAAAAAATCTTCAACTTTGTAATGATTTTTCCACAGAACAACAGAAAATCCGCATAACACATGGCAGCTCAATGCACCAATTACGCTCATCCAACAACGCGGCGGGACTTAAGCGTTTTCCTAGTTGTAACCAGAAAATGATTTGAAAGCCAGACTGGCAGACTGTGGTTTGCAATTGACCGTGATTAGGGATAACAAAGCTACCACCATGGAATATGTGAGGGATTTAAAACTACTAACATAAACAGCAATCTTGTAGGGTAGGGTGCCTTAATTATTTTTTTTGTGAAAAGACATCTAAATACCTATACCAACTTAAATAAATAAATCATATACTGAACATTGTGTTGCACAATGCTTGAAATGAAATACACATTCTAGAGAATTGACAACATCGTACAGCACGGCAAGGAATAAGTAGGCCTACAGAAGTATTTTTGCTTAGCAATGGACCTATTTGTGAAACAAAATTTCTTAAAGTTTTCTAAAATTGACTTTAATCGATGGTGCCCTCATAGACCAACATGTAAAATAAAAGTTAATCAAAATTTTGATAAAAAGACAATCAAAATTTTAAAAAAATCATGATAGACCCTTTGGGACATCTAGGTCTAGTCCTAATTTTCACCTGGGCATACTAAGTAGAATTTTAATCAATCCCAAAGGTTACATATTTTCAATTCTATTGAGGTACATACATATAAAGTTGTACGTTTCATCGTTTACTACTGTATTGGCAATACCAAACTACATATGATGTTGTGACCAATGACTTTGACATTGTTTATTTTATAAATAAATGAATATCTTATCTAAATAACAAAAATTGTTTGCTATTCTAATAAAGTTGTATTCGGAAGGTAGTTCTTAATTTAGTACAAAAAAAAAACAAGTTATGCTATGAGTATTGGCCCCCATAAGGTCTAGATCTGCAATTTCAATTTCTGAATGAGCTGAATATGTAAAACACATTTCCCTATGAGACAACCTGTCTCAACGTTAGTACGAGATTCAAATTAAATCAATTAAAATTTCAACTAACATCTTTCAAAGATCAATACACATACATGATGCTGTTTATGTAAAGTTTCAGGTGCAAAGGATTGCGCAAATCACTCACTAGTTTATGGACGGATCACAAAATATAGGCGTTAGCATTTGATATATTCACTTGTTCAGTTGATCAACTAATGCCAACGATGAAATGAAAGAATTGTATTTGTATGACATTGACTTTTGACACTTTCAAAACCAGAGTTAACACTGGTGAAATGTAAAAATGATATTGCAATATCCATCGTAACTTTTCAAGAGTTGTGTATAGTAATTTCTTATAAATAAACTGTAGTCACAACTGAAATCGTAAGTACAGGTAATGGAAATCTGTTGTGATAATTTTGTGATCCAGCCAATAACGGGGAAATAGAAGGCTGTGGGTGAGATTGAGAAAACAACATGGAAAAAGACAAGTACTCGAGTGCCCAACAAGTAACAACAAACCCTTAGTCTAGAAACTTTCTAAATTCTCCTCATCTACAAGCTGTGGGTGTATTGTGTACCGGGACTTTGAAGTATGGTATGCACAAGGGCAGAGAAAGTTCAGAAACAACTTCAATGAATGGCTCAAAACCTCTTTAAAAATGCTTTAAATTTCACAGTTACCGGATGGTAGGCCTACTGAACTATATTTAAAGTACGGCTACTAATTGGGCCAAAACACATCATGGCTGCTGAATAAATAGTTAAAAATTTAAATACTGGTAGGCCTACATTACATTATTTTTTAACTTGTAGGCCCTATAATTATATAGGTATTATATTATGATGAGGTCCTACAATGATTGTGTTCGTAAAGGTCGCCTTCATTACATTTTAATCATAAGTGTATACAATAAAGATTTCTCAAAGTATTATTAGTAGTATACCCCGCTGGGATGGATTTGTAATTTCTGGATTGATTTCTATAAAATAAAATCACATGATGACGAATGATGATTTGATAATTAAATAATTACTAAGATTACACAACTCGACTTCAAATTTACGACACAACATTAATAATTTAATACCTAGCAAGTCACCATTTTAAGATGTGTGTTTTTAAAAAAAGAGCTGAAAGCAAAGATGCCACTTAATCAGTGGCATATCCAGGGGGAGGGGAAGAAAACCCACCCTTTTGCCAAAGAAAAGTGTGAAATTGCATTTAAACGTTTCAATGGATAGGCCTTATATAGAATAACTGCGCAAAACTAAAGACAAATTACCATCTGATCAAAAGAGGATTTAAGTAGATACAAATTTGGTTATTGTGATGCTTTAAAACGCACAGATTTTCACCAAAATGGCCTTGAAAGAGAATATACTTTTAGATTAATAACAGGATTTTAGTAGGCCTAAATAAAAAGTTGGTGATGCTTTTAAGTTTAAAAAGCACAGATTTTCACCAAAATGAGCTTAGAAGAGAAAAATTTTAGGTTAAAACTTTAAAACAGGATTTAGTATTCAAAAAGTTGGGTCATTGTGATACTTGAAAACGCACAGATTTTCACCTAAATGACCTTGAATGAGAAAAATTTTCTGGGGGAAGTCCCCCGGACCCCCCACATAGCCTTCGGTACATCTATGAATTAATTGGTTAACCCATCCCTTTATGAATTCCTGGATACGCCACTGCACTTGGTGAAATATATCATTACGGTACTTCGAGAGCTTCGGCAGAAACCATGCTACGCCCCCAAGCCTTGCCCTTCTGATACCTAGTTTTTGTCACTACTGCTTATATGCACTGTTTTGAATATTAACCTCATTACAAAGCAAAAAAGACGGCACAAATTCAAAATTATGAAATAATAGCATAAAAATGGAAATATCAAAACATCTTGGTTATTGACCTCAATAACTAAATATTACTGATTACCGGTAGTACATAGGCCTAGGGTTTATTTATATTTATTTATAAATTAATAAAAAATAAAAATATATAGGTCTATAACCCTAACTAATAACATTAGTGATTTTTATGTGATAAAATAAATTGCGATAATATCAAGAAATCAGTCCAAACAGCTACAAAAAATCTAGGGAAGTAAAGCGCCGTTGCCTGCATCAGTGTGATAGTGCATAAGTAGAGACAATGGTTTATTGGATGTGCGCACTAAAGACTTCAACTTCGCTTACCCTGAGACAAAAAGCTCAAGTGTTTGCTTTTGTTTAGTTTTTTGTCTGATTGTTCGCTCTCTACCGGGCAAATGGCTTATACGATCTTGATGAAATTTCGAGGGGACTTTTGAAAACTCTGAACTTAGACCTGCCAAGTTTTTGGGTACGGTACAATTGAAGAAATATTTCTCATGAATATCGTACTTCACCATTTTTCGATTTTTAATATGTTATTTTCGTGATTTTTGGCCCTCAAACGGGCAAACGGCTACTCCGATCTTGATGGGAATGTTCAAAATCACTGAACGTGGATATTTTTATGATTCTCTTTTGGTACAATCAAAGAAACATTTCTCATAAAAATCGTACTTTTAGGGCAACGAGAGGTCGATATGACGTGCCTAACTGCCCGCACTTTTGCGGATGGCATGGCAAGGCTCATGTCGTTCTAGGTCTCTCTCGAACTTGCAGGATCGCAGTTGCTTGCCTCGCATCGTGAAGGCAGACACGTATAAATTAATTAAATGTAATTAATTTAACGTTTAATTTATTATTTGTTATCCACAAATTTATTTTTGCATAAAATAATCTTCCAAATGATACCCAGTTTGGCTAATTAATTAAATGTAATTGGATGAGCAAAGCGAAGACTTCAATTTGACTTTCTGCTTTTTTTTTTCACTTACGTTACCCCAAGAAAAATAGCTCGGGTGTTTTGTTTTTTGTTAGTTTTTCTGTCTGTTTGTTCGCACGCTACCGGGCAAACGGCATATACGATCTAGATGAAAATTGGAGGGGACCTTTGTTTTCCCTGAACTTAGACTTGCCACGTTTTTGGGTACAATCGAAGAAATATTTTTCATGAATATCGTACTCTTACGATTTTTTTCGATTTTTAGTGTGATATTTTCGTGACATTTGGGTTGATTCTGACCAAACGGGTAGGGCTACAACGTTCATATTTCACATGGACATTAAGGTAATGATGATGTATTGCTTTTTGAAAGAAATAGATGAAAAAAATATCCAGAAACCATATAAATAAAGGTTTTAAATTACATTTTTTGAGGTATTTGATAACAATTAAGAAGTAACACTAGTAGAAACTTGACAACAATCACCTACAATGCGTTCAAAAAGCACTTGATAAGTGAAGAGATCCCACTCAAACTAAAAACTTACAAAAAAGCTCATCCATCAACGCGACTAAAAAAAGGGTTTGCGAAGCTTCCTAGTCAATTTAACGTTTAATTTATTATTTGTTTCCCACAAATTTATTTTTGCATAAAATAATCTTCTAAATGATACCCAGTTTGGCTATGTTAATTGTACACAACAAATTACAATTAAAACAATTAAATCAATTAACAGGCAAGTTGCATGAACTTAATTTTGGGACTACTATTACTTTTTTAAATTATACCCCCATTGTTAATATTTGATACTTCTTTAGACATTTTGAAGGTACTACATAAGTGTCAATCAACAAAGAACAATTTAAGATATATAAGTCATTCTTCACTTACGGTACTTAATTAATCAGCAAATTATAGGAATTTTGTTTAGGTAAATTACATTACCTATGGATTCATTGGCTCTTATGTTAGTAAAGTGGAAAAGTGTTAGGATGATTGATCAAGTTTTAGGTATCCATAACAATACAAATGTCAAAACTTTAAACTCATGGTATTATAATGTTACTAAAATGTAATGAATTTGGTGATTAATTTATTTAAATGTAATAATTTTTTTCTTTACACTGAGCCCTATACGAGAGTTTCAGATGATATCACACCAATTGTCCTGGCAAACTGGTAGGCAAAAATTACGGTGGCACCATCTATTCTAAACACGTTAAAAGTGTGAATTTTATTGAAGATTCCTTAAAGTTTTATACCTTTTGGAAGTTATTTTATTGTTTATCCTTGTTGTTATTACAACAAGAAAAGGCGTCGACACTAGTAAATATTTTACTAAAACACTTGATATCTTTGTAGAAATCTTGTGCCGCAAAGAGCCTTGTAAAGCACGTGAAACCAAAGATTAACATGGCACTTGTAGTTGGTTCTCCCATAAGTACTCCTTACACATGGAAGGGAAAAAAGTTCAAACCAATTGAATATGTAACCTATTATTATATATATATATTATTAACGATTTAGGAAGCAAACAACGGAAATTAAAGCTCTGGTTTTCTCAACAACAATTAAAAGCTGGGACCCTATAAAAGCAGGTCTAAGGGATAGGTTTTGCCAGATGGCAACTTTCAAAACTTTAGAAATAGGCCTACCGTTTTGTGGCTGACAAAAAGTATTAAAATGTTACTGGAAGAATATTAGCTATAAAATATATGACATTTTGAATCGTACACATTTTTTAATTAGTATAGGAGATAAAAAAAGCGATTTCTTCCTATCCGTCTATCGTAGCCATGTTAAAATTGCATTCTTTGCCCACCACGACCCAAAGTTAGTACCGGTAGATACTGCACCGCTCCAAGCCTTCTGGAAACTCTCGTATTCCGTTATTCGTCATAAAATTAGCTTTTAAATGATACCAAGGTCGACCAAGATGTCTTAAATAATTTTACACAATTGAGATTAATATCATTATTTTTAAATAATTCAATTGAACAGAAAGTTATTCTAATTAAGTTTTGAAACCAATAATCAATAATGTTTTGGTTCGTTGTGGTTTGCAGTCATATTGTTCTAATGTGATAGGCCTACACTAGGTGACTGTGGTATGTGAATAAGAAACTTTTAATTGAGATTTAATTAATGCTTATTAATTAACTAATCAGTACAATATAAGTTACAGGAATTTCGTTTTGGGACGTAACATTTTGAATTGTTTGCTTAATTTTAAAGTGTGAAATTTTATGACAATCTATTGAGCTTTACGTATGCTATACATAATTATGTAGGCCTATGGACATTAAATCAAAGTGTTATAATTGCCATAAATTAAAATAATTTGTAAATATATCATTATTATTCTTGTCATAATTAGGAAATTAGTATTTTGAGAAGAAACGGTGTCATTCAAACTATTGTGTTTACGTTAAAACTTCTAATAACATTTTTTGTAGAGAATTAAAAACCCATTAACACGGTAGTAGGCTACCTGGTTGATTCAAATCTGATGATTACTTCGTGAGTTACGAAATTTCTATATTTTTTGTAAAATTTACTAACCCCAAGACGAATTTAATAGCCTCTATCCGACCACTAAACGTTTCTCATCCCGACTTGTAACTAGGGCAGAAATAATGTTTTCATGTTTACCCGTTCAGGCCCGAATTAAATCTGTGAAAATTAGGTAATTTTAAGCAAACAATTTGTGAGTTTCGCATTTTTTTCTTAGAATTTGAGTGTTTTTTTCGTATTTTTTATCATGAATTTTAATGAATTTTGAGAAATTTGGGAATTTGAATAAAAGCTTCATTTGTCGCAAAAATTTAAATTTGAAATACATTCCTAAAAAGTAGATATTTTTTTTAATATTTTGAATTTTTTGTATCTCAAATAATAGCAATAGAACTACTACAGATTTAATACATTTCTGGGACAAACCGTTTTCCCCCCTTTTTAGCCTTTTTTGCAGATTTATATTTTCAATCTTCTCTAAAAAAATTCACCTTTGGTCTATTGGAATGTGGAAAAAATTATTAATTTATTATTTACAAAAAAAAAAAAAAAAAAATTAAGGTCAAATTGAAAAAAACTATTAGGCCTAGCCCTATTTACCCAGATAAAATTGGAAAACGTTATAGGTCCATATGGCACCATTGGGCTGGAAAGGGTTAATTAAAAGTTAAAACTAATTTTCCTGTACAAGATACACAATTGTATGCATTCTGGTCACATGAGAAGCAGCCACAGGCATTTTTGGTCCATATATATTTGAGTCTGTACGGTAGCTATTTCAGTATTTTGTAGACCTGTACGGTAATGAATATGATGCTAAAAAATGGAAATATTACATTTTTAGCCTTGCATCAAAGATATTAACGATTTTTTTCACATATAATTACAAATCTTTCACGTCCTCTTAGTCTTACAGGATTTGGATAAAAACAGCGACAACCCTGGTCTAGACGAAAAAAGTTCGATCACAATCTGTACCGGTGCTACGTATGTAGCCTAGTGGCATTTATTGATGTCAAATTGGGGCCTATCTTGAGCTCTCTGTCCCATTGGGTCATTGCCAATCAGACTTGTTTCCATGTTGTTTTTACAGAGGGCAGGGAAATTCTATAAGTGCAGCTTAGATTAAGTACCATGTACCAAACTCACATACACCACACCAACTACCAGGTGACAGGGTTCACTCCACAGTTCACTTGAAATTGGTGCTGGCAAGCATAAAAAGAACACTTTTAACTTGCTGAAGTTTTAGTGCAGGTTGTATTGGTTGGCATTGAAAGTATAACAATAATTATTTAACTCATAATAAAAACAAAATCAACAGTAATGGATGAACCATCTAGAAACTAGAGCATCCAATTTAGGACACAGAATCCAGAAAGTTTATTTAAGGATTCTTAGGGTCTAATCTTATTGATTGAGCTGACCCTGCCAGAAGCAAGAAACGGTGATGGATAATGAATAATGATGAATCTAAAAGTATAAAAGCTACAATAGGCCTAGTAAAATGCAATGCAAGGTAAACTGTGGTGTGAGCTCGTCTACTATTACTAACAACAAACATGCTGGTGCTTGTCATGACCAATACCTCAACGATATCATCAACACTGACCGACAACAGAAAAGACAAATTTAACAAGAGTGTGAAGGGGCAAAAAATAGCGTTTGTCTAGTGATGACTCGTGAGAACTGGCCACAATTCCAACTAAACCCTTATAGTTAAACACTTTGGCTGAATCAGTTTTAAACGCTAACGATATCGTCAAGTAAGCAGTCGAGCACCGTACAAAACATGCAGGGCAACCTCTCCCGGAAAGGAAAACAGGACTAATAATGGCACAAACAGGAGAAATCAAGTGTTCCATGAACTGACTCACATATCCTTCATCATAGTACTAAGATGTGGTAATTGGAAGACGAGGAATTTGACGAGATACCAGAACGGCCGGGCGACAGTGAATGTTCTTGTCGAGCTCCCTCCACTGCTGCTCCTGAAATAAGTGACAAACTTGTTTGTGACAAATTACAATGCAACCCCATTAACTGGTTGACAATTAAGACTGGCTATTCTTTTTGCACATTAGGCCTTGATATTGAGAGGATGACTAATAGAATAGTCTATTAGTCATTTCTATTAGTAATAGACTAGGTAATTCTTAAACTGCACTTTCTTAGTTCATACATTACTTCAAGGTAGTCCTAATCAGAAAATGATTAATACCGGTAGTATGCAGAAAGCAATTTTTATTTTTAATAAAATTAATTTTTATAAACAAAAATATTGGCCCCAATTTTACGGCTTTCATTACCTAGCGACTTCCCAAGAGTTTAATGATCTCTAGACATTCTGAAAAGACCTCAAAACTCAGACTTACCTACTACACAGAGTCAACTCCTGGCAACAGATGTGTGATACAGCAACCTCCAAGAGAAACGCCTCAAAGTGAGATGTCGTTTGGCACAAGAGAAGGAAGATATGAACCTAGATTGTGTGTTAAGAAACGCAAACGATCATGCCACGCAGGACATTCAAAACAAAATAAAACCACATTATTTTATATAGGCCTAGGCTAGGCTAGGGTATATATCAGAAAATTATTATCAGTCTTTCTGTTCGTTCTTGAGGTAAATATACGTCGTAGACCTTTAGAAGTGAAATTTAGTTAATTTATCAGTAAAGATAGTTATCAGATCATAAACATCAGTCATTGTGTCAGTTCAGTTCTTGAAGTAAATATAGTACACCTAGTAAGTGTAACTTTGTTTCAGTAAAAGAAATAGGTACTACAAGCATCCCTAGTGAAAGTAGACCTATGCCTAGATGGACTACTAAAAGGTCATTGCAAAAACTACTGTCAATGTTTATTATATAATCACTTCACTTTTAATATTTACGCAAAATTTTAATGCACATGTAGATTCACCGGATGTTTCTGAAACAAAAAAGAAAATTCCAAAATAAGATAACATAGGCTACCGGTAGGCCTACCTAGAGTAGGCCTGCATGTAGGACGGTCAACATTATCACATTTCCATACTATGTACATCTGGTCAACAGGTTGATAGTGTAACAGGGCTTTTGCTGATAGCAAGCCTAGTTTATCTCTGGAGAGTATCAAAAAAGAGGTTTAAATGCACATGGCTAAACGCAAAAGGACATAATGTCAGATCACAATCATCTATTAAGCAGATTAATTTAGGGGTATTAAACGTCATCCTAATTACTACCTGCTTAGGCCTACGTTAATTGAAATAACACCACCATTGACCTCTGCTACAGGATAAGCCTGAGGGTTTAAAGTTCAGGTAGCCTACCGTACCTTAGATTAATCCCGGCTTATTCCATTTTTATACTGAGGCTGGAACTCTTGAGATAGATGAAGTAGGGTAGCCTGTAGTACACGTAGACCTACACTAGAAGTCATCACTTTGGACTTGAAGGTTCTAGAAGCAGGAGTAGGCCTACTGGTTGATAATAATAAGGACCTTGGCAGCTGTAAAACAAAACAAAATATGTTTACCTTTAATTTAATTAATTTTGGCAATATCAGTAGGCCCTAGGCCTAGACCGCCTAACTTACCCTACCCGGTACAAGCAGTTAAGGGTAATTTCTGTGATGAAGATAGGGTTACCATCGCGTTAATCGGAATGTACTTTTTTTTATTCTGTCGGCCGTTTCGGGGACTTTTGTAAAATATGCAATGTCCGGTATTTACCCAATTCCATGCAAGAGAGCCACCCTTCCCCCCACTCATTAATCCACTTGACCGTAAATTCGCCAAATACGAGCAGCCGATCATGTCCGAAACGTGTCCGAGCGTGTCACACAACACGCCAGGCTGTGCAGCAAGCAGTGTACTTTCACGTGATTTAGTTACCATCTCCGTACGTTTCCTGCCTTGTGTCCACGTCGTACGGCGTACGTAAGGAAGTGTTTGTAGGCCTGGGCCACTTGTCGTAGTTTTGTCATAAAATGTAGTGTTCATTTAAAAAATAACCACACAATTTAAAAGGCGTCGGCACCACTGTCCTTCCTTGACCCTTGTTCAGATCGCTCTAAACGCTATCCTGACGGTAAAAATGTCCAAAAAAAATTTCGCCTCCGGCGGCTGGGGCTACCCCTTGTAGTCCGCGAATGTCTGTGAACGAAATGTCCTCTTTTTTGCTGAGACACTTATGGTAACCCTAGATGAAGACTAATGCAGTTTCAACTAATGAAAT
This sequence comes from Sweltsa coloradensis, assembly GCA_024449915.1. Taxonomy (NCBI): domain Eukaryota; kingdom Metazoa; phylum Arthropoda; class Insecta; order Plecoptera; family Chloroperlidae; genus Sweltsa; species Sweltsa coloradensis. The sequence goes on from JAMZAV010000369.1 coordinate 654,998, forward strand.
TATAATGTGCTATTATTTGAAATTTGAAATGTAATAATTAATGTACATTTGTGTAGGCCTTGTATGAAAGATTGAAAGCCTATTATGTATGCCGTGCCGTGGCACAAATACCGGTAGAAGCCTAAGCATGTTGGATTTAAATTTAAATTTTAAATTTTAGTTTTAATTTTAATATTGGTTGTGTGGGGTATTTTTGGACCTGTGGGGCGGTTTGTTAACTGTCCATCTGTTTTGGGGTACGGTCGTGGGGCTCAAAGCCTCTCCCCTGGTATTCTTTAGTGCCTGGTGCAAAGCACCTATAACTAACTAGGGAAATGCCAAAGCCGTTGTTAAACGAGTGAGTGAGCTTGGCCTAAGTGCTCTGACTTCTAAAACTGGTCCGTCTGGTCACCTTATTTAGGGCCTAAACTGGAACTCACTCTACAGCAATAATTATTTAATTTGAACATTCAAAATGCGAATCGTGTTCAAAACGTAGGCCTACAAGCGTGAAACATTAACAAAATTCCAAGATAAAACAAAATCACCTAATTTTTTTTCTTCTATTTAACAACTCAAAAATAATATGTGGGTGTAAAAATATAAAAAAAAATCGAACTAACGGACATCGAACCCCAACCCTCCGTGTGGTAGGCTAAATGCTTACAACTAGGCCATGCCAGCCAGGTAGATCTCGTCCCGCTAGCTGCTACTAAACAAATGCTATTGATATTTTTAAAAATAACATTTTTATTTATTGTAGGATTAAATCGCAATGGATCTAGCTGATTTTGTTAACAGTTCTCAGAAAACTCGTACGGGATGTCTGTTTAAAATTTCAGCGCAATCTGTTCAGCGGTTCGGCTGATTTTTGACGTACAGTCAGACAGAATCACAGAATAAGCGCCATTTGGGTTGAATGGAGACACTTAGTCACTCCGCTCCCTCGTTTAAAAATCAGATGTGTGCCAGAGTTGAGCGATGGATGATCACGATATTGAGATAGGCCTAGGCCTAAGTTATATTGGATGACAATGTGATATGGTTGCTATAAAACAATAGGCTACTATAGCAAATGTATGTAGGCCTAGGGCCTACCATGTAAAACTACTTAATAAAATGAAATTGAATGAAATGAAACCTTGTTCTTTTTACCTGTGTGATATAAACAATGACAATAGCCTCTAGGCCTATGCCTGATGCCAGCAATGTTCCAGATTGCTACACACTCAGGATCTTTGTGTATGAAATAACAATAGGCCAAAATGGGGAATATGCGGATTGGTAGGTTGTAGTTGTGGACCTAGCTAAATATTGGAACGCGTCTTGTGCCCGATGCCATGGTCCAACATCAACACAACCATAGGACCTAAGGCACTATGGCCCACATGTCACAACACGGAAGTCACTTGTAACCAATGGCGGATGATACATGGGCGATAATTTCATGATTTTCAGAAAATTATTAGGGCCTTAAACGAAAACGAACTCAGAAGTAGCGTAACGGGGGAGGGGGGGGGGGGGGCGAACTTTGGTTTTGAAAAACCAGTACAGGGTCTGTTGGAAAGTTCCAGCCATTAGTGCTCCTTGTCGTCGAAAGTGACAAAATTAGCGAATTTGCAACTTTCAAATGCCTATAGGTAGTAAAAACACGTTTTTTAAAATTGAAACTGGCATAGGCCTAGGCCTAGGCCCTACTTGCGGTGGTAATAATTGGAATTGCCTAGGCCTACGAAATCAAAATCGGAATCTCACAGGGGGGAGATTGACTCCCACCCCCCCTACCCATGAGATTAACTCCCTGTAGATCCGCCACTGCATAGGTGGCAACTTCTTAAAATCTCAGGGGGGCTCAAAAATATAACTCGTTGCATAAAAAAGGACATGAAGTTTGATTTTGATAAGCCTGATGACTTTCGGGCCCCAGGGCTCCAAAGTCCAAAGTCAGATAAGCATCCTTTTCCTACTGTGGATAGCCCTGGTGCCCAAAACTACGGACCGATTTTTTAAAGATGGTGCTTTTGTGTAAGAGCATTAACTTTCCAATTAGTCTAGTCCTAATTGTCATATTGTTCTGCTAATTTGTAAGTTTTGATGTTACCTACTTTGGATATGCCCTAGGCCTACATAGCCCTGGGGCCCAAAATTGTTGCATAAACCGTAGTGGTAGGTAACGGTACCGGTAGGCCCTACCTATATTTGGACTAGAACTAGGTAGGGCTAACCTATATTAAATTTTCGGAACTCTTGTCGCTAAGCGGGTCCAACTTTCAACCACACTTTTTTCCCAATAAAATCAATGGAAAACAACTACAAATTAGAAATAAATGTGTAAAAATTCAATATCAACAATTTATTATCAATTACCACTTTGCAAAATTAACAATTACATAGGTGAACACAATAGGCTATTACTCACAGACTAATTTCACTGTTATTAGTTGATCACGGCGGCCATTTTAGCAAAGTCTCTTCATTCTCCGACGTACCAACCAAAACACACCAAACTTACGTTTAATTCTGTCCGTTTTTGTTTGTCCTGCGGTCCCTGTCGTGTTTGTTTGTACCTCATTCTGTTCTGGGGGGCCAGCCCCCCGACCCCCGCCGGGGCTCCGCCCCCAAACCCCCGTGCTATTCGACTATTTAATTGTTTACTTAACATAACAATAACATATTTATAAATTACTTATTACAATAACCACAATATTGCAAAAAGGTTGGTACACCTACTAGTAAATGACAATGACATAGGCCTAGCCAAAATCCAAAATGGCGCGTTGATCAGAGTGAGACGACGTTCATGTTCAATAATGTAAATTATTTGACATTATTCGTGTAATTCGAGAGTGTTTACTATTAATTACTCACTATACGTACTTAATATTAACTTATTTCTAATTTGTAGTTGTTTTCCATTGATTTTATTGGGAAAAAAGTGTGGTTGAAAGTTGGTTGAAAGTTGGACCCGCTTAGCGACAAGAGTGCCAAATTTTCTGCTCTTTCATAAAAACAGTAGGCTACAGTATTAAGCCTATAGGCCTACCTCAAAAATAGAAAATGTTACCTACCCCTGACAGTCCAGGGGCCCAAAGTTTCGGAACTCTTTCGGTTGGGGTCAGTCAACTTTTAATTTTTTCGGTTTGGGTTAGTCAGTTATTAACAGTTGTTGTAGGTGCGGCTGCCAAGTTATGTAAGACTAAGTGTGTCGTCTCTGGGGCCCAGGGGCAAAGCCCCGGTGGGGGGTGGGGGGCGAAGCCCCCCAATAAAGATAAAAAATAATAAATGAAGCCTCTAACGTTGCTATTTTAAACGAAACACCTTTTGCCTTGAAACTCCTTTATATTTAAAATAGCAACCTTTAGGTGCAGTAATTTATTCATAAATGTGTTAAATTATGACATAGGCCTAGAATAGTTTTTAATGGAAAAATACAGTGTTAAAAAGTTGACTGAACCAAACCAAAAGAGTAGGCCTAGGCCCTACCAAAGTTTCTATCAGATGCTTTTGAAATTGTATTTTTATGAAAAAATTGACAATTGTCATCCATCCTAGTTCCAATTTGCAGCTTTATTTTGATCTTCCGAAGAATTCTGCAATGTTTAAATTTGTCCTTACTTTTTTGGGGCCCAAAGTTGGTACGGGTACTCTTTCGGTTGTGGCCCATCAACTATTTGCTAACCAGATAATGTTTTTTTCTCAAACAATCAAGTAGGCCTACAATTTATAAAAATTAGGCCTAGGCCTAGTATAACCTCATGGGGGGCTAAGCCACCCCCCTATGTGCCACTGCTTGTAGGGCCTAGCCTAGACCTATGCTCTCTTTTCTACAGATTACTGTGTATAACCTTATTTTAAAATAATTATGCTTACGTTCAAGAAGAAATTCAGTTGCTCGAACCAGCAGAACCCAACCCAAAGGTGCAGCGTTGCAGCCTCCTTGGGGCCTAGGGCCTAGGCCCCTAGGACCTAGAAAGGCCTCGGAAGAATGTTGACTAGGCTCTCCTACTAGCAAACCTAAATTAAAACAAACAACACAACAAGTAATTAACATTTATCTCGGGATAATATAATTCAACAATTTTAGTTTTATTGGAAGATTAGCTTACCATAAAATATCCGTAAAATGCCGTCGTGCTGAAGGGTTTTCCGATTGAGGTTATGTACGAGTTATGTGAGGAATCCGCCGTTTCTTTTTTTAGAAGGCGTTGGGCATTAGCGCGGTACATTTTAAATATACTTTTATAAAAAGAAGGCGTTGGGCATTAGCGCGGTACATTTTAAATATACTTTTATAAAATTTGTTCTACATTGAAGAAATCAAATTTAGAAGTTAAAATCTGTGTTAATATGATCTTCTCAATGACATTAAAAAGCTTATTGGATTTTCCTGATCCTGCTGTCGACTAGAAGTTACGGAATGGGTATTGAACCCACGACCTCCCGAATCAAAGTCCGATTGAGCTACATCTGTCGATAATTCATTATCAATGATCATATTTTATCTTTTCTACTCAACCCTTTTCTGGTGTTACCCCAATCAACAAAAAAAGTAAAAGGCAGGGATTTTTAATTTTCGTTAATCATCACGCAAAGTCCCGAAAAGCACGCATCTTCTTTGTAAACTTATGTTTTATTTAAGAAGATAAACCAATCCCACACATAACAAAAAACTTGTAAAAATACAGCCAAACCTTACACAATCAAAAGCAATGAGATCTAAAAGAAAAGACAAGCTTTTGTACCTCCTACATTTTCGCAATCTTAATACATAAATTCACTACTTTGCCCTGTGACTGCATCCTTGCAAAGCGTGGCAAAATTTTATTTGCAACTATTGTTTTAAATGTAAAAGTTCGTGCAAATTTATTTTGCCAAGCTTTGCAAGGATGCTGTCACAGAACAAAGTGAATTTATGTATTAAGATTGCGAAAATGTAGGACGGTACCTACATAAGCTTAGCATTTCTTTTAGATCTCATTGCTTTTGATTGTGTAAGGTTTGGGTGTATTTTTACAAGTTTTTTTTATTATGTGTGGGATCTCATTACTTTTTCAAATTCCATTGCAAAATTATTTGTTAAAATATAATAATTTTATCAAAGTCGATTTAATTGATATGGTATTACTAACTAACAAAAAATGAAAAATATCTAGTGGTTCAAAGACTTGGTTTTTGTACACATGTAGGCGATCATTGTCAAGTTACTATAGTGGCTTGTTGATTATTTTTTTGTAAAAGGCTTATATTAAAACTTTTATTTGGAAGCCTTCCAAATTTTTTTTTCTTTCAAACGGCACTATATCACTATTACCTCAATGTTCATGTAAAATATGAACGTTGTAGCCCCACCCGTTTGGTCAGAATCGTTGGCCGATTAAAAATGACGAATTAGACAGTAGCAGTTGTAGCAGTTGTAGAAGCTAACCCTTGGTGATTTTGAGCACGTTACAAGTCATTTTTTCATCAAGAAGGAATGTTCTTATCCCAACCAAATTTTATACGTGTTGTCAGGTACCTAAAACCTCCCGATTTTGATAACTTTCAAGTTCACATCACGTTTCATTACGGTTGGGTGACACCTCGAAATCACCCCAACTCTGCTTTGCTGTATAAGGTGCCTGAGTGTGTAGCGCACCGCGGCTTGGCTGCGGTGCCCTAACGGGCACCTAGATAGAAATTCCTCCACGTTGCGCTACAACAGTTGAGGCAGAGTGTATCATGGCGAATGTACTAACACGTTCACTCTCCTGTAAATCTCGCTGGCTATAAACAAGACGGTCAGCCGGCAATATACGTCAGGGGGATGGGGGGTAGAAAGAAGGGACAGATGTAATTAGCTCTGATTGGAGGAGCCAATCCTCCTGCTACCGGCCTGCCTGCCTGCCTGCCTGGCTTGGCTGCAACAAGCAATTAAAGTTTGCACAAGAGAGGGTATAGGCTGAGATGAGAGGTGGTGTGGGAACATCTAGCACATGACTGAGATGGGGCCACGCGCTCAGAACACGCACATAGTACACAAACACACCTTTAGAACACGCACAAACACAAAGATAGACACGCACAGACACAAACACACGTTTAGAACACGCACACACACAAAGATAGACATGCACATACACAAGCACACGTTTAGAACACGCACAAACACAAAGATAGACATGCACATACACAAACACACGTTTAGAACACGCACAAACACAAAGATAGACACGCACATACACAAACACACGTTTAGAACACGCACAAACACAAAGATAGACACGCACAGACACAAACACACGTTAAGAACACGCACAAACACAAAGATAGACACGCACAGACACAAACACACGTTTAGAACACGAACAAGGTGTAGGATACGTACTTACTTTCAGGTGTAGGATATACTTTCAGGTGTAGGATACTACTTTCAGGTGTAGGATACGTACTTTCAGGTGTAGGATACGTACTTTCAGGTGTAGGATACTTACTTTCAGGTGTAGGATACTTTTTTCGTGTAGGAATTTTCGGTGTAGGGTCTACTTTCAGGTGTGGGTTCTTTTTAGTTGGGGGTACTCACTTTCAGTGTAGGGTATCACTTTCAGGTTGGATACTTTTCAGGTTAGGATACTCACTTTGGTGTAGGATACCACTTTCAGTTAAGGTACTTTTCAGGTGAGGATCCCTTCAGGGGTAGGATACTTTTTCAGAGTAGGGTACTCACTTTCAGGTTTGGGGTACTCACTTCAGGTGAGGATACGTTTTTTTAGAGTAGGATACCCCTTTCGGTGTAGGAAACATTTTCAGTGTAATCACGTACTTTTTGATGTAGGTACTCCTTTTTTTAAAATGTAGGATATCTTCCCGGTAGGTAGGATACTCACTTTCAGGGTAGGTTCACTTCGGTGTTTGGTATCACTTTCGGGGTAGGTCTTTTCAGGGTGTAGGTCTCACTTTCATTAGGATTTTTTCAGGTGTAGGTACTCATTTCAGGTGAGGATACTCACTTAGTTTTAGGATACGTTTTTTCAGATTAGGGTACTCATTTAGGGTTGGATCTCACTTTTAGGGAGGGTCTCATTCAGGTGTAGGAGCCTTTTCAGTGTAGGATCTCATTTTGGTGTAGGATACTCACTTTCAGGTGAGGATCTATTTCAGGTAGGGTACTCCTTTAGGTGTAGGATCTCACTTCAGGTGTAGGATTCTTTCAGGTGTAGGATGTAAAGTTTCAGGTGTAGGATACGTTTTTTCATGTAGGATATCACTTTAGGTGTAGGATACTCTTTAGGTGAAACTACTTTTAGTGAGGATATTTTTAGGTGTAGGGTCCACTTTAGGTGTAGGGTATACTTTAGGGTTTTTAAAAATACTTTTTGGGGAGGATACTTTTTTTCAGGGTAGGATATCACTTTAGTGTAGGATACTCTTTCAGGGAGGATACTCACTTTAGGTGTAGGATAGTTTTTTTGGTAGATACTTTTTGATGTAGGATCTCACTTTTTAGGTGTAGAACTTTTTTCAGTGAAAGGATACCCTTTTTTAGATGTAGATCTCACTTTTAGGGTGGTTTGGATACTCACTTTAGTGTAGGAATCACTTTCAGGTGTAGGATACGTTTTTTTAGATGTAGGATACTCACTTTCAGGTGTAGATACTTTTTTCAGGTAGGATATTTTGGGGGTTTTTTTTAGATGTGGATATCCCCCCAAAAATTTTAAGTGGGTACCCTTTTTAGGGTAGGGTACTCATTTCAGATGTAGGGTACTCACTTTCGGTGAGGATGTTTTTTTTAAAAGGGGGAAACTCATTTCGGTAGGGGTACTATTTAGTGTAAAATAACTTCAGGGTAGGATATCCCCCCCCTTTTAGTGTAGGATACTACTTTAGGGTAGGATACTTTTTCAGGTAGGTACTACTTTTAGTGTAGGGTCTTTTTCAGGGAGGTACTCACTTTTTAGTTAGGATATCATTTAGGTGTAGGATACTCCCCTTTTAGTTAGGATATACTTTCAGGGGATACTCACTTAGTGTGGATACTTTTTCAGGTGTGGATACTCACTTTGTGTGGTCTTTTCAGTTTGGATACTCCTTTCAGGTGTAGGATCTACTTTTGGGTGGATACTTTCAAAAGGGTGGATACGTCTTTCAGGTGTAGGACTCCCTTTTTTGTGTGGATATTTTTAGGGGAGGGTCGTTTTTTCAGGAAAGGGTTTCCACTTTTTTGTGTAGGGTTACTTTCAGGTGAGGATACGTACTTTCAGGGTAGGAACTTTTCAGATGTAGGAATCATTTCAGGGTAGGATACGTACTTTCAGGTGTAGGGTCCATTTTTGGGGTGGATATCACTTTCAGGTGAGGAAATTTTTTCGTGTAGGGTACTACTTTTAGGTAGGATACTTTTTAGGGTGTAGGGGTACTCACTTTTGGGGTAGGATACTTTTTTAGTGAAAAATACTCATTTCAGTGTAGGAACTACTTTCAGGTGTAGGTATACTTTCGGTGTAGGATATCCCTTTAGGTAGGGGTATCACTTTAGGTGTAGGATGTTTTTTTAAAAAAGTAGGATATCACTTTTAGGTAGGATACTTTTTTCAGGTTTGGTACTACTTTTTAGGTGAAAGGGTACGTTTTTCAGATGTAGGAACTCATTTCAGGGGTAGGATTTTGTTTTTCAGTGTAGGATACTATTTAGTAGGAACTTTTTCAGTGGGAACCCTTTTTTGTGTAGGATCTACTTTCAGTGTAGGATATTTAGGTGTAGGATACTCACTTTCGGGTGTAGGATACTCACTTTTTTAGGATGTAAGGGAATACTCACTTTCAGGTGTAGAATACGTTTTCAGATGTAGGATACGTTCTTTCAGGTGTAGATACTCATTTCAGGTGTAGGATTCGTATTTCAGGTGTAGGATACTCACTTTCAGGTGTAGGATACGTTTTTTCAGATGTAGGATACTCACTTTCAGATGTAGGATACTCACTTTCAGGTGTAGGATTTTCAATTTAGATTGATACTCACTTTCAGATTAGGATACTCACTTTCAGGTGTAGGATACTACTTCAGATTAGGATACTCACATTCAGTGTAGGATACGTCTTTTCAGATGTAGGATATTTCAGTGTATTAGGTCTTTAGGTAGGATACTTACTTTCAGATGTAGGATACGTACTTTCAGATGTAGGATACTCACTTTCAGGTGAAGGATACGTTTTTTCAGATGTAGGATACTCACTTTCAGATGTAGGATACTCACTTTCAGGTGTAGGATACTCACTTTCAGGTGTAGGATACTCACTTTCAGATGTAGGATACTCACTTTCAGATGTAGGATACTCACTTTCAGGTGTAGGATACTTTTTTCAGGTTGGAATTCACTTGTCATAGTCACTCACTTCAGGTGTAGTTTTTTAGATAAATCTCACTTTCAGGTGTAGGATAACGTTTTTTCAGATGTGATACTCACTTAGTGTGGATACTCACTTTCAGGTTGTAGGATACGTTATTTTAGATTAAGGATACTCAATTTCAGGTGTAAGGTACTCACTTTCAGGTGTAGGATACTCACTTTCAGTTGTAGGAAAAATTTTTTTAGACTTCGGTACTCACTTTGATCGTATCTCCTTTCAGGTGTAGGTAGGTACTTTTTCAGGTGTAGGATACGTTTTTTCAGTGTAGGATACTCACTTTCAGATGTAGGATACGTACTTTCAGGTGTAGGATACTCGTTTTATAATGTAGGATACTCACTTTCAGGTGAAGGATACGTACTTTCAGTGTGAGAACTACTTTCAGTGAAGGAACTCACTTTCAGGTGTAGGATACTCTTTTCAGGGGTAGGATACTACTTTCAGGTAGGATATACTTTTCAGGGGAACTCACTTATCAGGATAGGTTCTTTATTAGGTCCTATGATACGGGACTTTTAGATGTAGGATTACTTTCAGGTGTAGGATCCACTTTCAGGTGTAGGATACTTCTTTATAGGGAAAGGTCGTACTTTCAGGTGATACTACTTTCATGAGGATATTACTTTGGTGTCAGCTCACTTTCAGGTGTAGGATACTCACTTTCAGGTGAAGGATACGTTTTTTCAGATGTAGGATACTCACTTTTAGGTGTAGGATACTCACTTTCAGGTGTAGGATACTTACTTTTAGGTGTAGATCGGTTTTTCAGGATAGTATCACTTTCAGATGTAGGATACTCACTTTCAGGGGTAGTATTACTACGTTTTAGTTGTAGGATACTCTTTTTTAGTGTAGGATACTTTTTTAAGTGTAGGATACTCACTTTCAGTGTAGGATACTCATTCCAGTGTAGGATACGTTCTTTCAGATGTAGGATCTCCTTTCAGGTGATGATACTTTATTTCAGATGTAGGAACTCACTTTCAGGTTAGATACACTTTTAAGATGTAATACTCCATTTCAGGAACTCACTTTCAGGTGTAGGATACGTTTTTTCAGATGTAGGATACTCACTTTCAGATGTAGGATACTTTGTTTCAGGTGTAGGATACTCTTTAGGGTTGGTAGTGGTTATCAGTTTAGGATACTTACATTCATGTAGGTACTCCTTTCAGTGTAACTTTTAGGTGTAAGATACGTTTTTTCAGATGTAGGATACTCACTTTCAGGTGTAGGTGTAGGATACTCACTTTCAGGTGTAGGATACTCATTTTCAGATGTAGGATACTCCTTTTCAGGTGTAGGATACTCACTTTAGGTGTAGGATCTCACTTTTATGTGTAGGATACTTTTTTGAGATGTAGGATATGGTACTTACATGTCAGGTGTAGGTACTTTCAGGTGTAGGATACTCACTTTCAGGTGTAGGATACGTTTTTTCAGGTGTAGGATACTCACTTTCAGATGTAGGATACTCACTTTCAGGTGTAGGATACGTTTTTTCAGATGTAGGATACTCACTTTCAGATGTAGGATACTTACTTTCAGGTGTAGGATAACGTTTTTTCAGATGTAGGTAACTCACTTTCGATGTGTATGGATATTTTCAGATGTAGGATACTCACTTTCAGTGTAGGATACTTTTCAGATGTAGGATACTTTACTTTCAGGTGTAGGTCACGTTTTTTACATGTAGGTATAGATACGTTTCAGATGGGAGTGTAGGATACTCCTTTCAGATTGGATACTCACTTTCAGTGTAGGGTACTTTTTTCAATGTAGGATACGTTCTTTTAGATGTAGGATACTCACTTTCAGGTGTAGGATAAAGTTTTTTCAATGTAGGATACTCACTTTCAGTGTCAGGAATCTTTTTCAGATGTGGATCCTTTCAGATGTAGGATAAATCACTTCCAGGGTAAAGGGGTACTCACTTTCAGGTGTAGGATACTTCTTCAGGTGATGGATACGATTTTCAGATGTAGGATACTCACTTTCAGATGAGATCTCACTTTCAGGGGTAAGATACGTTTTTCAGGTGTGGATACTCACTTTCAGGTAGGATACGTACTTTGAGGTGTAGGATTCAAACTTTCAGGTGTAGGATACGTACTTTCAGGTGAAGGATACTCACTTTCAGGTGTAGGATACTTCTTTCAGGTGAAGGGTACTCCTTTCAGGTGTAGGATGCTCACTTTTAGGTGAAGATACGTACTTTTGGGGTAGGATACGTACTTTTTAGGGGTAGGAACGTACTTTCAGGGGTAGGGTACGTACAAAACAGGGGTAGGATACTTCTTTTAGGTGGGATACGTACTTTTAGGGTAGGATACAAAATTTCAGGGTAGGATACTACTTTTTAGTGTAGGTTCACTTTCAGGTTAGGAACTCATTTCAGGTGTAAGGGTACTTTTTTCAGATGTAGGATACTCACTTTCAGATGAGGATACGTCTTTCAGGTGTAGGATACTCTTTTTAAAATGTAGGTAAACCTTTTTAGGGGTGGGTACGTTTTTTTCAGAGTAGGAACTCACTTTAGATGTAGGATCTCACTTTAAGGTGTAGGATACTCATTTCAGGAGTTAGATAATTACTTTCAGGTGTAGGATCGTTTTTTCAGATGTGGGGTACTCCTTTCAGGTGTAGGATACTTTTTTTTTTGATGTGGATACTCACTTTCGGGGTAGGATACCACTTTTAGATGAAGGTACTCACTTTTAGGGTGAATACTTTTTTTTAGATGTGGATACTCACTTTCAGATGTAGGGATACTACTTTCAGGGGTAGGATACTTTTTTTCAGATTAGGGTACTAACTTTTAGTGTAGGTTTCTTTTTTAGATGTAGGATACCACTTTTAGGTGAGGAAAAATCCTTCAGGGGTTAGGATACTTTTTTCAATGTAGGATACTCACTTTCAGATTAGGTACCACTTTTTGGTGTAGGTCTCCTTTTTAGGTGTAGGGTACCACTTTCGGGGTAGGGTACTTTTTTTCATATGCAGGATATCACTTTCAGATGTAGGGTACTCACTTTCAGTGTGGATACCCTTTCAGAGTAGGGTATCACTTTCAGGGGTGGGTACGTTTTTTTTCAATGAAGGGTACTCACTTTCAGGGGAGGATCGTTTTTTTTAGATTAGCTCACTTTCAGGTTTAGGTTGTTTTTCAGTGTAGGATACTCACTTTTAGATGTAGGGTAGCTCCTTTTAGATGTAGGATACTCACTTTTAGGTGAAAGGGTCTTTTTTTTTTAGTGTAGATACTCACTTTCAGGTGTAGGATACGTTTTTTTTTAGATGTAGGATACTCACTTTTAGATGTAGGATACTCATTTCAGGGGTAGAATACTTTTTTTCACATGTAGGGTACTCACTTTTAGATTAGGTACCACTTTCGGTGTAGGTACGTTTTTTCAGTTATGATACTCACTTTCGGTGTAGGATCGTTTTTTTCAGATGTAGGATACCACTTTCGGGGTAGGATACGTTTTTTTCATTGTTTGGTACTTATTTCAGATGTGGGAAAACTCATTTCAGGTGTAGGGTCATTTATCAATTAGGGGGTACTTACTTTCAGTGTAGGTACTCACTTTCAGATGTAGGTACTCCTTTCAGATGTAGGATACTCACCTTTAGGTAGGATACTTTTTTTATTTTTCAGTGTAGGATACTTTTTTTCAGATGTAGGATAAATTTTTTTTTAGATTTAGGAAACTTACTTTTTAGTTAAATACTACTTTCAGGTGTAGGATCGTTTTTTTTTTAGATGTGGATACTTACTTTCAGATGTAGGATACTCACTTTCAGGTGTAGGATACGTTTTTTTCAGATGTAGGGTACTTCTTTTAATTGGGAACGTTTTTTCAGATTGGATACTTACTATCAGGTGTAGGATACGTTTTTTTTAGATGTAGGATACTCACTTTCAGTGAAAGGATACTCCCCTTTTGGGAAGGATACGTTTTTTTGATTAGATCCCCACTTTGAGATTAGGATATCACTTTTCAGGTGAGGGTACTCACTTTTAGGGGTGGTACTTTTTTCAGATGTAGGATACTTACTTTAGGTGTAGGATACTTACTTTTAGGTGTAGGATACGTAATTTCAGGTGTAGGATACTTACTTTTAGGTGTAGGATACGTACTTTCAGGTGTAGGATACTACTTTCAGGTGTAGGATACTCACTTTCAGGTGTAGGATACGTACTTTCAGGTGTAGGATACTTACTTTTAGGTGTAGGATACTACTTTCAGGTGTAGGATACGTACTTTTAGGTGTAGGATACTCACTTTCAGGTGTAGGATACGTACTTTTAGGTGTAGGATACGTACTTTCAGGTGTAGGATACTCACTTTTATGTGTAGGATACTCACTTTCAGGTGTAGGATACTCACTTTAAGGTGTAGGATACTCACTTTCAGGTGTAGGATACGTACTTTCAGGTGTAGGATACTCACTTTCAGGTGTAGGATGCTCACTTTCAGGTGTGGGTACGTATTTTTCGGTGTAGATACTCACTCTAGGGGTGGGTCTACTTTCAGTTAGGATATTTAATTTCAGGTTAGGATACTATTTAGGTGTAGGATACTTATTTTTTTTAGGTGTAGATACTTTTAGGTGTAGGATTTTTTTCGGTGTGGTACTACTTTCGGGTGTAGGATACTTACTTTAGGTGTAGGTAGTACTTTTAGGTTGTTTTGGGGGGGGTTTTTATGTTACTTTAGGTGTAGGATACTCACTTTCAGTGAAAGATACTTACTTTTTTTTTGGTGTAAGATACGTTCTTTAAATGTGAGATACTCATTTTGGGGGTGTGGGATACTCCCTTTAGGTGTAGGATCCACTTTAGGTGAGGTACGTATTTTCGGGTGTGGATCTTACTTTCAGGTTAGGATACTACTTTCAGGTGTGGATCTTCTTTCAGGTGTGGGATACGTTCTTTTCGGGTGTAGGATACTCACTTTTCAGGTTGGGAAACCTATTTTTTTGGTGAAAGGATACTCACTTTCGGGTGTAGGATCTCCTTTCGGTGTAGGATACTCTTTCGGGGTGTTGGTTTCTTACTTTGGGGTGTGTATACGTATTTCGGGTGTGGGTACTTACTTTTTGGGTGTGGGAAAACTCCTTTCAGGTAAAAGGGGTTAGGAGCACGTAGCAAGGGTAGTCACAGTAGCTTGGTAGGATGCACAGTTACAAGGGTAGGATGCACAGTAGAAAGGGGTAGGATGCACAGAGCAGGGTAGGATCACTGCAAGGGTAGGATGCACAATACAAGGGGGTAGGTGCCTTTTAAAGGGGTAGTTCACAGTGGAAAATAGGATCACAGTAAAAAGGGTGGATAACAGTAGAAGGGTAGAGCCGTAGCAGGGTAGGACACGTTAAAAAAGGGGTAGGTGCCTAAAAAGGGGTAATTTACAGTAGCAAGGGTAGGATGCACAGTAGCAAGGGTAGGATGCACAGTAGCAAGGGTAGGATGCACAGTAGCAAGGGTAGGATGCACAGTAGCAAGATTGGAGAAAACAGTAGCAAGGGGTAGGCAATTGTTATTTTGCACCACATCCCAAGATGCTTGTCGCAAATACACTTGGATTTTGTTACTATACAATAATATACGGTTGTCTACCACAACGGCCCATAATCATATATATATTATTACCTTTTTAGTTTAAAATCTTCAAATTTAAATAAAAACTTAAGTTACCTGATTTAATGCTGATAAAATTCATGCCACACTGTCAAATCCATTCCTCACTGGAATATAGTCCCCGCGTCTCTTGCTGTTTCCCTAGATCGCTACATCTACTACTGATTAAATGAAATATGATTGATGGCTTCTGAAGAAGAATATCATAAAAGAGCCATTATTTTTCCTTTTACCTTTCAATCAATCAATCAATCTATTAATCAATCCATCAACGAGGTCGGTGTGCGTTTGACTTAATGCTCTGGTTTGTTGTTTAGGCAACTATGTGGAGAGTTCCTACTCGAGTAAATAGACCTCGCCGATCACAGCTAGTAAGTAGAAATTGCGTCTCCAATGTACATCAGTTTCATAACTGAAAGAATAGACGATAAATAAATTAATAACATTACGAGCTACAGGCAGAAGGAAGGAGATGGAAGAGATGCGATTTTGGTAGAATAAAAAGAAGTGGATAAATTCGGTTGCAAAACTCTAGCTGTCCTTGCTGAAGCGAGAAACGGAGATGGATGATGATGATTAATACTAGGCCGCTTCGCGAACGCTTTTTCCAGTCGCGTTGATGGATGAGCTTTTTTTTAAAAAAATATTTCGTCCAATTTACGATTTTAAGTGGGATCTCAGACTGTTTTCATAGTTCTTTTATATTCCTTGTTTAAATAGGAACTTGCAAACGCTTTTTTTTAGCGCGTTGATGGTGAGCTTTTAATTATAAAAAGTTAATATTAAATTTAAAAAAATAAAAACATATTAACACGGCCCATACAAAGCAATCATTAGGTCTGCTGGATCTTTGATTGTTTGTAACAAGGCTGTGAGTAAGGTATAAAATCTCTTGTGAAGTTTTCATACAAGGCTGTGAGAAAGATCTAAAATCTATATTTTCGTGCTATTTGGGCGGATTCTGACCAAACGGGTGGGGCTACAACGTCCATATTTCTCATGTACATTAGGGTAAGGGTGATGTATTGACTTTTGAAAGAAAAAGTTGAAAAAGTTAGCCAGAATCTATAGCAATAAAGGTTTTAATATTTAACACCTCAAAAAACTCAAATTAAAACCTTTATTTCTATAGATTCTGGCTAACTTTTTCAACTTTTTCTTTCAAACGTCAATACATCACCATTACCTTAATGTGCATGTGAAATATGAACGTTGTAGCCCCACCCGTTTGGTCAGAATCGGCCCAAATGTCACGAAAATATCGCACTAAAAATCGAAAAAAATCGTAAAAGTACGATATTCACGAGAAATATTTCTTCGATTGTACCCAAAAACGTAGCAAGTCTAAGTTCAGAGATTTCAAAGGGCCTGTCAAATTTTCATCAAGATCGCATATGCCGTTTGCCCGGTAGAGAGCGAACAAACAGACAGAAAAACAAAAAAAAACAAAAAAAACACCCGAGCTAAATTTTTTGGGGGGTCGGTGAAATTGAATTCTTCGCTTCGCTCATCCAATTATACACCTGTAAAAGGCTTATACTAGGAAAACGCTAAAGTCCCGCCGCGTTGATGGATGAGCGTTTTTTAAGTTTTTTGTTTGCGTGGGACCACTTTTCCTTTGCAAGTGCTTTGTGAATGCATTGTAGGTGATTGTTGTCGAGTTTCAAATGTTACTTTTTAATGGTTATTATAAACCTCAAAAAAACTCATATCAAAACCTTTCTTCTATGGATTCTGGCTAACTTTTTCAACTTTTTCTTTAAAAAGGTACTACATCACCATAACCTTAATGTTCATGTGAAATATGAACGTTGTAGCCCCACCCGTTTGGTCAGAATCGGCCCAAATGTCACGAAAATATCGCACTAAAAATCGAAAAAAATCGTAAAAGTACGTTTATTTTATGGGTTCTGGTTAACTTTTTCAACATTTTTTTTCACAAGGTACTACATCACCATAACCTTAATGTCCATGTAAAATATGAACTTTGTAGCCCCACCCGTTTGGTCAGAATCGGCCCAAATGTCACGAAAATATCGCACTAAAAATCGAAAAAAATCGTAAAAGTGCGATATTCATGAGAAATATTTCTTCGATTGTACCCAAAAACGTGGCACGTCTAAGTTCAGAGATTTCAAAGGTCCTGTCAAATTTTCATCAAGATCGCTTATGCCGTTTGCCCGGAATCGTGCGAACAAACAGACAAAAAAACAAACAAAAAAAAACAAACACACAAAAAAAACAACCGAGCTAAATTTTTTGAGGGGTCAGTGAAATTGAAGTTTTCGCTTCGCTCGCTACGCTCGCTACGCTCATCCAATTAAAACCGTTATTTCTGTGAATTTTGACCATTTTTTTCAACTTTTTCTTTCAAAAGCCACTACATTACCATAATATTTGTGTCAATGTAAAATATGAACGTTGTATCCCCACCCGTTCGGTCACAATCGGCCAAATATCACGAAAATATCGTATTAAAAACAGTGACAAAAATCGTAAAAGTACGATTTCTATGAGAAATATTTCTTCAAATGTCTCTTAAATCATAACATATATAACTTCAGTGATTTTAAACGTTCCCATAAAGTTTTATTAAGATCGGAGTAGCCGTTTGTCAAATATCACGAAAATATCTCATTAAAAATCGAAAAAAATCGTAAAAGTACGATAATCATAAGAAATATTTGATCGATTGTACGCAAAAACGGGGCAAGTCTAAGTTCAGAGATTTTGAAGGTCCCTTCCAATTTTCATCAAGATCGCATATGCCGTTTGCCCGGTAGAGAGCGAACAAACAGACAAAAAACTAACAAAAAACAAAACACCCGAGCTATTTTTCTTGGGGAAAACGTAAGTTTTAAAAAAAAAACGTAAGTGAAATTGAAGTCTTCGCTTCGCTCATCCAATGATCTAGAAACACTTTCAAGGAAAACAAAATTGTGCCCTAACCGGTTTTAAAATGTTCGAAGAAGCCTTTATTTTATTTGTATCAAATATAACCAAAAACCAGTGGCGTCACTAGGTTTTTTTCGGGAAGGGAGAACAAAAATTTCCTCGTTTTCCTTAATTCCCCAATTAAAAACCTACAGTTGGTCATCCTTTAAAAGGCACAGATTTTCACCAAAATGACCTAGAATGAGATGTTTAGATATGTAAGAGGATTTTAGTAGGCCTTGATAAAAAATTGGACATTGTGATGCTTTAAAACGCACAGATTTTCACCAAAATGACCTTGAAGAAGAAAACTTTTCCTGGGGGCATGAGCTCCCCGGACATTTAACCCTCGTTACATCTATGAATTAATTGATTGATCCCCCCTATCCCCCCACTGGCACTAAAGCCCACCTTGTGATGTTTGGAATTTGCCACTGCTGAATTTGCGCCCCCCTCCCCCCCCCCCTCCCCAAATGTCAAAACTCTCGTGACACTCCTGCCAAAAACAGGAACGAAATAAATATCGGTACGATGTTCTGCTTCAAAGATGTTTCTCAGTCATAAGGCAAATTAATTTAGTTATTCGTTTGACAATTTCTAAAAACTAGGAAGCTTCGCAAACGCTTTTTTTAGTCGCGTTGATGGATGAGCTTTTTAATTATAAAATGTTAATATTAATTTAAACTAGGAAAACGCTTAAGTCCCGCCGCGTTGTTGGATGAGCGTAATTGGTGCATTGAGTTGCCAAGTGTTATATGTGGATTTTCTATTGTTCTGTGAAAAAATCATTACTAAATTAATTTTTTTTTTTAATTAATTTAAATTAAATAAAAAAAAACTTTAATTTTTAATTTTGGTAATTAATCGTAATTTAAAAAAAGAAAAAAATAGTAAAATTTTCGATTTCATAAGAAATAATTATTCGATTGTGCTCAAATTTCACAAGAATATATTAATTCATAAAATTAAGGTTCTGTAAAAAAATAATTACGATCGGATAAAGCATGTAGGTGCTATAAGCCAAAGAAATTTAAAAAATCGAAAAAAGTCGTAAAATTGCAAATTTTTAAAGAAATTTACCTTTTGATAACGCTCAAATTTCACTCAAATATTTCAATTCATAAAATTAAGGTGCTGTTAAAAAAATTATTACAATCGGACAAAGCATGTAGGTGTTATAAATCGAAGAATTTTGTTAAAAATCGAAAAAAATCGTAAAATGGCGATTTTCACGAGAAATAATTTTCCGATTGCGCTCAAAAACGTGGCAGTTCTAAGTTCAGAGATTTCGAAGGCCTCCATAAAATTTCATCGTAATCGGAGTATCGGTTTAGCCGGAATCGTGTTAACAAACAGCCAAAAATACAGAAAAAAAAAAAGAAAAAAAAACATTCCGGATTTTTTTCTCCAGTGTAGTGAAATGGAATCTTCGCTCCGCTCGCTACGCTCGCTACGCTCATCCAAATAAAAACATATTAACACGTGCCCATACAAAGCAATCATTAGGTCTGTTGGATCTTTGATTGTTTGTAACAAGGCTGTGAGTAAGGTATAAAATCTCCTGTGAAGTTTTCATACAAGGCTGTGAGAAAGGTCTCAAATCTATCTATATTTTCGTGCTATTTGGGCGGATTCTGACCAAACGGGTGGGGCTACAACGTTCATATTTCACATGGACATTAAGGTTAGGGTGATGTATTGACTTTTGAAAGAAAAAGTTGAAAAACTTAGCCAGAATCTATAGAAATAAATGTTTTAATCTTTAACACTTCAAAAAACTGAAATTAAAACCTTTATTTATATAGATTCTGGCTAACTTTTTCTACTTTTTCTTTCAAAAGTCAATACATCACAGTTACCTTAATGTGCATGTGAAATATGAACGTTGTAGCCCCACCCGTTTGGTCAGAATCGGTCCAAATGTCACGAAAATATCGCACTAAAAACCGAAAAAAAC
Organism: Sweltsa coloradensis; assembly: GCA_024449915.1. Taxonomy (NCBI): domain Eukaryota; kingdom Metazoa; phylum Arthropoda; class Insecta; order Plecoptera; family Chloroperlidae; genus Sweltsa; species Sweltsa coloradensis. The sequence continues at coordinate 674,899 of JAMZAV010000369.1, forward strand.
GTAAAAGTACGATATTCATGAGAAATATTTCTTCGATTGTACCCAAAAACGTGGCAAAACTAAGTTCAGAGAAAACGAAGGTCGTGTCAAATTTTCATCAAGATCGCATATGCCGTTTGCCCGGTAGAGAGCGAACAAACAGACGGAAAAACAAAAAAAAAAAAACAAAAAAAAAACAACGGAGCTAAATTTTTTGGGGGGTCGGTGAAATTGAAGTCTTCGCTTCGCTCATCCAATTAAACAACGTCCTTTTTTTAAATATCGCGTTGAAATTCCTGGAAGGGAAGCGAGTGGTCCCTTTTATCAAAAAGTTATCTATGAAAAAATATATTTTTAATAGGCCACTTACATTGATGAATTAATTTAAATCTATGAACAGAAATATTATCTGAAAACGTATTTGAGTATTTGCTCAGCATGTTGGAGTCTGTATTGACACAATATGTACAAAAACAACATTTAGCAAAGCAAGCTCTAAAAAAAAACACACAATTTTGCAATCAATAGTCTAATACCAAGAAACCAGAGAAGAATAAATACGTGCAAATGAAACAAAATATAAAATAAACACCAAACTTTGTAATTACAATTCTCTCTCGGGAATGTAAGTGCGATTCGGCTGTATAAATTAAGCTTGATGCGGGTTTTCAGTAAAAGACAGACTAATGAATGAATATTGACTTCAATTAGATGCGAAAATAAATTTTATTCGGATAATACTTGCTTAAGCCATGTCTATTTAGGTAACTTCTCTGATCATGTCATTTAGTATTGCTCTGGTACAGTACAATAAATCTCATAATTTGCCCAAGCAAAACCTACAGTTTTTTTTTTTTTTAGTTAGTTACATACAATGAGTTAGTAAAAAGTTGTCATATGTTTTATAGTAATATATCCTTTGGCATATCCACTTGACAAATCTATCTTGACTAAAGAAAAGAATCCGAGACTTCGACATTCATCAAGCTTATTCATTTCATACAACTAGGAAAACGCTAAAGTCCCGCCGCGTTGATGGATGAGCTTTTTAAAGGTTTTAGTTTGCGTGGGATATCTTTGTTTTGCTGCCTACGCATTGTAGGTGAATGTTGTCAAGTTTCTTTTGTTTCTTGTCAATTGGTATTATTTACCGTAAAAACTTGTATTAAAAGCTTTATTTCTATGGATTCTGGCTAAATTTTCACTTTTCTTTCAAAAGGTACTACATAACCATAACCTTAATGTCCATGTATATATAACGTTGTAGCCCCACCCTTTTGGTCAGAATTGGCCAAATGGCACATAAATATCGCACAAAAAGTCTAAAACGTATATAAAGCTTTATTTCTTTCGTTGCTGGCTAACTTTTCAACTTTTTCTTTCGAAGCAATACATCACCATTACCTTAATTGTCTAATATGAACGTTGTAGCTCCACCGTTTGATCAGAATTGCCAAATGGCACGAAAATATCGCACTAAAAATCGAAAAAAATCGTAAAAGTACGAAATTCATGAGAAAATTTCTTCGATTGTACCCAAAAACGTGCAAGTCTCAGTTCAGAGAAAAGAAGGTCGTGTCAATTTTTCTCAAGATCGCATAATGCCGTTTGCCCGGTAGAGAGCGAACAACAGACAGAAAAACGAAAAAAAAAAAAAAAAAAAAAAAAAACACCCGAGCTAAATTTTTTGGGGGGTCGGTGAAATTGAATTCTTCGCTTCGCTCATTCAAAAAATAGCTAATGCATCCTAGAGCGTTCACCACAACTTCATGAAGTTTGAACAAATGAAAAATTCTTTGTCAGCATACCCATTGTCATTTCAGAAATGTTATTAAATATTTTACTACCAATGAGGTTTTTTATTAAATATATTGGGATGATCGTAGTAAAAACTTCAATTTGACAACCCTGAGGAATAGCTAGGGTGTATTTGTTTTTGTTACATTCGCTCTATGCCGCACGAATAGTTTATCCAATCACTATATTTTCAGGAAACCTTCGTTGTCTCTAAACGTTATCTTCACGTTATCATGTTACTTTTTATGACACAATCCGATAAATATTTCTCATTTATATCGTACTCGAGACATTTTTTCTATCCTACGTGCGATAATGTGTATGTGTGTTTGCTCTCGACCTGGTAAAGAGCTACAATCTTGATGAAATCTTGATGGTACCTTCAAAATCTTTTTAATTAAACTGGCCACGTTTGTACAATCTATGAAAAGTTTCTTATTTTTATTTATTTTTCGAGCAAATAGGAATGGAGGTATACCAAAATACGCTCATCCATGAACGCGACTATAAAAAGCACCATATATAATCTTGTAATAACTATTGATGTGTGCGTCTTTCATGTTGGAAAATGTTGGTATTTTATTTTTGAATTTGGTTTTTGAAAGAATGTAATAAAAGTGAAACTCGATCGAAGTTTGATATGTTAATCTGACGCTCGCTCGCCAACACAAGCGCAACCAATGTTAATCTCTTGCTCAACGAAGCGATATAAACCGGCAAATAAAATCCACACTATTAAATCATAAAACAACACAATATGTCGCCGGAAAGTAGATGGTTATTAAGTTTTTTCCGCCGCTGCGATCCACTGTGTTAAGGGCTCAATGTTAATAAGGTTGGTAATCGCATCAAGGGTTGCAACCCCTGACCCTAACAACGCATTGGACGGGACTGGCGTTCGTGATCTGTGGAGACCGCGGCGAGATACCGCAGAAGGAACTCGGCGTGCAAGAATGGTAAAATTTAGTTAGGAACCAAACGTCCGGTTCATAAATTCTCATAGTTATATATTTTAAGGTTACTTAAATTCCATCAATTAACGTTAATTTGACAGATCATGGATTTTAGTAAGTCCATGGTCAGACAAAATTGACGAAATATAAAACGTTTTAGGAATCGTTAATTAAACAAATCAAAAATAATATATTAAATCAATGCGTGTAAAATGTATATTATGATGTTTTAGTATAGGTAGAAAAAAAATGGTTTTAAAACATCAAAAACTAGAACGAAAATAGGAACTTTGATGGTTTATGTGTTCGCTCTTAATGTTGTAAATACTGTACATTAGAAAATTTATATTCAACGCGAGTATTCATTATTCGTTAATTATTCATGTTTGGCGATATTTTGTCAACGATTTTGAACTATCATTATTAAAAATGGGCCTTCTATTTCTATAAAAGTTTTAAAAGCTTTGTCTTTTGAAAATTTTTCAAACTTTAGAAAGTGTTTTGCACGTATTATGAAATTTTGATACATCGATATCGATATTAAAATTTTTGTTTAAATAAATAAATAAATAATAAATAAATTGTATTTAGAGTCTACCCACTCAGTTATATAACTGATTTTCAGTGGGGGACTTTAAATCAAAGCGAATAATAATAATAATAATAATAATAATAATAATAATAATAATAATAATATAATAATAATAATAATAATAATAATAATAATAATAATAATAATAATAATAATATCCATAGTTGAATGATGTCATAACCCAGTCCTAGTATAAAACTCAATTTCTGTGTATAGTAAGACCACTTAATACGGAGAACATGTAGTAGGCTTACAATGTCCGCGTGCGAATCAAATTTTACCAAAAACGGTTAATTAAATATGATATTCTCTTAGGGTACCTGAATTGGACTTGATTGATATTAGGTTGTTGACAGTAGCAGCTGAAGTATTACAAACTCAATGCAAACTTCCGAAATAAATTTAATAACCTAAAATGAGATAAATCGCAAGTTCTGTGTCACCTATGTCTATGTTATACGTTTTAGAATTATAACTGATCGTTTTCTTTTTTGTGTTACCTAATTACACGTTATTAAAAACTAATTAATCGTCACAATTCAAGAAGTCGCCATTTCGATCCCTGCCATCGGCATTCCGGACTGAAGTAATTTCGTCAATTTTATCAAAAATGTAAATGGTAGGATTGAATGACTTTAAAAAGGCTTTTGGTTTATGGACGTGTAGTAAAGAGTGCAGAAATGATGTCAGCTTACAAGCGACGTCATCGCTGCGTCTTCTGAACTGGCGGCTCGCTATGTGACGCGCATGTAATGGTGGCTATAAGCTGCAATAGCCCACGTATCCTCTTTACGGACGCAAATAATCCCGCTAAACAGAAACAACTAAACCCAACATAGTAAATGAAACACTAGAAGCTAGTTGGTGGTGTTTGAACTGCACAGTGGGCGGTTAGAACGATGCGCATGGGACTGATATGACACGGCTCACAAGTTTTTCGGGGGTGGGTGGCTGTGAAAATAGAACGTTTTTTTTATAGAATAGACACTTTTTTTGAATTGTGATTTATGTAAATAAACAACTACAATGAAATTTTTATTGTGTACCAGCAACAACAATAACGACGACGATGACGACAATTAAAAAAAATACGAAATACCGTCAAGAATTGGAATGACGGTCACAAAAAAATATATTCTTTCTAACCTATCAAATTTAATACACTTTTGACTAAATGAACTCTCATATTTAAAAAATACATCCACTGAACATTTTTTTTTTAAATCAAGAATCGACAAAAAAAATTGTCATCATAAAAACTTTTTTGTGCTTATTATTTTGGTTTCGATGGCTAAAAGAGAATGGTCACAAAGAACAGTTTTTTTTATTTCTTAAATTGGTTTTGAGGTGCTCGCTAGGGCGCCGAAGCCAAGCCGCGGTGTGCTTGTACACTAAGACACCTTTGTCATAAACAGTAAGCATAACTAACTAATAAGCCCAAATTAAATAATAAACTTTTTGGGTTCAGCGAATCAACAACAATTTTACAGAGTATGTTAAACAACCAGTTACGCAGACCGAAACGACAATAGTAGCTTATATTATGCGTAGCGTGTGTAGAGAGACTCTGATTCGGGAGGTCGAGGGTTCGAATCTTCCCGCCGTCAATCCTAACTGAAAGCTTTACTTGGTCCTCTTAAACAGCCCACAGATATGTTCCATTCACTATTACCAGAGGCAAGTTTTTATGGTAAAAACGAATTTTAACCGCTAAAACCGTAATTTATTATAAATAATTTTCAACACCAATTTACCGCTTTAGGGCAGAACAAAAACAAAGATGAAAATAAAATCCATCACAAATATCTGCCTCTGAATTATCACAACAATATTTTATACTAGATCACACACTCAAAATTTTCAAAAATATCAGGGGGGGGAGACATAGAGCGTTCAACTAAATGTTGTTTCACCGTAAATTCACAGCTCTTGGGCGAAATAAAAATAAATTTGAATTTTCTTTTCGCCCCAAATACCTGGCTCTAACTATTACCTTACACGCTTGTAACCTAGCTAGTCATCTGAACAGGGTATCAGAATAAAGCTGATGTGAGCCTTACATCCAGCACCGTTACAAAAATGTTTCTCTTTTAGTCAGAACTAGTATTTCTTATTCTGTGTAGACTATCTAATCATGGATTTACAAGGCGCCAGTTACTATTCTCAGTCCATCATCTAATAATACTTCAAACAAGAACTGCTCTGTACTGTAAGGAATCGAATTCTTCCCTAGTTGAGTCACGAGTGCAAAAACTGCTCTATAAGGAATCGAATTCTTACCTAGTTGAGTTCAAGGTACATTAGTTAGGGATTGGAAGTCAGGATAGGGTGTTGAAGTTTCACACCCTGCTTACTAATACCCCGATACTCGGCTGTGGTAATTGTGGCGGGTGTTTCCGGTCAAATCACTACTTACTGATCGTTGCAGTGCACGAGGTAACAGCCCTGAAATCCACAGAGCGATACGAGGCTCAAAGCACTGATACGCATCAGCGATTCTTTTGTTTGGATTCGGTGTTGGATATAGGGGTGACCAAGTACAAGCTGATGCAGAGGACATTATTCTAGAATATGAAGCGTTACATGCGTAACATGCTCTACGTTTATCAAACGAACAAAACCAACATAACTAAATCGATTTGATTTAATCGATTTCATTATTTTGATAAACGGCGGTAAGTTTAAATCGAATTAATGTTAGGTTGATGTTGACAGCGACTTACAACTAAACTGGTGTTATTTTGTGTGGACGCCATATTTTCATTTCAGGTGATATATTTATATATCTATTCTATCTTCTATATATATATATATAAAAACGAATGTATGTATGTTTGTCCTTTATGCATTCCTACACCATTCATCCGATCTCCATGAAACTTAGCACATATATGTATTTTTTCACGGGAAAAGTTCCTATGCTATTCATTTTGTTGTAACTCCTCCACGAGGTGATCGGTGCCTGCAAAGAGGATACATTCGTTTTCATATAAATATATAGACTACACCATTCATCCGATCTCCATGAAACTTGGCACATGTGTGTATTTTTTCACGGGAAAGGTTTCTTCTGAGATCGCAGCAACGCGCGACGGGTAAGCTAGTTATCATATAAAAAAACTCTTGCACAAAGTATAAAGAGGCACTATTTTTAATTTCTGTTATAATAAACATTATTTACGAATTTATTATTTTATAGAGGGCTCATATAATATGTTTACGTATACATGTTTGTGTAAATGTATGGATAATCCTGAAGATAAGTATTTCCAAGAAATTTCCGTTATTTAGCAGATAAGCGAAAATAATTATTTTAAACAATATAATAATTATTAATCAACTATCACAAATTTCGAGAGGCTTTCCTTTAGCTTTATTGTAAATAATTAAGTAAATTTGATTACTTTTTCCACATTTAAAATATATGTTTGCGTGTTCTTGCGTTAGGCTAATAATACAAATTTTAATATTGAAAAAAACATGTGCATCAAGTAAAGAAATTTAAACAATAAAATGTGTAGCAAACCCTATAGCATACAAGTCTTCATTCAAAATAATATCGTTTTCAAAAAGTTTGACCTAGAAAATTGGATTCTTTTAAACTTAATGAATTCTTCAACCCTTCCACTTATTTCAAACGTATTTGTTATTCATATTTTATGATTTGTGTATTTGGTATTATTTGTTGTAACTGCTGTATAAATAATGTATAAGTATCCTATGTTTTACATGACAAAATACTGAAATAAAATAAATACGCAATGTTAATCAGTCCCAACAGTAAAGTATCTTATAGCAGATTCCCCCTCCATGCACCAACCCCCTCCCGCGCTTATGAGGGAAGCATCACGCTGAAGACTTGTCAGTCTTCCGCTCAGACGTGTGTCAGAGTTCGGTGGGGCCTTAATGAATAAACCAAGTGACATGACTGAGTAGGTTTAGTCATTATATCCACTAAGATCTTGTGATTACAGAATGCGTGAAGAAAACTGATGCATAATACAGACAATGGTAACGTGATGTAGAAGACTCATGACAGGTGAAAGCCTGATGCAGCGTCTCCTTATTCGTGGATCAGTCAGTGAAACAACATAAGAATATTTATTAATTATTAGCTAGTCCATGTACACTATCGACAATAAGTATAAATCAAGAGGTCTAGTTATATCTACTACTAGGCCGCTTCGCGAACGCTTTTTCCAGTCGCGAAGATGAATAAGCATATTTTTTTAAATATTTCTGTCCAATGAATACGTTTTTAAGTGGGATCTCATTACTTTTTCTATAGTTACTTGATATAACATGTCAATTAATAATTATACACCTGTAAAAGGCTTATATTAAAATCGTTACTTCTATGAATTTTAACCAACTTTTTCAACTTTTTCTTCCAAAAGGCACGACATTACCATAATTTTTATGTCAATGTAAAATATGAAGATTAAAGCCCCACCCGTTTGGTCACAATTGGCCTTAATATCACGAAAATATCATATTAAAAACCGGTAAAAAAAATCGTAAAAGTACGATTTCTATGAGAAATGTCTCTAAAATCATAACATATATAAATTTCAGTGATTTTAAACGTTCCCATAAAGTTTCAACAAGATCGGAATAGCCGTTTGCTAAATATCACGAAAATATCTCTTTATAAATCGGCAAAAATCGTAAAAGTACGATAATCATAAGAATTATTTGATCGAGTGTACCCAAAATTTGGCACGTCTAAGTTCAGAGATTTCGAAGGTCCCTTCAAATTTTATCAAGATTGCATATGCCGTTTTATTTGCCCGGTAGAGCGCGAACAAATAGACAAAAAAAACAAAAACAAAAAAACACCCGAGCTATTTTTTTTTTTTTGGGGGGGGGGTCAGTGAAATTGAAGTCTTCGCTTCGCTCATCCAATCATACTCAGCCCTTGATTTAATTCTGGTCAAGAGGGTTGCTGTTACGGTCGTCGTCGTCGGGGAGGTCGTCAAGGAAGGGGGGAGAAGACGACTGCCAGAGCTCGCATAGTTTCAGAGAGCAACATACTCCCCTACTTACCAGCTGATGATTGCGAGATGGAATTTTCCTCTTTCCTCGTCTTTTACTATTAACATAGCTATCCAGGGCCCAGACGGAGGAAAAAACTGAATATAAAGACATTAAATAAATAAATAAATAAATAAATAATTAATTAACTAAAAAAAAAAAAAAATAATAAATAAATGCTGAGAGTGAAATTTTGTGTTACATTGTTATTAATTTTGACAATATCGGTAAGCAAGTTTTAACATATTTCTTAACACCAAAAGATTAGAAGTTTTCCACCCAGCTGACTATTTCTCCTGTGCTTCACGAGCTAGACTTGGGATCAATATAGGACGGCCACCAGACATGGTAAGGTGTTTCGCTTCCCAACGTGATGCTTTATTTTTAAACATTTTTCATATTTCATACGATGTTACGCGTTTAAAACAATTGAGAAAAGAGAATTGTGCTCGGCGGTAAAAAAAATATTAGATTGGATGTGTATTGTTTGTTTTAGTTTATAATGCACATTCACTACAACAACAACAACAAATATTATTGAACGGTGTTGTTTGATTTACTTTATATTTTAAGAATGTTCATACTTGTTTAAACAGTCTAGCAAGGCATATTATTAGAAGTAGGCCTGACGTAAAGAGGAAAATACAATTCACTGCTATGTTTCCAATGGCTAAACTATAATTTGTATGCCTAAAAAATTGTTTTAGAGTGTACCCACACAGTTACAAGATATGAGTTTTTAGTGAAATACGTGTTTATACAGTTTAGTTTCTAATATTTTCTTACCCTTATATAATTTTGTTGGATTAAAGCCAATTCAGTAGTGACTGAATCGCAATTTTTATTGGAAGCATTACTAAATTCCACACGGATAAAAGTTACACAATTTAAAAATGAAATATTTTGAAAAACATTAAATAATAAACACAAAATCGTTTCCACTCTGCCCTATTAAATAAGTGAATCTCTGAGTAAACACATTTAAATTATATTTAAATTGACCTTCTTCTCAATTACTCTTCGCAATACCAATTAAATGCATGAAACATATTTTAAGATTTATATTTAAGCATTCTCATTACTTCAGTTATTAGCAAATGTAATATTTTCTTTCTTTCGTTGAGAATTTAGGAAAGTAGTTTGAAACTCAAAAACTTAAATTTCATCCTAGTAATATTATGATCATGTATTTTATAAATCTAAATGAATGAAGTGCAGAAATAAGTAATCGGTCAAAATTCGTGTATGACATTTATTGTCAGGTATAAAATACAAGCTAAAAACCCAACCCGGAATTTAAATTCTGGACATAAGAGAACAAATCAAATAAAGAGTATTAACCTTATATCCACAAACAAAGCTCTTACTAAAACACGTTGAGAACAGTCTTATAGATGTTCACTTGATCTCGACGCTATAGATAACATTGTATGTAAAACTACGTCACATATCTTATCCCACTGTTCCTTCTGAGACTGAATCCTACATTATCCTAATTGCCAAACTGTCGAGGCAGTAATAAACAGATGTATTAATTTATTCCGGCTACGTCCCCACTATCAACAATATCGTGACAGTGTAGTCTAGATCCTCGTAGTTTATGAGGCCACAATAGGTTCACCGATGTGTGGCGAAGACAAACAGACACAGACAACAGACTAAGACACACAGTACATGTTTCCCACAAGGATTAAACACTCTGATTAAACACTGCTACTTTGAGAAACTAAGCTGTAGAAACTAGAATATATTTCCTATCAAGACTAAGAAACATTTTAAAGAGTGGTAGTTATATTTTCTTTTAAGTGACCTAGTTGTTAGTGACACAGTTTGAGCTTGAAAGACAAATAACAACTAGCCTGATAATTTGATTAAGATTTTGAGAAGAATTATGTATTCTTAAAGAAATAATGTATAGATTAGTTTAACTTAAGTAAACAAGTATTTGTTATTGGTAACTAATGTGGAGTATGACCTCTCGTTTGATTGTGTTCGTTAATTCTGAATAATTATTTTTACTATGCTCTGATTATACAAGAGTGAAAAAATGAATGGGGTTTGTCAATATCATTTTAGACGAAATTCCATTTTGTAGATAACTCATTACAAGACCGACGTCGTAGTACTATGATCGTACCTAAAACCAAACAGGGATGAACATACTTTGATAGTTAGCGCTATCTATGTTGAGTATTGTAAAGCTTGCTTGATAATAGTTACGGAAACAAGTTCTTTACCAGCTAACGCATTCCTTTTTAAGGAACTTTAATGGGAACGCGTTCCTTTTCTTACATCAGGAACTTGTAACGCGAAAAGTGACTATTTCGTGGGAACTTGGAACGAATTTAATGTTCCTTTATAAGTTCCTTTCGCCGTCGAAATCCCGTCGAATTGAAGTACCCAATATCATAAACTACAGTACGAAATATCTTATGACTTCCCATGATTTTTTTAAATGGCTCTACTCCACACCCTTGTCAGATTTCAAAAGGTGGAAGCGAACGGATTCCTTGGGAAAACATTCGTCATGTTATTTTATTTATCACTTTACTTAATAAAAGTAACGATAAATTAACTCCTATCACATTAATTATTATTTAAATCAGTTATGGTATAAGAAACTTGAAATGAACTACGTTCCTTTTGAGGAACGAGTAACGTCTCAGTTCCTTTTTGAAAGGAACGAGAACTTGTATCAGTTTCTTTTTAGGAAGAAGTAACTAGACATTTCAAAGTTCGTTTTTGGGGGGAACGTGCCCTAGACTCCATATAGATCTTGTGAATAATTCGGGGGTCCAAACAACACAAAACGAAGGCCCAGTCTCTGAATATGGCCGATTCTGCTGTACAGTGTTTTGTCAAACAGGCAACACCTTGTCGTACTCGTACGTGTAGAAACCATTGAGTTACCGGTATATCTACGAAGTGTCCAAGATGTCTTTAAATACGTTATATTGCAACATATTGTGTTTATATCTTAAAATGTGACTTAACTGTGACTACGTTTATTGTAAGTCGTGCCATAAAGAATGTCACTCAGAATTTTATATCTGTTTGAATGAAAACAAATTGTTCATCTAAGAAAGAAAATGGCAAATGTCAATCATTTTCTTTCACCAGAGTTTGTTTGAACTTTTCCACAGAATTCGTGAGAGCTAAACAGTTGTCTGACTAAATGTCTATTTGGAAATCAATTTAACTCCCGGAGAATCTGGGCTGAGTGAGTAGGTGGGGGGTGGGGGTGTAAGGGGGTAGGAGTGGGGGTGGGAGGTTTTTGAGCATTACGTATTCGACGTGCCCTGGGTTTACCGGAAGTGGGGCAGACGTTTCATTTCCTGCCCCTGCCAGCCTGTCTGCCTGCAGCCCGCGAAGCAACACACGATGTTTTCCACGTTTATTGCCGTCTTTCTACAATCTACGGCGAGCGCGAGGTAGCGAGGGATGAAGAATGCTGACGCGGGCAGTTTATCTAGGGTACCTTTAAGGGTTAGGATTGTAAAACAATCAAAGTAAACGGGTTTATTATTCTAACGATGGAAAGAAATGAATGCAACTGCTCAACGATAGTACGGGGAGAGTTGTAAGAAGTTGATTTCTAGTTTGATTAAATAAAAACTAAAATTTTAAATAAAATGTGGATAAATTTTTATAAGGTAAGTTTTTATATCAAAACATAATTTTACAAACAAAAATATACAACACAAGAAGAATACAAAATTGTTTACTACAGATAATGTTATTACTTTGCCTTACATTAAGAGTCTAAAAACCCCAATTTTTTTACCCCGTGATCTATAGCACAATACACACTAATGACCGTTTAAAAATATCTTGTAACTGTGGATTTAACACGAATTTTGAATTATTTGACCAGAAATGGCGAATTGTGTTTTGGAAATTCCTAATCGGCTTTCAACCTGTTCTCTTGGTCCACATAGATACTAACCATAGTACAATCTAAAATGCCTTTATAACATCTGTCATGATACTGTTTCGAAATATACCTCAAACACGCAAATTGTTCCAAAATCAAACCGTCTTGGTAATCAGTAATTTTGACGAACTACTCCCCGATTTCAATAAAAATAACAGATTACAGAAAGGGTGTTGAGTTGTCAATAATGGCCATATTTTTTGGATCAAATCCTCAGGGACGAAGCAAAAATCGTCCCCATGTTATTCTTATGGGGATTTTTGCCGTGGACCTAGCTCGAAAAGTCATGTTTGCATTTTTGAGGTCATGTGCCAATATTTTTCTGTTAGTTGCTAATTCATTACTAGTTAGCCCGAATGAAATATATTTTTTGAGTTTGCTTAAATACCCTTTAACGATTTATTCAATATCAATACACTCAGGGGGTTCCTCACCAAATAATTTTTTTTTTTAATAAAACCTTGGGTAATGTGCTGAAATATTATCACATAACAAAATATAGTTGCACTCACACATTGACCGGTCTACAAGTACGAGACCTGGTTTCGATTCCCGGTGAGGCTGATTCAACGTCTCTGGAATTAAACCTTAAACGTAGAAATTGTATTCATATTCACGTACTTATTCCTGGTAGTGGTGGATTATTTTGTTTTCATTAAGAATATAAGTTTTGGTGGAGGTGCCGGGTAAAATAAATAAAATGTTAGATAATAAATAACGTATGCCAAAGCAATATTATTATATCGAATAAGGCCTACCTTTTGGAAATAAGATTTGGTAACAAAACAAAAATAATGTTTCACCTCGGGGTTATGTGCTGTAAAATCACCCAACAAATGGTTTTTTAAGCACATTGACCGCTTTACAAGTGTAAGACCTGGTTTCAATTCCCGGTTGGGTTGATTCGCCGCTAAGTAGGGACACCACTGACAATCAAAACTTCTATGCCTGTAATGCAATCTTCATCATACTTTCAGGATAGGTGGAAAACAACAAAACAAATGGAAAATGTACCAGACCATTTTCAACATTTTCAATATTTTAACCCCCAAAACCCCCTAAAACTACCCCTAAAACCATCAATAACTAAAAAATTATTTTTTTCTAGACCCTTTGGCATAGAAGTCTCAACTTAATTTTAAAATCTTCTACTGGGCTCTGCAGTATGATTAAGTGCATATGCTTAAAAACACATTTTTTAAAAATTTTTTGTTACTTTTTCGTTTTTTTACTCCCTTTTAAGTGGTGTCCTTCCTTAATAAAAAAAAAACCTTAAGACACATTAAATCTATAAATTGTATTTATATTCACGCGTTTATTCCCGGTGGTGGTGGGTTATTTTGTTTAACATTTAAAATAATAGTTTTGGTGGAGGTGCCGGGTATGAAATAAAATACGAAGGTAGTAAATAAACGTATACCAAAGCAATATTATTATATGGAATAAGGCCTACCTTTTGAAAATAAGATTTGTAACCAAACAAAAATAATGTTTCACCTCAGGGTTATGTGCTGTAAAATCACCCAACAAATTGTTTTTCACACATTGAATGCTTTACAAGTGTAAGATCTGGTTTCGATTCCCGGTTGGGTTGATTCGCCCTCTCTAAAATATACCTTAAGACACATTAAACCTATAAATTGCATTTATATTCACGCGTTTATTCCCGGTGGTGGTGGATTATTTTGTTAAATCTTAAGAATATGAGTTTTGGTGGAGGTGCCGGGTACGAAAGAAAATGAAGATTTGAAATAAATGTGTATAAAATCTATATCTTTTGATTTTTATATAATATATTTACACGCTAGACAAATTCGTGAGGTCGCCGGAATGATTCCAGCTAGCGACAATCCTGCATTAAGGTTTTTACTAGGTTTCCTTATTGGACTTATTGGCTTATTGTAATGCGTTTTAAATGTTGTGTCAGGTTAAAATATTATCATACATAATTTAACCATGACGTTTAAAATAATTCTAGTACAAAATGTAAAACCTTACATTAACGGTTAAACGAAATCATTGCCGGGATACGTTTCAATGTATGTTTAAACCGCCCTTGACCGCAGAATAACTTGACATACTTTATTTAAGTTTAGAATGTTATTAGTAGAAAAAGCAGAAAGAAAGTAATGTAAGCAAACTTAACATTGTTATTATATTCAACGTCGGTGAGACAACCAACTCCCAAGGTAAAACACAGACCAGTTTTCCTGTGTTCGAACTTTTCCTTGTAGTCGAGTCATAAAATGAAAACTTACCAAATGTAAAAAGAACACAAAGAATAAAGAAAAGTGTAAATTGAGATAGAATTGAAAGCGGTAGAAAACTTGGTCATTCAATGAGGAATTGAGCGCTAGATTGCTATGAACAATGTGAGCTTTTTCAATAAACTTGTTTATAAATACATCTCAAATTTAAATGTATTTTTTATTTTATTAATTTATTAGTGTGTGGGATTTACGTTTTTTGCTGTTTTATGCATTTGTAAAACTGTAAAATGAATGTTATTAAAGTTAATATAAATATAAATATTTAGGCTAAGAATGTCGGCCGTTATGACGTAATAGTTTAACGTTTATAATATATATCAAAGATAAAATGTAAATTCGAGTTGAGATATTACCAATAAAGTTAGGCAAATAGTCGAAATCTATAATCAAAATAATGAAAACATTTTTTAAAGTTATGACCATGTCGATATGCATTGTATGCAGATTCCTCGTTTGCTTGACTTACACCACAAGTTATTTGAAACTTAACACAGTTGGCACGAAATTTGAAATAAAGGGCTCTACAGTCACACTTTTCTAAAAATAATTTTAAAAATAAATTGATTTTTTCGAATATGAAGTTTGTAATTTTTTTTTTACAATTTCAGAGATTCTGTTCTGGCAGATTATTAATAAAATAATTGATAATAATTGATAATCTACGACTGTAGGGCTGTCCATGTATAGTTTTTTGACAACTACGTAAAGTTTCAAATAAATCGGGTGTTTACTGGCCAAACTAATCGCTATTTGCCAACTGTCAATACGTGTCCAATTCCCTCTTAATATATAGTGCTCGCGAAGAACTGTTGTTCTTATGACTGCACTTTAAAAGAAAAACTCCTGACGTATCTTCCCGTGCACTAGTACTGAGTCATGCACTTCTCTGTACACCGCGAACTTGATCTAAACGTTGACTAACTCTGACAATGTAACCACTTGTTTCAGTCTACGGCGTCCCGATAAACACGTCTCAATATTGACTTGACGTAATATTTCTCCTTGTTTATATATGCGACCGCGCAGTAGACGGGAAGAAACAATTTCATACTTGGTTTGAGCGGTTTCAGACCACAGAGAATGATAAGTGATTTGCTCTATTTGTATTCTTGTTGTTGCTTTCTCATGTGGACATAGCATTTACTTTTTACTATAGTTTCAAAGCATCGCGTACGACTGGACGCAGTTTAAAATCACAATCAAAATGGTATTCAATGATAACACATTTATAGGAATATAACTAGCATAACCCTTAACATAGAAATTGTGTGTAATATTCTTAAAAAAAAATTAAAATACATATCAAACTAGTTAATTGAAATTCAAAACATACAAATTAGCATAAAAAGCCACGAAACTTCCCTAAAATGTGCATTCATACTTTTATAACTAAATCTACAATTTTACATCAGTCATCATAATGTTTTTACGCAAAAATTGTATACTTGTAGGCCTTATTTTTTGTACGTTTAAAATAATATTTTATTTATAAATGCTATTTATGTATCACTTTTCTGTCCGTCCGTCCGATCTTCTGTACGTGTGTCACGACTCAAGATAAAAACCGAACTTACGCTCCAATCGACGTATTTTAACTGACATAGCCTCCAACAAATATTACACATAATTTGTTTGTAACATTTGGGGTCAGGGGACGAAGGAATCTTCACTGAGAAAATATATGATGTGAACCCGGCACCTCCACCAAAGTCCTTATTTTGGTAACGTCTTGTTTATGTCCTTGTTTGAAAATGTTTTTATAAAGAAGCTTCGCTCACTATTTTGAGTACCACCATGTCCGTGCTTGTCCACATAAATGCATGGTCTTACTTCATTTTGACATAATGTCGGATTTGAATCATATTCTACTAACTTGTCTTGAGGTTCGCATTTACCCCGCTAGGAGAATGAAACAATGGTAAGGTTTTTAACAAGAGCTCAAGTGGAATGAAGAGGGATTAAGATTAATAATTCCATGCAGCTTTTGTGTAGTTTATAAGTGGAACGTCTAATTCTATACAATGCAGGACAATGCTTGGAATATTATAATATTGAATAGGTCGAAAACTAGGTCAGCGTAGGCTACTCTAATAGCTCCGTGCGGTCCGTCTTGCAACGTGCGCTGCTGGATAACTGAACGGTAACCTGGCGTCTAATTTGTGAACAATATTATCCATTCGAGTATATCAAAGGACAATAGCAAATCAGGGGGAAAAACTAAATCCTTATTTACTCTTGCAACTTTCTGCTGATATCCACGTTTGGGCTAGTAAATGTATGAAAGTTTATCGTGAAAGTTAAACAGATTGGCATTAAAAGTGAATTTATTGTTTTTAATATAACAACAATTGTTAATTTGGTATCGGACTAATAAAATAGATGCAAAAATGGTGAAGAATTGCGGAATTTTAAAGTCAATAATTGTTCATTTCATTGTCCTTTGAATCTCATGATTGTGATTGAAGGGCTACCCAATTTATTGGCGAATTCCGCGATTTATTTGATACCTCGAATGGTCACATTCATTTGCCTTTCGATTGAAATGAGAATTTAAAAAAGTCAAGTTTCCGTGGAGAGAATGACATGGTAAGTCGATTTAAAAGACTTCAGGAAAGGATATGATAAGTTGCCGGCATGACACATGATTGTGAGATGTATAACGTTGGACAGGTATCAAATCTTATATCAATCAAAAGATACAAAAAATGCATATATTTCGTAATTTGGAGTCGGTAGACGAAAATTCTGGTAATGTCGGAACTTTGAATGAGGCTAGCTTAAAATAACTCTGACGTCACCTCTTGAGGCTCTGTGTATACTGTTAACAGCGTTAATTGGAAACAATTTTTGAATTTTTTTCATAAATAGTGTCATGAGAAAAATGATTTTTTTAACTCGTTACAAACGATTTTTATTTCTAAGGCGAAATTTTAAATTAAAAACATTTGAATTACATTGCATTAAGAGTAATTATTGGTTTTTAATATAACATGAAGTAAGGTATAAATTAAGTAATATTGAAAATAAGTATGTAATATATCATTAATTAATTAATTTAAATACGGATAAGTCAATATTATTTTAATTTAGAATTAAAAAAGCAGTGCAGTAATCAACTTGAATAACTTGAAACCACGAAATAACTCCAACCGTCCACAAAACTTTCCACTTCTTCATTTTCCACTTTCGTCAATTTCCATAGTCTAATCAAACGGCGTGTCAAGAAAAATAATTAAAATTTAATTGAAAAAGAGCAGAAAAATGCACAAATTGTACAAACTATTTTTCAAGTTAGGTACTAAAAGAGTTAACAGTTAGGCCAACTCCCGTTTAAAAACATATATCTGCACATATTGTACAACCCAAAATACCTGCTAGTTATTATCGCTTAATTACAAGCCTGAATTCGACGGTTCAATGTTTCGTTCTAGGAATAAGGACAAAATATAATCAATGTAAAGAAGGTATTGTTTAATTTGATATATTTACACATTTTGATTTTGTTATGTCCTTGAATTCAAGGCTTTAAACTATTTCCCTTGGATTTGGACTACCAAACTTAACCACATATTTTAAGATCAATTTAAGTTATCGTGCACCTTAAGACACCAAGACACCAAAAGGTGAATAATTATTTTCTCCGTATAGTTGATAACTAGTTCAACTCTAAGCAAAACGAATATTTAATAAATATTTAAAACAAGATTCCTTTAAATATATTTCGAATTCTATAATTTAAAATTCATTCTAGTTGGTAGGCCAATTTAATAAATGCAAATTTACTTGATAATGACGTTTTCTTTCAGTATTAAGTAAGATTGTAAGTGTTTTGTGCTTAGGGTTTTATACGCGTATCTCAACTTATATTTACTGCGAAAAGAAAATATATAAATGCCTGCCAGACTAATATTTTGACATCCATCTCGCAGGAAGATCTAAACAAATCATAAAACTTTATTCTCTTTTCGTAACCCATTTTTTTTTTCATGTTTGTGTTTACTTCTCCGATGTTTTTGTTGACAGAATCTTCTTGAAAACGATACCACTTTCATTCCTATTGAAATACATCCCAATTAATTTTTCAATCGTATAAAGAACCGAAACCATTGGTTAGAAATTCTTTTTAAATGACTACCGTCTCAGAAAAAGAAAATACTGATCCAATAGGAGATAAATGTTCAATCACCGACGTCCATAGCGGGAGAATTCCAAAGAGCTTGCAATAACTGTTCACAAAGAAATCAAATCACCAACGAACTAAGAGAATTCGTTTCTCTGCTTCTTTTAACTAGAAAACTAATTTGTAAAATTGTAAAATGGTTTCTTTCAAAACGGGACAGATTTTAAAAAGATTTTATGTGAAATATTTGAAGAGAGTGATACATACAGAAGGACGTAAGGGTCAATTTGATCCGAGAAGAATTAAAAACGTATTAAAGTACGGTATCGTCTTGATATTCGATAATGGACCATCATTTTTGTCAAATTAAAGCCTTTTACCGTATTTTGCTTTAATTGCGTGCATTTCACTACCCATAACATAACTGAAATAACACTGTTATAAAAAAATTCGTTCATGAGAAAGAAGGTTAAAAAGAAAGGTGACCTAAAATTATGTACAAAACTAAATAGTTCACAAATGTCTTCAGAACAGTTTTCCCCTAGTTTCCCAACAGATGATTCTCTTCCCATGGAAACCGTGGTCAACGTGTTTTTACTGCACTTTTCTATCGCTCAAGTTTCGTTCTTCAAGTATATTCGAAACTTTGTTCGAGAGTTGCTTCTAAACTCGAGCTGCTTCTAAACGATGTTCTTGTACTAGAAACATAGACGGGTCGTAGATCATTGGCAGACATTTCTAGGTCGTTCCAACCTTGTCGTTGACACACGTATCACATCACACGTCAGCACTTTGTTATATTGCCATGCATGCACGTGGGGACTGGTGCATTCAGGAGGGCAAACACACTTATCGTACATGTAACTATTTACATATCTATCAGCGTTATACAATTAACTCAAATTTTACATTGGAATTTGACGGGTTTGGTTTGCAGGGTCTGCTTTAAATTAAAGCCCCTCACTTAAAATCAGTTATGTTGCTGGTCGGGTAGACTAAATATTGCAAATTAAATTATATTTATTCTTTTTAATATGGCTCAATGTAGCTCTTTCTAAAACAATGTAACTCAATGCATCTTTTTGTGGGGACTGTATTTAATGAAGCACGATGTAGCTTCATTTGATATAGCTTACTGTAGTTGAATTTATAGTACAGTATGGACACTTGAAGCAGAATAAAGTCATACTGTGGTCCACTTTACGCAACTAATGGCAACGTTGTGAGCTGTCAGTGAATTCCATTCAATGCAGCTCACTATAAAACTCTAAACTATCGTTAGGTAATTGTAGCTAAGTATTTGTGTGCTACGTAACGTAATTATTAAACAAGTGAAAATAAACATTGTGAAGGCGAACCATAATGCAATTCACTGAAGCTTAATGTCGTTCACTGTAGCTCACAGTGGCTAACTGTAGCGTAATGTAGCT
Source organism: Sweltsa coloradensis (assembly GCA_024449915.1). NCBI lineage: Eukaryota > Metazoa > Arthropoda > Insecta > Plecoptera > Chloroperlidae > Sweltsa > Sweltsa coloradensis. The sequence goes on from JAMZAV010000369.1 coordinate 695,008, forward strand.
GAGCGTGGCTCAATGTGACAGACTTGTTCATCTTTCAACAAATGAGCCAACACTAACTATAGGCCGGCCTCGATGGTTAATCAAACGGGGTTGGTAACACTAAGAGTGCAATTAATCATCTAGCACAAAGGCCTAGTAGGTTGTTTGGATGTCAATAGGGTGGCATCGAGTACTCCTATAATCAGCTAGGTAATACAAACACTACCATTGAGAATTATTGTGATGTAATATTTTACTGCCTGTCCTGATTCCTATGTCTATCGGTGCATGATTTTGTATTTACACATTTTAATTTAGACCGATTAATTTTAAATAATTTTATCCAATTCGACTCATTTTCACGTTTGAAAAAATGTTACAATTGCTTTTTAATCGTTCAATGATCAATTTACATATTATAACTTATTTTGAAAATTGTTCAATAACTTTTCAATGTTTTGTGAGCAATTATGTAATCCTATTGTACTTAATTTATTAAATTATTGAATTTTACCTGCCCTTAGAGCAGCAAGACTAATGTAGGACATGTGTGGCCATCTGTGATCATGTGATCAAAAGGTAACAATTTTAATTAAGGAATCATCGATCAGTCTAAAAAACAGGGTGCAACAATAGTGCATTTTGGGGTACAAGTATGAAAATTGGTAAAAAGGTACTTTATTACTGATTACTGACTTATTGAATACTGATATGGATCCACCGATGAATTGACCCCTTTTTCTCACTGGAGGTCAAAATCGCTTTGGTTTAATGTCCCCCATCTGAAAATCAGTTATATAACTGAGTGGGTAGACTCTATAAGTAGTATGTACTAATTTATGCTAATGAGGGCGAGGGGGGATTATGCAAATGAGTGCCAGGGTGACATACATACTACTTCTATAAATACGAACTTATTTGTTTATTTATTTTTACACTCATTTATGAATGTTCTCTCACAATACCAAGTGAAATGTGAGTGTCCACGGTTTCCGTCCAAACTGTAAGCACGCACACTTTCTACTCGTGTCTGTTGCGAATTACACATTGTGGTGTGCTCCAGGGCCACTCCAGTATCTGTCATACAGCCCTTCTCATCTATTGTTTCTGTTTGAAAGCCTACGTTACAAGTATAGAACATTCTGACAGTTACTCGTAATATAAGTTTATAGTTGTAAATATTTTGTTACCTCGCTTGTATGGTGTCATGTTCAGTTTTTAATCACACGACATTCATGTTGACACATTGCTTATAATAGAGTATTTTCATAAAACAAACTCGGTATTGGATAAATGTCTACCCTCCCGTTGTATGCGTTACATGTTGTAACTTTATATCGATTAACTGTTTTTAAAAGTTGTGATACACGTTAAAAATATTTATTAGGGTTATTCACTAAAACTTTTATTGATTTGAAATATAATAAATTTATACACTGTAAATATCTCATATGTGTTTACAAACAAGCACGGGCACGGGAAAATCCAAAATAAGGAACAGATCGAAAAACAAAAAACAGATTGTCTAAGCAGAACATACGAATTAATTAATTTAGTTTTGTAGTAATCAAAAAAAAGGTTGATGAGGCAATCCAATTAATTATTATAGTAAGTTGAAAACCAAGATCCTGTTATAAAATCTAAAATAAGAACGTAAATGATTAATAAACACAAGCAAAATAGAATTTAGGGAAAATATATTTTAATTAAACCCAGTCCACTAACCACAATATTTAGATATAGATTGATTAATCAGTTATTTGCATGACTTCGCCTTTAAAATCAGTATTATTCGGCAGTTTACAATTATTATGCGAGGCTGAAAGAGAGAGAGAGAGAGATAGAGATAGGTTGAGATAAATTATGAAAAGGCGGATTATGAGCGTTCATTAAAAATTATAAAAGTGCAAAAAATCTTGGAGGCCTCCCTCTCTTAACAATGAAGTGTTTATCGTGATCGCCGGAACAACGGGCCCGTTTTCAACCTTTTATTCCGCAATCTACGGCGCGGAAGAAAGCCCTTGTGATTAACTCGGCGCTTCCGTTTTAAAGACTTGGGTAAGTAAATAAACGATGAACCTTCGAGATCAATATTTTCAAACATAACAAACCCTTTGTCGGCTGTAGTTATGTAATAGCATAGAATATATTAAACACCTATAGTAGGCTAGATACGCAGTCTCCAATACCTCCGCACAGACGCGAGCGTAGCAAATTGAAGAGTCATTCTGCCATATTCAAGATGGCGATTTGGTGTTTTAAGTTATGCTTTTTTAATGCAATAAAGTATTTTACTGGATTGTTTGATATGGTTTTAGCTTGTGCAGCATGGGAATGTACAAACAGAAACAATAAAAAGTTATTGCATAAGAGAATTTAGTAAACATTTGGTGTTAATGGCTAGTATGCTTACCTGTAACCTGGCGGCAATCTTGAGAACTATTTGTGCTACAAATCGCTACCATTTACTCATGCAAACAGGTCTTTCAAGATGGCTTCAATTTTATTTTTATTTTTTTTCCACTACTTTTTTATATTTATTAATTAATTAATTGCATTTAATATCATTTTTATTTGTTACCAAAATTGTTGTATTTGCATTATTGTTGTAATATTACTATCTCAAATATTTACTTGACTGTAGTTCATTGTTATGTCTGCATTTATGTAATTAGATTTATTTAGTTGTCCTCCTTTGTAAATCAGTTTTTAAGCGAGCGAAGCGAGCGTTTCCATTTGACTCTGCCGGAAAAATTAGTCACTGGTTTTGTTTTTTTTTTGTTTGTTTGTTTGTTTGTTTGTTTTTTTTTTTTTTTTTTGTATGTCTCGCCATAACGTTCGAACGGAGGCTCGGATCGAGTTGAAATTTTGACCATCCGCAAGCTTCGTTCTCGATTGAATGCCATTAGTTTTGTGGCAAAATCGTTCAAAAAGTTAAAAAGTTACATTAAAGTTAATCGAAAGTTTTTTTCTAAAACTTAACGGGGACAAAATCTGAGATAGCCAAATCATTTAGAATGTCCGTCCGGTCACGAATATGTTAATTTTATTTTGATCCGATAAGTAGTGTAGATGGAAATTGCATTATAACAAAAGTAACGTTGCCATGGCAACGAAAAGACGCGCGAAGTTTCTAATGCACTGCCACCTAGAAGTAATCAAAATACTTTCGAGGAAGCAGTCTATTATTTGTCACCAAAGAGTTTAAATAGTTTTCCCAAGGAGTCAAGGTCCTCTAGATGGCGGTGGATTTTAAAGTAAAGATTTACACACGGGTTTACCCAAATACCTTGGCAATAATAAATAATATTGGAAACATGGCCCTGTGGTCAGCGAACCTCGCAAATTTTAAAATTAAAAAAAAATGTGCAATGTGGGTCTAGCTATAGCACGTGCTCGCTTATTAACGCGTCCAACTGAGCGTTTCCTAGTATAACTGAATAGAATAGACGTTAAATAAATAAATACAAATTGTCACGGAAGTGGATATGTGATTGCGGATCTAGCCTACTATAGGTGTTTAATTAAGCGAGCGAAGCGAGCGTTTCCATTTGACTCTGCCGGAAAAATTAGTCACTGGTTTTGTTTTTTTTTTTTGTTTTTTTTTTTTTTTGTTTTGTTTTTTTTTTTTTTGTATGTCTCGCGATAACGTTCGAACGGAGGCTCGGATCGAGTTGAAATTTTCACCATCCGCAAGCTTTGTTCTCGATTGAATGCCATTAGTTTTGTGGCAAAATCGTTCAAAAAGTTTAAAAGTTACATTAAAGTTAATCGAAAGTTTTTTTTTCAAACTAACCGGCGACAAAATCTGAGATAGCCAAATCATTTAGAATGTCCGTCCGGTCACGAATATGTTAATTTTATTTTGATCCGATAAGTAGTGTAGATGGAAATTACATTATAACAAAAGAACGTTGCCATGGCAACGAAAAGACGCGCGAAGTTTCTAATGCACTGCCACCTAGAAGTAATCAAAATACTTTCGAGGAAGCAGTCTATTATTTGTCAACAAATAGTTTTCCCAAGGAGTCAAGGTCCTCTAGATGGCGGTGGATTTTGTTCACAAAGTAAAGGTTTACACACGGGTTTACCCAAATACCTTGGCAATAATAAATAATATTGGAAACATGGCCCTGTGGACAGCGAACGTCGCAAATTTTAAAATTTAAAAAAATGTGCAATGTGGGTCTAGCTATAGCACGTGCTCGCTTATCAACGCGTCCAACTGAGCTTTTCTTAATATATATAATGTAATATATTAGGGAGCGAAGCTACACTACATGGATTCTATGTCTGCTCGTCTGTCAGTGCGTGAGTCACGTCTCACGACAGAAACAAAACATAACCTCTCATCAACTTGCATATTTTTTGTTGACAGATTCACTTATAAAAAGATAATGGAGAATTTTTCGTTTACTCTTGGGGACAAAACGAAGTAGACTTGAATGCTGGATTAATTGTATTTGTATCCTTTCATTATCTGTTAATTAAGTTGATTAGCACCCTATTGTGGTTACCCACTTAACTAATTACCCAGGCTTGTTCATAATGTGCATATGCAATTGCCACTTGTTCACTTCCCATTCGCTTTCCCACCCATTAACAAAAATTTCACATGAATTTATGTTTTAAATCTTTTTGGTACTTTTATTTTCAATACCATTAAATTTGTCATAATTCGTGTTTTTCTACCATGTACCAATCAGAGTTACTTAAAACCTTATTAATAAATTTTTAGGTACAGTTAAGTCTGCGGCAGTCAACTATACCTATTCTTATGTTAAAAGAGTATATGACATACGTTTTAGACAAATTGCTGTTCGCTCGGCTGACTGACACCACACGTGTTTGAAATTTTGATCATATCTCACGGAAGTGGAAATGTAGGGCTCTACAGTAACACATTTCTAAAAAACGAATTTTGATTTTGTTAAAATATCCAAAAGTGACTGTATTCATGATTTTTTTCTGGCTGATTAGACAACATTTTGAAAATATCCATACATGCTTTATTGACAACTGTGCAAAGATCTATGTACGACGAATGATTCTTGGCCGAGCGAATAGCTATTTGCTAGCTGCCAAAATGTGTCCTATTCCCCCTAAACGGATATCGTTCTTGTAGACCAAGGATATTTACAAGTTTTTTTTTCAGCAATCTTCGAAACAATGCTAACTGGGGCCAGTTATTACTTTTTAAATAACTCGCTCCACAAATCCAAAAAGTATTTATTTTACCAAAAGAGCTACTATTTCACCTGTTGGCTTAGGATTTGTTTTAAAACCAATACGCACTTCGTTTTTTATACGATTTTCAAATGTACATTTTGTCTTGAAATAGGTTAAGTGACTGGTTCTAAAAATCATAAATCCGAATTTACAATTTGTTGCCGTTTGTGGTGATGTGTAGCGAGTAAATTAAAAGGTAATCCCTGGCCGCACTTAGTATTGCCCCAAAGTTTGTCAGGGAAAAATCTCGTAAATATCCTTGGCCTACAAAAGGAGATTAACGATACCAGTTAGCATAGCTGAATCCAATATATAATTTGTTGTGTGTGATGTGATATTATTTAGTCGGTGTTTTAGCAAATATTGTCTCGCGCATCACAGCTGACCCTGAGCATTGACTAACTAGTGGCTATAAGTGAATACATACATTATTATTGATGGCAGATGACCAACGGCAATCCCTAGATTGGCTTTCAAATGTGATTAATTGCTACATAACCAATTAGACAATTAATATTATAATACAAATCGATATCCGCAATTAGCTGATTAGTCTAAGTTGGGTCAAATTGATTGGAGAGAAAGACGAGAGAGAGAGAGAGAGAGATATTGGGGGAGGACGCGAATAGCGAAAGGGGGGGGGGAGGGGAAGTGAAATAATTAGTAATGGTGTCAGCAGTACACTCTTCGCGGGTTGATGAAAATTTGATATTGATATAGAAATGTGTGTGCCAGATGAATATATTTAACCGTGTCGTTGTGAACAAGCACATCATACGCACAACGTAACTCAAATAGTAGGATAGTGAGTTATCTATGAGACTAATAATATGTAAATGCCTATATTCCCCAATCCCCAACGTTCCCAGGATGACCGAATGTTGGGCCTAATTCAAGCTGAATTAATTTTAATTTGTGTTTTGTTTGTGACGTTTCCAACTGAGGCTTTGGGTACCCTTATGCTAAAATAATATTGCTTGATAAAAACTAAGTTTATTTTACATCTAGGCCTGTATCTAGTAGCTTATCTTTTATTATTGTAAAAGTGTATTTTTTAATGTAAATTAGTATTAGTATTTTCTATAATTGTATGAAATCAATCAAGTCCAAGTCTTTTGAAAAGACGTGTTTAATACCAAGGTTAGTTTTATTTGTCATGAACTGACATTGTAACATGATGATAATATAAAAAAATGCAGGGTATATAAAACAGACAATGAAATGAAATTAACAGGAAATTTTATTTTTTTAAATCCAAAGAGCACGACAGATTTGTTGCAGCTGTAAAGTATAGAAAATTAACTAAAAACAAGAGCAAACACTATACTCATGGTATGCACAAAACAAGATGGCGTCTTAAAAACCTTAGGCCCGCGATGCCATATTATGTCTACCAAATAATTTGTTATACCCAATCAGGATAAAAAAAAAACTCGTGCAGATCAAAATTCCTAGGGGTCTTATGGCCAGTGTTTGAATTATTTACGGTAAACTGGCTTAGGGGTGTACAAGTAGTGGAGCCAAGTGCAATATAGGAGAACCCCAACACGGCGAAACAATGATACGGTCTGGTACGAGTAAATAAAAGGAGAAACGTACACCCCTTCCGTACCTAAAACCTTGTTCGTTTGATGTATTTTATTAAACATGAGATAGGTTCTCGGTACATTCGGTACAGTCACTGATCTTAATTCAAAATGACGCTCTCATATAAGCCTTCTATTTAATGTAGGGTTTCATTACTCTTTTCAACGCCGTTCACATCCATCACCACAGCAGGCAAATATGAGTGAGGAATTTAATCAACTGTCAGCCTCTAGAGAAGTTAATTAAAAAATAGAACGTGATTTTGAATATCAATTCTAAAAGCTAATTAGTAGCTTGCAAAGACTCGAAGCCACACTTTTCTATATTCGGATATCAAATCCATTGATTTTACCATTCTAAAACTAGAGGCAAGAGGAGAGAGCTGGGAAGATGTGGAAGAGATACGATTGTGGGAGGATAGAAAGAAGTGGAAAAATGTGGTTGCTAAACCCAAGCTGACCCTGCCAGAAGCAGGATATGGCGATGGATTATGATGATGAATTCTTAATTAAATTTTTCAAAATTTAGGGTTTGATGAAAATATTAAGAGACACGGTTGATCCATGGAGTTGAAAACGAATGATAATGACGTCATTGTTTAATAAAGGAACATAAAGTTACAACTTACTAAAGAAAACTGAGAAAATTAAAACTAAAATTAAAGCTGTACTCATTCGACGACGTGAGAAACTATTGCACTTCAACCAGTAAGGTCATATTGCGCCGCCTGTGATATTAAAAGTTGATGAGATGAGTTAATGGTGTGTTTGATGATGATAATTTTTTCTAAGTAAATATATAAGAAAATAAAATAAAGGTCATGATAGTAATAGCAAAACAAAAGTTATTTATTTGAATGGAAATAAATAAATTTAAGAAATATGTATGGTGTAAATTAAATTTTGTTAAATATGTTACTTTGAATGAGAATTTTAGAAAGTTTGTCGCCGATATCATTAAATAGAAGCTCTTTATATGATTGGGAGAGATCAAACTGGGTGCGTAAGGCATCATATAGGGTACATTCTGCTAGCATATGATGTACGGTTAAAGGTTCATCGCATGTGTCACATCTGGGAACAAAGACGTGTGTGCATGGCCTTTTCCAATTCTTAAAATCACGCTTCAACTTTAATTTTCTAATAGAAAGATTATAATATCAATTTGTCACTTTCCTAGACATTTTATCAATAACAGAAACAAAGATTGATGCTTAATCATCTAAGGAATGCTGTTTACTCGATCCTATGTCAGTGTGGTGCCACATACATTGGGGAATCAAAGAAAAGGTTAGGCTTAAAGCAATTTCCAGAACACATCAATAAAAGAACACAGAAGAGATTTAGACCTTTGTAGAAATATTTGGTTGCCAAATGGTTGCCAAGTGGTCACCAACAGATCACCAAGGCTTGTTTTTGATCGCCAATTGGTTATCAAGTGGTTACAAAAGGTCGCCACCGAAATTTCAACTGAATATATGACAGCCAAGCGTTCACCAAGAGGCAGCCAACGAGTCACCAACTTTGCTCTCTGCTGGGCAAGGTAGCCAAATGTGAACCATAGGTAGTATTTGGACACAAAAACGACCTGTTGGCGACCATTTGGCTTCTTTTGGCGATCACTTGGCGATCACTTGGTGAGCTCGTTGGTGACCTGTTGGCGACTACTTGGCAACCAGTTGGAAACCAAATATTTCTACTAGGGAGCACAACTTTATGCTTGCTTCTCTATGCTAGTGGATATGTGATCGCGATTCCGTAAGAGTGATGGTAAAGGACATGTCGAAAGGCTGTTTAAGAGGACTCAATCCCTTGCAATTAACTTTTGAAGAAAACCAAAGAAAAGTCTCTCAGTCGGGATTGTAGTAGGCGGGAATCGAACCGAGGACCTCCCGAATCTGAGTCAAGCGTTTAGCGCTCGAGCCAACACTGTCGGTAATAATGTAAGGTTAGATCAAATGAAATGTACTCCAAATCTTCACGCGCTTTAAAGTTCCCCGAAAACCCGCAAGAAGATTCAGTGTACCTCTAATCATATCCATAATATTAGTATTTATGATCATATTTATTGGAACAACAATAAACTTTACCAAGACATTTATATTGCTATTTTGACGAGCTCATTATTGGAAAAATCCATAGATACTCTAATTCCAGAACTTTTTAACAGATCACACACATAGATAAATTCACCTGATAGAGTTTGAAGTTTTTAGTTTTCTACTGAACTTGAAACGAATGGTCGATTGTCAAAACCGTGGACAGGTAATACATGATTTAATTATATTGGACGTTGTATCACACTTCTAGTTTATTTTCGTAGACAACATATACGTTGTGTTCAGCGAATCAGCTATCGATGATTTAAAGTGATAGTAATAATCAATTACTGATACACTCACTGAATAATTGGTTAGTTAATTTATACAAAATATATCAATTTTTCTATCTATAGAGGCTATTTTGTACGCTTTAAATGATATAGGCGACGTATAAAGCTACTGCTTATAATTACATTATACATTCTTTGGAATGTGACTATAAGGAATATACGCAACATATTTTCATACCAATTAGAGATTTGATTTAATGTTTTGCTACATTACGTAGGTCCTACATACAACTGCCGCTAAATAGTGGTTTTTATTCTGTTCTTATACTGTTTGATTAATGATAATCTGAATAAACTGATACTTTAATGTCTTATTACACAATGTTACACACTAGCACATTTCACCAGGAACATACAAAATGACACGCTCAAACACATGCACTATGTCCCCTAGGCTAGAGGGGCGCATTATGACATAACGGTTGACGCGTCCTTAATCAAAAAAAAAAACTGTCTCCAACGAGCGAACAATGGCCAACAGGAGGCCGACACTAATAGGAGACACTGACCAAACGTGTTAATTGTTTGTAAAATCCATAGTTACACTATTTCCAGAATGTATTCATAGACAGAAATGAATAAATTTTATAAAAGTGTTATGTTTATAGTTTACAACAGAATTCCCAGCGAAAACCTAGGACATGTAGTACATAATTAAATTCTTTTTGTAGACAGCATTTTCTTAGAGTTGTTATAAATGATTCTATAAGACCTGACATTCACTATATCAATGCAATGTTCAACGAGCCATCAACGACTAATTGATAGTCATAATCAATAGACCTTCTGATTCTATCGCCGAATAATAATTGTAAAGTAAATTTATATAAACTTACAGAGTGTTGGCTCGCGGACTGATTCGGGAGATCTCGGGTTCAAATCCCGTCGAGAGCGGCAATCCTAACAGATTTTTTTTATCCTCAGTCGTATATAAGCTACCCTTAACAATAATAGCTACACCCTTGACACGTTACCTATGAGAAATTTAGTTTTTTTTAACACCAGTCACACTCGTACCCACATAAACAATCAGAAATACCATCACACTCGAACTAAAACTCATACTCAAACAAAAGCGCACGCACGCACGCACGCACGCACGCACTTTTTCGTACAGGCCTATACCACATGTGAACAGATTAGAGAATATTAAATGTCGAGCCTCAGGTGTAATCTAAATTTTCTTCTGCAGATTCCTACCCGTTCGCCCATCGACCAATGTGACAGGTAAGTTTCGTCTTTATACTGTAACAGTTACCGTGGAGTATTAAGTAATTCATATATTTAATTGGATTGTTAATAAGTATAGTTACCGTGGAGTATTAAGTAATTCATATATTTAATTGGATTGTTAATAAGAAGTATATTTACATGAGCGTAACGAGTGGAGCGTAGGCTGAATTTGAATTCAGTGAAGAAAAACACGATTTTCCTCTATTTGTCTGTGTATTTGGTCGGTAAAACGGTAAATGCGATCTTCGTGAAGTATTCTGGACACCGTCGAAATCTTTGAAAAAACCAAACAGGAAATTAAAGGCCTAGTCGAAAATAGTTTTTCACATGAAAATCGCATTTCTAGACGTTTATATTTTTAAAATGATTTTTCATTTAACAAACATTTTTTCGCTCTTCAATTCTTATTGAAATTTTCATGGAACCTTCATTATCTGTAAACTAAGACCGGAAGCAATGCTATGGCCTATGCATTGCAATTCCTTCGTCTGAAAAAAAGCCTTCATCTGGGTCCGGGATAGAATTAACCCAGAGCATGGCTCTGCTAATCGTAAGAGGCGAGAAAAGAGAAAAAGTCCATCTCGCAAACATCAGCTAGTAAGTAGGGGAGTATATTTTCCCCCGAAACTGGAGGCGAGCTCTGGCAGTCGTCGTCGGGGATTTCGCCCCCTTCCCTTGACGACCTCACCGCCGACGATGACCATGAAATCACGAACGATGACAACGACGATGACCCCCCCTCTCCGCCCCCTACCCGAGGTTCTGACCAGCTTCTTTGTTGGTCCGAATATCCATAGAGATTAACAGAAACTTCTCACTAGAAATGGATGCTTTTGGACTACAATTTTATGAAAATAAAATAAATTAGTATCTTTTTACTGTTAACATAAAGCCTATCTCTACCCCAAGTCCAGACGGTGTGTTAGTATCGCATAGTCGTGTACCGGTACACAGTAATTTACTCCAGGATAAAATAATTGCGAAGTTGGCTTCAAACATCATGCAAGGGGGCGGAAGGGGGGGGGGGAGAGGAGGGGGTTGTTACCCCCTCAATTAAAAGCCGCATGCATTTTTTTAAAACTTGTGTTCAGAAGCAGGTTGTCTTTTCGAGTAAGATATAACTTGATATTGTACTTGTATATAAGCTGCAATTTAGAATTTGAATTTATTATCGGTAGGCCTAATGGTATGTTGTGACTTACCCGAAATTTCTGTCCGGGTAAGATATTTTCGAACTGACCCGATGCAAAATAATGTACTCGATTTTCGTGTAGACCTAACATTTTTTCATGGATGGTGGAGGTGCCGGTCCAGGATTTACATACGTTTTTGGTGGAGGTGCCGGTCCAGACAATAGACAATTAATTGGAAGAAAACCGTAATGTAAAATTCTTCACAAGTATTATTCAATTTCAATATACATTTTTACATACATTATTATATCGGCCGTCCTTTCTCTGCCAAACCCGACCCGACCAGACCCAAAACCCGAAGCAGTTTAGCACCCCGAACGCGACCCGACTTTCAAAACCTACCCTGTAAAAAAGTAAATTATTTTAAGATTTCGGGTGTATGGGCAAAAGCCCCCAAGACCCATTTTGGTTCCGCCATATATCTAATGTAAACCCCAGGGTAGAATTTGGCTCAGAGCACGGCTCTGCTAATCGTAAAAGGCGATTTAGAAAAAGTCCACCTCGCAAACATCAGCTAGTATGAAGGGTTGTATTTTACTCCCCTAAAATAGAAGCGAGCTCTGGCAATCGTCGTCGGGGACCTTGCCCCCTCCCTTGACGACCCCTCTACAATGACACCACGAACGGTGACAAAGACAATGAGGACCGCGACGTGAGAACCCCCTTTCCTCCCCTTACCCGTGGCTGGTTCTGACCAGCATAATCCCCTCCTCCCCATAACCCCTAGGCTAGGGTGGTGCATTATGACCTAACGGTTGACGCGCCCTTAATCCAAATAAACCAAAAAAAATCGTAGATACCAATACAACTCCTACAATATGTCTACACCAATTATGTAAATCTTGCCATAGCTCGTGAGAGGAAATGCCCTTTATTTGGTACATATTTTAAATGTGTCCAATTGTCTCTATTGTCTACTTAATTAGCCAGTGGAGGTATAGGGGGAATTTGTGAATTACTGACCATACCGACTTAGGCCCATGATGCAATAATGAGCCTATATCTAGACCAGCGGAAAATATGTTAGAGAACCACCAACAAACCCATGTGAATTAACAAATCCTCACCATAAAACTAATCCTTATTAAAGAAGGTTACAAAAAGGAGTCTGTAACGAACAATATAATAAGTACTTCCAGTATTGACTTTCCACCAATTTGGAATGCGTTTTTCTGATATTTTTGGTTGGCAACATTTTAACACCAACTACTGTTTTTCTTTTAGGCATATTATTTGTAAACATAGATGGCAGTGTTTGTTTAAATTTTGTTTTTTTGTTATGTCAACACGTCAAAAACCAGTGAAAGATGACTGAAAAGTCGTCGAATTATTATTTAAATCTGTTAAATTATCTAATTTAATAAGTGCAGTGTACAGTTCAACAAATTCATTACAACAGTCAACTTTACCTTGTGTTAAGTGTTGATAATATCCATGGTAACTATCGGAAAGCATTCGCAGACATAAATCAAGATTTCCCACACGTCATGCAGGATTCTTCTGGTTTTCGTCCGAATTTCGAGAGACTGGACGATTGTTCACAACCGTGGACAGGTATTACATGATATAATTCTATTTAACGGGATATGATATGTCAATTTCGTTGACTTTTATGTATATGTACGGATGTACCGATCTGTGACGTTTACAAGCAATGCTTAGTTTATCACACATCCTCCGAATAATTGTAGAGTTAAATGCGAATGTAGACTCTCCTATACATTATAGAAGTTTTTATCATTCACAATCGGTTACGTAGTTTAGTTATGTCACAGTAGGCCTATATTCCAAGTATTTCCACAAACACTGTTCATTATGCGAATGATGTAAAAACATAAACAATTTTCATCACTAGAAAAATGTATCTTTTACGAATTTTACGATAGTCTGAAAGGCAAATGCTCTGAGGAAAACATTAACGAAAACAAAAAAGTCACAAATTAGCCGAGTATAGAGCCATCTGGAAAATCACACCTTGCTGTTTATGTGTCGTGTAGCCGTGCTCGTCTGTGATTGGTTGAATTTGGTTGCACCTTACATTTGCTGCAATGAGGTAGGTATATCTATCTCGTTGATTTGTTGTCACTAAAGACTTTAGATCAAACTAAATATGTAGGCCTAGGCTAGTAGCTAAAAATTCAAAGATGTCGGAGTATGGTTTGGATTTTTTGTTTAAGGGCGCGCCAACCGTGCTGGTCAAAACCAGCCACAAGAAAGGGTAGGGAAGGGGGGACAGGTAATCAAGTCAACGGCCAGAGCTCGCCTCTAGTTTCTGGGAGTTGAAACATCCCTAAATACAAACTGATAATTGCGAGATGGACTTTGCCTTTTTCACACCTTTTGAGATCAGCAAAACTATGATAAATTCTACCCCGGGTTAACTTACAGCCACGACGACCACAGCCACGTTACGTCAACGTTAAAAACTACGTTTGGACAGAGACAGAGCTTTCCCCAACTAAACACACAAGGTCAACATCATGTTTCGCACGACCATAAAATACACACATAGGCCTAAAAATATAAAATCTATTACAAAAATAGAACAGAGGTTTCGGTAGCTCAAGAGTTACCCGCGATACTCTGATTCGGAAGGTCATCCTTCCGATACCCGCCACCAACAGTCCAGACCAAGTTGGAGTGAAGTTTCCTAGATGCCCAAGGAGACAAGATAAGAGGAGACCTAAAGGCCACTGAGAAGGCATGTTTAAGCGACCAGCTTTCTGTTGTCCTCCAAACGGTAGGTGCCTATTAATCATATTTCACATGTAGACTTAAAGAAATATTCAATTTACGGAATTCGGTAGACTTTATAGTATTCCTCAATTAAAAATTGATGTTGAATACAAAGTTCTTGATTTTATTATTTCGATTAAGGACGCGTCAACCGTCAGAATGCAACACTCTAGCCTATGGGGATATGAGGAAGAGGGGCCCATGCTGGTCAGAACCAGCTACGGGAAAGGGGAGGAATGGGGGGGTTCTTATGTTGCGGTCGTCATAGTCTTTGTCATCGTTCGTGTTGTCATGGTCGTCTTCGTCGTCGGAGAGGTCGTCAAGGGAAGGGTTCACCGACGACGATTGCCAGAGCTCACCTCTAGTTTCGGGGAGTATATACTCCCCTCTTACTAGCTGATGATTACGAAATGATCTATTTCTCGTTAATCGCCTTTAACGTTTAGCAGACCCAAGCTCTGGGCCAATTCTACACCAGGCTCAGACGGGGAGTCTTGAAATCATCGTACTATTTTTTTTTAAATTCGAGAATTAAGCCTAAAGGCATACTTTCCAAAATACCCTTTTCATACCCGGCACCGTCACCGACAAAGAGTTTGGAACGATGGAAATAAAATTATTATTTTATGTTTGAATTATTCGACGCTCTATTGATTAAGTTGCTGTACTCTACATGAATTGGGTACTGGCATACCGGAGCATGTTTAAATACATAATAACTATTGCCATTTATTACTTTGCAGATACCTATGGAGGGTTAAAATTAATGCCTACACTAGCAAATGGAAAAAAATTGAGATTCCCATTGTGACATGTGAGTATTCTAACTCACTGACATCGGATGTATGTAAACAACGTGTGAATGGACTTAAAACTTTGTATCTCAGTTGATAACCGGTACTGATTTGGCACCACTGTCAGTATGCCACAGGATGAGTACCATTGGAAACGCTGTGATGACGCTGTTGCCACCACAGTCGGTATTGCAGCTGGATTACAATGGTTGGAAACCTGGGGTGGACTGTGGTGCCACATATGTTATTGATATTGCTAGAAGTTACTGTACTCATGGTAGAACTAGTAGAAGTGACTGTTGTTCCAATAGATGTGGTGTCATTCCTTTCTTTACCTTGCAGGTTGTGTTTCCTTCATTGAAAGCTTGAGTGTCTTAGTGACATTGATCTACGAGTTAAATCTCTTAACAATATTCGTCGAGAATAAGGAAAGCGGCACAATATCTGAAAGAAAACTGGAACTGCCTTTGAAATATGTGAGTATTGTACTCACTGACACCTGATCTATATTAACAACTTGTGAATCGTTAGAAATGTGATCTTGATAATATAGCCTAAATACTTTGTGTCTCAGTTGATATTGCTTGGCGCCACTGTCAGATGCCACAGGATGAGTACCATTGGAAACGCTGTGATAACGCTGTTGCCACCGCAGTCGGTATTGCAGCTTGGATTACAATGTTTGGAAACCTGGGGTGGACGGGGGTGCCACATGTGTTATTGATGTTGCTAGAAGTTACTGTACCATGTAGAAATAGTAGAAGGACTGTTAATAGAGCCTTAAAACTTTGTGTCTCAGGTTTATATTACTTTGGGCGCCACTGTCAGTAGCCACAGGATGAGTACCATTGTGGAAACGCCTTGATAAAAGCTGTTGCCACGAGTCGGTATTGCAGCTGGATTACAATGTTTGGAAACCTGGGGTGGCGGTGGTGCCACATGTGTTATTGATGTTGCTTGATGTTACTGTACAAAATGGTAAACTAGTAGAAGTTGACTGTTGTTCCAATGAGTGGGTCATTCCTTTCTTTACCTTGGCAGGTTGTGTTTCTTCATTGAAGCTTGAGTGTGGTAGTGGCATTGATCTACGAGATGAACCTATTTTAAAAAAAAATAGTCGAGAATAAGGAAGTGGACCAATATCCAAAGAAAATTGAACTCCCTATTAAAAATTTTGAGTATTGTACCACTGACCCAAAATCTTGTAACAACTAGTGAATTGTTAGAAATGTGATCTTGATCTAGCCTTAATACTTTGTGTCCCCAGTTGATATTGATTTGGCGCCACTGTCAGATGCCACAGGATGAGTACCATTGGAAACGCTGTGATAACGCTGTTGCCACCGCGTCGTTGCAGCGGATTACAATGTTTGGAAAAACCCGGGGTGGACGGGGTGCCACATGTGTTTTTGAGTTGCTAGAAGTGACTTTTACTCATGGGAGAACTAGTAGAAGTGACTGTTTAAAAAGCCTTAATACTTTGTGGGCTCAGTTTATATTACTTGCCCCTGTCAGTAGCACAGGATGAGTACCATTGGGAAACGCTGTGAAACGCTGTTGCCACCGCAGTCGGTATTGCAGCTGGATTACAATGTTTGGAAACCTGGGGTGGACGGTGGTGCCACATGTGTTATTGATGTTGCTAGATGTTACTGTACAAAGGTTAGAACTAAGAGAAGTGACTGTTGTTCCAATAGATGTGGTGTCATTCCTTGTTTTACCTTGCAGGATTGTGAGACCTTCATTGAAGGGCTTGAGTGTGGTAGTGGCATTGATCTACGAGATGAACCTATTAACAATATTAGTCGAGAATAAGGAAAGTGGACCAATATCCGAAAGAAAACTTGAACTCATTATTAAATATGTGAGTATTGTACTCACTGACACCAGATCTTTGTTAACAACTAGTGAATCGTTAGAAATGTGATCTTGATCTAGCCTTAATACTTGTGTCAGTTGATATTGATTTGGCGCCACTGTAGATGCCCAGATGAAGTACCATTGGAAACGCTTTGGTGTGATAACGCTGTTGCCACCGCAAATCGGTATTGCAGCTGGATTACAATGTTTGGAAACCTGGGGTGGACGGCGGTGCCACATGTGTTATTGAGTTTGCTAGATGTTACTATTCACATGGTTTGAACTAGTAGAAGGTGACTGTTTTCCAATAGATGTGGTGTCATTCCTTTTTTACCTGAAACTTGTGTGTCCTTCTGTGAAAGCTTGAGTGTCTTTGTTTATATTGATCTACCCATAAATCTTTTAACAATATTCGTCGAGGGAAAAAGGAAAGTGGACAATATCTTGAAAGAAAAAATAGAACTCCCTATTAAATTATATTAATATATGACTATTTTATCCTTTGTTTTCAAATAAAATAAATTATTTAAATAGTTAATGAAGGGAATCAGAATTCTTGCTATGGGCTATTCCCTCTCTGATCCTTAACATGTTAAGTGTACTTTTTAAGCTTGATTTTGTTGAAAAATAAATATAATAATAATAATAAATGTTTAGTATTTTACTCCTGACCCTAATCTATGAAACAAATGGAATCATGAGAAGTTATCTTTATAGAGCCTTAATTACTTGTGTCCCAGTTGATATCCTGGCGCCACTGTCAGTAGCCACAGGATGAGTTCCATTTGAAAAAGCGTGATTAACGCTGTTGCCACCGCAGCGGTATTTTCAGCTGACTTTCAAAGTTTGGAACCTTTGGGTGGCGGTGGTGCCACATGTTTATTGAGTTGCTGTATGTTCGTACCTTGGGGAACTAGAAGAAGTGATTGTTGTTCCAATGATGTGGTGTCATTCTGTCTTTACCTTGCAGGTTGTGTGACTTATTTCAAGGCTTGAGTGTCACAGTTGACATTGGTCTACCCGATGAAATTCTTAACAACTTCGTAGAACAAAAAAATGCGGCCAAACTGAAACAACTGGAACCCCTTGAATATTGAGTATTGTACTACTGACACCATATCTATGTAACAACTTGTTAATATTTTCAAAGGTTTATCTTAAAAATTTAAACTTATTTCTGAGTTGTATTGATTGGGCCACTGTCAGTATTTCCACAGGATGAGTACCATTGGAACGCTGTGATAAACGCTGTTGCCACCGCAGTCGGTATTGCAGCGGATTTAAAAATGTTTGGAAAACCCGGGGTGGACGGTGGTGCCACATTGTTATTGATGTTGCTGGATGATACTGTACACGTGTTTAAACTATTAAAAAGTGACTGTTGTTCCCAAAAGATGTGGTGCATTCATTTTCCCTTACCTTGCAGGTTATGTGGACCTTCTGTGAAGCTTTAGTGTCGCAGTGATATTGATCTACGAGATGAACCCCTTAACAATATTCGTCGAGAATAAGGAAAGCGGCCCAATATCTAAAAGAAAACTGGAACTCCATATGAAATATGTGAGTATTGTACTCACTGACACCAAGATCTATGTAACCCAAAATTTTGAATCGTTAGAAAAGTGATCTTTTAAGTCTTATTACTTGTGTCTCAGTTGATATTGCTTGGCGCCACTGTCAGGTGCCAAGGATGAGTACCATTGGAAACGTGTGATAACGCTGTTGGGCCACCGCAGTCGGTATTGCAGCTGATTACAATGTTTTGGAAACCTGGGGTGGGCTGTGGTGCCACATGTGTATTGAGTTGCTAGCTGTTACTGTTCACGTGTTTAAACTAGTAGAAGGGACTGTTGTTCCAATAGATTTTGGGTCATTCCCTCTTTACCTTCAGGTTGGTGACCTTCTGTGAAGGCTTGAGTGTGCAGGACATTTATCTATGAGATAACTCCTTAACAATATTCGTCGAGAATAAGGAAAGCTGCCACAATATCTGAAATTAAAACTGGACCCCTATAAAATTGTGGTATTTGACCACTGACACCAGATCTAGTAAACAACTTGTGAATCGTTAGAAAAGAGATCTTTATAAAGCCTCAATACTTTGTGCCTTAGATGATATTGATTTAGCGCCACTGTCCGTATGCCACAGGATGAGTACCATTTGAAACGCTGTGATAACGCTGTTACCACCGCAGTCGGTATTGCAGCTGGATTACAATGTTTGGAAAACTGGGGTGGACGGTGGCGCCACATGTATTATTAATGTTGCTAGATGTTACTGTACACATGGTAGAAATAGCAGAAGTGACTGTAATAAAGCTTAATACTAAATGTCTCAGTTGATATTGCTTGGCGCCACTGTCAGTAGCCACAGGATGAGTACCATTGGAAACGCTGTGATAACGTTGTTGCCACCGCAGTCGGTATTAAAGCTGGATTACAATGTTTGGAAACCTGGGGTGGACTGTGGCGCCACATGTGTTATTGATGTTGCTAGATTTTACTGTACACGTGTTTAAACTAGTAGAAGTGACTGTTGTCCAATAGATTTTGTGTCATTCCTCTCTTTACCTTGCAGGGTTAGTGTGCTTCTGTGAAGGCTTGCGTGTCGCAGTGACATTGATCTACGAGATGAATCTCTTAAGAGAATGGGATAGTCGCGAAATTGAAACAACGCGAAATTACAGTTTTTTCGTGATATCTCGAGAACGATGCAAAATATTTAAAAACGGATTCTAGACTGCTATGTGGTTTTGATAGAACAATATAATGCAAGAATAACCATTCAAATATAATATCGGTGCGATTAGTATTTCTGATATGCATTTAATAAACCAAAAATTCTAATAAAAAACTTCATTGCGATCAGTCATATCATTACAATATTTTTTTGTACAAGCTATAGTTCTCTTAAAACCACATAGCGGTCTAGAATCATTTTTTAGATATTTTGCATCGTTCTCAAGATATCACGAAAGAAATGTAATTCCGCGTGGTTAAAATTTCGCGACTATTCCATCCTCTTAACAATATTCGTCGAGAATAAGGAAAGCGGACCCAATATCTAAAAGAAAACTGGAACTCCATATGAAATATGTGAGTATTGTACTCACTGACACCAGATCTATGTTAACAACTTGTGAATGTTAGAAAAGTGATCTTGAAAAGCCTTAATACTTTGTGTCTCAGTTGATATTGCTTGGCGCCACTGTCAGTAAGCCACAGGATGAGTACCATTGGAAACGCTGTGATAACGCTGTTGCCACCGCAGTCGGTATTGCAGCTGGATTACAATGTTTGGAAACCTGGGGTGGACGGTGGTGCCACATGTGTTATTGATGTTGCTAGATGTTACTGTACACTTGGTACAAAAAGAAAAGTGATCTTGAAAAAGCCTTAATACTTTGTGTCTCAGTTTATATTGCTTTGGCGCCACTGTCAATAAGCCACAGGATGAGTACCATTGGAAACGCTGTGATAACGCTGTTGCCACCGCAGTCGGTATTGCAGCTGGATTACAATGTTTGGAAACCTGGGGTGGACGGTGGTGCCACATGTGTTATTGATGTTGCTAGATGTTACTGTACAAATGGTAGAACTAGTAGAAGTGACTGTTGTTCCAATAGATGTGGTGTCATTCCTTTCTTTACCTTGCAGGTTGTGTGACCTTCTGTGAAGGCTTGAGTGTCGCAGTGACATTGATCTACCAGATAAATCTTTTAACAATATTCGTCGAGAATAAGGAAAGTAGCCCAATATCTTAATAAAAACTGAAACTCCCTATGAAATATGTGAGTATTGTACTCACTGACACCAGATCTATGTTAACAACTTGTGAATCGTTAGAAAAGTGATCTTGATATAGCCTTAATACTTTGTGTCTCAGTTGATAATGAATTTGGCGCCACTGTCAGTATGCCACAGGATGAGTACCATTGGAAACGCTGTGATAACGCTGTTGCCACCGCAGTCGGTATTGCAGCTGGATTACAATGTTTGGAAACCTGGGGTGGACGGTGGCGCCACATGTGTTATTGATGTTCCTAGATGTTACTGTACCATGGTACAAATAGTAGAAGTGACTGTAATACAACCTTAATACTTTGTGTCTCAGTTGATATTGCTTGGCGCCACTGTCAGTAGCCACAGGATGAGTACCATTGGAAACGCTGTGATAACGCTGTTGCCACCGCAGTCGGTATTGCAGCTGGATTACAATGTTTGGAAACCTGGGGTGGACGGTGGTGCCACATGTGTTATTGATGTTGCTAGATGTTACTGTACACATGGTAGAACTAGTAGAAGTGACTGTTGTTCCAATAGATGTGGTGTCATTCCTTTTTTACCTTGCAGGTTGTGTGACCTTCATTGAAAGCTTGAGTGTGGTAGTGGCATTGATCTACGAGTAACCTAGTAACAATATTAGTCGAGAATAAGGAAAGGGCAATATCTGAAAGAAAACTGGAACTCCCTATGAAATATGTGAGTATTGTACTCACTGACACCAGATCTATGTTAACAACTTGTGAATCGTTAGAAATGTGATCTTGATATAGCCTTAATACTTTGTGTCTCAGTTGATATTGATTTGGCGCCACTGTCAGATGCCACAGGATGAGTACCATTGGAAACGCTGTGATAACGCTGTTGCCACCGCAGTCGGTATTGCAGCTGGATTACAATGTTTGGAAACCTGGGGTGGACGGTGGTGCCACATGTGTTATTGATGTTGCTAGATGTTACTGTACACATGGTAGAACAAGTAGAAGTAACTGTTGTCCCAATAGATTTTGTGTCATTCCTTTCTGTACCTTGCAGGGATGTGTGTGCTCCTTTTCAAGTTTTGAGTATCGCTGGGCTAAGTGCTATTGGTCTGCTAGCCACATCACTTGACCACACAAGGATGGGTGAATAACGAGTTCTTTTAATCCTGAGGTAAGCTAAAGTTTAACCTTCTTACTGACAGTTACTGTCGGTTCTACTGTTGTACTTTTTTAACTCTACCTTTACACGAGCTTCTCTCGATTTTCCGATGTAAAACTGTGTTTTGGGTAGCAATCTCTGCACTCTCTTTGTTAATATCGTTCTCTCACTCAGTAGATGGCCCCACAAGCATATCTCTCGTGGTCAATAGTGTCTTCTTCAATCAGTCTTCCATAGTAAGTACCTTTCCACTGGCCATAGTATATCCTTGGTATTTGTACCTCAGTTAGGAAAACATTGGTTGGTTGGTTGGTTGGATGAGCTCGACAAATCAAGGTTTTACTTAATGCAGAAGTTTATTTTGGATCACTTTCAAGCTGAAGCGATTCTCCTATTGGTTTGGTGTACGCACTAATATATCACGTTAGAATATGTTTAAAAATAGTGTTGAATTGTTTAACAACTGATATAAATATTCCATTAAGAGATTTAATTCCGGTATTTATAATGTTTGAGTAGAAGACAACTGAAACTTTGAAACCTTCAGTCAGGATTGCCGGTCACGACAAGATTCGAACATGGGACCTCCCGACTCTAGGTTGAGCGCTTAGCTCTCTAGCCAACACTATCGCATCGGTATAACAGGCACAATGGGTTATGCCTGGCTAGATACTTTCCATTTGGCAAGCCATTCAATACTTGGAGTTCTTATTACATTGTTAGTTACATACATAAAGGTAGACTATTTCAACCTGCGTTTATTTTTTTATAGTTTTATGGAGAATGACTACGTATGTTAGGAGGTTTAAAGCGGTTTGATCAAAACCGTTTGTAGGAATCCGTTTGAAAAATCCATTGATTTGATGGAACTGGTTTAAAAGTGGATCCAACATGGCTGCTTTGCAGACCAGCCATAACCTCTTTGTTGTAAATATTAAATATCTCCCACTAGCTTTGAGGTTGTGAATTCAAAGGTAGTGAACGAAAACTGGAAGCCTATCTTTCCAATGCATAGAAACAAACAACGGATCGCGGGAGGTGGCGAGATGGCGTGGGCGTGGCGTACGGAACCGCTTTGAAGTTTACTATCAGTCTAAAATCGAGCGGATTGAATCCTCCAACACTCTTTCGGAACTGATTTGACTCCAAACCGACTTGAAAAGCAAATTCGATGTGTATATAACGCTTTTCAAACCGATTCCTTTCCAAACCACTTTGGTCAAACCGCTTTGAACGTCCTGATGTACGTAGTCAATTATAAACGAGTCATGATACGCGATTAACCCAAATCAGGCATTCAGTTCTCCATAAGTAGATTTTCCACGACAAATTGAAAATTGTTTATGCCTATGCCTGTGATTATCTTACAAATGCAGGTTATATTATTTAAGTTTGTTTTTATACAAATATGCTTTTGATGATGTAAATGTCTAATATGCACTACTTTTTTACAACAATTTGCCACAATTCGGCTCTGAAAGAGAAGAAAGTGCTCTGAAAACCTTGATATTTTATCTACGCAAATATAGAAGGGGAAATGCAAATTGACAAAAATGTATCGCTATTTTTTTTCTATTGTTCTTTCACTGATGATTGTAAACGTCAATTAGGTTCGAACAAATATAAATAATTAATATTAGCCTATATTATTAACAGAACTCAGCAAAAAAGAGTTTCATTTTAAGGAACTTTGATAGGAACGCGGAACTTGGGAACAAATTTAACGTTACATTAAAATTGCACTTCTCTTTACACTTTGCTGACTTAAAGCCATGAAAAAAGGTAAGTCCAGTTTTTGGAACTTGTGACTTGACGTATTTCAGGGAATGTGTACTTTTTACATTTGGTAAAATTAACGATTTTGTTTAGTTCTGTTACTTTTAAAGGAATTTAAAGAAACCAAGTTCCTTTTGAGGTACTTGAAAGTTCTTATTTTATAAGGGGACAGTAACAGTTCACTTTTAAACAAAATGACTGAACTTTTCGAAGTTGATAATAATAATTTTTCGTGAGACGCCTGCCCAGGGTTAGATTGTGAAGGGATGTTCAAGGGCTGTTTAAGAGGACTCAATCCCTTGCTTTCGAATTAACGACCGAGGAAAACCTCGGGGAAAACCTTCAGTCAGGATTGCCGGTGTCGACGGGATTTGAGTCCGAATCTGAGTCGCGCGCTATAACGCTCGAGCCAACACTGTCGGTAATGAAAGGAGCATGCTCTCATCAAGACATAATCTCACACACAGAAGGTTCGTTAGTAGGAGCTCCAAGTAATTAAACAACACACATCTTTGGCCAGAACGCCCACCATCACCGCATCGCATCATCTATCTCAATAGAAATTTACTTGGCGTATAACATTAATAAACAGCGTTTCTGAAAAGTGAATAATTAGCCAGAACAAGCCGTCTGCTTGGCAACAACGCACAAAGGTAAAACTAGATGATAGGATCAGAGAACATCAAAGCAACTCCACTCGTGTGGATTGGCAACGGTGTACGAAGTTGCGGGAAACAAACATTTCCCTCGCTGGCTTTGCGTTAGTACGAAGTGGTGGCGGTAGGTGGCAGCACACAACGTGGGCTATGCGCGAACCAACCCTTAGTAGAAAGACGCATAAACAAACTACGTATTATTAAATAGGATGCTTAGGGTTGGTTTACCAGAGCTAGACCCTTAGATGATGCTTAGAGGATGTTTACACAATCTACACCCTTAGAAGCAGCTAAGGCTTGGTTTACATAGACTCGTCCTTAAGAGGAAGGTTAGGAAGGGTTAACTTACACAAAATAGACCCTTAGAGAAAGCTTATAACAATTTACACAAGGCAAGCTAAGGTGCATGTTACACAAGCTTTGTTTCTTAAAAGAGGCTTAAGGGTGGTTTACATAGACTAGTCGGGAAATAAGGGGAGTAAGGAGGGTTAGTAAAGGTTTACTCAAAGCTAGAGCCTTAAAAAAGCTTAAGAGAGGTTTATACAAACGATACCAACCCTAATATAAAGTTTCTCGAAGCTAATACCGGGTACATACCCTTTGAGGAAGCTTATGGATAGTTAGACCTTACAAATACCCTTAGATTAGGCTTGTAGATAGGTTAAAAAAACTTTAAGCTGTCAAAGGAAGTTTAGGGCCTGTTCTTACGGGTAATTAATATTTATAGTAAACCAAAAGCTAAGATAGACCCATGGTTGCACCTATGGTTGCATACAAACTCCATTCTCTTCCAATTGCGTATAAAGATATTTTTACAGATCTTAAAATCTATTAAAATTTAAGTTGTATGCATGATTATTTAATTATGACCTATATTTGTACTGGGTACACAATAATTTGAAACTAATTACACATCAGGAGCAAATATTTGCATTATTACCAAGAGGAGAAGCATAACACCAAAATTTGTAAAGTGGTTGTAAACTATACTAATACATAACATCGTTATTTTTGCTCGTCAATCATTAAGTCGATCTATTCTTATTACTTTGTGCATTAATAAAGATGGAATCCGCTTTATCGTCTTGCAACACAGAATGAAGTACTTAATCCTCCGAGTCACCCTCTTTTACTTTTTCTCATGTGCATCACTAATATATTCTCCATCCTATGGCAGAAACGAAATGGTTACGGAAAAGTAGTTCTTTGTAAAGTAGTCTACCTCCTGCCACACTTGAAAGCTAAATCTTACGTCATTGCAAAGCAAACAGAAAACGGCATGCCCAGACGTTTGAAGTGTTGCGTTTGCGAAATAAAATGTGTTAAAATATCTTCAATAGAATTTTATCTCAGAATATTCGGTTAAATTTTTAATTTGTGTATCTTTTCATATTGTATTTTTGAATACCTTCGCCATTTTACATAATTTGTGTGTGGTGTTCTATCATTGCCCTAATAAAATGCATGTCTTACATCAAATTCTGCTATTTAATGGCGTAAAAGCGTTCTCCTCTCTGGAAACATGATTCTATTTTTAAGTGTAAATACCTGTTACTGGGTTAAATCAAAAGTTAAGACAAACTTATTCACTCAAACTGAACTGAACTGAACTGAACCCTCTAGTTGTGAATAATATCGAGAGTATAATTTACAAAATATATAAATATACACATTTAACATAACCGGTGCTTTATTTTAATGTTATTTATTTTTTGTTTAATTTCTCTTTCCCTTTTTTATGAACTAATCGATGAATCTCTGGACGTACATTGTTCATGAATAAACCAATTAAATCAGTTTAAATTAATATTTTTTCATTTCATGATTTTTAAGCATTTGCCCGTTTTAAGGACGTTATTGATCAATAAATTTATTATTATTATAGTATTAGCAATCTTTATTTGAAATGCATATTTCTACGTTAGGAACGTAATCAATTACCAATATTATAATGAATATTATATGCATCTATCAATTAAAATAATAATATAAATTAAATAAAATGTAAATAAATTGTATTTAGAGTCTACCCACTCAGTTATGTAACTGATTTTCAGTGGAGGACAGTAATTCAAAGCGACTAAGCCTACCCTGTAGGCCTCGACGCAATCGACGAGTAAGCGATAACCATCCAAAGATCGATATTTTTAATAGGAAATATAGCAATCAGTTCTTTAATGATAAAATAATTTGGGAATAATATTAAATGCTTCACTATACATAGAAGGTTCAAAGAAGGTTTACCGAGTATCATGCCTTGATATTGTTGTGGATAATGTTCAAGTCACTGAAAATCTTGTATAAAATATCAAAGAAAGCTTTAAAGTACTGTATAGTCTGGGACTAATCAGGATACGATTTTGAAATTAGGCTATTGAATTATTCCTGTTAATTTTCTGTGTTTCCGCTACGTTCCCGCTCGAACCTCCCGAGCTAAACGTACCGGGAGTCGCGGAACGAACTATACGGTATAATGAGGTTACCTTTGAACGTATGACTTAAGTATCGTTAGAAATATTCTTGCCGTAACGAGATGTTCAACGTTGCACAGTCGTACCCTTTGACGTCGGAATTTATGTGAATTTTTTGAACAATTTAATTTGTCAGCTTACATGGGGAGAAACGGAAAGTTATTTAACGCCGCTGATTCTCGACGCTCTCTGAGTGGGCCTACAGCCATGTAAACGTTTATCGGCTGTTGCCTGGTAGAGAATAGAGGACATGGTAGGTCGACTTCTCTTTTTCTAAAAAGTAAAAGGAGACAGCTATGAAACAAAAATGCACAATTTCCCGGAATACATTACAACTGACTCACAATGGCGTATCTAGAAAATTAATGTACAGTGAGTAGTGGGGGTGAAAACCCGAAAGTTTTGCTCATATTTAACTTCTGAACGATTCATAACATATTTTAAATTAATTCATTAAATAATTCTTATTTAAAGTCTACCAACTCAGGACATTGTGGTACAGTAAAATTTAAAGCCGACCAAGCCAACCCTGTAGGCACCGACACCATCGACGAATGGACGATGAACAACTAAAGACTGGTATTTTTAAGTAAGAAACACAGATCAATCAAGCTGGACACGATTCCACCCGCGGACAGCACCAGAATCAACCAAGCTGAAAAGAGAATGTTGGAATGGTTACAAATAATGAAATGAAATACCCAGTCATAGAATAACAAAATTACTGAAGTACTTTTAAATGCATGGCATTAAACTCTATAACCGCCACCTCCCTTAGATGCGCCAATGGTTGACAAGACTTTCATTGGTGTGAATGTGCATTGCAACTAATGCTTAATTTTTATTCTATAAGACAAGTTCAAAACGTTCCATAATCAACATTTTTCCTTGCTAGAGTGATTTTAAAAAATCACATTTTAATTTGAGAAACGTACTTTGAGAAGAGGGAATTTTATTTTGCCAACTCGTTTTGAGTTTAGATTCAAAATTTTAAGTCAACAAATTAGAAGACAATTTTTACAAAAACTAAACACGTTAATGGCCAAGGAGTGCGTATATATATATATTTATACGAGATTCCGTGCAGAAACTTATATATATATATTTATACGAGATTCCGTGCAGGAACTGTGAGTTTATTTGGGAAACCGTACGTTCCATGCATGTACGAGTTAACGAACACAAGAAATACGTCGAGAAAGCAGATGGTTGTTATCTAGGTGCCCGTTAGGGCGCCGCAGCCAAGCCGCGGTGCGCTACACACTCAAGCACCTTATACACCAAGCAGAGTTGGGGTGATTTCGAGGTGTTACCCAGCCGTCATGTAACGTGATGTGAACTTGAAAACTATCACAATCGAGGGGATTTAGGTACCTGACAACACATGCCAAATTTTATTGGGGTACGACCATTCCTTCTTGGTGAAAAAATGTCTTCAAACATGCTCAAAATCACTTTAAGGATGTTAGCTACTGCTAGCTACTGCTAGCTACTGCTAACATCTAATACGTCGGCCCGCGATTCTGACCAGACGGGTGGGGCTACAATGTTCATATTTTACATGGACATTAAGGTTATAGAATGATAGTCTCTTTTGAAAAAAAAAGTTGAAAAAGTTTGTTGGAAGGCTTCCAAATAAAGGTTTTAAAATAAGCCTTAAACACTTGGCATATAATCAACAAGTAACCATAGTTACTTGACACTTGTTGACGGTATAAGCAGAGTTAGGCGGGAAAGTGCGATACGTAAACAAATGGCGGACATTTAAAAATTTTCTTCTTTGTGTGGAACGAGAAAAGGTGTCATTATACTCTCATAAAACAAATCAGAAACCGTCCCTGGCCTAGGCCCAGATGTAGAAAATTATTTATAATACAACAGTGTAGGTCTAAAGTTCCATTTGGCTATAGGACTAGTAAAATTCATACTTACATTACATGTTTGACAAGCCTAGCCAACCCTATGCCAGCACAACATTGTTTTGATATGAACTTGCTCAACTGTTTGTTTACATAATTGCAACAATCAAATCATTTCATACAACTTGTCTTTCGATTGGCCCGCGTTTATGAAGGCACTGCCATCTAGAATAAATATAGAACTTTTTCGAGCTCTTTGCTATACGCAAATCTTTTTAAAGTGTTTGGATTTCGTGATACTCTTTCAACCATATAGGGGTTTAATATCAATGCTTTCAACTCACAACCCATGACGTTTTCCACGATACCGTTCAAGAATACCAATTCCTTCGAAAACGAAAACGACTTCGTTTTCAAATTGCGTTTTCAACTCATCTCCCACGAACTCAAGAATTGGGGTCCAGTCCTTATACCGTCGTTATACCATGGTTATACCACCTATACCCAGGATGTACATGAATCCGGGTCTAGATATTTTACATCCTAGATTGTTACTGCTAATACCATAGAATTTAAATCAACTTTGATAAAAATATTATATTTTAGCAAATAATTTTGTAATGGAACTTGAAAAAGTAATGAGATCACACACATAACAAAAACTTGTAGAAATACAGCCAAACCTTACACACTCAAAAGGAATGAGATCTAAAAAAAGGGCCAAGCTCATCTACCCTTCCACATAAACGTACAGTGTCCCATAACAGCATCCTCGAAAAGCTTGGCAAAATAGAATTTGCATGTTTACGTTTAAATTAATTACAAAAAAGAACTTTGATAAACTATTACGTTAAATTAATAATCGCAAATTCTATTTTGAAAAGCTTTTCGAGGATGCTGTTATGGGACACTGTACGTTTATGTGGAAGGGTAGATGAGCTTGGCCCTTTTTTTAGATCTCATTCCTTTTGAGTGTGTAAGGTTTGGCTGTATTTCTACAAGTTTTTGTTATGTGTGTTCATATAATATCGATATTGGTAGAGCATGCATGGTATAAAGTTCATTAATTCGATCTCATGCATTCTCGACGTTTATTAAAGGAACCATGTCGGAAAAAGGAAACTAAAATAAGCAGCAAATTACATTAACTGACACGTGCACAAGCCAATATTACCTATTTCCTTCTAATGCGAATAATTGTTATAAATAGGAAATAGTTTTGTATATCACCTTGATTTGTCGACTATATGGGGACATTTTGTATGGTAAAAGTTTGTTTACCTTGGCTATTGTCTGTGTTTTTATATGTTTTTGATGATTTATGAAATTTAATCCAGAAATCACAAAATCTATCTCAGCGGGGTTCTTATAAATAAATAAATAAATAAATTTAAATTGTATTTAGAGTCTACCCACTCAGTTATATAACTTATTTGCAGTGGGGGACAGTAAATCAAAGCGACTAAGCCAACCCTGTAGGCCCCGACGCAATCGACGAGTGAGCGATAACCAACCAAAGATAGATATTTTTAAAAAAGGAAATATAGCAATCAGTGGTATGGACAGTACGAACACCTGCGGATCAACGCCAGAATCAACAAGGCCGATTCAAAACAACTCTGAATTTATTATGTGCTTCGTTGCTAGGACGGCTCCAAAGTCACCGTTTACAAACTCCTAAGACATAACTGATAGACTTAAGTCCAAATCAGATAATATTCATTGATAGTTATTATTATTACTTTTTTTCAGAATTTTCAGAAACATTTGTTAGTAAATATAAAGAATTCTATTCATAATTGATTGCTCATAAATGTTAATTGTTCTAACTTCAATACGAGACTTAGTATTTCCACCCCTCTCATGCATGGGGCAGAGAATGACGTCATTTTCAGGACAAGATGATTCTCTTAATCTCGGTTAATTCCATATGATCGCTTAACACTTAGTTCCCCAGGGAGCCGCTTAACACTAGCGCTGTGGACGTAACAGGTGGTGAGGTAGGGTACTATACTGCTGCATGCTTTCGAATTTATAGTGTTTATCATAATGGTAAAAACGTTAAAAAAATTAAATGCATTTAATTTGATATTTAACCAATTCATTCTTATACGTAAATGATCACAATTAAATTAATTCTATATTTTGAGTCATACCATGGTTGGATTCTTATAAAAGTCATTATCATTTATTTATTTTTCTTACTGTTCCTTTTTAATATTTGGTTCATTAATAAATTTCAATTTATTAATTTATTTTACTTTATTTATTTGAATTTAGTACCAACGTTATTGTGTTATTGTACATTGTTGTTGTAATGTTACTAATTCAAACTTTACTTAACAATTGTTCAGTGTTGTCTCCGCACTTTATTTAGTTGCCCTCCTTTGTACGTCAGTTTTTTATCTGAATAGGATAGACTTTAAATAAAAATAAAAAATTGTAATTCTCTCCTCCTTCATTTATAAAAAACTTAATTTTATCAATCATTGTTGTATCATAGTTACTTATACATTATCGCTAAATCCTTAATCCCTTACGATCAACCCTTCAAGCCACCCCCTACAAACTATCCTCGTTCGCAACTACCGTTAAACTTCGTACATTGACGTTACCAACATCACAACACGTAGATTAGTTTTGAAATTATAATTTCGAACACTAAGTTTGCCCCTTATTTAATTCCACTGAATCCCACCAACTTCCTGTCGTCATAACAAGCCGCCTCTGATACAGGCATCCCGAATCGTCTTTATGTTACCAACTGATTTGACTTGGTAATTCTTAGTCTAGCAATATTGTAATAATAATATTTGAGAGGCGCTCTCAACTGTCTAATGGCGCACATGTGTTAGGTAGTGTTCTGTTGGTTGTGACGCACACCTAGAGCTGAAGACCGAACTATAATTAACCCACAGACGTTCATAATGAGACTGTTATTACGGAGAGCATAGCATCTGTGACGTCGGAGGGCCAACTTTAACACTCGCCGCCATCGCTTGGAAACAATGGAGGTAGTAAATGTTAGGGGATTGTTTTAAGTCAAGGTTGGGGCTTGTCAAAGACTGTGTTCTGCTATAGGCTCTGTCGCTGTAGGTTGCAATCTTAGAAATAGTAGCAAGAGCATACCAACCGACCAACGTTCCATTATTTCCATTGGCAATTTGTTAATATTATTTATATATAAATTTTTTTATCCCTAACAACAGGTACAACTGTTTTTATTTTTAAATTTAATACAAACCTGAAATTACAAAATCTATCAATGGAATTAAAAAAGCTACAGCCGTCACCCACAAGTGCCAACTATAACTAAATATAAACAACTTAAAAATACAACATATTAACCACAATTACAAACAATACAAGTACATTAAACGAATTCATATATAAGTAAAAATGTAATAACAAAAATGTAAATGTAAATATACGCGTGTCGATAGCGTTGGCGGTGACAGGCCACTCACAAAATTATATATTTCCAATAAACATTAATTATGTGACTGAGCAATAAAACTCTTAATACACAATATATTTATTTATTCTATTCAAGCGAGTTCTTCAGTTTTA